>CM060104.1:5375000-6052500 GCA_030522415.1 Channallabes apus
TAAAGCTAGCAAAGTCTGTGAGAAGAACCCAGTTCCAGCTAGTCACCATAATATTCTCAGTCTTAATGTCACCATGACGCACACCAGATTTATGAGCCTGGTCAACGGCGTTGAGGATCTGGAATGCAATCCATTTCTTCTCCACGTTATTGAGGAAAGGTCGTGTGCTGATACGATCGTACAGGTTGTCGCGGACGTACTGCCGAAAAAGAATGGCTGCTTTCTCTGACAGTGTGGCCTTCTGAAAAGGTAAACAATTCTGGCAGGAATGTAGTCGGATCTTCAATTCTTCCAGCTCTTGCTTGTAGCTGGTCAGCGGCAGTGACGGATCCTGAATGGCGAACACTTTTACCACTACTAAACCCTCTCTGTGCTTTGCCCTGGCCACCTTAAAGAATCTGGTGCTGCCAAGACTTTTGTCGTATTCATATTCATGGATGTCTGAGAAATAGCTGTCGACAGACAATATCTGCGATGGAGCGATTCCTGCCAGCTGGTTTCCCATAGTGGTTCACTGTAAAATTCCTTCCAGAAACTGGATCCTAATCTGATGGTGAGAGAATATTATATAAAAGACTATATGATTCTGACAGTAGATATTGTAAATCTGTCAAATTTACAAAGGTGATGTAATGGCTCACATTAAAACATTAACGCACACTATTTACATCTATATACTGGCAAACCACAAAGTCTGGACGTCTAAACATCAAGCTGTTGTTGTTGTTTTCACTGTTATTGTCGTTTCTACGACGCCTGTCATTACCACTATGCTAACACTGAGTGTTGTTTACCTGCTTTTAGCTCCCAGTAAATTAATTTCTGCGATGACTGAGCTCTTCCGAGTGATAACAATAACCGACAAGCTACCCGCTAAGTAGACAACACCACTGGCATGTAATAAATGCAATAAAAGACATCTTTCCGCAACAAAACCATCACTAATTAGCTCGAAATCTAGGAATCGCTGCTTGTTTTTGACCAGACATAAGGTTCGTCTATGAAGTCGCCGTTAGCCGATCTAAGTTCAGAGCATTGTACAAGGCGACGCATTGTACTGGTTGACATGTTGCTAAGGCTGATCCTGGATCTGCTAAACTAACCGGGATAAGGAAGCCATGTACTTCCGGGTCACGCGGTGTTTTCTTTGGTCTATCCCCAAATCGCTTCCTGTTGTAGTGCGCTGCGAAGGGCGTGAAGTAATGGCTAGTGGTGAGACATGCTGTTCAAACGCTGTTATCTACTATTTAATACAGTAGTAGTATGTTGTGGACATAAACTCTGAACAAGACGTGACTTAGGAAAGAGGTGTTGAGGTGAAAATGAGTGAGTTTGATTCCTCCGAGGCGCTTCAGGGTCGGTTAGAGACGCTGCATCAACTGACTGAGTTTAGTCAGAGCTGTCGGACACAACTGACGGAGCTGCTCGATGTGCTGGGATGGAGTTGGGAGAATTATTCCTCACAGGTAGTAACAACAACGTGTTTTGTGCATCAAACAAGACAAAAGAGAAATTCCTGTTTGTTTGAAGCGCCTGTAACGCTATGCTATACGAGTGTGTTAGCTTATGGAGAGCTAATGTAGCCTAGCTAATGTAGCCTAGCTAATGTAGCCTAGCACTAGCCTGCTGAAATGTCTCTCTTGTTATTTCTCAGGACAAGTTGGTAGTGTGTCCCCATGACCCGAACCACACAGGTCCGTCTAGAAACATGGAGAACCACAAAACGACCTGTCTGCTCACCCAGTTAGGATACTCCCAAGAAGAACAGGTTTGTTCATAAGGCTCCTGATTAGTGAGCTGAATTCTTAGAAATTAAGCTTTAATCAATTCAATTAAAGTTTATTTGTATAGCGCTTTTAACAATTGTCATTGTCGCAAAGCAGCTTTACACAATCAAAAGAATTATTTAAGGTTGTATGGAATGTGAATGTGTATGAATCAAAATGTTCAGATAGTCCCTGATGAGCAAGCCGAGGGCGACAGTGGCAAGGAAAAACTCCCTGAGATGGTAATAGGAAGAAACCTGGAGAGGAACCGGATTCAACAGGGAACCCCATCCTCATCTGGGTGAAACAGATAGCAGGAAATGATCTGCATTTATACAGTGTGTTAGGTGGCAGGCAGTTCATCTATAGTAGTTGATGTTAATATGGAGTCCAGGTAGTTATTGGAGACTCCGGTAGACTTGTAGGAAGTTCCAGTCCTGAACTATCGAACTGTCAAGTCCTCAGAGAAACAGCTGACAACACCAGTCGAGGCCAGAACCGTCTTCTAGGTAGAGAGAATCATCCCCAGACACCAGACGCATCCCAAAGAGACACACTGGGCATCCATGTGACGGGATCTCCAAGCAGAAACGGGGCACCAGGATGAGTCAGACATATCCGGAGGGCAGAGGGAGTCTGGATCACTGGCAGCTCAGAAATGGCATGTGTAGCTCGACAGAGAGAGAGAGAAAGGGGGAGAGAGAGAGCAGAAGAGGAGAGATGGCAGTTAGGTATGGTCAGTCACATAATGTATAATGTGAATCTATATTTACTGTATAGTGCAAGCAGAGACTCCGGCAGGACTAACTATGACAGCAAAAGGGAGAGCCAGAAGGAAACACAAACATGCTTTACATCTCAATCACCTCACCGTCAACAAACCTGAGTGATCAATGAGAGTGAGGAAGACAGCATCTAAACATACCAGTTCACCATAATACTCTACGTCCATGAGTCCCCCAGATCTGCTCCTTTACCTAAGGCAAATCTAATTATAAAAATGCTTGGCTAAATAAATAAGTTTTTGACTTAGACTTAAACACTGAAACTGTGCCAGAGTCCCGAACACTATTTGAAAGATTATTCCATAATTTTGGGGCTTTGTAAGAAAAAGCTCTGCCCCCAGCTGTAGTTTTCATAATACGCGGTACTGACAAGCAGCCTGCATCCTTTGACCGAAGTAGGCGTGGCGGATCGTAAGACACTAGCAGTTCGCTCAGATACTGCGGCGCGAGACCATTTAATGCTTTATATGTCAAGAGTAGTATTTTTAAATCAATGCGAAATTTCACAGGGACCCAATGTAGTGAAGATAGGATAGGGGTGATGTGCTCATATCTTCTGGTTCTAGTGAGGACTCTCACTGCTGCATTCTGGACTAGCTGAAGCTTGTTTATGCACCTAACTGAACAACCAGGCAGTAAGGCATTACAATAGTCCAACCTAGAGGTGATAAAAGCATGAACTAGTTTTTCTGCATCATTTAGCGACAATATATTTCTTATCTTGACAATATTTCTGAGGTGAAAGAATGCTATCCTGGTTATATTCTCTACATGAGCTTCAAATTAAAGGCTGGAATCTATAATCACGCCGAGGTCTTTTACTGTTGCACTTGATGGAACGGAAAGGCCATCTAAAGTTACGGTGTGATCTACAACTTTAAGTGCTGGATGTCCTAATAATGATCTATTTTTTTGTGTGTGTGTGTTTTAGGCAGAGATGTATGATACATCATTTTGCTATGAGAAGGCCAACATTCCCAGCATAAAATTGGGTGAGACTGCTTGAAGGCAGTGACGAATACATGTACTATATATATATACTGTGTGTGTGTGTGTGTGTGTGTGTGTGTGTGTGTGTGTGTATATATCAACTGCTCAGATGTATAATGAAAAAAATTTAAGCTGCTCTGAACAAATGCATCTGCCAAATGCTGTAAATGATTACTGCTAGAACTTTTTAAATCAAGAAATCAATTAAATAGGCAAAGTCAAGAAGGCTAAAAGATCTAAAAAAGCAAAACAATCTAAAGAATTTTAAGAGCAGATGAGAAACACAGTAATGGACATATCAGTCTGTAAACAGTTACCAAGCCATTTTTAAGGTTTTTGTACTCCAATGACCGACAGTGAGAACCATTATCCACAAATGGAGAAAACTATGAACAGTGGTGACCTTTCACAGTAGTGGCCAGCCTGCCAAAATTACTCCAAGAGCACAACAGTGACTGATCCAGGAGCTCATAAAAGAACCCCATCTAAAGAACTGCAGGCCTCACTTGCCATCGTTAAGGTCAGTGTTCATGATTCAAGAAAGCGACTGAGCAAAAATGGCATCCATATGAGAGTTCCAAGGCTCAACACACATTTGTCAAAAAACATCTTAAGTATCCCCATGAATTTTGGTCAAATATTCTGT
The DNA here is from genome assembly GCA_030522415.1 of Channallabes apus. NCBI lineage: Eukaryota > Metazoa > Chordata > Actinopteri > Siluriformes > Clariidae > Channallabes > Channallabes apus. The sequence goes on from CM060104.1 coordinate 5,379,188, forward strand.
GGACTGATGAGACAAAAGTGGAAAACAAAAAAACTTTGATTCGCGTGATGTGCGTCCCTGGTGTAAAACTAATACAGCGTTTCATGAAAAGAAAATCATACCAACAGTTCAGGCTCGGAAACCCTCCAATGTGGCTGAATTCAAACAATTATGAAAAGAAGAGCGGGCCATAATTCCTCAACTGCTATGTGAGTGGCTCATCTGCAGTTTTTGGCTCATCTAGTTATTAGGTTTAAGGGCAATTACTTTTTTACTTTTTTTATGTATAAAAGGTGATTAACTCCTCCTAATTGTACAATTGTTTTATCCATATGTTTTCTTGTTCGAGATTAGAAGTCATGTGTTGTTATTTGGTACAGATAAAGATGCACAACATCAGGTGATTCTGCAGGCCCGGGCGAGGGCTCCTCCTGTTCAGTCGACAGGAAACTACTGCCAAAGTAAGTCTCAGGATACTTTCAGAATGTTTACCTGCTTCACAGTTTGTTTTGAGCTACGCTCCTTATATCTGTACTAACCATTACCACAAATGGTGTTCAAGTCAAACAAGTACTTTTGTTTGTGGAGAATAACAGAAAAGAGAGTTAAATACTACCTTTTTTTTCTTATATGTACTTATACGCACTTATCCCAGCGTTTCACTAGTGCTGGATACCATCAGGGTAGAACATTTCGATACACATCTAAAACTATGGCCTCCCAGGAACTAATGGCCCAAACGTTAAAATCACCTGGAGAGACATCAGTACTATACTGGGATGAGGCAGTAACTCTCAGCCAATTCCCCGTAATGTGCAAGTAGTGCAGAAGGCAGTATGATGTCATGTATGCAAAATGACTTACCAGGTCCTTTTTTTTCCTGAAAATGTTCCAATTGCTTAATGTATACGGAAACAACTGCAGTGGGCTCCAAGCCACCTTGCCCAGAATCGTTAATCACAGGTGTACAGCCATCTTTATAATGTTTTTACTGTTTAAATGTTTTATTACAGAGTATCGTCACTGTACTACTCTTCTTCTGTAAATGTCAATTGGTTTTACACCTTCATTCACAAGATATTTCATCACAAGTCCCGGTTTGACTTGATCATCCCATGTATTTGGGTAATGTGTATGTGTGTGTGTGTGTGTGTGTGTGTGTGTATAATTCATGATACATTGGCCAGTTTATATTTTACTAGTTTAAGTTCAACAAAATCATATGAACAAGCACTTACCCACTGGGAAAAAAATAGATCTTTACATTTGTACTATCATTATTTATTTCTGTTCTGTATTTCTTTCCCTAGTAACAAGGGTGAGTATTAGAGGCTGTCTACTCAAGACATTTTTCTGCTCATGCTTGATGTATCCTTTTGAAATATCCTTTAAAAGATTTTTTTTACATTAGAAATAATTAGATTTTTTTAAGAGACCAGGCAATGGTAGAAAAATAACTATTATATAGAACAATTAAAATATACTTAATAGGTGCAAACTTTCTTCTGAAATATAAATCATTCTTATGAATCACTTCATAATCTGTAGGACAAACAAGATAGTTAATTGCTTATTATTCAGGTTGATGGACACAAAAAGAAATGCATGTACAGTTTAATAAAAAAAAGAAAGGCATTATGGCCAGTCTTAATATTTGGCAGGAATAGGACACATGAGCTTATTCGTGTTCTCTTGATCGTGAGTTTGAGTGTAGTCACTTAAGTCTTGAGTAGATCAAGTTATTAAATTATCTTTAAAGCATACATGTGCCAGAATCTCCAGTATATTCATATCACTTAGCTAAAGTGTTTCTTACCAGGTATAAAAGGCAATTCACAGATGTTGAAAGACTGCAGAGCATGAAGGTGTATGTGCATTGCCTTCAGTTCCCTGCTACATGATGGGGACAATAGACAGAGGTTGTTCACAAATTAAGTTTTCTTGCAGTCAACAACTGTAACACCGTGTCAAGTATACAAATCTACATCAATCACATTCCGTAACTGATGTAGTACCGTATGCTGACTAATTCTGTATTCAAACACTAGGTGTCAGTATATTTTATGACTAAAACTTGGGTCAGTGATACAGTAGCAATAGAATCCACTACCATGGTATGTTTCAACAATATGTATACCTCTGTACAGTGATTCAAGTCAGGTCTTGTGTAGAATTATTGTGAATGTCCTCCAAATATCAGTTGCTTACTCACTAATCTGATGTTACGAGTGTACATTTGTGTTCATAAACCAGATCCTGTGCATTTCCTATTTTGTAATTTTAAGAAATATCTATATGATTTCATGAAAACTATCCTGAATCCAGTCTAACAAATACAGGGTATTTTTGTTTGTTTAGAGGATTACTCCACTGAGCCTGCAGATGTGCCTCAGAATCACAAGCGAGCGATATGTGACCTCACAGCAGCTGACCGACTGGCGCTGTATGATCATGCCATACAGCAGGGCGCAAAGACTTCTAACAATGAAGATCTTTACGTGGATCTGGTGTCCAAGCTTAACAAAGGCAAGCACACAACTAATGTCCACTCGGTTTGATGTTAACATTTTGCAAAACACTGATTGACGTTTTAGCAGAATTAGAAACTGTATTTGAACTGTTTATTGCCATGTTGTAAATCCTTCCTTTAAATATAGATGAAGAGAAAAGTGGCCCAAAGTCTCACCTTGAAGTCTTGGCTGAAATGAGGGACTACAGGAGACGTCGTCAGTCATACAGAGCAAAAAATGTTCACATCACCAAGAAGTCATACACCGAGGTCAGTACTGTAATGCTTTTTTTTTTTTTTTTCTTCTTGAGTGGATTCATGACTGAGACAGTGCTGAAGAATCAGCAAAGATTTTGTTTGGAAAGTTTGGTTATGCGTGTGATATTGTATTGTAAAGATCATCCGTGAAGTGATTGATGTCCACTCGGGGGAGCTGGCCAAGCTGTGGCAGGCGGAGAAAGCGGAGGAGGAGAAAACTTCACAACACTCCCACAGGTACTGTTGTGTAATATTCTACAACACTTCAGACTAAATGATCAGAGCCATTCCACATAAAACCCTAACCCTAGTGATAACATATGGTAACAGCATTGGGACGTTTAATTACGTTGGTTTATTCTCGTAATCTTTTGGCTATTAATTATACTAACGTCGGTCATTAGCTCTACTTGTCATGGTTAATTAGTTCTACCAGTCACAGCAAAATAATGGTTTAATAAACAAATAAATCATAATCTGTTGAGTGTTTGTAGACTTGTTATATAAAGCCAATATCACACTTGAGATTGTGTTGTTGTGCTGATATTCTTCACAACAGGACTTGCTGTTGTGCGATATTGCCTAATTACTACCAAATGTAAAATCAAACACAAAAGCACACAAGCAGCAGCTCACCAACTCAAACAGGCAAAAATATATCAATCCAAACTTTAGTAGTAGTAAGTGCTATTATTGGTTATATAAATTCACTAAATTGGATTGGTCAGAAGGTGTTTGTTTTTGTTTGTTTGTTTGTTTTAAAGTACCTGCAGCACTGACAGTAGTGCTGTTTGTAATTCAAATCACAGGTTTACATTCAATGTACATGTATATATGTATAATATATATATATATATATATATATATATATATATATATATATATACGCAGCGCACATTGTAGCAGGTGACTTTAATAAAGCGAACCTCAGACAGGTTATGCCAAACTTTCACCAACATGTTACATGTCCGACAAGGGGACTCAACATTCTGGACCACTGTTACACACCATACAAGCGGGGCTACAAAGCTGTTTCACATCCAGCATTCGGGAAATCAGACCACAACGCCATTTTCCTTATACCGGAATATCAACAAAGCTTTCGTCGTGAAGCTCCGGTCATGAGGGAGGTGCAACGCTGGTCTGCCCAATCAGAAGCTACGCTACAGGACGCGCTCGATGACGTAGATTGGGACATGTTCCGAGCCTGCGCAGTAGACATCAACGAGTTTGCGGATGTAGCAGTTAGCTTCGTTAGCACGCTCGTAAATGAAGTTGTCCCGACAGTGAGGTTCAAATCGTTTCCGAACCAGAAGCCTTGGGTAGACCGATCGATCCGCGATGCTGTGAATGCCCGGACCGCTGCTTATAATGCCGCACTCATTAGCGGCGATATGAGCGCATACAAAGCGGCTTCTTATAGCGTCAGGCGAGCGGTGAGGGAAGCTAAGGGGCGGTTCCGACAGCGAACTGAATCACACTTCCATCAGGGTGACACACGCCGCATGTGGCACGGATTACGCACAATCACGGACTACAAGGTTGCCAAAGACACCACGACGATCGTCGCCGACTCTGCATTCGCCAACGAGCTGAACGCATTCTTCGCCCGGTTCGAGGTTAGCCAGGCGGCTAATGCTAGCAGCCTGCTGACTGAGAGTGATGACGTCATCAGCGAGGATTGCGTCATCAGCATCGCAGAGCACGACGTGCGCACGGCGCTGAGGAGGGTGAACACCAGGAAAGCGGCGGGTCCAGATGGCATCTCTGGGCGCCTGCTGCGCTGCTGCGCTGACCAGCTGTCAGGTGTGTTCACCTGTATCTTTAATGAGTCCCTGGCGAAGTCTGTGGTCCCGGCGTGTTTCAAGAGATCCACCATTGTCCCCGTGCCCAAGACCAACAAACCCTCATGCCTGAATGACTACCGGCCTGTTGCACTGACATCGATGGTCATGAAGGTATTTGAGGGTCTGCTAAAAAACATCATCTCCTCCTCCATCCCCAGCTCCATAGATCCACTTCAGTTCGCCTACCGCCCCAACAGATCCACAGAGGATGCCATCTCCCATGTTCTGCACACCACTCTCAGCCACGTGGACAAGATGCAAGGTAACTATGTGAGATTGCTTTTTATAGATTACAGCTCTGCCTTCAACACAATAGTGCCTAACAGACTGTTCACAAAGCTGAGAGATCTAGGACTTAACAAACGCTTGTGTGCCTGGGTGTTGGACTTCCTCTCGGACAGATCTCAAGCGGTGAGAGTGGGCAAGTGCTTCTCCAGCAGCATCACCATCAACACAGGTGCTCCACAGGGATGTGTTCTCTCTCCACTGCTATACTCTCTCTACACTTCAGACTGTGTGGCCATGTTCGACTCCAACACCATCGTTAAGTTTGCTGACGATACGGTGGTGCTGGGCTTCATCTCCAACAACGATGAGTCGGCCTACATAGATGAAGTGGAGAACCTGGCACTATGGTGTGAAGAAAACTGCCTCCGACTGAACGTCAGTAAGACGAAGGAGCTGGTGGTGGACTTCAGAAGGGGACAACTGGACCACAAACCCCTCATCATCAATGGAGCTCCAGTGGAGAGGGTGAGCAGCTTTAAGTACTTGGGCGTCCACATCTCCGAGGATCTGACATGGACTGAGCATATCTGTGCTCAGACGAAAAGGGCAAAGCAGCGTCTGTACCACCTGAGGCAGTTGAGGAAGTTTGGGGTTTCCCCTGCTGTCCTTAAGGCTTTCTACTCGGGTGCTGTTGAGAGCATCCTAACACAGAACATTTCATCCTGGTTTGGGAATAGCTGTGTACAGGACAGGAAAGCCCTCCAGAGAGTGATCCGGGCAGCTGAACGCTGCTGCAGGTTAACTCTCCCCTCCATGCAGGACATCTACACCAGGAGATGTAAAACCAGGACAGCTCGTATCATTAAGGACTTGTCGCACCCCAATAACGGACTGTTCAAACTTCTGCATTCAGGCAGAAGGTTCCGGGTCATTATGGCCAAAACGGAGAGACTCAGGAGGAGTTTTTATCCACAGGCGATTAGACTCCTCAACCATGATGGGCCACTCTCCCATTCATAGGACTGGTAACAGTTCACCCACACACTGCTGTGCTGACATTCCACACTGCACACTGCACTTTAGTCTGGACTGTAAGCATCACTTGCACTAACACCTTTATCCTGCTCAGATACACACTTTATTATTATGTTTACATTTGCACCTTTTTTTTTTTTTTTTTTTTTTTTTTTCTCTATTTCTATTTATAGATTATTTCTTTTGTTTCTTGTTATTTGCACAAAGTAGGAGCGGTTCAGGATACATTTCACTGCGTGTTGTACTTGTATAACTATGCATGTGACAAATAAAGAATCTTGAATCTTGAATCTTGAATATATATATATATATATATATATATATATAATTTTTTTTTATAGTGAACTTTCTCTTAGGAAACATTCCTTTAACAGTTACAGGGGATTCTCTTCTCGAGTGCCAGTGCTTTGTAACTGTCAGTAGGTTTTTCACCACAAACTCTTTAGAAAAGAGAACTTTCTAGAGGCACTTTCCAGTTTCTCTGTAACGTAAGGGTTTTTTTTTTTTTTTTTGTTATTATTCAAGGAGAAACAGAGAAGCTTCTGAGGGAACATCTTTTTACAGCTTCAATAACATCATTTGAGGAACAAGCTTGTTTTTTGGAAGTTCCAAAGTATTAAATGAAGAAAAACATGTTGGCCATTTAATACATAAGAAATTAGAAATTACTGGTAAATTGCAGTTTTTGTCAGCAAAATAAACCCTTCAGAAAGTATTGTCACTGGAAAATAATAGACATCACAAACTCCATCTTTAATTGTTGTTCTCTAATGAAATGTCTCACATTGTTCTATTCCTTACTTAAGCATACTTAGTCAAAGGTAAGCTTAGTTTTTAAAGAAAAGAAATACAGACCATATCTACACTATATGACCAAAAATTTGTGGACACCTATCTAACACCAATATGTGCGTTTTGAGCCTTCAATTGTAGATTTAGTTCCCCTCTTTGCTTTTATAGTAACCTCCACTCTTGTGTGAAGGCTTCCCACTAGATTTTGGAGTGTGGCCGTGGAGATTTCCTCATTCACCCACAAGAGATGGTCCAGCACTTGGAGAGGTCCAACACTAATGTTGAGTGAGGAGGCGTGAGAAGCAGTCAATATTCCAATTCATCCCAAAGGTGTTGAGTGTCCTGCACAAGCCCTGATCTCAACAGTCACAGCTAAAATAACGAAGGAGTCGGTTCACAACAACTCTGTGTGCTTAGGGTTGGGTTGGAAGGTAAACCTTCGGCCCAGTCTGAGGTCCTCTGGAGAACACTCTGGAGAAGCTTTTTGTACCCAAGTTAAATATATGAGTGTTACAGCAAAGGGTCTGAATACTTAGGACCATGTGATATTTCAGTTTTTCTTTTTTTAATAAATCTGCAAAAATGTCAACAGTTCTGTGTTTTTCTGTCAAATGGGGTGCTGTGTGTACATTAATAAGGGGAAAAAATGCACTTGATTGGTGTGATGATTGGAATGATTTTAGCAAATGGCTGCAATATAACAAAGAGTAAAAAATTTAAGGGGGTCTGAATACTTTCTGTACCCACTGTATGTCCTATGGAGACACGCCTTACCTCCAATATCAATATGCTGTATTTGGTATACACTGAGTTTGTTCCTTTTGTTCCCTATTATTGTGGGGTCTAGGAGGCTGCCAGATAAAGGACGTTCTGCCTCTGTCGAGTCACGCGAATCTCACGTGAGTTCCAGAGATGAGAATAGCTCTCGCCACAAACGTCACCAAAAACGTAGCCGTGAGCACAGCCAAGAGAGAGGAAGCAAAAGCAGAAGAAGGTATAGCACTGAAACACTAAAAAAAAATTTTTTTGTTATTCCCAACACATTGCAAATTATCATATAACTATGTTCCTTAAACTATTGGAACATTGTGGGGTTTTTTTCTTCTTCCATTTTTACCTGTTCTCTTCTTTGTGTGTACAGAGATTCCCCCTCTCCTGAAGAGAGACATCATAAGAAAAAGAAGAAGAAACATAAGTCATAACTTTTGTTTGGTTAGCAGTGATTTATATAAAAACTAAGATGGTAGTGATTTCCAATATGTGAGGAAATCGGTTAAGACGTACTTGCCATTGTTTTGTATCATTTGATTGCAGATTACAAGCTTTACCTTGTCTGTGTGGACTTTCAGTGTGTGTAATTAAATTAAAGGATATGTGACTCTTAAGGTGCTGTTGTAGTGGTTGTCTTCTTCTGAAACCTTAAAAATATTTTTTTTTGTAATTTGATGGGTTTTTTTTTTTAGTTTCATGAGGCTCTATTTGAAGGCCTGACTGTTCTGCTCCAGTGATAAAGTTTAGGCGGTTTTCAAATCAGAGATTAGTCTTATTCACAACCATGCTTTCATGATTTTAAGTCAGTGTATTTAAAATTGTTACCCAGGTGTTGTTTTCATCATAACTAAAAAAATAAAAAAATGTGAAAGACTACTAGAAGAGCTTATAAATGAATGATGTTTTGTCATTATTTAAATGTACGCTTCTTTAAGTAGAATTGTACAACAGTTAGTTCCAGTCCATTCATTTGATTGGGTGAGATGTAATACTTATCTATGAAATGTAATACTTGTAATGTTATATTTATTATTTTTATTATATTTAGTCTGTTTACTGTAAAATTCTAAACATCAGCGAACAAGCCACATAATTGGCACATGAAAAATTTCATAAACATTTCATGAAAATTTATTATGAATTTCCCTCTATGATACAGAAACTTGACATATGGAAATGGGAATCCAGTTTAACCGGATGCATCTTTAATGACAATAGACAAATAATGAGTGAGCTAGTCGGTGCGTTGTCAGTGAGGTTGGCTTCTTTGGGATCTGTTATCGGCCTGGCTATGGACTTGCGGCTTTGTGCCTACGAGTGAATAACTGTTAGTTAACATTTACAAATTTTGCACATAGCTTTATCATTAACAAATAAACTACAGTACAAAGTACATTAAGACGTATCGTCACTGCCACTGTCTAAATATTTACCAAGTATAACCTCATATTTACTGCTAAAATAAACTGTATGGCCAAAAGTTTGTGGACACCTGACCATCACACCCATATGTGGTTCTTTCCCGAACTGGTCTCACACACTTGATGATGATGAATTTTCACTTATACAGGGTAAAATTCTTTTATTGGCATATTCTAGCTTTTTAGAAAACTGGGGTCAGAGCACAGAGTCAGCCATGATGTGGCATTCCTGGAGCAGATAGGGTTCTTGCTTAAGGGCCCAACAGTGCAAGCTTGGTAGAGCTGGGGCTTGAATCCCACAAACTCTCAGTAGTGACTCAGAGCCATGATTGCTCTTTTGGCTGAACAGCACAAATCCCACTAGCCACAGTACTTCTCTAAAGTTTAGTGGAGGATAACAGCAAAGGGGAGAATCTGTAATAGAATGTTGAAAGCGTAGGGACACGGGTGTGATGGTAAAGTGCCTGTGTAAGTCTGCATAATGTAAAACAAATATTTTACGGCATGTTCCTAAATGTTGATGGCTATCAGAACTCGTTGCAACCGTGTATACTGAAACTTGCTTCTGCCTTATTTTGGCACTTAAGCCACAAACGTGTTAATTAAGGTGTTTGTTTTGATGTAATTAACATTAGTGTTACTATAGGATGATAATTTGCCTTATGGTTAAATAAAATGTTAAACCAACATTTTTTTTATTTTTTTTTTACATAACATTTATGGTCTGTTTATACTGATGACCTGCTCATGTTAAGTAGTGTGTTAAATAATGCCGGCTAAGGACCTATAATGTAAATAATGACATATAGTTACATATAATTATATACATTTCTTCTTGGAAAATATAAATGATAAATTAATTGCAGTTGAAAGAATCCGATGTGTTCCTATCATTCTTATTTATCACTTTGTTCGTATTTTCTGAACGTTTGGCCCACTAGCATGCCGTTTCTTGCCTGGTTTTAATGTGTGTTTGGGGAAGGTTCAGGTATTTGTCACCCAGCTGAGGAAAGGATGGATGGTGGAAGAGCCTGACGAAGGCTCAGCAGCACTGCACGACTTTCTCAGCACTGCAGGTCCAGCGCTGTGCATGAGGTTTAGGAATGCTGTAAAGAAGTCACATATACACGGAGCGCTGCGTTCTCACACTGCCCAAACAGAAAGCCTGTGTCTGGGGATAGAGGCTGGTTTCAGTGGGAATTACGTACCAGTTTGAATCCAGAGCAGGAAGGCCCATTGGCCATGGGAGGCTCCAGGCTGAAGGTAAGCATACTGATATAACTGTAAAAAGTGATGTTATAAATGACTACAATTTTTGTTGTTAGTTTTTAATTATTGTATTAATTTTATCCTGGTGCATCTATTTTCTCAGGTTTTATGATCGATATTTAACTATAGGTAATTATGAGTTTGCTCCTTTTCTAAAGGGTCATCTGTTAAATGTGCTAATTTGCGAACAGATTTCTATTATTTTTACTATGACACAACACATTTCTAACAAGTTTCTGAAATGCTGATTGGTGTTTTTGCAGCAAAAGTAAAGGATATAATAAAATGACCAGTAAAACAATCATTAAAACTAACATAAAGCTTTGTCATAAACTTTACAGGAAGTGCTCATGGAGCATTTCTTACTCATTTATTTTCCTAGTGTTTTGTCAGGCTTTTGTGTGGTTTGGAGTCTGATAACAATCTTTCAGTAGAAATGATAAAAACTGAGGGTTAGATGATCAGAGCAACGGTGAGATCTTGCCTTGCCACTACACCTTTCTGCCCCAGAGAACCTTTTGGTTAGTGAGACCGTCTGTAAGCTCCACCCATTAATTGTAAACATACACTTAATTCTGTTAGATGGAAAAGTCAAATTCAATTCAATTTTATTTATATAGCGCTTTTAACAATGGTCATTGTCTCAAAGCAGCTTCACAAAAATTAAAGAAATTTAACCAAAAAAATAAATTAATTAAAAAATAAAATAAAAAAAGAAATAAAATAATAATAATAAATAAATAAATAAAAATAAATAATAGTAATTATAGAAAAGAAAATAATTGGAAGTGTGTATGTGTGAGAAAAATGTGCAGATAATAATAATGAGACGAATGAATGAAATGTCTCTGATGAGCAAGCCAAGGGTGACGGCGACGGTGGCAAGGAAAAACTCCCTGAGATGGCATTAGGAAGAAACCTTGAGAGGAACCAGACTCAACAGGGAACACATCCTCATTTGGGCGATAACAGATAGAAATGATATAACATCTTGTGTGTTGTGCAGGTGAAAATTCAATATGACAGAAATGTATTATTAATAAATTTATTTATTATTCAAAGATGGCATGACACATGTGAATGGCATGAAAATACTTTTTACCTATTTACATGCCACTCTAAAAGGAGTTTTAATAGTTGTAATGTAGTAGATAATGTCATTGATGATAACAATAGTAAAAATGCAACGTTTTTATACTGTACTCGGGAAAGTATGTTATAAACAAAAAGGACAAAACGATTCTATAAAGTTGTGACTCATGTGGGTTACCCACTGGGATGCTTCTGTTTTTTTATTTTATCTTTTTTATTTTTTCATTTTAGGATTTAAAATGTGTCCAGTGCAGGTAATGAAAAAAATGGGCTATTTTTAAGCTATTTAAGGTTGAAAATAGGACTCATCTAAAGGGTCGTTTAGAGCATTTGTTGATGATAAAGCTGTGTAGACAGTGTTAAACACCCTAAATAAGATCACACAAAATATACAAGTGTACCTATAATGATTAAAATCAGTATCCATGTAGAGAAATTCAAATTCAAATTTTTATTTGTCACATACACAGTCATACACAGTATAATATGCAGTGAAATGCTTACACGCCCGCCAGTGACCTTAAAAAGAAAATAAAAGCTTGTACGTAAAATAAATAATCAATAAAAAGGAAATACTAAAGAAATACATTTAACTAGTAAAATTGACTGTACAATAAGGGCATAATAAAATATTGCAAAATATAGGGTAGATAGAGTATATATGTATATAGAATTTAAAGTGTCGGTGGTTGTGCAAATATGCATGAAAGGTGGCTAATGAAAGTGACATGTGCAATTGTCCAGATGTATAAATATTTAGTGCAAGTGTGTATGAATGTGTCCATGATTGTCCAGTCAGTGTTGTGAGCTTAAAAAGATGTTATTAGTCCTGTGTGGAGGTGTGATTGACTACACTAAACTAAAAAATACATCGAGCTTCAGTCGTTTCCTGGCAGACAACTCTGTGTAGTTTTCTCATCTTTTTTTAAAGTATGAGAGCATGTTTTATAAAAACACAGTATTAATCATGCTCTGGTTTACTGTATGTGTTGTGTTATTGCTGTTAGGTGGGGGCTGTGTGTCGAGGCTTTGTGCTCTTGCTTTGCACGCTCCACTCCAATGCCCAGGAAGAATACTCCGGTACTCATTCAGGTCAGGATAAAAATACTTGTCTAACAAGTGTGTCGCAGCCTGGAAAGTCCTGTCAGATGTTACTGTGGCTAAAATCTGCAAATCATAATAATTATTATTATTAGTAGTAGTAGTAGTAGTAGTAGTAGTACAGTAGGAGTAGTGGTAGTAGTATGCAAAACTGGGGCCTTCTTATTGGACCACTATAGCATTCTTTGAGACCTCATCTTTAAGAAACCATTAATGTATTTCTTCTAAATTAGATTTTCTTTATTTGTTTAATCTAGCCTAGGCCTAACCCTAGGTAATGAACTAGTTTGATAATTATGGCAGACAAAACAGTCTGTCTAAAGATGACTTCATTTGAAAGATATGTAAACAAAAATCAGTTGCGTTCATACTGTAATTATATCATACATATGTCAAAATGCCTGTTTTGCTCCTGTCATCTAGGCAGAATGCAATAATTACGTGTAATTTTCTTTCTTTTGCCTTCCTTTTTCCTTTTTAGCTTTATTTATTTATTTATTCATTTACTTTCACTTTTCTGGATGGAAAACACATCAAAGAGAAACATTTCAATTCAGGGAAATCCTGTAGTTTTCAGAACTGTACCTACAGTAAACATGTTCCGGGGTTTTTCCAGGCTGCCAGCCAGATGACTATGTATGACATCACATTTTATTTTGCAGTATATTTTATGCTAATGTACTGTATCTTTGATGTTTGTTTTCAGTCATAAAGAATTTAAATAAAGCATTTTTTAACCCTAATTAGGTGAAGACCATACATACGAAGGCTCTCATGTCAATGTATATGAAGGCGAGTCTGGAGACCCACAACCTGGTATGATCACATCATCGAAACATCCAAGTAACATTAATAATATTGGAATTCTCTACAAACAACTTAGAAACAAGTATCTTTTTTTAGGTAGAGAGTTTCGGCTTTTCCAGAATTTCATCTGGTAAATCCCATGAAAAATAATGGAAATGCTATTAGCCTAAACTTCCCTTCTCCATGTGTGGCTTTAAATATATGGGATAAATACAGTTATATGTACTATAACATGTCATGAACTTACTTAAAAATTTTACTTAAACAATTGGCTTCACCACATTTGAAATATATAGATGACATTAAGTAAAAAAAATCATTAACATGCATTTGTATCTCCTTCTCTGGGTCATTCCTCATTACTGCTCATTACATCATTCATTCGTGATGTGGACTTCTTAAGATCTTGGGGAATTTAGAGGCTGAATCTAGTTAGTGTTGTGGCTGACTGGTGTATACACCAACTATGCCATTGTTTTTATTTGTCATCGTTCCAGTGATATTTAATCATTGTTCACAACCTCAATGAGGATGAGCAAACTGTGTCTGAAAAATGGAGAGAGAGAGAGAAAGAATGTAAGGGAAATTATAAAGCAGTGTCTGCATATGTCCCCTAAAATCCTACTCCCCCAGGGGTCACCATGATCACAGAGGAAACCTACCCATATGAAAGCAGCACAGAGTCTTACGACTATGCCAAAGAGGTGACCACTCTGACCACCCATGTCCCGTATGGAGATCATGCTCATCTAGGGGAGGACGGACCCACTGAGTGTGACTGTGAACCAGGCGAGCCTGGGTTCGCTGGCTTTCCTGGCCCCAAGGTATATTAGGTGTAATTGTACTGTAAGTGGGCAGGGTTTATGTCAACTATTCTGTCGTTTTGACACAAATATCTCGTTCTAATCAGGGATCTGTAGGGCCACAAGGAAAGCAGGGATTTCCTGGTCTTCAAGGCAGGGAGGTGAGAGTTTTAGAGTTTGGACAGAAAATCAACCTTTGTGTTCTGGATATCAGTGTTTCCAGGAATGTTTCAATACCTTTTTAAAAAAAACATTAACTTATATTATGCTGTCAGGGATACAAAGGAACCAAAGGGGTTCGAGGACGAGTAGGAGATCCAGGCCCTGAAGTAAGTTCATATCATTGCTAAACATCATATTCATACCTGGATCATTTTCATGCTTCTTGGATCCCTGTGCTTCATACCTTCTCCCACTCTACAGGGTGAACCTGGGCCTGATGGAGAGGATGGTGAATCGGGTTTCTCTGGTGCAATGGTAGGTGGCAAATGGATTTAACGTATACTGTTTGACTCGGTCTTCGACTGTGTCTTACACATGTTCTAATTCATGTTCTCTAGGGTTTACCTGGGCTTCCCGGAGAACCAGGTGAGAGGGGAGCGTTGGGATTAAAGGTAAAAGCTTTTTAAATATGGATTATAAATTGATAATTGATTAAAGTTCAAGAAGAGGTTCAATAATAAATAGTTTATATAGAATATTAAAAAAATAATATTGTGTTTATGTACCTATAACGTAGTAGTGTAATTACATGTTGATGCCTGATTGCTTATTATGCTATTAGCAATTTTCAGTACTTGAGCGAGTCTATTTTATAGGGTGAGATTGGGTTGGACGGACCACGTGGAGGAGTTGGGCTTTCAGGAGACATTGTAAGTGAACTGGCTTTTATTTAGAAAGTGTTAAAGGGGATGTGTTTAAATATATACATATACTGTACATTTATAGTCAATATAGTTGTCCTACAAACAAAAGTTCTGGCAAGGTTCTTAACTATCTGACTTTTCTTTGATTTCAGGGCCCAGATGGTCCAATTGGTCTACCAGGAACTGTGGGAGGTAAAGGTATTAAGGTAAATCAGTCTCACATATTGTAAACTAGACATATTGTTTCAGCATAAAAACACTATGTGATAGGTTGATGTTATGCAGTACACATTACATACATTAAACCGAACAAAATGAATCAGAATTCTTCATGATAAAGTATCTCTGTGATAAAGTATGATGATAATGATATACATCTCTAACTGTTTTAGGGATCATATGGGAAACTTGGGAACCAAGGGCCTCAGGGACCACAGGGAGCAAAGGTAAGCGCACAAAGGCAGTTTTATACACAATGTAATAAGTTCCTTTCAGACTTTTTATATATACACAACATCTCTCTTTTTTGCTCACAGGGTCAGACTGGAGCACCTGGTTTTCCTGGGGATGTTGGGAAACAGGGTTACACTGTGAGCTTAATTTATTTTCTTGTAATCTTACTTACTTAAATACAACTCATTATACCAAGCGTATGTGTATTTTGCAGGGTTATCCAGGAATACCAGGAGATAGGGGAGGGCCAGGAGCAAAGGTAAGAGTCAGCCACTATAATGAGGAGCATCTGTCAAGATGCCCTAATGAGTTGCTATACAAACTTTTAACTGAAATTAGTAATGGTCTAAGACTACGTACAAACCGGATTCCAAAAAAGTTGGGACACTAAACAAATTGTGAATAAAAACTGAATGCAATGATGAGGAGATGGCAAATGTCAATATTTTATTCAGAATAGAACATAGATGACAGATCAAAAGTTTAATCCGAGAAAATGTATAATTTTAAAGGAAAAATATGTTGATTCCAAATTTCACGGTGTCAACAAATCCCAAAAAAGTTGGGACAAGTAGCAATAAAAAAAAGTAGCTGGAAAAAGTAAATTTGAGCATAACGAAGAGCTGGAAGACCAATTAACAGTAATTAGGTTAATTGGCAGCATGATTGGGTATAAAAAGAGCTTCTCAGAGTGGCAGTGTCTCTCAGAAGCCAAGATGGGTAGAGGATCACCAATTCCCACAATGTTGCGCAGAAAGATAGTGGAGCAATATCAGAAAGGTGTTACGCAGCGAAAAATTGCAAAGACTTTGCAGTTATCATCATCAACTGTGCATAATATCATCCGAAGATTCAGAGAATCTGGAACAATCTCTGTGCGTAAGGGTCAAGGGCGTAAAACCATACTGGATGCCCGTGATCTCCGGGCCCTTAAACGACACTGCACCACAAACAGGAATGCTACTGTAAAGGAAATCACAGAATGGGCTCAGGAATACTTCCAGAAACCATCGTCAGTGAACACAATCCACCGTGCCATCCGCAGTTGCCAGCTGAAACTCTACAATGCAAAGAAGAAGCCATTTCTAAGCAAGATCCACAAGCACAGGCGTTTTCATTGGGCCACGGATCATTTAAAATGGAGTGTGGCAAAATGGAAGACTGTTCTGTGGTCAGACGAGTCACGATTCGAAGTTCTTGTTGGAAATGTGGGACGCCATGTCAGCCGGACCAAAGAGGACGAGGACAACCCAAGTTGTTATCAACGCTCAGTTCAGAAGCCTGCATCTCTGATGGTATGGGGTTGCATGAGTGCGTGTGGCATGGGCAGCTTGCATGTCTGGAAAGGCACCATCAATGCAGAACAATATATTCAGCTTCTAGAACAACATCTAGTCATCTCTTTCAGGGAAGACCCTGCATTTTTCAACAAGATAATGCCAGACCACATTCTGCATCAATCACAACATCATGGCTGCGTAGGAGAAGGATCCGGGTACTGAAATGGCCAGTCTGCAGTCCAGATCTTTCCCCTATAGAGAACACTTGGCGCATCATAAAGAGGAAGGTGCGACAAAGAAGGCCCAAGACGATTGAACAGTTAGAGGCCTGTATTAGACAAGAATGGGAGAGCATTCCTATTTCTAAACTTGAGAAACTGGTCTCCTCGGTCCCCAGACGTCTGTTGAGTGTTGGAAGAAGAAGGGGAGATGCCACACAGTGGTGAAAATGGCCTTGTCCCAACTTTTTTGGGATTTGTTGACACCATGACATTTTGATTCACCATATTTTTCCCTTAAAATTATACATTTTCTCAGTTTAAACTTTTGTTCCGTGATTTATGTTCTATTCTGAATAAAATATTGACATTTGCCATCTCCACATCATTGCATTCAGTTTTTATTCACAGTTTGTTTAGTGTCCCAACTTTTTTGGAATCCGGTTTGTACAATTTATGTTAATATGCATATGTCTGAATTTTTTTATTTTTTTATTTAGTATTGAATCTGTGCTTGTTTTTGTTTTCAATATTCAACCAATCACACTCTTAAATGGAAGTCAATAATTTAATTCATTCTCTCATTATTATTATTTTTTTTATTTTTTTATTTTAATAATACCTTTTTTTGCCTTTTTTTCTGATCAGGGTGATGAAGGAATTAGTGGCTTGCCAGGAAGTGATGGAGAGTCTGGAGATGATGTAAGTTTCAGCTCACTGTCTTTGTGAATCCTATCATTCAGCTCTAAATATACAATATGAAGCTGCTATGACTTTCTTTTTTTTCGCAGGGTCCAATAGGAGTTCCAGGAATTGAAGGGCCACCTGGGACATTAGGACCAAAGGTAAAAAAAAAAAATTAAAAAGTTAAACAATTTAAATGAAGAATTTTTCAATTCTTTCCCCCTCTTTCATTTTAAGTTAAACTATATCTATCTGATTTCTGTGAAGTGTTTAGATAGTTATTAGAAACTGTGCTCAGTATAAAAAATTTATATATATGAGACATCAAACAAATACAGTAATTAATTTCTCTCCTCCTCTTCTCTAAGGGTTTGAAAGGGGAACCTGGCCCAAGGGGACGTCCCGGGAGAGTGGGGGCTGGGGTAAGTGATTCATCCCTGCATTTAAAACTTTTAAAATGAAGTCATGATATTGATCAGTACTACAAATTTCTTTATATTTATTTTGATGTGCAAGTGTTTGCCTAAATTTGTCATGAACTGACTATGCTTTGACAATAATTGGTTCTAATTAGAAATAGTCAAACCTGAAAAAAACGCTTTGTGTGTCAGATGTTTCGAGTCGTATCACACACCAGACATGTCATACTCATGGTACTGTCCCTTCTAAAGATAGTCAAAGGGGATTTACAGTGGAAGTGGAAGTGGTACTGAAAGTGAAACTACTAGCAAAACCTGTTTTTTTTTTTTTTTTTTTATACACCTTCGCATTTTCACCTTTTTTGGCATGATATTTACTCTGTGTGTGTATATTAGAAGGAAAGGCAGTCATTTTGGATTTTTGGTTGAGTGTGCTTTTTAAAATCTTTTTTTAAAGCTTTCAAGACTCCAGTTTGAGTCATTTGCTGAATATTTTCTTTAAATATGCATTATCGCAATACATTCGACTGGCAATGGGAAGGTTCAAACTTAAGCTTGATTTGTACCCCTTGATCTGAACTTTTCGAATGTAAGTAGTAAAGTACCAAACCACTGCTTTCACAACTTGGCATAAAAGAGCAGAAACATCATCACTGTTAATAACAGTATTGGACACATTTTTCCTTCTTTTTCTAACTTCCATTGAAGCTCCAGGCATTTCCTCATCCATCATATTGATTGCTAAATTCGAGCCAAAAGCATTCAACTGCTTGATGTTTGGTAAAATAACTATATTAAAAATCCAGTACAATAGTAAGAACTGATTGGACAGTTCACTATGGACAGTTATATAATTCATGACTTTTACCGTTGAAAAACAGTCATTTTTGTTTGACTTGTTTTTATTTTACTCTTATACGCTTCAGGGCCCTCAAGGGGAAAGTGGTGATTCAGGGATTCCCGGAAAGCCAGGTCCGAAAGGCTTGAAAGGTCCAACTGTAAGGATCTTGCCGAACTTGTGTTATAGAAATAACCAGTAAACTAAAAATAAATGACTCTGTAAAATTTAATCCAAAATTGTAATATTAAATCAATTGTAATACCTCTATATAGGTTTATTAAATATACTAACTGGCAGAGTCTCTGGTTTGTAGGGTGCCAAAGGGGAAACTGGAGAAGATGGCATGAAGGTAACATCAATTCTGTGAAAGACGTTAGATTTGCTTAACCCAAGTCTGCAAAAAAAATCTCCATTTCCTCTTATGAGTAAAAAGTTCTTGTGATTGTATGACCTGCATGCGATATTTAAAATGGTATTAATATCATATGATATCCAATGACATTATATATTCATATGACATTACTCATGTTTTTGTTTTTTTAGGGTGAAGTAGGACGAAGAGGCCAGAAGGGAGTTAAGGGGGAAAAGGTGAACAAGATGACATTTGATTTTATCTGTTCGGATTTGCATTGTTTCTCTTCTTCTTTCCATTACGCACTTTTTTTTTTAACCAGTACTTCCTTTCTTAACATTTTCACACAGGGACGTTCAGGCTCCCATGGTGACAAAGGGCAGGTTTGTTGTCCAAGCATTAACAGTACAAGTTTTTTTCTTATTCACATTTTAAAGCTTTTATGCAAATCAGAATAGCACACCTACTGTAAACAATAATAGGTTCTGAACCATATAAGGAAAATAAACTTAATTCCTATAGAAGAAAATCTACACAGCTATTTTTATATGATTTTCCTGTTACTATGAGTTATGCATTTTTGCAGCAAGGAGTGAAGGGCTATGTCGGATCTATTGGACCCGTTGGTCGGGTAGGACCTCCAGGTATTCCTGGCCCCAGAGGTGACACTGGTACTGCTGGGGACATGGGTGTGAAAGGGCGTAGTGGACCAAAAGGAAACCCTGGTGAACCTGTAGGTATCACAAAACATAATTTGTTTTTACAGTAATAGATTAAAAAGGTGCGTCAAGTCTCCAAGCTTACTATGACTCTAATGACAAAATATACAATTAAATTGACTTTTGATGGATAATGAATGAATGAAAGACTATATTGAATACTAAATGTTTTTTTTTTTTTTTTTAACACATTTAATAAATGTCTGGAGAGTTATCTATCACTGTGCACATTGCAGGGTCCTAGTCTGTCAGATGAACAAGTTCTACAGCTGTGTCGGGGTGTGGTTTCTGCGCAAATCTCTCAGTATGCCTCCTCTATTCGAGCAAAGTGCTCACAGGGGTGTCCTATCAACAACCGCACTCTGATTGGACCACCAGGACTTCAAGGACCTCCTGGGAGTAGAGGCAAATCTGTGAGTTTCTAAACACATTAAAGTTAATAGTTATGAAGAATGCTATGGATTTTTAGATTCATATGAGTAATATCTATTTGCTTTGGCCTAGTTATGTGAAGTTGTGGCTTATTTATACACTTTTTTTTTTTTTTTTTTTTTTTGTCAAATTGTCTTTTTTTTTTTTTTTATCCATCACAGATTTCACTGAAGATTTCTGTTTTGGTTTTGTTCAGGGGAAAGCTGGAAAATCTGGAGCTAAAGGAGACAGAGGACCTCAAGGTGTAAGAGGTCTAGAAGGACAGAAGGGAGCACAGGGTGATAGAGGTACGGCATGCAATTATTGAGTGACCAAAGAATAAAAAATGCTGTTTGAAACCATAGTTAACTATATAGTTATAATTATAGTTATAACCATCATTAACTATATATATGTGTTTTTATTATTATCTCAAACTTACCCTTAAAAGGAGCAAAAGGTCAAAATGGGCAGAAAGGTGACCCTGGCCAAGGACTTCCTGGGCAAGATGGTCATCAAGGCCCCAGAGGTAAAATGCACCTTAAGCCTGTTTTAAAGGATTTGCTGTCTTAAGCAGATTACACAGTATTTAAATATGCATATAGACAATTCCTCATGCACTATCCATCATTCTAGAGAAGAAGATCCCATAATAACGCTTTGATTTAAAGGATAACACACATTAAACTGACCTCAACAAACTTCCCAATATAGGGCTTCCAGGTCATCCAGGCATGCCAAAGGATGGACTTGATGGACCTCAAGGACCTCACGGGTTCCCAGGGCCAGTGGGTCAGCCAGGTATGGCTGGTAGTCCAGGTGTACCAGGGGTGTGTGAGGCACGGGACTGTAGCATTTATGCACCTGTAGTCCGTAAAGAGCAAGGACTAGTAAAGGGCCCTCAAAGTTCTGGGATTTAAGCACAAACAAGGATGCTCGGCATTCAGTCTGCTCCACAAGAGTAACGTGACCAGGCTGCAGTCAAGTGCACATTTTGGAAGACATACCGGGGAGGAAAAAAAGCCAACCCAAACCTCTCTGAGAACTTTACTGTTTTCATTTTAACCATAGGATTCTGTGATTATTCTAAAGGAAAGGCAGACACATGACTGAATAAATGCATTCGAGTGTATAAACGCAGAAAGGTAAAAATGCCTTGTGCTTTATTAATTGAGGAAAAATAAGTCTTGGTGTTTTCAGTATCAGAGATGCTGTGGCTCCCCTGCAAATAAAAAGGCATGTAAATAATTTTGTAATACATCTTATGTACATGTACTGTTTTACTAAATATCATTGTTAAAGATAAATGTGTGACTTTTTCAACATTTAGTCCTGACTTATTTAGTAATCATGTGAATATGAGAAATAAGAAGGGTAAAAGATCCCCATACACACGGTAAGGTAAGATTTACTTTTACAGTTGCATTTTTTTTTTTTTACTTTAATTTCATTCTATAAACCAAATAAGAATCAGAACACATGAATCATATTCACATTTTATTGTAAAACATTCTTTTAAAAACGATCCTTATAATTTATTATTATTGTAAAACATTCCTTAAAAACACATTGGTACCAAGCACATATTTTAAGTTGCTGTTCATGCTTTGTCATAGGGGAGCATAAAACATCAGAAAAAGCTTATGTGTCCTCTTCCATGAGAATGAGCTCATAGACATCCAGGATGAGGTAGAGTCTCTGTGATTTACAGGGGAGAGAGTATTGTCATCCCTCCCTCATAATAACATGGCCAATTTAGTTTTTTTCTGGACTTCTGGACATAGATGTTGTGGCATCAGACTGACCATTTAAATTAAATCTACAATCATACATTGAAAAAATACATTGAAAATAATAATTTTAAAAAATGTAAACAAAAACACAAAAAAATATGTGGAGCAGCTTTTACTTACAAATATTAAATGATTTAATATATTATTTATATTCAAATTTATTTTGTATAAATATAATGCTTGGCCAAAAACAAAGTCAATATTTGTACTAAATTAGTTTGTAATACTCAGATTAATGTTTCAGCTGGCACCAAGTGATTTAATACTAAATGATATGGTGAAAAGCTTGTCTTTTTTTTTTTTTTTTTTTTAACAGTGACATTGGAAGACATCCCATAATTGTGTAGAAGATGTTACTCTGTTTAAGAAGGGTCATATTACTGACCTGTGTCAAACAATGACAACAATTAAGCACCAATGCATTGATAAAACCTGGAAGGATAGTAAAATACAATGGCAAGAATCATCAGGCTCAAATTGTAAGAGTGGTTCTGGGAAAACAAGTCTTTGATGTCTTTGAAAATCTTTGGGGTGCGCTGGAGAAGACTTTACGGGAGTGTTTTTTTTTCCCCATCAAAAGGTCTCAAACAAAAAAATAATACGAGTTTAGGTAGAAATAAATGTTATGGTGTGACTTGTTTATTGCCAGCTAGTGTATCTGAAAATAAATATACATAGTATAAATAAAAATATTTTTAAATGGTCTATTTAAACTGTTGTGCTTCGGTGTTTCTAATCCTGGGGAGCAAAGATGTGAAGAGCAGCGAATCCTGCAAATATTAGCACCAGGAGTATGAGACAGGCATAGATACCTGATGAAGAAAAAAAAAAAAGAACAATTGTCCATTTATTCAGATTTGTTAGATTAATGAACATATTCTAGATTTTGCAAAACATTGAGACAAAAAATGTATTTCGTTTGCACATTACCATAATGGTCTCGTTTCTTGAAATTCTGTAGTGGTAAAGGAGTCGTCTGCAAACCTAAAATATATATTTTTTTATATTATTAAAGAGAATAATGAATGCAATTTTCCTTGTATTTATTAAATCTAAAACTGTGTGTTTATTTTGCTCATGTTTGCACGGTTCTGACACAGGCCTGTCTTTTACACCTTAATCAAATTTTATTTTCTTAATTCAAATTTTCTCACTGAATGTAACATTAGGCAGCCCTTCCATTCTTTCCCTTGCACTCAAACCAGAGATGTACAGTACAGGTAAACCACTAGTGATAACTAAATATGGACGAATGTTCAGAAACAAATACCTACCCAAGAAATGCATTCGATATTCAGTGACATGTTCCTGCAAAAAAAAGAAAAGAAAAAAGATTAAGAATAAATCATAAGAAATTGCCATGACTATATTATACTACATACAAATGTGAAATTACCTGAAAACATATGACAGTCAGAGACAGATTGACACAACTACTGATGATAATTTGACCAGCAGTCACGTTAATGCAGGGGCTGTGGCACTCAGCACTTCCACTCACAAAGCTTCCTATGGGCTGATAAAAATTTTACATCATATAAGGCATATCATTTAACAACTGGTTGACCATCTCTAGCTAAATAATCAGTAATTTGTTAAAAAAAAAAAAAAAAACATGATATTTGATAACACTTGGACTTACGATGGATTCAGCACTCCAGCTTTGTTCACAATCTATGGCTCCTCCTGCCATCTCAGAAGTTAGAACTTGCGGTCCCTCCAGACAGGAATAATTCTCAGTGGTTTCCACCACTGATGCAGATACGACTACATAGAGGGGAGAAACATACAATATATTTCACCAGTGTTTAGACCACCGATCAGGCTAAATAATCCTTGTTAACTCATTTTCACTTTATTTAGCTATGTACTGTATCTATCTATTATCTTTTCATATGCCAATATTTGAAGTCATACAGCCTATATTCTCTCTGACAACCTTGATAAGCTTTTTTTTTTTATCTTTTCTTCTCATTTGTAATTGTAAGCAGACCAAATAGCGAATCCATTTAACAACATTCATCCAATTTTCCAGATTGCTTATCCTGTATAGGGTTGAAATTAACCTGGAGTCCAGAACAGGGTATACCCTGGATGGGGTGGCAACCTATTAGCAAGGCACACACACAAACTCATATGCTACAGATGCTTTGGACAGCTGCCCACAACTCATGTATTAGTCTGTTAAGGGGAAATCCAGAAAGTCTGGGCAAAACACATATCAGATGAGAACTTCACACCCCAACCCAGCAGGCAGCACTGCTAACCACTGAGCTGATAGTTTTCATACATTTTTAATGGGTTTAAGAGAGACTATTATTTTTATATCCTCCTGAGACCCAGACTCTACCGTCGTGTGCTGTGTAATTTCTACTGTTTCTCTTTATTCATAGTTGATAAATATAAGTGATGTCTTCAACCAGGAAGAAGTTTGGCAAAATAATTATACCGAACTGTCCTCATATGAGGATGGTACAAGGATATACAGGTGCTTCTCAATTAGAATATCATCAAAAAGTTGATTTTAATCAGTAACTCAATTCAAAAAGTGACACTCGTACAGTATATACAACCCCTGGCAAAAATTCTGGAATCACCCCTCTCAGAAGATGTTCATTCAAATGTTTAATTGTGTAGAAAAAAAAACAAGCACATACATGCCACAAAACTATTTTCACTCAACAATCCAAACTTCTGGCTGTTTAAAACACTTTAAAAAAAAAAAAAACAAAGAAAGATAACTATAGTCAATGACAACTGTTTTGACAACTCAAACAGAGGAAAAAAATATGGAATCACACAAATCTGAGGGAAAAAATATGGAATCATCATGCACTTTGCATTTCTAAAACAAATACCTGTATCTGATTACAACTGCTAATTAGTCTACAGTTAAAAAAGAGTGCTTGCACACATTAGGGATGTGTTGAACCAAGATGATTGACATATCTCATAGCTCCAACACGAGAGATGTCAATTGAAACAAAGGAGAGAATTATCAAACTTCTTGAAGAAGGTAAATCTTTATGGAATGTTGCAAAAGATGTTGCTTGTTCCCAGTCAGCTGTGTCTAAAATCTGGACCAAGTACAAATCAAATGGAAATGTTGTAAAAGGGAAGCGTACTGGTAGACCAAGAAAGACATCAAAGCGCCAAGACAGAAAACTTAAAGCAATATGCCTTGAAAACAGAAAATGCACAACAAAACAAATGGGCAGAAAGTGGAGTCAATGTCTGTGACCGGACAGTAAGAAATCGCCTAAGAGAAATGGGATTTACATACAGAAAAGCCAAAAGAAAACCATCATTAACATCTAAACAGAAAAAAACAAGGGTTCAGTGGGCTAAAGAAAGACAATCTTGGACTGCGGATGACTGGATGAGAGTTAGATTCAGTCATGAATCACGAATCTGCATTGCGCAGGGTGATGATGCTGGAACTTTTGTTTGGTGCCGTTCCAATGAAATTTATAAAGACAACTGCCTGAAGAAAACATGCAAATTTCCACAATCATTATTGATATGGGGTTGTATGTCAGGTAAAGGTACGGGAGACATGACAGTCATTACATCTTCTATAAATGCACACGTTTATGTTGAGATTTTGGACACTTTTCTTATTCCATCAATTGAAAGGATGTTTCGTGATGGTAGCATCATTTTTCAGGATGACAATGCATCGTGCCATAGGGCAAAATCTGTGAAAACATTCCTACAGGAAAGACATATAATGTCAATGGCATGGCCTGCAAATAGTCCGGACCTTAATCCAATTGAAAATCTGTGGTGGAAATTAAAGAAAATGGTCCAGGACAAGCCTCCAACCTGCAAAGCTGATCTGGCAACTGCAATAAGACAAAGCTGGAGACAGACTGATGAAGTATACAGTTGGACATTAGTTAAATCCAGGCCTCAGAGAATTCAAGCTGTTATAAAAGCCAGAGGTGCTGCAACAAAGTACAAGTAGTGTTTTTATTTGGTGATTCCATATTTGTTTCCTCTGTTTGAGTTGTCAAAACAGTTGTCATTAACTATAGTTATCTTTCTTTGTTTTTTGTTTAAGTGTTTTATACAGCCAGAAGTTTGGATTGTTGAGTGAAAATAGTTTTGTGGCATGTATGTGCTTGTTTTTTTTTCTACACAATTAAACATTTGAATGAACATCTTCTGAGAGGGGTGATTCCAGAATTTTTCCCAGGGGTTGTAGCCAGAAATGTTGGCCCACTAAAAAGTATAAACATGCCCTCAATGTCGGGGCTCCCTTCGCATGAATTACTGTAGCAATGCGCCGTGGTATGGAGGCAATCAGTCTTTGGCACTGCTGAGGTGTTCTGGAAGCCCAGGTTGCTCTAAATGATCAATAAGCACCTGTATATATACAATGACGTTGGTTGAAATTTGTTTTCTCTGGGTTCAGTAATGAACATGGGCCACTGAGTTCAAACACAATGACATTAAATCGATATACTGCGCTTTATTATTACGAGTATCACTTCTAGTGCTACGACACCCAGACAAACACGTGGTCAAACTGTAATCATCTACTTTAATGTTGTGTGTGTGTGTGTGTGTGACAGGGGGAATCCCCGTGGAGCGGCGCGTGCTTCTGGGGGGTTTTCCGAGAATTTCCCAGCTCTGGGGAATTCAACGCTTAGAAAGTACAAACATAAACACATACGATGTTTACAAACAAAGGGCAAGCAAGAAATGTAAAAAAATAAAAATAAATAATAATAATAATAGAATAAACATTATGAGCGATTCGCATTTAATCGACTTTAGACGATACGTTCGTGTATTTGGTTTATAATTGAAACAGATCTGATTTTCGCAACAGGTTACACTTTAGTCCTTTTTTGGTAGTTTTGAGAACTAAACGTCAATACGTTACAGAATCCAACAAAGGAAGGAAACGTCACAGAAGAGAAAGTTCCTTTATTATAGCGTTGTTTCTCCGTGACGAAGTTCTGGTGACGCAATGTGGTTCTACATCGAGTATCGCCGCACGTAATAGAGAGAGATGTGTCGTGTTTACTGTCTTCTACATACATATGTGTGTGTTTTATATATAAAAAGGGATAGTTACTTACCATAACTATAAAAAACAACAGCTGTAAATAATCCTCGCGCTATCATCATCATCCTCGTCGCAGACATAATGCAGAGCTACTTAGCGCGTTAATGTCGGTCACGTGACTTCCTTTTTTTTTTTTATTGGGATTCCCCGCCTTGACTTTCACTACGGGTCGCGTAGGCGTGTGTATACTGTATATATATATGTGTGTGTGTGTGTGAGTGTGTGCCATAAAGTGTACTGATCCACAACTCTTTCTGTCTGACGCTCACAGCGATGAGGATTAATAATGCTTTGTCCTTTATTCTGCTCCTAACTTTCGGTAAGACTCGCTTGTGTTTTACTTCCTTAGACTCATTCGTATAGAGATTATAATGGTTATTGTTGTTGTTTGCCACAAGTGTGGTTTCTGATCTAGTCCTCCATGTACACGTAGGTGTAGGGGTCAGAAGTAATGCCGGCAGTTTGACCCGCGCTAATTGTGGTGAAGATGCGCTCTTGAAGTGCTCGGCCTCATCCAAGCCTGGAGTCCAGTACCGGTTAGTCATATGGTACAAGGTAGGCTTACAGTATATGGACACGTATTTTATGTCTCATGGGTATTAGGAGTATGTTAACTAATATAATCCGTTGTTCTTTGGATGGACATTTTGGTCCCCTCTGATTTTTTTGGGATCGTTCTAATAGATGTAGCCACATTTGGTAGATCAAACGCTTTGTAGCTGGCCATGTAACACCCATGTACACTTTGTAATTCTACAAAACTGTTACTTCTTAAATACATTAATACAGTGTTATTAAGCTTAAATGTTAACACCTGTGGACTCCGAACAGATGAGACAGAGACCGACATGAGACAGAAAGAGGATAAAATGTTTAACACAGCTGTCCATTTGTCTTTGAACATTTTGATTTCATTGTTGCCTTTTCATTACACAAGCCTTGTCATAAATTCTCTAATCAGACAAAAGTTTGAAAAATAAATCTGTGAAAACTCTCCACTTTCTAACCTAATGTCTCTAACTCTGTAGCTAGACTCTGGTTTGATGAGCTGACATAGGTTACATTATGTACATTAATGAATGATCAAATGAGTGGCAACAGACGGTCTGTTACAGAAACACTTTTAAATCATAGTGCTGGAGAACATTGCTTGTTCTTTAAGATAAACTAAATGTGTCAGAGTTATGATCTTGTTTCCTCCTCATAATGTAACCTCTAGGTGTACTTAATAAAATGGGCAATGAGTATCAGCATAAGGTAGATCTATGGACGTAGGCAATGGGTGTAAATGAAACCATGGTTGCTATCTTTAAGCATTAATCTTCTTTTTTTCTCCAATAATTATCTGCAGCTTGATAGGTTTGTTAGGATTGTGTTAGGATGAAAAACAATAATGTAATTATTTTTTACTCCAGGATTATCATGAAATGAAACATGATCATGGTATTCTGCTGGACGGAAATAAAATAGGAGATTTTATTAGTCGGCAATGTTTATTTGCTTGATATTACATAATCATATAGGCTTATTGAGATAATGGACCAGTTTAATGGTTTAATTAACAATTAATTAATTTTTTTAGGTTAATTACACTCCCTCTCGCAAGTTAACTGGTCTGGTGATGAAGAATCTCACGCATCATAACAGCATTGTTAAAAAATATGGAGGTGTGGAGCGGGATTTAAAGCTGATAGAAGATTCACAGAGCCTCATTTTGCCCAATGTGACACTGCAAGATGCTGGTACATACCTCTGCATGTTGGTTGCTCCTGTTGGTCATCAGATTGAGGAGGGGCAGATTCAACTGACAGTCTATGGTGAGTGTAATGACATGCACATATGCGTGTTCAGTGTGGTTTTAAGTCACAAAGTTTTTTAATTCCATTCCTATATGGGAATGAAAACTAGCTTTGCAGTTACTTATATTAGGGATGCTCTGTGTTATCTGTGATTGTATGGTTACAAGTAATCATCCCAAGTTAGGAAATAATTCAATACTGTTTAATTTCTGTATTTAATGTTTTGTTTAATCCTTAAAAATAAAAGAAAGAGAGAAAGAAAAAACTTGTGACCACTGTTCATAAGGCTTGACACAAATGAAAAGTGAAGTGGCTAAAAAGAAGTGGCTTAAAGTACATATCATGGCTAATTTTAGAACCATTATGATGTATATTGGTTGGATGTCTTCCTCTTTGGAGAAATCTTTCTTGGTTTTATGTACTTCTATGTAGTGTTTTCTTTTAGATGGGCATTGAAAAAGAATGCTTTGTTTGGTCTTTTTTAGATGCCAGTATGGATAATGGAACATCAAAGGAACAGGATACATTGTATCTAATACTGGCCATCGTTTTACTTATGGTGGCATTGGTTATGCTGTATATAAGCTATGTAAGTAATTGTTTCTCTGTATGTACAGCATTTATGTACTGTACTGTACATATGTATGTATGTATGTATTTTGTGGCACGTAGAATGCCACAAAATCGGTACAACAAGGAATGTTTATTATTATGCCAATATGAATATACTTTCTGACTGCTAATGTTATTTTAATCTTTTTTTTTTTTTTCAGACATGTCTAAAGGGTACACTATTAAGCCACAAAAACAAGGTCTCAAAAGAAACATCAAAGAAAATTCATCAAATCAAGGACACTATCATTAAACTGGACTCAAAAGGAATTGTATGTACACTTGTGCCTCAGATAGAATATGTGTGACCCTGCAGTCTTTGGGTTCTGTCCCTAAACGAAGAAACACGTGGGATGAAGAAGAAATTAATGAGTGAATTAAAAAAGGTGCTATGTGAACGGATATTGTTCACAACTGGAACCGGAATAGGGCAGATGTTTCCTATTCAAAGTGGTGTTCCCTCCGGAGTGGTGCCCCGTCTAGTGGTGATAGAGGAAGGAGGCCGAGTAACAAGCAGGTGCAGCGAGAAAGCGGAGTAGGAGGTGGAAAAGCAGATGATCGGCTGTATTGAACCAGCACTGATTATTATTATTATTATTATTATTTGTAATTTCATTAGTTTAATAAGCTAAAATATTAACTTATATTTTGTCATGGAGTTAAAAAGCAGTTACATTTCAATTTAAAATATTCAAATTCAGTAGCAATTGTGCTGGGATGCTTAGAAGAGAGGAAGTGAGCAATTAGTCAACTGCATAATTAGTTTAATTAGTTAAGTAAGTAAGTGTTAGTTACTCTTTGACTCTGTGCATTCACTACAACTACTGTTGTACCTTAATGTTTTGTCTGTGTGTAAAGAACCCAAATATGCTATGTGGTTAGAATCAACCTGTGACTGAAAAAGCAATGTTTAAAGGTTGTATTTCTGTTCCTGAATATATGTTCTCATTTTCTTATTTAGAAATCCTGCCAAGTTGTTTTAGCACCTTTTGGCCTACCTATTTGAGGTAGAGGTTTTTTTTTTTTTGCATTAATTTCTACACAAGTTTATGATGATGATGATGATGATTGGGAGGATGGCAGTTGTGATGTATAATAATAATAATAATAATAATAATCATATTAACAAATTAATACTAGATTATTATTATTATTATTATTATTGTGATCTGATCTGCACACAACTTGGCACATGTTTTATGCCTGATGTTATTACTGACTCCCCTCCCATTGATGTTATTACTGACTCCCCTCCCATTTTATCTGGGATTGGGACCGGTACTACATATAGAATGAAATAAAAAAACCTAAAATAAAAAACCTTGCTGTGCATGCCTAATTTTTCTGGTAAAAATGGAAATAAATGAATGAATGCATAAATTAATGAATGGAAGAAAGAAAACATTATTTTTGAGCACATTGTATTTTTTTTTTCATCCATTATTGTGTTTTGACATTTTACTTTTTGGTAATTTATAGGTAACCAGGCTTGAAAACTATTGAACTTCTGATTGTTGTACATGTAAATCCAGTAGTTTTCAAATCTTCATATTATTATTTTAAATTCTTCTATGAAGGTTTTTCCCAGTTCATCTCATACATTTCACTTTTATTTTTAGTATCCAAAAAAATGATTAGAATCAGTCCTGAGAAAAAAGACATCATGCAGGGCATGATTTATATCACATAAACCCACAAATGTATATATAATATATGTTTATAAATAAAAATATTAAATATTATTATTATTATTAGACGAGGAAAGATAAGATCAGAAGAGATATGGCATTTATTGTCATTGAAACATGTTCCCTGTACAATGAAATTTGTCAGTATTCATGGTGCAGCAGTCATGTCCTTGCATTCAACATTCAATGAAAACAAAACTAGCTTAAATACATTAAAACAACCTATTGCTCTAAACACATTCATTCAATCACATATTCCCACTTATTACAAATTTTCATGTAACAGCGTTTTTTCGTGATATGTCCTTAAGGATGTTTTACATTTTTTTGATAAAGTGGGAAATGTGTAATCCTTCCAGTGTTGCATATACAGTAGGGCAGCAGACGATCTTCTGGGCCGTGTTTCTCACCCTCTGCAGCACTTTTCTCTGAGCCACTGTATAGCTGGTGAACCATATGCCATTGCAGTATGTTACAAACCTGATTCTAAAAAAGAATTATGAACAAATTGTGAATAAAACAGAATGCAATGATGTTGAAGTTTCAAATTTCAATATTTTATTCAGAATACAACATAGATGTATATCAAATGTTTAAACTGAGAATGTATCATTTTAAGGGAAAAATAAGTTGATTTTAAATTTCATGGCATCAACACATCTCAAAAAAGTTGGGACAAGACCATGTTTACAACTGTGTGGAATCCCCTCTTCTTTTTATAACAGTCTGCAAATGTCTGGGGATTGAGGAGACAAGTTGCTCAAGTTTAGGAATAAGAATGTTGTCCCATTCTTGTCTAATACAGGCTTCTAGTTGTTCAACTGTCTTAGGTCTTCTTTGTCGCATCTTCCTCTTTACGATGCGCCAAATGTTTTCCTATGGGTGAAAGAAATGGCCATTTCAGTACCCAGATCCTTCTCCTACGCAGCCATGATGTTGTAATTGATGCAGAATGTGGTCTGGCATTGTCATGTTGGAAAATGCAAGGTCTTTCCTGAAAGAGACGACGTCTGGGTGGGAGCATATGTTGCTCTAGCACTTGGATATACCTTTCAGCATTGATGGTGCCTTTCCAGATGTGTAAGCTGCCCATGCAATACCATCAGAGATGACATTTTACTTTTTGTTTCTATCTATATGCAACTGGCTTCTGAACTGAGCGTTGATAACTACTTGGCTTGTCCATGTACTCTTTAGTCCTGATGAAATGACATCCCAGTTTCCCAAAAAAAAAAAATCAAATTTAGATTCGTCTGACCACAGAACGGTTTTCCACTTTGCCACAGTTCATTTTAAATGAGCCTAGGCCCTGAGAAAATGCCTGCGCTTCTGGATCATATTTAGATACTGTATGGCTTCTTTTTTGACCAATATCCATTACAGGAGCATCCCTGTATGTGATGCAGTGCCGTCTAAGGGCACGAGCACGAAGATCATGAGCATCCAGTATGGTCTTCTGGACTTGACCATTACGCACAGAGGTTGTTTCAGATTCTCTGAATCTTTGGATGATAGTATGCACTGTAGATGATGATAACTTCAAACTCTTTGCAATTTTTCACTGAGAAACTCCTTTCTGATATTGCGCCAATATTTTTCGACCGCAGCATTGGGGGAATTGGTGATCCTCTGCCCATCTTGACTTCTGAGAGACACTGCCACTCTGAGAGGCTCTTTTCATACCCAATCATATTGCCAATTGACCTAATAAGTTTCAAATTGGTCCTCCAGCTGATTCTTATATGTACATTTAACTTTTCCGGCCTCTTATCCAACTTTTTTTGGAATGTGTAGCTCTCATGAAATTCAATATGAGCCAATATTTGGCACGACATTTCAAAATGTCTCACTTTACATGTACATACTGTACATTTGGTACAGTATGTTATCTATATTCTATTCTGAATAAAATATTGAAATTTGAAACTTCATTGCATTCTGTTTTTATTCACAATTTGTACAGTGTCTGAATCAAGTTTGTAGAATGCTTTCTATGAAGCACTGGTAGAAGGTCACCAACAGTGACTTAGGGATGTTGTTCAGTGCCCTGAGGAATAACAGTCCAAGTCAGGCCCTCCTCTATCTGAACTCCTAGGAACCAGAAGTCGGCAACTCTTTCAACACAGTCCCCATTGATGAAAAGTGGAGAAATGTCAGTTTTCTTCCTCCTGTAGTCAATGATCAGCTTCTTGGTCTTTGTGGTGTTAAGGAGCAAGTTGTTCTCCTAACACCAACCTGACAGTCCCTCCACCTCATCCCTATAAGACGACTCATCCCTCCAGAGATAATCACAATGGTGTTACTCGGATGTGCAAGGGTGCAGTCATGGGTGTAGAGAGAATAGAGCAGGGGGCTCAGCACACAGCCCTGTGGGGAGCTGGTGCTGAGACTTCGGGCTGTAGATGTATATCCACCCATTCTAACCCTTTCACCGCGGTCAGGGAGGAAACTGTTAAACCACATACTAGTGGAGTGTGGAAACCCCAAATCCTCAAGTTTTTCCTTTAATTTGCAGGCGAGAATGTGTGAAATGCAGAGCCGTAGTCCACAAACACGATCCGGGCATAGCTCTTCCGTCACTCCAGGTTAGGCAGCATGTCATGGAGGGCTGTGGCCACAACATGCCCTGTGGATCTATTTCCCCTGTAGGCAAACTGGTGAGAGTCAAAACTTGGAGGAAGCAATGATGTGATGTGACTCCGGACCAGTTTTTCAAAACACTTCATAACCACTGGTGTGAGTGCCATTGACCGGTAGCCATTCAAGCTGGAGATTTTTTTGGCAGGGACACTATGGAGAATTTTAGATATGATGGCACAGTATACAGGGCCAAGGACCAGTTAAAGATCTTGTTAAAGATTCCAGCCAGCTGTTGCTCAGTCTTTCAGCACCCGGCCAGGAATGCCGTCTGGTCCAGTAGCATTCCTCGTATTGACAGAGCCGGGGTTGCTCGCTATGTCCACCGGGATCTTATGAGAGATCCCGGTGATAAACTTGACTGTAACACTGCCACCACAGCAGGTCACTTCAGCTGAAGATATTATTCACTGAACAGAATAAGTTGTGATGAAACAACCACACACCATGCCAAATAAAGCACAGACTAAGAGAGCACTGAGCCAAAGCAACTGTGTGCGCCGCCGCCCCAACACCCAGAATTATTATTATTATTATTATTATTATTTTACACACAACTTTTTAAACACATTTTCAATTCACACTTTCAGTCTGAACATTTATAGCCATACAATACAATTAGGCCTTGTTTTTTTATTTATTATTATTATGTTTTTTGTTTTTTTTTACCAGAACCACATTCACTACAGAAGCCAGAAAGCAGTTTATTGATAAGCTGCTGTAAGAAGTTTATTTTAGGCAAAAATTTTAGGTGGTAGGTTTATTATCTGAAGCAACAACTTACTGCCTGAGTGAGAACATAGCTGTTTTATTTTGTTTTCCGGAAATTGATTGCTCCATTGCAAGCCTTGTTTAACATTACCATCTGACTCCCATCTACTGTGGATATCTGTAGCTTATTTTTTATGAGCAGAATAAATTTAACAAACTATGTAAGTCTTTGTCTTCATAAGTCTTTGCAGTTCTTCGTAAGCCCCCTATGCCTTGTTGAATTTAACACAAGTTATGAAGTCTTTGTAAGTGTTCTTCTTCAATAAGTATTACAAAGACTTATGAAGACTTACAAAAACGTGTTGCTTGAAGACCAAGACTTACAAAGACTTGAGAAGCCTTGTGATTGCAATTAAAGACTTATGAAGGTTTCTTGATAAAAAAGAAAGAGTTACAAAGATGTTGATTTGAAGATCTCTTGATGATGCCTTGACACAAGTCATCTAGGTCAGCCCAATCACCAGTGGTCTGTAAACGATTTAGAACATCATTGGATATTGCTGTGCCTTTAATGCCACCAGCAAGTGGCAAGAATACTGTTAAAACACTATAAAACCATTCAAGCACAACCAATGAGAAAAAAAAAATGCATTTTCCAGGATACATTTCAAAATGGCTATTAGAAAAATTTGAGTAGTAATGTAATCTCAGTATAAATACAGCTGTTCTGTGAAGCCCTCAGAGGTTTGTTAGAGAACATTAGCAAACAAACAGCATCATGAAGCCCAAGAAACACATCAGACAGGTTAGAGATAAAGTTGTGGAGAAGTTTAAAGCACTGTTATCTGCAAATCTACCAATATATGGCTGTCCATCTAAACTGACAGCCATGGAAAGGGGAGCATTAATCACAGAAACAGCCAAGAGGCCTGTGGTAACTTTTTGGCCTAAATACAGAATCGAATGCACATTACCTTTGATATCCCATTTCCACCACGAATCATGGTGGTGGAAGCATCATGTTGTGGGGACGCTTGAAGATCGATGGTGCCAAATATAGGGCAATCTTTAAAAAAAAAAAAAACAAAAAAAAAAACATAAATCTCTTAGAGTCTGCAAAAGACTTGAGACTGGGGCAGAGATTCACCTTCTTCTTTAAGACTTTTCTTTGTTCACAGATGGTCTACATTCAATCTGGCTGATATATTTTGTAAAG
This sequence comes from Channallabes apus, assembly GCA_030522415.1. Classification (NCBI taxonomy): domain Eukaryota; kingdom Metazoa; phylum Chordata; class Actinopteri; order Siluriformes; family Clariidae; genus Channallabes; species Channallabes apus. The sequence continues at coordinate 5,414,876 of CM060104.1, forward strand.
AACAATGGGCCAAAATGTCCCTCCCATATGCAGCTATACAATACAAATACATGCCACGCTTATCTTTTCAGATATTTATTTTTGTAAAATAACATAGAATCCCATCACATAAAACCCCAGTAAAACGTTTGTGGTTGAAACGTGACAAAATGTGGAAAAGTTCAAGGGATGTTAATACTTTTGCAAGTTTTAGAGTCTGCTTACAAAGTGGGTGGAAATTAAGACTAGATTTTCTTTTTCTGTCAGAACTGAACGTGCTCGTGTACAAGCATATTGGGTGTTGTAGTCCTTGTAGTCGGCCATGTTTGTAGTCAGCAATGCTTGCTGAGAAACGAGTTCAGATTTTTTTTTACAATATTCACTGCTAAGCTGACGTGTTTTATTCATTCATATTTGCTTTAAACATCACATAACACATTACGGTTCAATAAAATTTTTCCAAATAAAAAATTAATTCTAATATAGTGTAACAATAACTGAGCTTCAATTAACTTTCGCATGATTCGCATGACGCCGTCGTTTAAACTAGTTAAATAGATTCGAAATTTTGCTCCTTTGTCACCAGTGCCACACTTGATTAGTGAGAAACCGTTGGAGTTCAGGGACTTGTTCGGCTTTTTTCAAGCACTCGCTATCTGGTTGTCGTGGCCGAGTGGTTAAGGCGATGGACTAGAAATCCATTGGGGTCTCCCCGCGCAGGTTCGAATCCTGCCGACAACGGAAAATTATTTTTGCATGATGTCCCGTCATGACTTAAGGGCAATAACGTTCACTCTGAACATAATAAAGCACGACCTAAAACAAAAACGATCTCTTTATGAGGTAACCTATTTAACGAGTGAAAATCCCTCGTTCAGTATGCAAAGAGGCGGCGGCGAATACACGATCAAGGTGTACAGGTGGGAGAAGGGAGAATGGTGGCTAATCTTAGCATCATTGCTGGAGAATGATTCTCTGAGCAGTTCTTTCAGTGACACATCTGATATGATTCAGAAGGACCGGTTCTCTCACCGATTCATTAATAAGAATCTGTTCAGATTCACTCACGAGTCGACCCTCACTAGAAGTCAGCATAAGAGGGATTGGAACACAACCGCAAACATGGCGGACAGTTTGGACTCCTTGTTAGACGAGGTAGAAGCAAAGTTTTGTCGAGAGATTTCACTGTCGCATCGCCCTTCATGCGCAGTTAAAGCCGAGCGAGACAAGCACAGGATACAGAGGGATACTGACTCCGTGCACAGGTACATCAGCGACCTCCAGTCCGCAAGTGCGAGCTGTTATACTGTAGCGTTAGTACTGTACTGTACTGCATGTAGTATAACCATGTTTATCAACACAACCGAAACACGAAGCCCATAGAGACTCCTGACTGAATGATAACAAGGTGCTTCATTTACTATAGCGTTAGCTGTAACTATGTCTAGCTTGTTTTCCTGTTAATATGCAGCCAGGTAACAGTCTAACTCACTATATTATTATCATTTACAGTAATTCTAGCTAAGAAGTGGACGATTACTAACTGTAACCCGACTTTAGCAGCTTCTCAATCAGTAGTGACAGTGAGATATCTGCAGGTTCATGTACACAACCCTCACTGCAACACTTAAGATGTTTGTGCTATATACAGTGGTGTGAAAAACTATTTGCCCCCCTCCTGATTTCTTATTCTTTTGCATGTTTGTCACACAAAATGTTTCTGATCATCAAACACATTTAACTATTAGTCAAAGATAACACAAGTAAACACAAAATGCAGTTTTTAAATGAGGGGTTTTATTATTTAGGGAGAAAAAAAAAATAAAAAAATCCAAACCTACATGGCCCTGTGTGAAAAAGTAATTGCCCCCTGAACCTAATAACTGGTTGGGCCACCCTTAGCAGCAATAACTGCAATCAAGCGTTTGTGATAACTTGCAACGAGTCTTTTACAGTGCTCTGGAGGAATTTTGGCCCACTCATCTTTGCAGAATTGTTGTAATTCAGCTTTATTTGAGGGTTTTCTAGCATGAACCGCCTTTTTAAGGTCATGCCACAACATCTCAATAGGATTCAGGTCAGGACTTTGACTAGGCCACTCCAACGTCTTCATTTTGTTTTTCTTCAGCCATTCAGAGGTGGATTTGCTGGTGTGTTTTGGGTCATTGTCCTGCTGCAGCACCCAAGATCGCTTCAGCTTGAGTTGACGAACAGATGGCCGGACATTCTCCTTCAGGATTTTTTGGTAAACAGTAGAATTCATGGTTCCATCTATCACAGCAAGCCTTCCAGGTCCTGAAGCAGCAAAACAACCCCAGACCATCACACTACCACCACCATATTTTACTGTTGGTATGATGTTCATTTTCTGAAATGCTGTTACTTTTACGCCAGATGTAACGGGACACGCACCTTCCAAAAAGTTCAACTTTCGTCTCGTCGGTCCACAAGGTATTTTCCCCAAAAGTCTTGGCAATCATTGAGATGTGTTTTAGCAAAATTGAGACGAGCCTTAATGTTCTTTTTGCTTAAAAGTGGTTTGCTCCTTGGAAATCTGCCATGCAGACCATTTTTGCCCAGTCTCTTTCTTATGGTGGAGTCGTGAACACTGACCTTAATTGAGGCGAGTGAGGCCTGCAGTTCTTTAGATGTTGTCCTGGGGTCTTTTGTGGCCTCTCGGATGAGTCGTCTCTGCGCTCTTGGGGTAATTTTGGTCGGCCGGCCACTCCTGGGAAGGTTCACCACTGTTCCATGTTTTTGTCATTTGTGGATAATGGCTCTCACTGTGGTTCCAAAGCTTTAGAAATGGCTTTATAACCTTTACCAGACTGATAAATCTCAATTACTTTTGTTCTCATTTGTTCCTGAATTTCTTTGGATCTTGGCATGATGTCTCACTTTTGAGGTGCTTTTGGTCTACTTCTCTGTGTCAGGTAGCTCCTATTTAAGTGATTTCTTGATTGAAACAGGTGTGGCAGTAATCAGGCCTGGGGGTGACTACAGAAATTGAACTCAGGTGTGATAAACCACAGTTAAGTTATTTTTTAACAAGGGGGGCAATCACTTTTTCCCACATGGCCATGTAGATTTTGAGTTTTTTTTCTCCCTTAATAACGTAAACCTTCATTTAAAAACTGCATTTTGTGTTCAATTATGTTATCTTTGACTAATAGTTAATGGTTTTTGATGAGCAGAAACATTTAAGTGTGACAAACATGCAAAAGAATAAGAAATCAGGAAGGGGGCAAATAGTTTTTCACACCACTGTAAGTTCTGTCACTTAGTTTTGATGAACATGACAAAAACATTACTTGTATATCTTCAGAAAATATAGTACTTTCAATCATGAAATAAATGTTCTTAGTTTGATGTTCAATAGTTAATGTTAGCATTATTTTAACCCTGGAAAACCCAGACCACCTTATCCTAATAGGAAATCTATCTATTTGGCTGAAATGATGATACAGACCCAGTGAACCCTAAAACAGGTGGTTTTTTTTTTTTACATTAACCCTTTCCTACTACATGTAATGACATGGGTCATATATGACCCCTTGGGATATCCAGTATGTTTTACCAACTGGTTACTTTCACTCATGACATAAAGGCAGCAGTTCTTTCTTAGTAAGGAAAGACCAGATTCTCTTTTCAAAATATATTTATTGATTTTAACTTTTCATCAGTGACTATGCACATAAAATTTTGCTCTAAGGCAGCCTTGGAGTGCTAGCACTACCATCTTCTTGGGAAACCCGACACCTTTTTTTTTTCTGTCCCAAAGTCACTGTCATCGGCACATCTCTCATCTAGCACCTCTTGTATTGTATAGTGCCGTTTATGGGAAGCGGAAGCCATTGTTTGCTAGTTTACTGAAAACCAATAAAAAAATAAAAAAATAAAATACAAAAAAATATATCACATATACATAAATATACATCTTTACACACACATATATATATATATATATATATATATATATATATATATATATATATATATATATATATACTTGTTAAAATACAAGAAAATGTACAAAGAAACACCCTATGACTACTCAGATTATAATATTGTATGTTACTCAGCATGCTAAATCTGCACCACTTTAACCCAGTGGGTCAGCTGTGGCCCCTCATATTTACTATCAAATTAAAGTTACTGGAAAAAAAATTAAAAACTTTCCAAAACTTAATTCTACATATTCTATAACATCTAAACATCATTGTTGATGACATAAAATTTGTACCACTCACCTGGTCACAGCTTGACATCAGCTTTTATATCACCAAATAAAAAGCACAGTTGCAGCCATGTTTGATGTGGGAAAAAAATCAGGTTAGTTCAGTCAGTGACCACTAGATGTCAGTGTTATGGGTTCACATAGGGCACACTGGGTTGTAATGCAAAAAGAAATCTTTACTTTGGTGTGTGGGTTGAATATGACCATGAAGTAAAATTCTGGGTCCCCAATGACCCCATGGGTGCTCCAGGGTTAAAAAGGGCCAATTTCAAGGAAATGTCTCGTCACTATGATCATACATTCAAGTGTGACCATATACTTTTAATAGAAAAAAATAAATCTTGAAATAATTCGGACTTACAATAATTGATTATAATCAATAATATGAAATAAACATCAGTCACCCCAAACTATGCCATTGGTTTTACTGTTCATTGGACAATTTGAAATTGTTCCTGCTTCAGTGGTAACTACATGAAGAACACTTATGCAAAGCTTTTAAGTGCATCATTGATGTTACTCATTTATTTATTTATTACAACTGCCAAAAATTAGACATAAAAAACTGACAACTGTACATCTAATAATTAATTGATTTTGATATGTGATAACCATGTAGTCTCGTGCATGGAAACCATTTTGTAAATAGTTATGATTTCTCCAAATTGTTATTGGTGTTACCAGGAAGAGGTTATTAAATGTATTTTAAAAAATGCATCAAGCTCTAAAAAAGTAATTTCTTTCTATTAAAGAAGTTCTAGGTGTGAAAAATAAATACTTTTCAAGAGATTTTTATGACCCAAATTCCACATTTTTGTGGAATATATAAACTCACATACTAGGACCGGGCAAGACCTCACTTTGTGTCGAAAAAGTCTCGTCTCGTCTCTTCTTGACACAGATTCCACAGGATATTGCTTTGAGATTTTGGTTCATTTTGATCATGATTGAATGGACGATTATCCAACTTTCAGTGTGTGTATAAAACAGTAAACCAAAGTGTTCATTTATTGCCATTATTTTCAATCCACACAGATTTGAAGAAACTGACAATAACATAGATGCTGTCCTTCAGGAAATATTAGATGACGACTATCCAACCTCCAGCTCACATGTAAGTATGTTGAGGGTTTTGGTACATAACTGGAGAACATAAGCTCTTCCCATGCACACTGTCTAAATGTTTTTCTCCTATTCACAGAGAACTGTTTTATCAAAGGCTAAGGAACCTTGTCCTCAAACAGCTTTAAGTCAGAAGTAAGTGGCTTCTGATGAGGGGTGTTCGGATTTAACTTGAACTTTAAAATTTCTTTTGAACGAAGTTGTAAAATCGAGACGAGACTCTTAAACGCAGTAAAACATTTGAATGGTGCAAATGAACTACATTGGTGTTCATTCATATGAATCATGATGTCTGCTGAGGTGATTCAGAGCCCACTGTGGTCATTCCCATGAGCATTCTGCGAGTTGCATGTTTGGGGCGTTAAAGGAGTTCCTGGAAGGCCAGTGTCTTAGACGTGAAGCAGGCAGGCGGAGCATGGCGTACTAAGAGAACTTTCTGCTCTGATGGTATCCAAGCACTAGTGAGACACTGGGATAAGTGCATTTGTGTATTCTCATAATTGTGGTCTGTTATTCTGTGTAGTCAAAGTTATTGTGCATATACCACCGCATTGGCTTGATAGTACATTAACCCCAAGTGTTTTTATACTGAGTGTTAGTGGGCTTTCAAGTCTGTGTAGGAATGTATTCATTTAAATGGCACTGGGAAGCTAAAGCATTAGCTGTGTTAACCTTAATTAATTACACGACTCAAATGTTCCATGTAATTATATGTAAGATATGGACTTTGTGTTTGTAAATAGGTGTTGTCCTGTGTATTTGGGTGGAAGCTCTATAGCACATGGTGTAGGAACAAGTGTTACGCAAAGGTGAGTGTTACGTTTTCTATGACACACTGCAGTGTGCGCCTACTCATTAGGACCAGACTATCCGTTCTTTGTAATTGTTTATTAAGCAGTGATGTTAATATTTCTGCTCTGAAAATCCACTTTCAGGAAAAAATTTTTTTTAGAACTTGGAATCCTAAAATGCATTTGACATTTTTACTGGAAAGTTTATAATTAGACAGAGAGCAAGTACAATATTATTCACATGACGTATTTTTGCAGGGTTTGTGACCAACTAAGATGTACATCTTGTGACTTTCGTGTCGTCATATTTGATGACCAGGAGTGGCACACATCCTGTGATTATCTGTTTTTCAGGTATGGTCTTGTAGTAGTACACTTTAGCCAGAAGAGGGCAGTGACGGTGCACACTGAGGTGCTTAAGCACAGATAAACAAGTTTTCTATATTTGCGCTTTTATCGATATCTTTCTGTAAACGTCGGCTTCTTTATCAGGTGTTTGTTCGATTGTAAACGAGGCAGAAAAAAAGTGTGGCAAGAAGTTAACAGAATGCGGCATAAGGACCCCTTTTTGACATGAAAAGGAAAATGCAGAATGCAACCAGTCTGATAAATATAGTTTCCATGTGACTGTGACATTTTGATTGTGATTGCGGCTTAATGTCTGTTTGCTCGTTTTCTTTCACCATCAAACTGTTTTTTTTTTTTTTCATATCTGTACGACCTGATCACAACTGTAATTATTCCATTATACACTTCTTGCATTGATCTATTTAATCAGAACTAGTCCATAAATTATGATTTTAGCTGATTTTTCCGATGCAATGTATTTACCCACACAAAACATTGTGGTGGTGTGTTTTGTACATGCCGCAGGTATTCAGAATTGCTTAATGTGCACAGCTGGGTTAAAAACTCTGTGATTAAAGCAATTTCACTGCACCAGTATATAACTGTGTACGCATTGCATATGGTGTAAAATATCACTTCAAGTCCATGCGTTTCAGTATAAACTCATTATAAACTCTGGTCAGAACAAGAAGCAATTACCAGTTGTATTGCATCAAGTGAATAAGCTCTAGATACATGGTTATAGATAGTCATCAGCTGTAAGGCTATCACGCTATTAATGGCTAAAGGTATACATTTTTACATCATTAATTACTTATTATTATTTTAGCACTTGACAACACATTACTGTATAACAATTGCATGAAGATCTTTCACCACTTTGAATATGCTTAGTGTTCTTGCATTTAGGTTTATCATCTTATTGTCCATTTTAACATATATATATATATATATATATATATATATATATATATATATATATATATATATATATATATATACTTGCAAAACTTTATGTTGTGCTTTGTAGAAACAACATGCCGGACTGTCACAAGTTGAGAGAGAAGCTAAAGAGAATGCAAGGTGCCCGGGCGTACGCCTGCCAATGTAACTGGCACTCTACCTTCACACTGACTGAACTCAGAAACATTCCTAAGCTTAAGTGGGTTTGTGGCCAACACACAGCATGCTGATATCCCAAGTGGCAGCTATTCTGAAGGAATTAAAAAATAATAATCTGGACATTCTCTACGTTTAAAAGAAGATGCTGGCCGTTTTCTTTCTACATTTTTTTTTTTTTTTTGTATAGACAGTCACTGGAAATTTTGGGAATCAGTGTTTGGTGGTTAAAAAGAAAGGTATTCATGCACATAGTAGACACATTGCAGTTTGTGAATGGCTACTGTAGTATTTTCAGCTTTTGTACATTTAAATGAATTAAGGAACACAATCTGTGTGATTGTTTGTTTCTTTTGTCTTGACATGTTTCAGATCATGGGGGTGTTCTTCGTACGTCGCTTGAAACATCCGGGATGAATTGACACATCTAAGATGAGATCATCGTGCTAATTAAGACCTGGCTAAGTTAGTTCTTCCAGCACACCTGTTGTTGATGATTAGTTTGGCCGGATTGAGTTGTCTAGGATTATTGCGCGTTCGTGCGTTGGTTTAAAAGGCGATATGCATCGACAGTAGAAACACTGATCACAAGCCCTTTGATTGGTTGAAGAAATGACAAAAGAACGAGCTAAATTTTTTTTGTAACACCTGTTATGCGCTGAAATGCCCCCCTGCCATGGATTCCCCCTCCACACACACACATAATCGCTATCAAATATTATATTAGAACATAATATGCGCCTATGGTTTACAAATTACATGACAAAATAAAATATAAGAAATATGAAAATAAATGTTGTATATGGAATAATAGAAATATGAATATTTTTTTCAAAAACATGTATACTTTTATATTGTTTATTTTATAATAAAATTAGTTTTGTCCAATTTTTCATTATAAAATGTTTATATATATATATATATATATATATATATATATATATATATATATAATATATATATATATATTTATTTATTTATTTGCATATTCATGACGATCACCTGAAAAATAAATGTGTTACAAAATAAACATTATACAAGAATTTGAATTAATGGTCTTGAGGGCTGTCTCGTGCCTAGAGTTTACTATAATAATAAAAAACCTATGAATTTATGTTCTAATATAATATTTGATAGCAATATATATATATATATGCATGCAAGATACTTTTCTTTCCCCACGTGAGTCAGTCCACGTCAGTCGTGCACTTTAACCAATCAGATGTGACCTCACCATTTCAACCAATCATAACGCGGCAGGAGCGCAGCCTTAATCCTGTTTACATGAAATAAACCTGCTACCGAGCAGGTTCAAGCTTACGGACATGTTGCTATGACAACAAGTGCGAGATGAGCATCGAAGAACGAAACAATCCAAGATCAGGACAAATCCACAACAATCACATCCAGCTAACTGAGTTAGCGACGTACGAAGAACACCCCTCTGTTTGTGTGTTTAAACTCATAAATACTTTTGTTTCGAAAGAGATCCATTGAAAAATGTCCATAGACAGTCTGAAATGGTTTATTTTAAATTATTACATCTAAATGTTAAATAAATATGGTAGCACACATTTCTTGGAGAACACTGTTGATCAGAACAGCAGCTTCAGCATTCACCAGTTAGCAACATCATCATAGTCATTATCAGAAGATCCAGTCTCCTCTATTTCTGCAACATTTTCATAAGCGTCATCAGATGATGTGCTGTCGTCATCTACAGAGAAAGAAAAGCAACTGCATTGATCCATGCAAAATACATTTAATAAACAAACAGACAGTAACCTTAACGAAGCATTTTTATGGCCTGGCTGCATACAGGCTAACTGGAAGGCAGTAGCTCAAATAGCCATTCTTTACATGCATGGTGACACAAAAAGCATTTCTGGATACTCAACTTGAACTGTACACTTGGAAAGCCCAAATTATATTTTTCCAATTGTCATCTGTCCACTTTTCTTTTGGCTGATAGAATTGGAATGCAATAGGCTCTTCTATTGTAGTGTAGTTCATACCTTTACTGTTCTGTAATACTTTTCGGCTAACATTGGTTGTAGAGTGGGTTGTTTGTGTTACTGACTTCATGTACACTACCGTTCAAAAGTTTGGGGTCACTTTCTAACTCCATGATGGTTCCTGATTTTTATTTCTTTCTACATTGTAAAGTTTTGCTGAAGGCGTCCAAAAATGCATGAACGCCTCTAATCTGAGGTGCTGTTAATTGGTCATTTTTCAGGCTGATGACTCTAAATGAACTTCTCGTCTGCGGCAGAGGTACGTAGGTTTTGGTCTCGCACTCCTGGGACGGCCTTCACGAGAGGCAATTTCATTATGGTGCTTGACGGATTTAGCAAATGCACTTGACGATACTGTTCTTGCAATTGTTACGTAATTACCTATTTCCATACGTGTTATTTTATAGTTTTAAAATCCCCAGTATTGTTGTGGAATGTAGAAAATAAATCGCTAAACAAAAACAAAGAAATTTGCAAGTGACCCCAAAGCTTTGAACGGTAGTGTAAGTAGGAAAACCTGAGCAGTAAATATGGGGGAAACAAAAATGATTGTTACTTATCAAGAATTTTTGTGTGGCAATTCATGTACGTAATGTTTTTTTTTTTTTTATTAATTTTAATGTATGTCTTTGCATTTGAGGTGGTAATATGTTGCAGTCCCTCTACAATCCTCCAGGTGGTGCACTCTAAACTATTCACACATTGGCTATTCACACAGCATCCTGTGAAGGAGGAGTTTATTTAGAATTGTAACAAAATAAATAAAATTGTGATAGCGATTATAGAATTATAGAATCACGATACAAATCGAATGGGTACCTAGGTAGCATGCTAATATTGTATCAGCAGGTCCCACATGATTCCCATTCATACTGGCCAGTCTTATCAGTCTTGTGTGACATGTCTCAGCAATATGGCATTTTAACACACAGAGCTGCAACTGAATGTTTACTGTACAATTTTGTGTAAAGTGTATAGACTGTTATGTGGGAAAATACAAAACACCTACTGTATATCTAGCATCAACACGCATGCCACACTCAGTTACTAAGATCACATTTTTCTCCTGATGTAAACATTAAATAAAGTTCTGTGTATACGTGATTTTACGCATTGGGCTGCATGTAAGAGCAGGAGGATGGGTGTTCCCGTTGGTACAGTTTAGTAGATTGTGCTTGTTTTAAATTGTATATTGCTAAATAATAAGTGCATGAGCCGTTATCGAGGACTGAGTCAGTCGAGAAAGACAGAACATTAAGTAGAGATGTTACTGCACATGGGAGTAGTACCTTGATGAGGAGAATATGGCTGGGAAACACTGCTGTTTCCTGCCATATGAGGTTTGGGTTGACTCAAGGGGGGCTGCTCAGGAAGTGATGGATCTCCCTCCACTTTAACACCAAAACAAGAAAAGGGAAAAAGTATTTTTTTAGCACATTCATTTTAATTGAAGATAAAATGTAAAGTAAGGCCAATTTTTAGTGTTTAGTAAATTCTTTGCTCACATGGCTGAAGACAAAGTTCAGGATTAATTTCTATGTTTTCGTAGCATTCCCCAGAGGATGTGCTGTCTGAATCAAACGAGTCTGCTGCTAAAGCAGAAAGTTTCACTTCAGAGTTTAATCAGGTTTTCAGTCGTGTTATCACTGGATTAAAAAAAGAACATTTTACTTACAGTCAATCTGGGCTGGTTTATGGTCATTGTGGAAAGGTGTCATCTGTGCACAGTGCTCTGGAGCAAACTGGGTAACGTCTTTAATAATACAAATAAAGGCGTTAAAATCTATTTTGCTTATTACACGATATGCAGGTGTTAAAGGGACAATGGATAAGGTAAAAAATTTTAAGTCTTAAACTATAAATCTGAGTAGCCAAATTTAAAAAGTCTCCCTTCTTTAAATCAGCTCATCCCAGTTTAAAATGTATATTCTACCATCAGTCCTGTGTCAAACAGTAAAGCATCTTGAGACCATTCAGGTGTGGGGTTTCTTCTCAGCCAAAAGAGTGGTCTCACTCACAATTTTGCCTAAGAACACATCCATGAATAAAGAATGGTACGGAAACATCATCCGAAAGCAACTTCTTCCAATCATCCAAGAACAGTTTGTTGACGATGTCTTTTCCAGCATGATGGAGCACCCTCCCATAAGGCAAGAGTCATAACTAGGTGGACTGGGGCAACAAAACATTAAACTTGTGTGTCCATGCTTAGGAAACTCCCGAGTTGAATTTGAATGACGGCATGAATGCCAGGTCGAATTGTAGAATCCTTGAAAAAAGGGGTCTGGAAAAGGAAGGGTCAATACTGCATACACTGACTCTTTGCGTAACCTTAATGTATTTGTCAATAAAAGCCTTTGACACTTATTAAATGCTTGTAATTATACATCAGTCAAAAAGATCTAAAAACCTTGAAGCAGCAGACTTTGTGAAAATGAATATCTGTGTCATCCTCAAAACTTTTGGCCATGGATGTACAGTCAATCTTCAGACATCACACCCATGGACGTCTTAAGGGAATTGTTTTTGAATATGAGCGTATGAGAGCTCAAATCAGCAGAAGGGCAAATCTGGTTCCACTCCTGTTTTTTTTTTTTTTCTTACAATCTTTACATTCATTCATTCATTCATTCATCTTCTGTACCGCTTTATCCTCTATTCATGGTCGCGGGGGACCTGGAGCCTATCCCAGGAGACTTCGGGCACTAGGCGGGGTACACCCTGGACAGGGTGCCAATCCATCGCAGGGCACACACACATACACACACTCACACACCCAATCACACACTACGGGCAATTTAGGAACGCCAATTAGCCTAACCTGCATATCTTTGGACTGTGGGAGGAAACCGGAGTACCCGGAGGAAACCCACCAAGCACGGGGAGAACATGCAAACTCCATGCACACAGAGACGGGAATCGAGCCTGGCCGGGGAATCGAACCCAGACCCTGGAGGTGCAAGGCGACCGTAATCGATTAATTTTTAAAGACAGTAATTCTGTAATGTAATTAGTTACTTTAAAAAGTAACGTCCCCCAACACTGCATGGGAGTATTTAAATTAAAGTCCAATTCTATTTTATTTGTACAGCCAATAGTCGTTGTCACAAAGCAGTTTTACAAAATTAAACATTTATATTAATAAATTAAAACATGCACGAAAAAAGTATAGACTATAACCATCATTTTGTCCCTGATGAGCAAGCTGAGGGCAATGGTGGCAAGAAGAAACTCCCTGGAGATGACAATAAGAAGAACCTTTGAGAGGAACCAAGCTCAACAGGGAACCTATCCTCTTTTTGGTGATATCAGATAGTATGACCATGAATCAGTAGTACCTTGATCAGGAGAGTATGGCTGGGAAACGCTGCTGTTTTCTGCCATCTGAGGATTGGGGTGGCTCAGGGGTGGCTGCTCAGGAAGTAACTGGTCTCCCGTCCCTTTAAGACAGGAACAAGTGGAGATCTATGAAGTTGTAAGCTGGTTTTATTTTTTACATACCACGTTTAACTGATGTGTTTAGTTCAATAAAGCTCACATGTCTGGAGACTAGGTTCAACATTCACTTCTGTGTTTTCATAGCATTCTCCTGAGGACGTGCTGTCTGAATCAAACGAATCATCTGCTGCAGAAGAACGTGTAGGAAGTTTTGCTTTAATTTACAAAGCATTTTGACTGTATTATCTTATGAAATAAAAAAGAAAAAATTACTTCCACTTACTTTTAGCTGGTTTACTGATATTTTGCAACGGTGTCGTTTGTATGCACTGCCCAGGATAAAACTGGTTAACAGCTTTAAAAAAAAAAAAAAAACAGAGATTATCTATATTGCTCAATACAACAAAATGTGATAAAAGGGACAGCTAACATTTTTATCAACACACCTGGATCCAAAAGGTTCTCCATTTCAATTATTCTTTCATAACACTCCCCTGAGGATGTGCTGTCCGAATCATGGGCATGAGCTATACAGAATGGAAATAGTCATCGTTAATGAACACTGGACACTTGTTTTTAATAGAACCTACTTTTATTATTTGATTATGAATTTATTATGTGATTTTATAATACCATATAAAATTATTTGAACAGTAAAAACCAATTAGGTTGTTTTTGCTCTGCTTAATGCTAAGATATTCAGATCAGTATAAAACAAAGCATCAGAATTTCAGCGTTTATTTGCAGATTTTTACCTGTGGATGGAAACTTAGAAAATATAATCTTTTTAACCCACCCATTATTGATTGATCAAATATATGGGAGCATGTGACTGACAGGTCTCATTATTAATTTTAACATTTATAACATTTGGTCTGATTTCTGGGTTTTGCTTGTGAGAGAAAACCAAGCCATTTTGAAGCTGAAAAAAAATTAAATATATTAGATCCCAAAGGATTTGACATAGCCTGTACAGCAATTTGGAATGGGTTTAAAAAGGACATTGAGGGCAAAAATAAAGAGGCCAAACCACAAGATGCAAACACCTCAGACGCAGCAAGAAACCCACAAAAATGTTGGATTCTACAATATTAACCACTACCAAAGTAAACTGAAAGGCCGATGTGTGGGAAAAAAATAGATTTGCTCATGGTTCACAGCATACAAGCTGATGGGTCATAATTGGATGGGGTAGCTGGATGGGGTTATGGTGTAAAATATGGTGGCAACAGCAAAATGATTTTAGAAATCTGATGGTTTCAGACTGGCCAGGTCGTCCCTTTGCCCATTTGAGCATACATTTTACCTGCTGAAGAGAAGCGTAGAAATAAAAATAATAATAATAATAATAATAAAAACTGACAGAAGGTCCAGTACAAGCCTTAAAAATAAGTGCAACAGTTTAGTAATGTCAGTAGTTTCCCCGCTTGATGTAGTTATACAAATAAAGTAATATGCTCATTTTATATAATTATTTATTTATTTATTTATACAACTATCTGTTCATTTGCTCGCATAAAGACGGGTGGCCTCCCAATAAAAAGTCCTACTGTATGTTCTACGTTCACATGATTTCTGATTTAATATGCTGTATTTAAGTATTTTCTATTTGATTTTCATTCATCTTTCAACTCAAACCCAAATGTCTTAGTGAAAACCAAAGAAATGAACTTGCTGTTCCAATACTTCCGGCATTATTTCTAACGAATTGTTTCTGTTATTAAGTTGAGGTATAACCAAGTATTATAAAAATAATAATAATAACAACACAGTCAACTGTCTTTAATGATCTTGGGGGAAATTATGAGGTATCTTAAAACTTGACTTACCCTGCTCAGCATTTCTTTCTTCAAATAAACGTCCTTGCTCCTGATTGCGGTCACCAACTATAAGGGTATTATCTAAGACCACAGAAATCAAATGATTCTTTTTATTGAGTGGATTTGTTAGTCTAACAGGCCAAACTTTACATTTATTACTGTTTCTTCTGTGATATGCTCACAAACATGACAAATGTTTAGAAGTCAAGGGTTGCTAAGGATTTAGTATTTTTAAATATTTGATATTATAAATCGTGACCTTTGGACTAGGTAGGTCAAAATTTAATGCGCTCACAGTTATTCACAGCAGTAGATGGTGGGGGTTCGGGGATGTGGTAACGTTCGTAATCAGAGTCACTTGAAGTGTCAGAATTGTCTCGTTGCAAAGCTTGTGATGCTCCCCGGGCTTCAGTTCCTCCTGTAGGAATTTGTTTAGAATTGATGATATGATTATTGTAAATGTACACTGTAAAAAATAAACCGTAAATTTTACTGTAAAAAATGGCAGCTGTGGTTGTCAGAAGTTTACCGTAAATTTTTTTTACAGATTTTCTTTTTTTTTTTTTTTTTCGGTTTATAACTGTCTAATTAACATGTTTATGTTGTTATAAAAACAGTTTATTCCCGCCAAATTCCAGGGTTTACATTGTAACAAATACGGATCATAACCATGTTTTTTACAGCTCAGAACTGTCTAATTTAAAGATTTATGTTGTAATAATAACAGTTTATTTCCATCTTTTTTACAGCTCAGTACTGACACACACTCTCACCCATACAACTTTATCCTATATATTGGGGGGGGGGGGTGACTAGTACCTGGAGTAAACCCACCAAGCACAGGGAGAACATACAAACTCCATGCGCACAGAGATGAGAATCGAGCCTGGCCGAGAATCGAACCCAGACCCTGGTGGTGGAAGGCGACAGTGCTATCCACTACACTACCATGCTGGCTACATAATTGCTGTCGTTGTTGTTGGACTGTTTGTTTTATTATTAATAACCACAGTGAATTAATTCAGCAATTCTGTGAAAGCATCAGTTTATCACACTAGCTGGAGCTAAAAGAGATAGAAGTTACATTGCTAAGCGTTCGGATTTTACTGTTAAGAAACTATTAAGAGTACTTTTATACTAATTGATGAATACAAACCTAAATCAAATCATCAAAACCCATCAAAAGTTATTCGAGACTCGGACATCAGCACGGTCCCATGTATTCTTTAATAAAGACAGCAAAACAATATTTAAATTCTCAAAATCAAATATACAAATGTGGACATTTTTTGGGGCAGACACTCTTAAGTATGGCGGTGGCGGCGGGTAAAGTGGCGCCTGCTAGCGGCTGTCCTCGCTACAGTCATCAAAGGGTGGAATACCATTCAGAAATATGAAGTCCTTGGTTAATGTAAATTAGACGGCTATAAACCGTAGAAAAAACTATTAATATCCGTAAAATATACAGTATAATGAGTGCCGTCCCGTACAACCAATAACGTTGCTACAGTATTTTTTATGGTAAATTTCTGTCAATCACAGCTGCCAGTTTTTTACCATAAAATTTTAAAGTTTATTTTTTACAGAGCAGATATTTTTCTGATTTTTAAAGTCTATCAACAAAGGTTTAGTAAAATATAAACTGATGCTCCATGATATTAGTAACAAATACCTTCTCTGAGAGTTTCCTTTTTTATAAATACAGTATATCATAAATTTTACTGCAATAAACCATATTTTCATATGTTTTTAACTGTTAAATTTAAGGTCTTACTCTGTAAAACTAATTTCAGTTTTTCACTGTAAATTCTACAGTTATCCCAAGTTTTGTGAAATACGGTTTTATTCTGTAGCATTTATACGGTATTTTACTGTTAGAATTCCAAACATTTTTTACAGTGTAGAACTTTCAACCCTGCTTATTAATTGGGTTTACACAAGCTATGACTTTTGTTCATATTGCATTGGTTACCTAATTTTTTAAGTCAGAAAGCTGCTCTTTCCTATCTAACATCAAAATAATTCCATGATCCGAAGAAAGCACCAGTAAATTCCCTAAATTTAATTCATTACGCTTCCTCTACTCTTCGTTGTTTGTTCGCAAGCACCACAATTTCAGTAATATACAGGCTGAGCTTCAGATACCAAACAGATGTAGAGCCACCATGGGACCGACCATACACATACACAGCAGTGACAGCAGGAAAGCTTTTCATTTGCTCTGTTGTCTGGAACACTATGGTAGTGTGCCAGTGTATTCGATGAATCACTCATGCTGCAAGCACTACGCATCTAATCAGGATCTGTCGCATTTACTTAGCACAATAGTGTAATATGTGGTCAAAGCAATGGGTTTATAAAACCTATTTTAGGTTTTAAAGGGAAAAGAACTTATTAAATGAACTGCTCATGTTTAACAGGGTTGAATAGTGTAGCTGATGCCTGTAGCACCATTTGGAACAAATGTCAAATTACACAGTGTCAAATAAATTACCAGTCAGAACTAAGCTTGTTCATTTAGATTTTCTACTACACGAAAGTCTAAGGAAGGATTATAATTTCTCTACTTTGGTTTGCAGACATTTCACAACATTAAATGTAAATAGGTTGGCACTGTCGCCTTGCACCTCCAGGGTCCAAGTTTGATTCCTGGCCAGGCTGGATTCCCATCTCTGTGTGCATGAAGTTTGCATGTTCTTCCCATGCTTGGTGGATTTCCGTGGGCTACCCCGGTTTCTTCCCACAGTCAAAAGATTAGGTTAATTTGCATTCCCAAATTGTGTGAGTGTGTGTATGTACAGTATGTGTGTGCCCTGCGATGGATTGGAACCCTATCCAGGGTGTACTCCACATCGTGCCCCAAGACTCCTGGTATAGGCTCCGGGCCCCCTGCGACCCTGAATACAGGATAAAGCGGTATAGACGATGAGAGAGGGAGTAAATGTAAATACATAGATAAAAGTAATACGTTTACAAAATATTTTTTTATAAATGCCATCATTTTCAAATTGCTGCCATATAAGGGAGCATAAAACAGCAAGAAATACAGCCTTGTTGAAGATATAGCCTGTGATTCATTCATTCATTCATTCATTTTCTATACCGCTTAATCCTGTGTTCAGGGTCGCGGGGGACCTGGAGCCTATCCCAGGAGACTTCGGGCACTAGGCGGGGTACACCCTGGACAGGGTGCCAATCCATAGCCTGTGATTGTTTAATTATAATTTCTGCACAGTTTAGTATTAGAAAATAGCATCCTTATAAAAATTTGACATTTAAAAATCCAACTAAAATAAAAATTAAACCACTAAAATTAGGACTGATGTACAGTACTGTTTGGCTTCACCTTCTAATTAAGTGTTTTTTGTTTTGTGATTTATTTTGTACATTATAGAACAATACTGGAGTTTGGAAAGCTAGAAATTAGGCAATTAAGTAACAACAACAGCCGTTGCAATTTTAAGACATGAAGGTCAGCTGTTCTGGAATAGTTTTTGCAAGAACAGTATTGTCAAATGCATTTTCAAAACCCATCAAGCACCAGGATGAAACTGGCTTTCATGAAGACCATCCCACGAAATCAAGGCCAAAATGTTCCTCTGCTACAGAGAAGTTCATTTAGAGTTACCAGATTCAATCACTAATTAACAGCACCTCAGGTTAGAGCTATTATGAAGGCTTTACAGATCACAAGTAGCATCTCAATATCATCTGTTTAAAGGAGATTATTGCATTACAATGTAGAAATAAATAAAAATCAAGAAAAACCATGGATTTAGAATGTGTTTAAAAGTTTTACTGGTAGGATACTCAAAAGAATGACACCTCCATTTTTTATGTTTTTACATCATGTGATTAAATCCGCTTTAAAAGTGTCATTATTGTTATGAGCTTACAGTAAGTGGACGTTTTAAGTTGACCTTTCACTAGGGCTGGGAGATATATTGTGTACATACAGGTCCTTCTCAAAAAATTAGCATATTGTGATAAAGTTCATTATTTTCTGTAATGTACTGATAAACATTAGACTTTCATATATTTTAGATTCATTACACACAACTGAAGTAGTTCAAGCCTTTTATTGTTTTAATATTGATGATTGTGGCATACAGCTCATGAAAACCCAAAATCTCAAAAAATTTGCATATTTCATCCGACCAATAAAAGAAAAGTGTTTTTAATACAAAAAAAGTCAACCTTCAAATAATTATGTTCAGTTCTGCACTCAAAACTTGGTCGGGAATCCTTTTGCAGATTCTTGTGTCTTGTGTCTCTCAACTTTCTCTTCACAATATCCCACAGATTCTCTATGGGGTTCAGGTCAGGAGAGTTGGCAGGCCAATTGAGCACAATAATACCATGGCCTGTAAACCATTTACCAGTGGTTTTGGCACTGTGAGCAGGTGCCAGGTCGTGCTGAAAAATGAAATCTCTATAAAGCTTTTCAGCAGATGGAAGCATGAAGTGCTCCAAAATCTCCTGATAGCTAGCTGCATTGACCCTGCCCTTGATAAAACACAGTGGACCAACACCAGCAGCTGACATGGCACCCCAGACCATCACTGACTGTGGGTACTTGACACTGGACTTCAGGCATTTTGGCATTTCCCTCTCCCCAGTCTTCCTCCAGACTCTGGCACCTTGATTTCCGAATGACATGCAAAATTTGCAACCTGTAGCCCATTTCCTGCACACGCCTGTACACGGTGGCTCTGGATGTTTCTACTCCAGACTCAGTCCACTGCTTCCGCAGGTCCCCCAAGGTCTGGAATCGGTCCTTCTCCACAATCTTCCTCAGGGCCCGGTCACCTCTTCTCGTTGTGCAGCGTTTTCTGCCACACTTTTTCCTTCCCACAGACTTCCCACTGAGGTGCCTTGATACAGCACTCTGGGAACAGCCTATTCGTTCAGAAATGTCTTTCTGTGTCTTACCCTCTTGCTTGAGGGTGTCAATGATGGCCTTCTGGACAGCAGTCAGGTCGGCAGTCTTACCCATGATTGCGGTTTTGAGTAATGAACCAGGCTGGGAGTTTTTAAAAGCCTCAGGAATCTTTTGCAGGTGTTTAGAGTTAATTAGTTGATTCAGATGATTAGGTTAATAGCTCGTTTAGAGAACCTTTTCATGATATGCAAATTTTTTGAGATAGGGATTTTGGGTTTTCATGAGCTGTATGCCACAATCATCAATATTAAAACAATAAAAGGCTTGAACAACTTCAGTTGTGTGTAATGAATCTAAAATATATGAAAGTCTAATGTTTATCAGTACATTACAGAAAATAATGAACTTTATCACAATATGCTATTTTTTTAGAAGGACCTGTATACTGTACATCTATCTATATATTTTAAAACCAAACATACTACAAGTCTGTTTATCTCAATATACTTTGATGTTGCACTACATAACATGTTTCTTACGTAAAACCACACCAGTGATTGCAACTTTTTACTCCCACACTCTCCCTTTGCATCTTTGCGTAAACTTGCTGTTTACAACCTGTTCTGCTTTGTTGTAATATATCACCATGCTAGAGCAAAGGCAAAATGAAAGTATTCTGCAGCACAGCATCATCAGTGCCATAAACTGCAGTACATACTATAAAGTCATTTTTTTTTTTTTTTTTTTTTTTTTTTAAAAAGCTTAATTCATGTTGCAGAGCCTCAGAGGGGTCATACATATTGAGGCTATGTCATGCTACATTTATCACTCAGAATGATCCAATTAATTTCTGTTTTGGGGAATTCATATACAAAAGAGGCTGAGACCTCCATAATGTCTGCGTTAAGGTGCTAGCAAGAGGCGACCATATGTCCCCAAATTGCAACACCCAAAAGGAAATAAATGCCTATGCATAAATACTGTAGCTGATGTACCTGTTGTTAATGGGAAAAGAGTCTGTAGAAATACTAAAAAAGCTAAAAATAAGCTGATCAGCTTTCATTTTATCAATGAATTTATTATTTCAGGTTGAAGCCCACGTACATTTCTGCCTTCAACAAAGATGAACCCCTTATTTTTTTCAAAACTGTAATTTCACAAAAAAAAAAAAAAAAAAAACATTATATGGTATTTGATCCGACTGGAATATTAGATAATTGTACAAAATTTACCTAGTTCACAGATAAATTTTTATATACTGTTATTTCATCGTATTACCATTGATGGGAAAAAGAAAATATAGAAAAGTTTATGTTTATTCTTTGTTTATACTAAGTTGGACTTTTGTCATCAGCCAGATATGCTTCCTGTTTGGTAATCAGAGATGAGAAATCAAAAAAGGAGATCAGATATTTATTAAGTTTTGTCGTAAAAACACTGAAGTTCACTTATACCACTTCAGCGCTGTTATTTCAGCAGTAAAAATATCAACTAATCCCAGTAAAAATATTCAGTTTTGCTTTTATAATTAATATCTATTGGTGCAGGTGTTTGTTAACATTAAGAAATTTGCTTATTAGTAGCTTATTTGACAGTAGATTATTAAATCTGGCACATAACTGTTTATAAAATCGCTTTTACTCAGCATTTGGTTTCACTTATGGTACTTCAGGCAGTTATTTGACTATCTACTTGACTATTTGAGAGGGACTATCTGACCATTTTGATTCATACACATTCACATTCCATACAAACTTAAATAATTCTTTTGATTATGTAAACCTGCTTTGCGACAACGACAATTGTTAAAAGCGCTATACAAATAAAAGAAAAGAAAATTGAATTGAATTTTATTTAATTATTTAAGAACAGTTTTGTGTGATGCTGTGCCATAATCTGGCATACAGTATAACTTATACTTTTGTTTTCATTTAAGGCATGGATTTAACTTCAAGCAAATACCTAAGTACTACAAAAGTTTCATTAAATTCTGTCCAGACAGTTTTGAGTGATGCTGTAAACAGAATCTGTCTGGACACACAGGATAATGTTCTGAAGCTGATTTCAGGTCCTCTAATGTCTCTCTCTCTCTATCTCTCTCTCTCTCTCTCTATCTTTTAAATAAAAAATACTTTAAAAATGCCATGTTGCATTGATTTTTATATAGTGAATTTTGTGTCTCAATTCAGTCTAAAATTTAAACCGTTTCAAATGTATATAACAGTGTAGCAAGTAGAGCAAAATAAAAATTCATTTTCATTGATGTCATTATTTTTCAATGAATTTGCCAAAACAAAGACATGCCTCTAGTGATAAGTGAAACTTTATTTTATTCTAACCTCAATCATAAAACACTGCTAACACGAACCAAGACATCAAAGAGAGGAAGTTTTGTGTACTTGCCGTTTTGTACTTTGTAGTATGCACACTGAGCAGCATTTGAAAACAGCAGTAAGAGCAGCGCGATAGAGAGAACAATGCAACCTAGGATTGGTGGTGAAATCCCACTTCTGCTGTCCTCAGCAGCTATCTCTGTTACGGTCTCTAAAAAAAACAGAGCATCACACTATTTAGATAGTCGTTTAGTAGAACTGAATCTAAACAGAGACCTGAGCTTAGAAATTCATGCGCTCTTTATTCTTAAAAATGTTATGGATGTATTATTGTATTACGTGACAGTGTGTAGGCGTCACCTGTTGTCCCGTTTGTGAAATTTGACATGAGTGTGTTCGTCGTGGTGGTCAGTATGCCACTTTCTGTTTGAGAGGAAATGCATGTTAGGCTTAAATGCAGCTGGTTAATGATAAGTGTTCTTTGTGCATTGGCACTCCAAAAATTAGCAGTAGAGTAATTGTTACATAAATCATTTTGCAAGCCTTAGAGATTAAAAGGCTTGAATCAGTAGATGTTGGAAAAACACTCAGACCTCACATTAGGCTATGCCATTGTCTACCATCTAATAATTAATACATATTTATAGACAAGAAGCTGAGAATTTGTATTTTGAAGGTATTCCTGATCAGTACCTGAGCACACCACTTCAGCATCCTCTTTGTGGCCACAGATGTTTTTGCCGTGGTCTAGTTCAGGGAGGCACTCCCAGAGGTTTCTCTCTGTGCCGCTGCAGTTTAGTTTGCTGATGTAAATAGGACCAGAGCCTAGGTCGAACATACCAGTCTTGCTCACTGCGAGTGAAGCAGTACCACAGCCCAACTGGGCACACACCACATGTCCTCCTTTTTTGTTCCATCCATCACCACACACTGAGCCCCAGCCTCCATGGCTGAAGAGCTCCACCCGACCAGCACATCTACTATTGCTTCCAATCAACCGCACAGCCTGATCAGCTAAGAAACAGACATCACCCAGTGTCAGAAAGACAAATCTTAAATAGTTTTTATTCTAATCCACTAGTTGTTAGAGGACTCACCACAGACTAACTGTGTAACATTGGAGCAGCTGCCAGGTGCAGCGTCAGTGCAGTCGTACAGGCTGGAGTTTATCTTGTTGCAGTCAGACAGGCAGATATTCCTGAAAGCTGTACCATTTTCAGCAAAGTCTCCTCCACAACCGAGGCCATTGCAGAGCTGGGCCATGTATTTCTTTGTCTCATTACTCCATGGTGTCAGGGTTACATTTACCCACCTTCCATGCGGAAGAGCTAACAGAGGTCTAGAGCAGTTCTTAAAGAAGCTGGGTGTATGTGGTCTGCCTTCAGGGCCTGGAGGAAAAAGTCAATCAAATGGTCTCTTGTGGCAGCTACTGGTAATCAATTATTGTTTGCTATACAATACTACACCATAAGCAGATGTTAGAAAATGACCACAGTATAAATAATATATGTGTGAAAATTAACCTGATCCAATAAAAATGGAAGCAATCAGGCTAAAGGCCAAAGCATTTGAAACCAAAAATTATTTGAACTGATATTAACTGTAATGATGTTTTTTTTTTTTTTTTTTTTATTAGAAATAAAATCCAGTCACAATGCTCTCATTCATTTGAATTGGCATTTTCTTTCTTAAAAAAAAAAAAACAATAATAATAATAATGGTTGAGATAGAAGTGAGAATAATATCCAGTCCTGGTGTTTTAATTACATGGCATTAAATTAACATAAATGGGCCTAGATAAATTGTTAGCTCAACAAAAGAAAAAAAATAGTTATAATATATAAGTTTGCAAGAGATACATGGAACGAAAATATAACAAAGTAATTAAGATACACTGAAGGTATTATACATGTAACTCAAAATATATTTAGGCAAATTACATTTGATGTCAAAATCACTGGTCTGTTTAGGTTTTAATTTGGCTTTGAAGTGTTTGTTGTTGTACTGAAATTGCTTGTTTGTTTGTTTCTTTGTACATTTGTTTGATAATAATTCCTCTGATAGCTTACACTCACAAATGCAGAAATCAGTGTACTTTGCTTCTTTCAACACACTTGTGCTAAAATTACCCACGTTTTTTTTTTTTTTCGTTTTCGCACAGGTCCTTTTTGTCCTTTTAAATACTACAATCACTCCTGCTTGGCCTTTCCTATACACGGCTCGATTTGAGGGGGGATGCTTGCAAAAAATGACAAAAACCATCCTCTGTGTAAAACCACCATCCCACTTACATACCATCCCCTATAAATTAAAAATGCTGTGTATTATGTAATATTTGTCATGAAAATTAAATATTTAAAATATTTAAAACTACTACTGGAGATTCGCCAATCAGAATTCAATATTGTAACGAGCTACTCACAAGCTCACGCAAGTTTGCATAATTTTTCTCGCTTTTCGCTATGTTGACATATTTCAAAAAGAAGATAACTGAAGGTACTGTATGATACACACGCACAAATCCTCAAAGCAAAGACACGATGAAAACGAAGGATTCAGTTTAATACGGGCGTTTTCGAAATAACTGACAGCTTTATTGATTATAGAAGATGAGTTCTTTACCCAATTTGTGTAGTTTCATTCTCAATTTAAAGAAGAGGTTTAGTTTTTCCCATTAGACTTTGTGGCTTCACCTACATGCTTGGGTGCAAAAGGGGTCAAACATAGAAATGTTTATTGTACTCTTACAATCATCCTCAGATGAAAGCCATGGGAAGGATTAAATTATAGTTTTGACAATTGCATGTTTAAATGCACATGTCTTGTTTTGATGTCTGCAGGGTGATTTAATTAAGTTTATATTTTGTTAATAAAATTGTTCTTAAAAATGTGACATTTCACCATCATTTTGTATGGTTACTACTATATGTTACGTAGTATTGACATATAATATTATGATAATTATATATAATATACTATATTTTTATATATTTTAATGGTATGAGATTATTTACGGCACTATATGATGAAAAGCGTATGAGTATTGACTGTGCTCTTCAGTTACTTAAATTTTTAATAAAGAAGGTGAAAGTTGTTTGTTGATGCCGATAAAATAGAGGTGTGTATGCTGTGCTGCAAGACTTAATCTGCAACACAGCCACATCCCGTGAGTCACTTCCTGTGGAAATGTCATGGGGGACACTGGGGAAAACTTATTCTTTTCTTTTTTTAGAGAAGGTTTGTAGCATTCAAAGTAACAAGGCATGGTTTCTGACTGGAAGCCTCAAAGTCAGATGAGCGATACTGTATAAGTGAATGTGGATGCTATTGCAAAGGAAGACGCTGAATAGGGTGTAATCATTCATTTAATTTAATTCATTAATGCTGTGATATTTTGTCAGGATGGTTCTATATAGTGCATATCCTGGATTAACATAGCTGGATTACAGCAGTGTGAAAGTTTCTGTTAATGTCTGCAGGCCAGTATTATGTCTCGTGTTAAGTACAGTATGTCGTCAATTCAACATGATCAGCATCAGAATTGCTAATGATTTTAGCAGTTATACTACTTACTCTGTTTCTCCACGTGCTCTTTACTTCTGCTGGCAACAGTCATATTTTCTTTTGAGTTAATACCTGCACCTAAAATAAAAAAAATTGTATAAATAAATAAAATTCTTAATTCTTAATCACATTTTCAAAAGCAAGTTGTAATACTGAAAATACAATATTTTTCTAATTATTATTTCTTATAGGATGTTTTTTGCTAAAAGTGTATATTAATATTAATTAGAAAAGTATTTTAAAAACTGAACTTACGGCAAGTAAAACAGAATTAGAAATGTAATTTTGTTACAAAGTTTGCGCATCATGTTGGTAGTTAGAGTTGGTACACATCGGCGTAAAAAAATTAATTATATAGAAATTGTAAAACATACCAAGAAGGAGAGAGAATTTGCGTATTTTTTATTTCCAAATGATGAATGTATGTAAAAAAAAAAAAGAATGAATTAATGAATGAATAAATTAATGTAAAAAAAAATATTTATAAAAAATCCCTAGAGGAATCAGAATGCGTTCCCTCTAAAATCTGCATTTCTTTTTTGTATTTTATTTCATCTTGTATTACACTGTTTTTAGATTTGTATATTTAGTAAATAAATATCACTAGTATATACAGTATAACATGTAAACCATGTATTAACTATCGAACGGATAGTGTTGCCGCAATAAAATACGGATCTGTCACGTGGCACTTCTTTTACAAACCCTCATATAAAGTTTACAGAAATCACTCTTACTTACAATAAAGTCGCAAACCTGATATATGAGAAAACATCAAAGACAACGTAGTTTAACGTTTAAGGTTTACAGTTAGTGAAAAAGCAACTGTAATGGATGTTTTGTATGCATGTGTGTGTGTGTGTGTGTGTAAATGCAGATGCAAACTTTTATATTCAATTTAAATTGTTAGCTATTTCAAAAAACGATGCACAGTGGAGTACACACACACACACACACACACACACATATTTATATTAAATATAAAAAAATATATAAGAAACACATGTATTTCATATTTCTGTGTGTGTATACAATCTTGGTACACAATTAAGTAACACTTAATAAAATAAATGCTTTATAAAGAAATATTGCGCACTATTAAGTAGTGCAACGCTCTTGTGTCATTTAACAAATTTTTATATAAGCTTATGCTTCAGTGAATGTTCTAAGAGTTATTTATTATTAGCAGTTGATCAATTGCTTTATTAGTGTAAAAATACTAATATTCAAGGGTTTTGTTTCGGACACAAACAGACTATAGTCGTGTAAAGGCATAATGTTTTACATTAGACATGTTGTATGATGACTATACGTACATATAA
The DNA here is from genome assembly GCA_030522415.1 of Channallabes apus. Classification (NCBI taxonomy): domain Eukaryota; kingdom Metazoa; phylum Chordata; class Actinopteri; order Siluriformes; family Clariidae; genus Channallabes; species Channallabes apus. The sequence continues at coordinate 5,441,846 of CM060104.1, forward strand.
GCCGAAATTTAGGGGAAAAGAGACTCAAAATCGGAGAAAGTAAAGAGTATATTTAGTGTAAAAAGTTAGCAACCAACCGAAATGGCTACAGTCGTTTGGGCATAGATGTTTTTAAATATATAATATAAAAATATAATCAAAGTGCAAATACATACATACTGTTAATTTTAAGCTTGGATAGTAGATTGAACATTAGATGGTAAGGTGTAGTGCTTGTATCACCTCTGTAAAGTGTCATGTTTTAAAATATTTGAACACATTCCGTCTTGGAGACGAGTTTGCTCAACTAATGTTCATGCACCTATTACATTCATTCTTCAGCTATTATACTACACCAAAGCTGTGCTCTTCTAAGTGCATGATGACATTTTTACAGATTTACAAAGACTTGTTTTTTATGTGGCACTGTGGCAGTTGTTTTTGAAGTGCATGAATTGTTATTTAATCCTACATTCGGTGCAATAAGTCAATAAGAACTATGTGAGGTCTGTAAGGTTTGTAAGGACAAAAAACTGAAACGAAAAGATTTTAAGGCTGATTCTTTATATTCAAAAGTACCAACACCATCTAACCATGAATCTCAGCCCGCCAAAGAAATGTCAAGTATGAAACAATTTACCTTGATGCAAGCATAAAGCATGGAAAACGACCGCCATCAGCAGAACTTCCATTTCACAGCAGACTGGCTGAAAATGACGGACTGACTCTCACAACCCCAGAACCTCCTCTGGTGTATACTAACACAAATAGTATCATCTGCATGTGTGTGTGACCCTGCACCTTCAGACTGGGTTTGCACACTTGCAGACTGTGGTTTCTCCTATAAACTGTGGCTAAGTCGAGCATTGACACACAATCACACACACCCTGTTTGCATTTTGCATGGGTCAAGAACATACACAGCTGCTAATGGATATCTATATGTTGCTTTGATTTTGGGATAATTGACATACTTCTACTTGTATTTAAAATTCTTATTAATAAAAACGTATCAAAAAATACATGCAGCCGTACAACCGTTTGAATTGTAGTACCTTTAACCCATTGGCATTTGATGTTATGAAACAGATAACATCTTCTCACTTGCAACATGACAAACTGCATTTTTTTTTTACTTTGTTGTCCAACTATAATACAGAAATAAAAAGGACTATTTACAGCTGTTGTTGCATAAATTATTCTTGTTTTAAGGACATTCTGCAATATTAAACATAAATATTAATTTATTAAAAGTGCAGTATGTTGTTCTTCAATTAATTATCAATGTATTTTTGGCAAACCATTGCATATAGCCATAAAACACTCCAGAATGTTCTGTGTATGATACAAATCAACTAACGGTTATATTTCTGCTTTAGATTTACATTTTATTTGTATAGTGCCTTTAATAATGGACATTGTTGCAAAGCAGCTTTACAGAATGTGAGACAATGGGTCGTTGTGGCCCAATGTCAGACGAAGGGTTCACGACACAAAAAAAGAGGGAAAAAATTTATCCAAAAATGATGGCAATACTCACAGAGATGTTAAGTGAAAAAGTGAAGATTTATTTACAGTGCTCGAGAGGTGTAAGAGTCCCAGTAGAAAACCAACCAAACCTATATATAAAATAGCAGTATATACACTTTACAAAAACAAAACAAACAAATATATATCTATATGTGTGTATATATATATTCATTCATATATATATACAATGGCTTGCAAAAGAATTGGGCCCCCTTGAACTTTTCCATATTTTGTCACATTACAGCCACAAACATGAATCAGTTTTATTGGAATTCCACGTGAAAGACCAATACAAAGTGGTGTACACATGAGGAGTGGAACGAAAATCATACATGATTCCAAACATTTTTTACAAATAAATAGCTGCAAAGTGGGGTGTGCGTAATAATTCAGCCCCCTTTGGTCTGAGTGCAGTCAGTTGCCCATAGACATTGCCTGATGAGTCCTAATGACTAAATAGAGTGCACCTGTGTGTAATCTAATGTCAGTACAAATACAGCTGCTCTGTGACGGCCTCAGAGGTTGTCTAAGAGAATATTGGGAGCAACGACACCATGAAGTCCAAAGAACACACCAGACAGGTCAGGGATAAAGTTATTGAGAAATTTAAAGCAGGCTTAGGCTACAAAAAGATTTCCAAAGCCTTGAACATCCCACGGAGCCACTGTTCAAGCGATCATTCAGAAATGGAAGGAGTATGGCACAACTGTAAACCTACCAAGACAAGGCCGTCCACCTAAACTCACAGGCCGAACAAGGAGAGCGCTGATCAGAAATGCAGCCAAGAGGCCCATGGTGACTCTGGACGAGCTGCAGAGATCTACAGCTCAGGTGGGGGAATCTGTCCATAGGACAACTATTAGTCGTGCACTGCACAAAGTTGGCCTTTATGGAAGAGTGGCAAGAAGAAAGCCATTGTTAACAGAAAACCATAAGAAGTCCCGTTTGCACAGCAAACATGTGGAAGAAGGTGCTCTGGTTAGATGAGACCAAAATGGAACTTTTTGGTCAAAATGCAAAACGCTATGTGTGGCGGAAAACTAACACTGCACATCACTCTGAACACACCATCCCCACTGTCAAATATGGTGGTGGCAGCATCATGCTCTGGGGGTGTTTCTCTTCAGCAGGGACAGGGAAGCTGGTCAGAGTTGATAGGAAGATGGATGGAGCCAAATACAGGGCAATCTTGGAAGAAAACCTCTTAGAGTCTGCAAAAGACTTGAGACTGGGGCGGAGGTTCACCTTCAAGGAGGACAATGACCCTAAACATAAAGCCAGTGCAACAATGGAATGGTTTTAAAAAACATATCCATGTGTTAGAATCACCCAGTCAAAGTCCAGATCTAAATCCAATCGAGAATCTGTGGCAAGATCTGAAAACTGCTGTCCATCTAATCTGACTGAGCTGGAGCTGTTTTGCAAAGAAGAATGGGCGAGGATTTCAGTCTCTAGATGTGCAAAGCTGGTAGAGACATACCCTAAAAGACTGGCAGCTGTAATTGCAGCAAAAGCTGGTTCTACAAAGTATTGACTCAGGGGGCTGAATAATTATGCACACCCCACTTTTCACTTATTTATTTGTAAAAAATGTTTGGAATCATGTATGATTTTCGTTCCACTTCTCACGTGTACTTTGTATTGGTCTTTCACATGGAATTCCAATAAAATTGATTCATGTTTTAGGTTTAGGTTTGATTCAAAGTTTAAGGGGGCCGAATACATTTGCAAGCCACTGTATATAGTGTATCCTTGAATTACGAGCATAATTCGCTTCTTGTTTTGACGCTGAGCGTCCCATGATCACAACTGAGTCAATAGTTTTTCTCTCTCTTGCGTTACGGAATTGTGGGTAATCGTCTCCCCTGCTCGGTCTTAGTGTGCGTCTCTTACTGGTATAATCAACATCCATATGCGCATGTACTATAACACACGTGTGTGTGCGCGTGTAAAGCAAAAGTGTCTCATTAGAGAGGTTAAAGATCCATTCTCCCTGTGGCAGCATGCCGTTATGTGTACACACGCGTCATTGGAGACCGTGCCCCTTCACACTAGTGATGCGCGGGTCGGGTATTTTACCAACCCGTGGGTCCCGCTTTGATTAAATTATTTGGCCCGCCCCAGCTCGCCCCGCTCCACTGTATCTATTTTTACAACCCGCCTCACCCCGCAACCATTAAATGATGTAAATTCCCGACCGCAATTTGTCCCGCACCTCGTCTTCCATCTTCACTATTATTTCTTTGTTTTTGTTGTGACTGGCAGCAGAATTGCACGCAACATACATGGATTTTTTATTTAATTTTGTTTTTAATGACCCGCCCCAACCCGCCCTGCAAATAAAGTGACAATTTCTTTACCGCAGGTTACCAGACGACCCGCGCATCACTACTTCACACACACACCCCTCCTCCTCTCGTCTTTACACACACACACGCCCCCTCCTTTCGCCCTCACACACACACACACATACATACACACACACGCTCTCTCTCTATAATGGAAACACTGCTCTGTCTCGATTTTTTTTAAAGGTAAAGTGCAGGTTCATTTGTTTTATTTTAACTTTACAGCAGTGATTCCATTAGTAGGCGCTCACGTGAGTGTTATTAACGATGTTCCTTGTTAATTTTTCTAATAAAACAGTCTTTCCGTTAATGTGTGTGTGTGTGTGTGTGTGTGCACGCATGCGTGGCTGCTGGTGGCAGCGCGTGCGCGCGCTCCTCTCTCCCCTTTTCTCTCTCTCGCTCTCCCTCACACAGGTGGCCTCGCCCCAATTGAACATGCCGTGACGTGCACCAGGATTGGTTGGCCCTGGAGCAGCACGTCCTTTTAAGCTGGCGGATGAAAGACGGAAGTGCGCGACTTATGCCTTGTGTGTGACTTACGTGCTCAAAAGACTGATTGTGTGAATTGTTGTTTGTTTGGAGAGAGAGACTGTTGTGTTGCGCCCAGTGCTCTCTTACGTTCTTTTTTTTGGTTTTTCCTTTGGGTAGTTGTTGTTCTTTCGGCTGCTCCCGACGAGGGGTCGCCACAGCGGACTATCCAGTCCGCACTACAACTTGGCACAGGTTTTACGCCGGATGCCCTTCCTGACGCAACCCTCCCATTTTATCCGGGCTTGGGACCGGCACTGCATCCAGTGGCTGGGGTGTGGGCACTGGCTGGAATCGAACCCGGGCCTTCCGCATGGCAGGCGAAACACCTACCACTGAGCCACCAGTGCCCCAGTGGGTAGTATAGGTAATTTTCTTTTGTTGTTATTTTATACGCGTGGATGGAAGCGTTCCTCCCGCGAGTGTATATAGTTTCTTTTGTTGTAAATATTGTATATATTATAAATATATTTTTTTTGTATATAGTTATAAGGAAGCAGTAGGGGTTGGGTGCCATTTGATAGTAAGGGAGTTAGTTTAGTCCTTGTATTTTGATTTATAACCTTTTCTTTGGTAGTTTAGTTAGTTTTGAGGGAGGAGATAGGGGCTGGGTTTTGTTTATTGTTTTGGCCTAGGCCCAACCCTGAAGCCAAGAGCTTCCTGTTTGTGTGTGTGCGTGTGTGTGTGTATATAAAAAAAAAATAAAAGACCACGCACAGTACTTTGATTGCAAAGTTTATTTATTATTATTTTTCTTTTCTTTCTTTGTTACGCTCAGGGACCCTAAACCTTGGGTCGTAACAGTGTGTGTGTGTGTGTGTGTGTGTGTGAGAAACTCAAATAAGAGAGAAGGAAGGGTTACCATGTAAGACGAGAAGAGGGAGAGAGGGGGTCTGATACCTCCTCTCTTCTTACTTTAGCTTTACATATACCTTGCATAAACCTGTGCATAAACGGAAATACTTATCTGTCGGGATTTATTTTTACTTTTTTTAAAGGTAAAATGCAGGTTAATTTGTTTTATGTTTATTTTATATTTTGTATTTATTATTTTTATGGGGTTTTTTTTGGACTGTGGAACGAATAATTTCAGTTTTCATAATTTCTTATGGGAAAATTCGCTTTTGAAATACAAGCCCACTTCCGGAACAAATTATGTTCGTAATCCAGGCTTCCACTGTATACTTTTGAAGTTTCAATGTAGCTTTTGAAGTCAAGGAGAAACTCCCATAGATAATACAGGGAAAAAACCTTGAGATAAACTAAACTCAAAAAGGTAGCTCATTTTTTTATGGGATACACAATAGTGTGATTATAAATAAATCCATTCTATAATTATGTGCTATATTTATGCATATTGGTGGCTCAGTGGTAGGTTTCTCGCCTGCCTTTCGGAATTCCTGTGTTTAATTCCCAGACAATGTCCAAACCCCAGCCACTGGATGTAGTGCTGGTCCCTAGCATGGATAAAATGGGAGAGTTGCATCGGGAAGGGTATTCAGTGTAAAACCTGTGATATTAGGTTTTTAAGTGAAATCATCTTTAGTTATCACATGTATCTTTGAGCAGACTATATGGGGCCATCCTTAGTAAGAGTAAGTCGTCTCTATTTGATGAGAACTCCAACCAGAAGTAGATCATGAGGATGTATCAGACAGGTATTTATAACATGCTGACACTGACTAACTAGTTTTACAGGGCAACCCATGTGCAAGTGTGTTTGTGATGGTCTAACTCTTTTGGAGATGCTATGTTAACATTGTTCTGACCTTGAGGTACAGTACATACACAGATCAGCCATAACAGTAAAACGTAAAACATTAAACCTACTATTGTGTGAGTTCCCCTTCTGTCGCTGGGACAGCCCTGGCCTCTCAAACATGTCATATGGGGCAGAGCTTGTATTTTTTAAATGAGTAAACAAAGTAGTTTTTTATCGTCATTATCATTCCCTTCATTAGAAAGAGATACTTCCAGCATTTTGGAATACACCTGAGTAACCTGTTGTGTTGTTCATTGGAGAACCTGTTACTTCTGCAGGGAAACTCTCTTCCAAGTACATTTTCAAAGATATGAGCAATTGTCAGTCATGTGTGTTAATTTATAAATATTTAATGAAACTGTTTAAATAATATTGTTTTGTACTTGTCGTGTATAGCAGTACTGTCAGGTTTGTGGCCTGGACATGGCTCATTAAAACCTTTTATAATTTGGCAGAAAGTGTTGACTTTAACTGCTCATGGCAACTCACTAATGCATGCTGTTTAGTAAAGTGCTATTGCACCATCTACTGGATTATGGATTTGAACTTGTTACAAAATCTTATCACACTGGTACTGTACTCTTGATTTACATTCAGTGCAACAACAAAAATCTTATCTGTTTGTAAGTTGCTGCAGTATATAGCAATAGAAAATATGTTGCATTATGTAAATCACAACCATTATGATTATGATGATATAAGTGACTATATAGGCATCAGGTTCCAAGTTCAACTCCCGCCTTGGGGTCTATATGTGTGGAGTTTGCATGTTCTCCCTCTGTGCTTGGTGGGTTTCCTCTGTCCAAAGCCATGCAGATTAAGCTAATTGGCGTTCCCAAATTGCGTTTAGAGAATACACGTGTGAATGCTGACTGGATGTTCTACCACAGTTGTGAAAATTTAAATGAATACAGTGGACATCATTGGCCATTGAAGTTCCTAGATGGATGGATGGAGTAACTATAAAGTAAGGCATAATCAGTTCAATGACAAACATGGTGCCAAGATCCAAGATGGCGGGCAGATCCAAGATGGCGGCGCGGCAGTAGCACGCAGCGGCCGCTCCGGAGCCAAAATGGTGCTACGTTGTTTACGTTTTGTGTGTAGCGTTCGAGTCTCATTAGCAAGAACGATGAGTCAGCGTACAGAGAGGAAGTGCAGAGGCTAACGGACTGGGGTAAAGACAACAACCTGTCTCTGAATGTTGACAAGACAAAGGAGATGGTTGTTGACTTTAGGAGGACACGAGGCGACCATTCTCCGCTGAGCATCGACGGCTCCTCTGTGGAGATCGTCGAAAGCACCAAATTCCTGGGCGTCCACCTGGAGAAGGACCTCAGCTGGTCCCTCAACACCAGCTCCCTACACAAGAAAGCCCAACAACGTCTCTTCTTTCTGAGAAGACTGAGGAAGGCCCAGCTTCCACCACCGATCCTTACCACTGTCTATAGAGGAACTATCGAGAGCATCCTGAGCGGCTGCATCACTGTCCTGAGCGGCTGATCAGTTACACCACTACAGTAGAGTCACTGTTGCTCTGAATATGGATTAGGATGGAGAGTATTGTTGTTCTGAATTGGGATATATTGGGATATAATATTTTGTTCTATTATAATATTATATTACTATATAATATTATCTTTTATAGCTATATTTTCTATAAATAAGTTTTCTATATGTTATTTCTTATTTATAATATATTTCTTATTGATAATTTTCTTAAGGTCACAGGGGTCATATAAGCATTTCACTGCATATACTATTGTAAGGTTTTATAATATTGTAAGACACTGTAATCTAATAAAGATTCCTGTGCAATGAGAACAGACCCCTCACTGTGCTTCCTCATGCCAGCTGTGGTAACATCTTCTATATCCTGTATCAGGATGAGGATACATCCAAATGGCTCTTGTCTGCTAGAACCCTTTTGTTTAATCAGGAGATTGCAAATGTATCTCCTCACACCTGTCTGTCTCCGGGTCCCTTTATGACTGACACGTTAATGACTGGTTCCTTTGATGTTCGGGACGTAGCACCGTTTAAATGTGCTCTTTTTGCTGAGAATAAACAGAGATCTTCAGACATCATGCCTGCGTGTGTGGTTTTCTCTCCCGGTCAATCAGGCCCGGACCGGTAAGTGTATCAAGTTGCATCGGACACAACAAGAAATAACTCTTCTTCTCTTAGCTTAAAACTTAGCTTGAACACACAATTCTTCTTCATTTAAACCTAACAACTATGTACAGTGTATGACTGTGTACAGTATGTGACCATTTTTAATTGAACCAGTGCAGTGACCTCTAGCGGCCGACAGTGGTACTACCACACCAAGGAATTCTGACGATCACAGATATAACTTCAACAGTGAAGCTTCGGCAAAGGAAGAAAAAAAAGCACGCTGAAATAAGGACGTTAATGTTTCTTACGCAGTAAAGCATTCACATTTCTTAATGCCTTCTTGTCTCGTCTTCTTGGTGTTTACCGGTGGATGGCATTCACTATTCTACATTGCCGCCACATTCTGACATTAATTTCCCTCATATTCGTCTTAGTTTATAACTGTCTGACTGTTCACATACCCCCCACCCCACGTAATACATGTACAACAAATGTTTGGACCAATCTTAGACTAATTGTAGTGACATGTTTCGGCCGCTCGGGGGCAGTGTCCCTCCTGACTCCCCGTAAACTCAACGTTTAAGTTGATGATCTTTTCACCGCACTGGCCAGCCACAGAACTTATGCCTCTTTTCCACTGCATAGTACGGCACGACACGGTTCAGTACAACTCACTTCGGTTCTGCTCAGTTCGGCCCGGTTTGCGCTTCCACTGCAGTGTAGTAACGCTTTAGCGTGGGCGGGATTATTCACGTGTCGTTTAGTCGCGGCGCCGCTACTGCCGTGACGTCATCGTAAACGCGCCACAAACAAACACACAACAATGGAGCATATCGACGGCATGGTGTTCTTCATTCTCGGCATGTGGATGTTTTTAACAGCGAGACGAAGGAGTTTGTTTCAAAAGAGGCCGACGGTTAATACAAAAAGGTGCGTGCGATCCTTCTCTGGCTGTTTCTAAATATAGCGGTTCTGTTGTGTCTCGTGTCGCAAGTTCGGTGATGCAGTAATGACGATTTTCTCCAGCCAATCAGTGACCAGCAGAGTTTACACGTCACGTTTTGGTAACGGTTCGGCGCGCTTGGAACCTCGGCTGAGGTGGTACTAAAAAAAAGACCAGGTACCAGGTACTGTTCCCAGTGGAAAACCCCCCAAAAGTGAGCTGAACTGAACCGTGTCGTGCCGTACTATGCAGTGGAAAAGCGCCATTAATGTACAGACTGAATGTTCTGGTTTCATTCTGATTTGTCTTGAACGATTTTTATTATTTTACTTTTTTTTTTTAATCTAATTTTATATATTTGTTTTGTTTTGCACATCCCAGTAATATTAGAATTGTGATGTAATTTTAATTGTAAATGTAATTGTAGCTGGATGTTTGTACATTAATTACTTTATACCAAACATAATGTAAAATAATGGAATTCTGGAATTTCTAAAGTTTAGTATAATCATGTTTAAGTGAAGGCGGCGCCGTGGTGTAGTGGTTAGCACTGTTGCCTTGCACCTCCAGGGTCTGGGTTCGATTCCCGTCTCTGTGTGCATGGAGTTTGCATGTTCTCCCCGTGCTTGGTGGGTTTCCTCCGGGTACTCCGGTTTCCTCCCACAGTCCAAAGATATGCAGGTTAGGCTAATTGGCGTTCCCAAATTGCCCGTAGTGTGTGATTGGGTGTGTGTGTGTGTATGTGTGTGTGCCCTGCGATGGATTGGCACCCTGTCCAGGGTGTACCCCACCTAGTGCCCGAAGTCTCCTGGGATAGGCTGCAGGTCCCCTGCGACCCTGAACACAGGATTAAGCGGTATAGATGATATTCTATTGAACCATATGTAACATAAAAAAATGTTTATCAAATAATTTGACTTTTAGTTAAATTAGAAGCCAATGAATGTATTTGAAAGCTTCAGATGTGTTTCAGAAAAGCGTTCCCTGTTTTCTGTCCACTTGTGTGTACTGCCTATTCTAAATCACAGTAAAGAAATTAAGAGGATTCACAGAACAGCCGCAACATTAACACCCCCGCCAGGTGCATTGTGTAACATTGATTATCAATTATATAGCAGTACTGGTCTGGACCCACAGAAACGCCAATGTGGCACAAATTGATGGAAAAAGTCAATGCTGACTGTGATAGAAAAGTCTACAGTACGAGCACAGTGCATCACAGCCTGCTGTGTACAGGGAAAGAGTTCAAGGTTATCTGGTCTCAATCCGATCGAGCATCCATGGAATTCAAACAAGTTTTTTTTTTTTATTATTATTATTATAAATGAATGTACTGTATAATAGGCATAAAATGAAATGCATGAAAAATGTTTCTTTCTCTGATCACGTTCATCTTTAATAAGCGGTTAAGCCTGCTATGAATTATACCACAGCTAATTAGTCTTTGCAGTTCCTTGCATTCATATAGATTTTTTTGATGAAGCGCAGATGGATATTTTTTTATTTCCTTGCTGGTTTGAAAGACAGAGAGCCACACACCAGCTGTACAGCATCATGCCCACAGACCAGACGGTACCTGGGTCTGCCAGATACTGCTTCTGTGTGAACCGCGCAGGAGGGGTATATTGAAGTTACAAAGATATATGAGAAGTGCATTGCTAATTGCCACTCATAACCCATGGTCTCATATGAGATACAAAAGTCCTGCAAAGTACTTGTAAGAGCCTTTGATGAAAAAGTTACATCAGCTGTAATATTATATTACAGGCTGCACCCTCAGGCCAGGATCCACCATACGTCTTGCAGAAGTCATTAATGTCCTTACATAACTCAGGTCAACCAGGTTCTGGCTCATCATAACCCTCCAGCATCTGCAGTATGTTTGAGCATCAAAATAACCTCAGTGGGCGCTCAACCACAACCTCTCTGTAGTATTAGACAAAAAAAAAAGGGAAAGAATGAGTGCCACACCCTTCAGGGTCTGTGTTCGGTTCGGGTTCTGTGTGCATGGAGTTTGTATGTTCTCCCCGTGCTTGGTGGGTTTCCTCCCACAATCCAAAGCATGCATGATTAGGACTAACTGGCCTTCCCAAATTGTCCATAGTGTGTGTTTACGTGTGTGTGCTCTGCGATAGCTTGGCACGCTATCCAGGGTGTACCCTGCCTCGTGCCCTAAGTCTCCTGGGATAGGCTCCAGGTCCCTGCGACCCTGAATACAGGATAAAGCGGTATAGATGATGAGAGAGAGAGAGAAAGAGAGAGAGAGAGAGAGAGCCACATGGGATAACTCCAACCTATTGTAACCCTATTTATAAAGCTCTTCTGAGGAATCTGGTTATACATAAGTATGCTAGGTTAAGGTTATGAGGGAGCTCCAGTCGTTCACAATTTATTGTGACCTGAGGAAGTAAGAATGTGTTGTATAATTAAATGGAATCAGTTATATAATCTAACTGAAAGAGCTTTTCAGGCTCATTTAACCCATAAAGCACGACAATTTTAGACATGTATGAAAGAGTAGTAATTATTTCTTTACTGCTACAGTGATACATGACATCAATAGTAGCTGTAAGATGTTAAAATTAGGATACAAGACACAATCAGTTCCTTTCAAAATGCACAATCACCCTCCAGTGCGCTGCCATTACTGAGCTCAGGTTTATATATTCAAGCTTATGATTAATACCCATCAGCTTAATAAAACATTTTAATTCTCTAGTGTGTACATGTTAAGCTTATTTGATTTGGGAAAAGGACCCATTTCAAATCTTTGGAATGACTTGAAGACTGCAGTCCATAAATGGTCCACATCACATTTAACTCAACTTAAGCAGTTCTGCAAAGAGGCAAACATTGCAATATTTAGATGCCCTAAGCTTTGTGTGCCATTGAGAAGGTGAATAGCTTTACCCCCCCAAAAAAACATCCAGGCATGAGTATCTTATTCATATACAGTATCTAGTCTGACTGCTTTTAATGCACTTCACAGATTTGTATTTTTTTTTTAAGTTCTGGTCTCTTCTCCTGAGGCTCATTTTCATCTGTCAGGGCAGTGGGGGAAAAATTAATTATTATTAAAATTATTATGCCAAGTTGCCTTGGTCCACTCGCAAAAGACTGACATTTTTGGAAATTACTTGTGGAGAATATTGCTAAAGTAAAACCAGAGGTGGAAAGAGTAATCAAATTTTGTACAAGTACTGTTACTTCAGTGAAATTTTACTTAAGTACAAGTAAAGTTACCATTATAAAAATCTACTCAAGTAAAAGTAAAAAGTAGCTCATTAAAAAATTTACTCAGAGTAAAAGTTACCGAGTTACTTTTTATTTTTTTAACAATAAAAAGGGGGGGGGGGGGATGAGGCATTCTAGCGTAGTTCCAAAAAGATGAGCAGATATAAATCTCAAACTAGTTGTTTTTAACTGAAGGAACACCTTTGCATAATAAAGCTGTTGTCTTTCTTGTGCTTGAAAATCAAAGTGGTCACTTAAATATGGTGTTACGTCCCAGTCTAGGGTCATACAGCAAAAGAATGGTTCAGGGTTCTATTTTAAACTGTATGGAAATGGTGGTATATGGCAGAAAGAACTAGATCCAATCATTAACTGATGAAATAATGAGGTTTGTATACACAAACACGCGCGCACACACACCAGGGGGCTGTTCCATGAAAGTAGCTAAATAAAGCCGGACTTCCGCGCAAAAGTGAGACTCAAATTAGCGGCATCTCCAAATTAAGCCTCATGTGGTCCCACAAACGGAGCTCAGCTGTAACTAATCGAGGCTTATTCAAGGCAGGCTTGCATAGTCTCACTTTGTGCCCGCGCCCGCGATATTTAAAAAGCCCAAATGAATGGATGAACGAAACATAGATCCGAAATGAGCCAGACAGATAAAACACGGTCAGTTTTTTTCTCCGCTGCTGAGCAAACGCTGTGCATGGTGATCTAATACACGGACATATTTTTGCTCCTTGAATAAAGTATTCCAACTTGTTTAAATTATTGTTTAGTTTTTTTTATTTATTGGGAAAGTGTATTTTACATGAAAAGATGTTATGTTAATGTTTTTTTTTTTTTTTGAAGTTACTAATTAGACCATCTCTAGTTCTGAAATGCCATCTGTTCTGGACAATGTGAATAAAGGAAATAGTGTCCATTTTGAGCATATGTTTTTATTTATCCACCACTACATGAGCTGGGGGTTGGGGCTCAATGGTCACCAGTGGCTTTACATAAAATAACTGTCCCTGTAAAGGTCCCTTACAGTCCGTCCTTTCAATCTTTCCTCAAGAGCTGGTATGTCTTCCCACTGCACCTCCACCAACACTGTGGGCAGTTTCTCCCGGTGTATGGTTGCTATATTGTGTAGCACAGCACAGGCACCCACAATGTTGCATGCTCGGTCCGGCCTTACTCTAAGGCCCTTCAGGCACTGGAATCTGCAAGGGTTAAAGCAGTGAGAGCTGTGTTAACCTTAACTTGCCCTGCAATAGTTGTGAAATGTGTACGAATTTCGAACCTGGATTTTAATTGGCCGAAGGTAATTTCTATCCGTGCCCTTGTTTTCGAGTGGGCATTGTTAAATTGCCTTTCTGCCTCAGTATGAGGTTCTGGGTAAGGGGTTAGGAGGTATGGCATGCAGGCATAACCCCTGTCCCCAAGCAGGACTCCATTAAACTCACCTGCAAAAGAAGTGACACTCCTACAGTACAAGACTGTATGTATAATATATGAAGACTTGTAAAGTTATGTGTACCTATAACTATTTATCTTTTAAAATTATGATCACTAGTTTCCATGAAAAATGCTTGTGAAGTAAAAACCCTTGCTTGAAATGTTCTCTTGCCTTCTGCAAACCTCTGCCAGTGAGGATGCTCGAAAGATCCTGGAGTCATGGACAGAGCCTGTCCATTTTGCCTCAACATTAGTAATTAGGCAGTTGCTGTCACAGATCATCTGAACACAGACAGTGGATTTAGTGCTATAGCATATTTTGTCTGGCAGAGCATTAATTTAAGATTGTTCAATATATGAATTGATGAACAATGTCAAATTCAGAGCTAAATCACTGGTAATGTATGGAGTTATTGCCAATCTACATATTGAGGCTATGGAAAGATTTCCTGTTCACATAGTCTGCCTCAATTGGTCCAGCTGGGGCCTGTATTCTGATGTGGGTGCCGTCCACAGCACCCAAGACATTGGGAAAACCTGAGGAACAAATTTAGCTTAATACAGGAATATAAATTAAGTCTACTTTAACTGTCACATACCTGCTATTGCATAAAAGTTCTCCTTGATCCTCTGTGTTGGTAGATGGCCAGGAAAGGTGATATAAATATTTAAATATTGCCTCAGAGAAAGGTAGACTATCCTTATTTCACGGCATACGGTTGCTTTAAATGCTCAGCATCACCAACACTGTAGAGGAATGTCCCACTGGCGAAGAAACGCAGTGCAATACAGACAGATTGCACTGTGGTCAGGCATTGCCTTTGCCATGTGGGTTTGCTGAGGTGTGGTTCCAACAGCTCATAGGTAGACTATGCTGGGTCTGCTGAACCGGTATCTCTCCCACAGATAGTCATCTCGGAAGGCAAGAGGGTTTACTCTGTCCCTAAAGACCCTTGGGGCTGGTGGTCTGAAAGCTCTTTCTAATATCCGTGCACCCTCATCCACAGGGTCTTCAATAAATGGACAGGCCATAATTACGTCCTGGGGCTTCTCTGTTTCTCTTTCGTTCTGAATCTCCATGCAGGTGTTGGTCTCACTCAGTACTGCTTAAATAGGCCTGACCTTCATTAGGCAATTAAGCTGACATCTCGTTTTTTTATTATTATTATTATTATTATTTTGGTAAATGTAATAAGGCTTTTTTGTGTAACTGTTCATATGAATTCATGAATTTATTATTTTCTGATTTTCTGTTTTCAGTCATTGCATTTCATGTTTGACCTTTTTTAATATGCTTACGATTTTATTTAAATTATTTTCGGGATAATTCAAATGCTGAGACATGATTTTTATAGGCTTAATATTTTATTACACGACGTGATTAGTGAGATCGCGGAAATTAAACTGACGGAACGATCTTTAGGGAATATGTTCCCACACGTCGGAGATTCTTTGAGACACCGCTTAAATAAGCGAGACAGTTAGCCTGCCCCGGACCAGGTTAATTTGCCAGCATAAGTTGCCGGGGTAACTGAGTTTGGACTTTTTAAAGTTTGATTTATGAAACCAAATCTACCAAAAATAAGCCTGACTAACCGAAATAAGCCTGGCTTATACTCTAATCTTGGTTTATGGAACAGCCCCCTGGAGGAGGAGGATCAGATTCAGGATGGACCCAGGCCAAAATAATAAACAAAATGGTATTTATATTTAGTAGCTAGATTACCTGCAAAAAACAAAACAAAAAAAAAACACACACACAAACAAAAATACAGGTACCTTCCCGGACTCCCTAAACCAAAAACAGTGAAATTATCTACAAATATATACAAAGACCAACCAAACCAAAGGGACAAAGCAATAATCAAAGTCAATTGGAGGCAAAAAGTCAAAACCGGAATACACAACCAAATATCAAAACGCCAAAATCACAACCTCTTTCATCTTTCCCGCGTCTCTCTCCAGTTTATATATGGTCGCGCTAGTCGATGACGTCACTCTCAGGGCGGAAGCGACCGTGTGGAAGGTCAGGAAGATGCCGATGTCAGAAAACCCGGAGTGGAGTCTGGAGCGGCGCGCGACCAGGACATGATACACACACGCGGCGCAACGGAGCATTTATAAAAAAAATTTATATTTGTATTATTTTATCATTTTCATTCATTTATTTTTTACTCAGTAGCGAATATGATTTAAAATGTAGCGAATTACAATACTTCAAACAAAACGTACTTAAGTAAAAGTAAAATTACAGATTTTTAAAACTACTTTAAAAGGTAGAAATACACAAAAAAGCTACTCACAGTTACAGTAACGTGAGTAAATGTAATTCGTTACTTTCCACCTCTGAGTAAAACACATTTTAAAACTGTACATTTTCTTTGACAATGTGTTTCACAGACTTTTGAACATGGGAGTAAAGTGGTCAGCACTGCTGCCTTGCACCAGGGTCAGGGTTCGATTCCCTTCTCGGGTCTGTGTGCATGGGGTTTGCATGTTCTACCCATGTTTGATGGGTTTCCTCCGGGTACTCTGGCTTCCAAAGGCATGCAGATTAGGCTAATTGGCCGTAGGGTGTGAATGAGAATGATTGTATGACCTGCGATAAATTGGCAGCCCGTTCGGGGTGTACCACGGCATGTGACCTAAGTCTCCTGGGATCGGCTCCAGGTCCCCGCGACCCTAAATACAGGATAAAGCGGTATAGAAGATGAGTGAGTGATTCCACTGCACTGGACAGCATGTCTGTTTTAAACTACTCTTATTAGCTTTCCTAAACATTCCAGTAGGAGGCGCTTTACTCTCGGTTTCAGTTCCCTCATCTGATCTCCTGTGCTCTCGCATCCATGTCTTCCTTCCCGTGTCCACCTTCTTGCAACTTGAATGTGTTAAAATGCTCAGGTCTTTCTGAGAGAATGGAGCATTATTAGTTTGTCCCACTTTGGGTTTTTCTCACAAACTGACGCTTAGAGTAAAGTAGCTTAGCACTGCGTTAATATCGCATTGTACTTATTAAACACATAAGGGGGACATGGGTTTTATTAGGAATGGCAGGACAAGATTGTCTTCAAATTTGCATAAAATGTTGCTTGTTTAAAAAATGATCGATTACAGAAGTATTATAAGTGTAAATTACAGCGGGCTAATTAATTGATTTCAGCGGATTCTCCCTGTGCTTGGTGGGTTTCCTTCCACAGTCCAAAGACATGCAGGGTGACTAAATGGTGTCTCCAAATTGCCTATAGTGTGTGCGTGCATGTCCCAAGGACACTTAAGGAGGACAGTTGGAGGGGCGCAAATACTGTACCTCCATGTAAAAAACAAAAGATGACATAAACCAATGGAAGGTGAAAACCCACTGACAACTGAAGGAATAGTGGCCCATGGATAAGAAATAAAAATAAAATAATAATTGAGCTGTCAAGTGTCATCTTTGTTTAATTTTGACAATGTCAATTGTTAAAAGCGCTATACAAATAAACTAATTTTAACTGAATATCTGTGCTTATGTTAGCTAGCTGACTTGTCATGGTCATGTCATATTCACGTTATCTCCCCAAAACGTATCTCACAAATTATTGCTAATTACAAACTGAGCTAATCAGTCTATCTACCGTTCGTGTGGTACACAACACAAGACACAGGTTGTAAACAATTAATATACATATATATTTTTTTGCTGTTCCTGAAAATTAGTATCTAACAATTACAAGGTGGATGACATTCATCCTAGAGCCCTTTCAGAGTTCTCAGTGACAGTCAGGTAAAGGAAACAAACAAAAAATAAAAAAAAAACAGGTAAATAAGGAACATTATTTTCTTGCGATTCCTTGCCATTTGCACTTGTTGAATTCATCACCACCTCTTTATGTGAGCAATGTCAGAGTTTTAGCTCGAGCAGCCAGACGACTCATATATTTCTGACCACATGACAATGTGCTGGTTTTGGTGTCAGTTGAAAGCCAGACCTGCGGCCCAAACAGCAGCAAACACGCTGACATTTGGTACTGGATCCAACAAGTGCAAGCATTCTCAGTCGCTTCCAGCTCGTCTTGTCGAAGTTTGATCACACTACTGGACTTTTCGGCACTGTTGCTCCTGTGTGCGTGCTGATCCTCCAACCCAGCCGAGCACTAACACACTGTAAAGTGCCGGTAGCTTATACGGAGATGATCAGGTGACACATTACTGTCAAAACATCTACACAATAAATTGGACCGAGACACTAAGATTAGACAGACATTACACAGTAGTTCATCAGGTCTGTGGTTATTTAAATGTAAAATCACAATACAAATTAATTGCAATGGAACATGCTTGCCATTTGAGATTCATTTTCTCATTGCTTATCAAGGTAAAGATCTAGAGCATAAAGATCTTGACCCTATATTCAAAAAAAATCACTTAATTTCCCTTTTTTTATCTCAGTTCAGGAAAAGTATGTTATTGAGAGACAAAGTTAACAAAAGCAAATGAATCTCACATGTTCAACTGTAATTCTACCTGAAGCCCGTGCTCTCAATTATACATTAGCATAGCTAGATCATAACAGTCTTACAATATTAGAAATTAAACAATATACCCATATATAACTTCAAAGTATTAGTGCATGTAGTCAGGTGTGATTCAAAAATAGAACAAGCCAAGGTCACGTGAAGGTTACTTCCTAATAATGCTCTGCATCTCGATTTCTGTTTGAGACATGAGTGTGACCACACAGGTATCAAGTGTAACCTCACTCTGATAAGTGTACATTGAAGGATGACATCAGCTCCTGCTGACATTCGGTGCTCAAGCCTGCGTCAAGTGCTGGAATACAGTGCAGAGCCAACAAGATCTACTGGAAATTACTCTAAGGATGGCACTGTGAACGGGGACGTGTAGACTATCTTTTGATAAAAATAAACTATATAATTTTTTTTTTATATATTTAAGCAGATCTGTGTTTATTTTATGCATTTCAAGTTTCTAAAGATAAAGGCAAATCTCAAGTTGGAAATCTAACATTTATAATAAGCCAAAAAAAAGGCTTTTATTTCTACCCAAAAATATTTAAGAAGGCACTGTGGCAATAAAGGCCTTTGTCAGGTTATATTTTGGGAATTAGGATCGATATCACCACATTCTATACATTTAAAAACTTGTTATAACTGAAACACTTCTGATTTGTCATTAGCAAAGAGTATTATTATAAAGCATAAACTAACAGGAAGAGAAACGTTTACATATAAACCTATCGAAATATGCATCTTTCTTTCGATCTTTCTTTCCATCTCTCTTTCTTCTGCTGTCGTCCCCACTGTGAAAAATACAGATCCTGGAAGGGATTCAGCTAGAAAAAATACTGTCAGCACCAAAACAGCTGAGTGGACTCTTCCCTGTGGAAAAAGCAGTGTTCATTGTAGAGTCTACAGTTCATTGGTAAAATGGAAAGAATTGAGAAGAAATCGGGCGAGAAAGAAAAGACAATAAAATCAGCTGTCCATAGAGCTTGAAATTAGCAAATACGCTTACTGTCTTTACACGAGCATTTAAAAGTGTGCACTGGAACAAAAAAGTTACAGCACCGGGCCATTTCTGCTCTCCAGTGTGGAGTCAGATTTGAAGCGCATGGGACAAAGAACACTGTGATTAACTTGGGAGGGTGTTGGATACAAGGTGGTACATGTGGTTACGTGTCTGGTATAAATGCATCCGTCCATCAACCCACCTTGTTGTTTCCTGGTCAACGTCACTGTGGTTTGAAATAACTTTTTGTTTATATTCTGGGAAAATTACCCACTAAACTGATTAGAAAATTTTATAGATGTGTGCAAACTAAATTAGCTGCGGTTAGAAGGTAGGATTGGTCAACCTTTCTGCTGGAGATAGTGGGTCAGAATTCTGCTCAAAAGTTGTTAAATCGAACCTGCAAAGGTGAGTTCAGTGAGAAAGTAATTTTTTGTGAAAGCAATCAGCATTTGTGACGCATTTCATCTATCTATCGATCAATCTTATAGTGTCTAAGCTTCTAAGAAAACATTTCAGGCGTCCATTTCCATTTATGTTGTTCCAAAAAAAAATAAAATCACCATTCACAGAATTTGCTAATTTCAAACCCTTTGAAGGAAAAACACGACACCACAACACTGTGACCGTAACTTAAGATAATGTTCCTAAAATAACAAAAGTAAAGGTTCTCTCCTCTCAGTCACTGCTATCGTCTTCGTCCTCATCCTCAGAGATGTTGTTGGTGCGGCTGTACGAGTTCGAGCGTTGTGGCAGAGTCGCACCTGTGGAGAGCTGCTCAAAGCAGTACTCGCAAACACGCACAGGCTTGGATGATTGGCTGGGCAACAGGAACTTCTTCTCAGAGCAAGGGCCACACACGACAAAACCACACTTTCTGCAGTGGTGGCGTCTACTGACCGGCGTGAACTTCACCTTTTGGCACCGCATGCACACTGATGCCTCAGAGTCGGGCACCCAGACAGCAGCGTGCTCCCCTGTGGGGGATTTACCACTCTTCTCCAGCAGGTCTGACACACACTTGTTGATGTGATTCATCCACTCAGACTTCTCGGTGGCTGTGGCGGCGTACACCGCAAACGACTTGGTTGGTGTTTTGATGAGCCAGCCGTTACGCAGCTCGCCTTCATCGGCCACTGTGTCGATAGTAACGCTCTCTAGTGGGATGATGTGCTGCTTGTTGTACTTCTTCTTCTGGATGACGATGTTGCCGTACACCAAAATGTCATTGAAGAGGAAGAACTGCCGGGCCTTGGGCTTTTTGCGGCACAGCTTGGTCAGCACGCCCTCCCCAATAAGCACACGGCCCGGGATGGCCAGTGGTTGGCCAGCTGTGCCGAAGCAGCCCTCCACAACCGCAATGCGCTTGGAGTTAGCTTCGCTCTTTGCCAAGCGATCCACCATTTTCAGTAACCTAAAAAAAAAAAAAGAGGACCAATGTTATACATGAAAGTTAGTACTTCATTGCATTTAATGATTCCCTTCTTCTAGCGCATTTTTAAGCTAGCTTCAATATTTTTTATATTAAAATTTTTTATATCTAGCTATAATCAATAAGAAGCTTAATATGTATCCAGACCATGATAAGAACAAGATGTAAAAACAGAGAGTCAGAGGGTGCATACAGTAGTTGGTGAAGTAGCTTCCTGTTTTTGTATCGTTGGCGCGAAAGTTTCACGTTTGTATCAGCGTTTAAATTACATAGCTTTTTCATTTATACAATAATAATATTAATAGCAACTAGTTTTTACATCTTCATATTATTTGGCTGCGACTTTTCCCCCTTTTTCTGAATTTTTGGAGAACGAGCGAGTTTCTTCTTCTAAGAACAAACAAACGGAATTCAGCTCCAAACAACTAAACTCCGACTCAGGTACAGTATCATGTCTACCATTCAGCTTGTTCAGTGTGTAGAGTGCAGGATGTTTAGACATTCTTCCTCCGTCATTAGCGATAACTTTATTTGTGATAGGTGTGTGTTAGTTAGCACTCTGAAGGAGAAGATATTAGCGTTAGAGCAGCGCATCCAGACTTTAGAGAGAGGGTTAGAGAGCGCGAGAGCAGCGTTACTCCCGTAGCGGACAGTCTGGGTGCCGCAGGTGGAGATAACCAGCCCCCGACTCCGGCATTAGAGCCCTCACAGCAGGGCGAGTGGGTGACTATAGAAACTATAGAACTATAGAAAAGCTCTTAGTGTAGCTAAATCAACATATCTCTCCACTCTTATAGAAAATAACAAAAATAATCCTAGATTTTTATTTAATACCGTAGCCAAATTAACCAGAAATAAGACCACTACAGAAATCTCCACAACATGCAATAGTGAAGACTTCATGAACTTTTTTAATAATAAAATTGTAAATATTAGGCATAAAATTGAGGCTTTGAAACCGAACAATGTAATTGATGCAGATGTTAATCTAGCCATGTCAGATCGGAACCTAGAATACTTTACTCCCCTTGAAGAGAATGAACTAATTTCACTCATCTCTTCTGCAAATTCATCAACCTGTATACTAGATCCTATACCATCACATTTTCTTAAACAGATAGTACCAGCAATAACAGAACCCCTGTTGAGAATAATTAATTCCTCACTCAGCATTGGTTATGTTCCAAAATCTTTTAAATTAGCAGTTATCAAACCAATAATTAAGAAACCTGACCTCGACCCCTGTCAGCTGTCCAATTACAGGCCAATATCAAACCCCACTTTATCTCTAAGATTCTGGAAAAGATAGTAGCGGAGCAGCTATGCTCATATCTACATAGAAATAGCATACATAAACTGTATCAGTCAGGATTTAGGCCTCATCACAGCACAGAAACAGCACTCGTTAAAGTAGTAAATTACCTCCTATTGGCCTCTGATCAGGGTTGTGTAACTATACTTGTATTACAAAACCTCAGTGCAGCTTTTGACACCATTGATCATAGTATTCTTCTTCACAGATTAGATCGTTATCAGTATGTAGACTTAAATGGTGATTATTCTGCATGTTCCCTAGTGGAGTTTGGCGTTCCACAGGGTTCAGTATTAGGCCCACTGCTTTTTTCCCATTACATGCTTCCTCTGGGCAACATAATCCGTAAGCATGGTAATTAGTTTTCATTGTTATATGTCTCAGCAAAACCAAATGAGAAAAGCCAGCTTACTATAGTTGAGCAATGTGTGCAGGACATAAGAAATCGGATGCTAATTAACTTCTTTCTGCTTAATCCTGATAAGACAGAAGTTCATGCAGTCACAGGACCGCATACAGCTAGGAATAAAATTTTAGATCACACTGTAACTTTAGATGGCCTCTGTTCCATCAAGTGCAGCAGTAAAAGACATCGGTGTGATTATAGATTCCAGCCTTTCATTTGAAGCTCATGTAGATAATATTACCAGGATAGCATTCTTTCACCTCAGAAATATTGCCAAGATGAGAAATATATTGTCGCTAAACGATGCAGAAAAACTAGTTCATGCTTTTATCACCTCTAGGTTGGACTATTGTAATGCCTTACTGTCTGGTTGTTCATCTAGGTGCATAAACAAGCTTCAGCTAGTCCAGAATGCAGCAGCGAGAGTCCTCACTAGAACCAGAAGATATGAGCACATCACCCCTATCTTCTTATCTTCACTGCATTGGCTCCCTGTGAAATTTCGCATTGATTTTAAAATACTACTCTTGACATATAAAGCATTAAATGGTCTTGCGCCGCAGTGTCTGAGTGAACTGCTAGTGTCTTACAATCCGCTACAGCTGGGGGAAGAGCTTTTTCTTACAAAGCCCCAAAATTATGGAATAGTCTTCCCAATAGTTTTCGGGACTCAGACACAGTCTCAGTGTACATAAATAAATATATTAACCGTAGAGTATTATGGTGAACTGGTATGTCTAGACGCTGTCTTCCCCACTCTTATTGATCACTCAGGTTTGTTGACGGTGAGGTGACTGTTTGCTTTACATCTCAGGGACCCCTCATGTTTGTGTTTCCTTCTGGCTCTCCCTTTTAGCTATGCTGTCATAGTTAGTCCTGCCGGAGTCTCATTATACATTATGTGACGGTGACCATACCCAACTCTCCTCTTCTGCTCACTCTCCCCCTCTCATTCTTTCTGTCGAGCTACACATGCCATTCCTGAGCTGCCAGTGATCCAGACTCCCTCTGCCCTCCGGACTTATCTGCCCCATCCTGGTGCCCCACTTCTGCTTGGAGATCTCGTCACATGGATGCCCCGTGTGTCTCTTTGAAATGCGTCTGGTGTCTTGGGATGGTTCTCTCTACCTAGACGGTTCTGACCTCGACTGGCATTGGCAGCTGTTTCTCTGAGGACTGGACAGTTCGATAGTTCAGGTCTGGAACTTCCTAAAAGTCTACCGGAGTCTCCAATAACTACCTGGACTCCATACTAACATCAATTAACATCAACTATTATAGCTGAACTGCCTGCCACCTAACACACAGTATAAATGCAGATCAATTCCTGCTACTGTATCTGTTTCACCCAAATGAGGATGGGTTCCCTGTTGAGTCTCAAGGATTCTTCCTATTACGATCTCAGGTAGTTTTTCCTATCTGGCCATTTTGATTCATATGATACACATTCACATTCCATACAATCTTAAATAATTCTTTTGATTGTGTAAAGCTGCTTTGCGACAATGACAATTGTTAAAAGCGCTATACAAATAAAATTTAATTGAATTGAATTAAAAACACAAAATTTAAAACACAAATCAATTCAAATGGGTTCACAATTTATCCAAAGACTTGTTAACAAATAAAAAGCAGAAAAGCAACTAAGAAAATTTTTAATTACTGCAATTATCTTAAGAAGTGTCCAACACATTGTTAAAAGGACCTGAAAGGACAGTGGTGAACTGATGGTCTCTGCTGAAGGTATTGGATCACCAATTTGAAGGATTTGATCTTCATCCTTTATTTTCTCATGTTTACACGTGGACGCGTTAAAGGCTTTAGAACCGGAACCATTAACGGTCCTGTTCTCGGCTGATGCAGACAGCTGTTCTCTGAGGACTTTCCTACAGTCTACCTGAGCCTCCAATAATGAACCTGTTATACTGAACTTCCAGTCTCACACAGTATGATGCAGATCAATCCCTGCTATCCGTTCACCCAAATGAGGATGGGTTCCCTGTTGAGTATGGTTTCTCAGACTGACCCTATTCCAGAGTGATGGGTTAATCAGGGTAAGGGAATCATGCCTAGTGCCCCTTGTAACAGCCTCTGGAGACAGCGTTATGATAAGGGGTTACTTCAGTTGGTCAGGTCTAGGCTCAGCAACGTTGTGTGTCAATAACATGATGTCAGCCAATGATTTGAACGTACTGAATGACCAGGGTTTCATCGCTAGTGACACAGTCGTTCTGGGAGCATGACGAATCAATTTCAAACATGAATTGGCCACGTTGTGCTCCGCAATCAAAGCTAAAAGCAGTCGAAAGAAATCTAAAAGTGTGCAATTTTTGGCCAGGCAGTGTAATACAAGAAAGAAAACAACTAAAGGATTTCTAAATGCAACAGAAATCCGTTGCTTATCTGAGTTCAGTCTGCTAAAAGTTACTACAGAGTTTGAAAGCTGTTCATAATTCCCCTTTTTAGTCATGACGATTTTAATTTCAGTATGTGGTAATCACTCAACTTTCAACATCAATCACGATACTACGCCTTAAAGGAGAAAGTGTTTCATCTTCACTGCACCGTGTTTTCACCAAATCTCAACTTCTTGCAACATAACTGTCGACAAAATAATGAGGAAAAGACCTGTGAATGATGGTTTTTGCACACGGTACACGGAAAAATCTTCTACATCTAAAATATCATTCTTATCCGACCTCATCCACTACCTTAGAGTACTAATGTTTTCAAATTAAAAACAAAACCATTTGGGGGGAGTCCCACCAGTGGGCAATGCATGTCACAGTGCACTACTGCTCGTGTGTCTCGCAATCTGGGTTTGGATTAGAGTTTGACCTTTTCACTGCCACTCCACTGATTATCATTTCTAGTCTTCTAGAACTTTTAGTTCCACTTTCTACTGAGCTTATTTCATGTTTCTGATCCTGTTAGAGACGGGTAAAAATAAATAAATAAATAAATAAATAAATAACTCTGTTGATTCGGTCGATAACCCTACAGGTAGTGCACTCTGAACTATGTACACATTTTCATCCTGTGTGGTAGGACTGAATTTTTTTGCCAAGTTTGTTTAGAAATAATAATTTTGGCAGATAACGAGATATGTGCTGCTCAATAAAAACATTTTTTAGCTTTTTTGATAAATTTAATTTGGAGTTAAACTCTTGTATTTGAATTTTTTAATCCATCAATATAATCATTAAACTTTAAACAAATGTTACAATTCTAAACCAATTAAAACATTGGGATATTTATTAAATTGTGATACATATATAGAATTGCAATTTTACTCAAATCAGCACCCAGGTTTTTCAGCACAAAGTGGCACATAACTGAAGTAAAAGGAAAATTATAAATGCATTTCAAAGTTTTTACAAACACATATCTAAAAAGTGTGCCATGCATTTATATTTAGCCCCCTTTACTCTGATACCCCAAACTAAAATCCAGTGAAACCAATGCCTCTTTTCCACTGCATAGTACGGCACGACACGGTTCAGTACAGCTCACTTCGGTTCGGCTCAGTTCGGCTCGGTTTGCGCTTCCACTGCAGTTTAGTAACGCTTTAGCGTGGGTGGGATTTTTCACGTGTCGTTATAGTCGCGGCGCCGCTCCTGCCGTGACGTCATCGTAAACGCGCCACAAACAAACACACAACAATGGAGCATATTGACGGCATGGTGATCTTCATTCTCGGCATGTGGATGTTTTTAACAGCGAGACGAAGGAGTTTGTTTCAAAAGAGGTTGATGGCAGCCAAAGAAAATTTTTGGTTAATACAAAAAGGTGCGTGCGATCCTTCTCTGGCTGTTTCTAAATATAGCGGTTCTGTTGTGTCTCGTGTCGCAAGTTCGGTGACGCAGTAATGACGATTTTCTCCGACCAATCGGTGACCAGCAGAGTTTACATGTCACGTTTTGGTAACGGTTCGCCGCGCTTGGAACCTCGGCTGAGGTGGTACTAAAAAAAAGGACCAGGTACCAGGTACTGTTCCCGGTGGAAAACCCCCCAAAAGTGAGTTGAACTGAACCGTGTCGTGCCGTACTATGCAGTGGAAAAGCGCCACAACTGTCTTTGGAACTGGTTGCAAAAATAAAAAAATAAAAAAATTATTTCCTTCCACTTCACAATATGTGCCACTTTGTGTTGGTCCATCACAAAAAATCCCAATAAAATACATTTTCGCTTGTCGTTGTAACGTGACAAAATGTGGAAATGTTCAGGGGGTATGAATACTTTTGCAAGGCACTGTATGCGTGTAAAAGTTATGTTGTTGGTGTAAATCTACTGTACCCAAATCTACTGTAGCCAAATGTTTCTGTTAGAAAGAAAGTTGTTCAGCTCATGGCACACAAGTGGTCAAATGTTGCACAAGGAGATGATTTGAAAACAGGATTGCACATGTCCCTGCACAAAGCATGTTTCATACATAAAGCCTAGTTTGATCATAGCACATTCCATGTTTTTATAACACAGTGATCATTTAAAAGGATTTTATTGTTTTGGTAAAAACTAAGGGCAATCTGTCTGAAACCAGGTGCTCTCAGCATCTCACACACACACACACACACACACACACACACACACACACACACACACACACACCCCTAAACTCACTAGAAATATGTATATTTTTAGCTTCTGTATTGTAGGTCTGTATTGTATAGTATTTGGTTTTATTTATATTGCATTTTCTTAATACCATGAGTAGCATTCTACAAGCCTTGGATTGATAATAAAAAAAAATTAATAAATGGGGAAAAAAAGATAAAGACAGGTTTCCCCTACAGACTTTGGTCTTCTCACACCGATTCATTTTAGTACACTAATCAACATAATGGAAAATGAATGAGTTTTCATCGCACAACAGCACAATCAAACTCTGAGTGCACCCACACAAGTACAGGTACAGGCTTGCTTCCAAAACTCTCAGTCGGTTATGTTCCATGCAGTGCGCAGAATGATGATAGGAAACATTTCTCTTCTTTTTAGGTCAGGTCAGAGGAGGCCTAAGTAGTGCTCATCATAAGAGTGATAATGATGTTAATTAGTGTATTTACGTGATGTCTGGGTCTGAACTGAGGAGGCTGCAAACTGCATTCCAGTAACCCACGAGACGTTCGGCCTGCATTTAGGACAACGCATTGTGGAGGCAGAAATAAAAGTGGACAACAAACTAACTCAAAAAGGTAATATAAACACCTAAATTCGTCTCACTGCAACTTTAAATCAATATATGTTCAAGCACAAAAATACAAACCGGATTCCAAAAAAGTTGGGACACTAAACAAATTGTGAATAAAAACTGAATGCAATGATGTGGAGATGGCAAATGTCAATATTTTATTCAGAATAGAACATAAATCACGGAACAAAAGTTTAAACTGAGAAAATGTATAATTTTAAGGGAAAAATATGGTGAATCAAAATGTCATGGGTGTCAACAAATCCCAAAAAAGTTGGGACAAGGCCATTTTCACCACTGTGTGGCATCTCCCCTTCTTCTTACAACACTCAACAGACGTCTGGGGACCGAGGAGACCAGTTTCTCAAGTTTAGAAATAGGAATGCTCTCCCATTCTTGTCTAATACAGGCCTCTAACTGTTCAATCGTCTTGGGCCTTCTCTGTCGCACCTTCCTCTTTATGATGCGCCAAATGTTCTCTATAGGGGAAAGATCTGGACTGCAGACTGGCCATTTCAGTACCCGGATCCTTCTCCTACGCAGCCATGATGTTGTGATTGATGCAGAATGTGGTCTGGCATTATTTTGTTGAAAAATGCAGGGTCTTCCCTGAAAGAGATGACGTCTGGATGGGAGCATATGTTGTTCTAGAACCTGAATATATTTTTCTGCATTGATGGTGCCTTTCCAGACATGCAAGCTGCCCATGCCACACACACTCATGCAACCCCATACCATCAGAGATGCAGGCTTCTGAACTGAGCGTTGATAACAACTTGGGTTGTCCTTGTCCTCTTTGGTAAGAATGACGTAGCATTCTGTGATTTCCTTCACAGTAGCATTCCTGTTTGTGGTGCAGTGTCGCTTAAGGGCCCGGAGATCACGGGCATCCAGTATGGTTTTACGCCCTTGACCCTTACGCACAGAGATTGTTCCAGATTCTCTGAATCTTCGGATGATATTATGCACAGTTGATGATGATAACTGCAAAGTCTTTGCAATTTTTCGCTGGGTAACACCTTTCTGATATTGCTCCACTATCTTTCTGTGCAACATTGTGGGAATTGGTGATCCTCTACCCATCTTGGCTTCTGAGAGACACTGCCACTCTGAGAAGCTCTTTTTATACCCAATCATGTTGCCAATTAACCTAATTACTGTTAATTGGTCTTCCAGCTCTTCGTTATGCTCAAATTAACTTTTTCCAGCCTCTTATTGCTACTTGTCCCAACTTTTTTGGGATTTGTTGACACCGTGAAATTTGGAATCAACATATTTTTCCTTTAAAATGATACATTTTCCCAGATTAAACTTTTGATCTGTCATCTATGTTCTATTCTGA
The DNA here is from genome assembly GCA_030522415.1 of Channallabes apus. Taxonomy (NCBI): domain Eukaryota; kingdom Metazoa; phylum Chordata; class Actinopteri; order Siluriformes; family Clariidae; genus Channallabes; species Channallabes apus. Next base: position 5,470,919 of record CM060104.1, read on the forward strand.
ATAAAATATTGACATTTGCCATCTCCACATCATTGCATTCAGTTTTTATTCACAATTTGTTTAGTGTCCCAACTTTTTTGGAATCCGGTTTGTACTAAGGGAATTTCATTTACCACTTTTATATATTTTTTTTCCTAACAGCAAACTTTCATGGTTGAAGGCATAGAAATCTTTCCTTCTGCAAAACTCACAAAGGAGGGAAAAAATTCATTCATATAGATGAACATTCATATAAATTTGCTGGAAAACCCAGTGGAGCTCACCACATATAACTCAGTCATATAAATGACAATTTTCCATCTGCAGCTCCTCAACCAAGTCAAGGCAAATGCGAAACAAGACATGTGGTGACAAGAATCTCCACACAGTTGACTCACTTCCCTCTCTCTAACGACATGAAAGTAACACATGGTAAACCAGTCAACCCTGAGAACTGGGCCATAGGAACGTAAACACACTCTTATTACTCAAAGCAAATCAAACCTCCAAGAACCTGAAGGGATAGCATGATACCAGTTTTCTCTTCCAATACAAGGAACAACGCTAACCTGAGCATCAGTGTTTTAAAAGATTTCAAATGAAATTTTTACACTGAAACACTGTGTAAAAATGTAATCATACATATAAATATAAATTGCAATTATAAATATAATAATAAGCATAAATACAATCTTAACTACAGAAAAAAACTACACAATTCCTACAGTTTTAGTTCCAAAAATGTACTTCTGATTAGGGCTGCAACAACTAATCGAAATAAAATCGATAATTATCGATAATGAAATTCGTTGTCAACGAATGCCGTTATCGATTAGTTGGGCTGCTCACGTTATTGAGGCGCGCGACCACAAGATACACAAAGACACACACAGATACACAGTCGCTCGCGCAATGGAGGTTACAGAAGCGTTTGCAGGAAAAAGCGCGCGCCCCAAGTCCTCCAAGGTATGGGAGCAATTTACATTAAACACCTCTTATCGGGCGTTAAAATCGAGCGTTTTTCTGCCGGTCGTAGCGTCCGGTGAGCGCGGATGAAGCGCCGAGGGTTTTCTACACATAGGAGTCAGTGAGAGTTCACACGGGCTTTGGTGACCTGCGTTTGTTCGGCTGCGCGGCTATACAGGGTTTTAAAAAAAACGTTGCATGCAGCTTTTGCTTTGCGTTCAAATACCAACGAACGCAAGGAAAACACTTCTAGTTCGTTTTCTTCACGTTCATTTTACACTTCGGAGGACCGGATATATCCCATCATCCTACACGCTATACAGAGGGGAAATGCGGGAAAAGGGCAAAATAAACAGACTGAACCCAGTAGCGGCGATTTTTTTCTCTCCCCACGTCGCCGTATTATGAGAATGTCTAGTATTTATTTTATAATTTTTTTAATTGAGACAAAAAAAAGGATAAAATACACGAGAGGATCGAAATAATGTATAAACCGTGAAAAGGATGTAGTAGCCACTTCAATTAAAAATATCATAATCTAGAAGTCTATTCTTCTTCTTAAGTTGAATTAATTTAAGAGAATTTAAAATTTAAGTCATTCTTAACAAATGAATGTATTTTTGTTTTAAATTAATATATATATATACACACACACACACACACACACACTGTAAACTTGCCATCTGCAATTATTGTTAAAAACAAAAATGTTGATTTACATAAAATAAGGTTTAAATGTCAAAATTAAAGATAATTAAACTATGTGGCTATTGCATTTTTTAAAGTTTACTTTTATACATAAATAATACCCTGATTTATGGTTTTATATAGTTAAGCAAAACATCAAATTAAAGCGTCTAGCTTTTTATACGATTTAATTGATATACATATAATATTTGTATGTATGTATGTATGTATGTATGTATGCAGATGGCAAGTTGACAGTGTTTTTATATATATATATATATATATATATATATATATATATATATATATATATATATATATATATATATATATCAGTCAACTTGCCATCTGCAATTATTGTTAAAAACAAAAATGTTGGTATGGTTTTATATATAATTATAAGCAAATTAAAGAAGCGCTTAGCTTTATCCGATTAATCGAAACAATAATCGGCCAACTAATCGATTATCAAAATAATCGTTAGTTGCAGCCCTAAAAATTAGATATTTCACGAAAACTTAAGCATGATCATCGTACTGTGAAGACATTTGTGGCTGATTCAGACATGTTCGTGCAGATAAAGGCAGAATAAGAAATGTTTCTGCCAGACAAATTCATCGGATTAAGAGAGCAGCTGCTGAAATGCCATTACAAAGCAGCAAACAGGTATTTGAAGCTGCTGGTGCCTCTGGAGTCCCGCGAACCTCAAGGTGTAGGATCCTTCAGAGACTTGCAGTTGTGCAAAAACCTACTATTCGGCCCCTAACCAATGCTCACGAGCAGAAACAGTTGCATTGGGTCCAGGCATACATGAAGACTAGTCTCGTTTACTGATGAGTGTCGTGCAACCCTGGATGGTCCAGATGGATGGAGTAGTGGATGGTTGTGGATGGCCACCATGTCCCAACAAGGCTGCGACGTCAACAAGGAGGTGCCGGAGTCATGTTCTGGGCCGGAATCATGGGGAGAGAGCTGGTAGGCACATTTAGGGTCCCTGAAGGTGTAAAAATGACCTCGGCTATGTATATAAAGTTTTTGACTTGCTTCCATGGTACAAAAAGAAGAACCGTGCCTTCCGTAGCAAAATCATCTTCATGCAGGACAATGCACCATCTCATGCTGCAAAGAATACCTCTGTGTCATTGGCTGCTATGGGCGTAAAAGATGAGAAACTTATGGTGTGGCCACCATCTTCCTCTGACCTCAACCCCATTGTGAACTTTTGGAGCATCCTCAAGCAAAAGATCTAGAATAGGAGGCAGTTCACATCAAAACAGCAGCTCTGGGAGGCTATTCTGACATCCTGCAAAGAAATTCAAGCAGAAACTGTCCAACAACTCACAAGTTCAATGGATGCAAGAATTGTGAAGGTGATTATCAAAGAAGGGGTCCTATGTTAAGATGTAACATGTAGCCCTGTTAGGATGTTTTTGATTGAAATAGATTTGATTTCAGTAAATATTACCACGAAAGCCCATTTCAGTTCTTTAAAACCTAAATATGTTACCTAAACATAAAATGTTTTAAATCTGTTGTGCATAATAATTTGGAACAGTGCGTTTTCAGTTTTTTACTTTTGAAATAAATATTATCATTAGGAGGTTTGTTTAATAAAATTTGAATTATACCCTAATGGTTGATGACTTGAAAATGATACTGACTGTCATTTGCATTGACTAATTCTGAAAATCAGAGAAAGATATCATTTGCGTAATAATTTGGAACGCGGTGTATTTATTTAAGTTTGATTAATTTGACATAATTGAGTGCACAGTGAAGGCCACAGTAATGTAACAGCCACCACCGAAAGCGAGAAGCAGAAGTGGTACTGGCATTTTCACTGAAGCGTACTGTAGTCTTTAGAGATGCTGTTTCCCCTGTGTCTCTCTTCACGTAGAAGCCTATAACTAGAGTACGCTCTTTCTTGTGGACTAAAAAAAGCTTTAAACCACAGAGATAGTGAATTCTTGCTTCTTGCTGACTGGTTAGAAGGTAATGATGTATAAGAGTTCCAATTCTCCAAAAAGAAGGTGAAATTCTGCTCTGGCATTGATTTATTTTCTATATCGCCTATCCTGTACAGAGTCGCTTGAGGTCTGGAGCCTTCAGGCACATGCACACATACACACACTCCTTCATATTACTACTGACAATTAACCTAATCTGAATGTCTTTGGACTGTGGGAGGAAACTAGTATACCCGGAGAACACCCACCAAGGATGCAAACTTCACCCACAGACCTGAGGCAGTCGAACCCGAGGCAGTCGAACCTTCAACACTGGAGGTGTAAGGCCACAAAGCGAACATCTATGTCACACTGCCACAACAGTTCTGACAGTAGGTTTCGTTTGAAATAACTAACTTTTAGTGCTACTGAATCAAATCGACAGTCTCTATATGACGCTTTCGTCGACCAGTAATCTAGAAAAGTAGTCAAGTCATGTTTTCCATAGATGAAGTAAAAACTGTTTCAGGACATCACTATTTGTGAGGTCAGATGTGTCTCTCTGTATTGCCATGCACCACGAATATGACTCTAAACTAGTTGAATGAATATGAATGGATATGCAACCAATACGGGAAAAACTAAATATTTATTCATCTAAAAAAGAACAAAGAAGTGCCAAAAACTGGAAAATACTACAGTTTGGACACATTGGAGCATTTCTTAAATCATCCTTAACATTTGCAAAACTCTAAGTCCCTTTCACAAAACGATTAATATAACCAGCACAACACAACAGATTATTTATGTCAATGAACAGGTTAGAGAAATTAGAACGGCAATCACAAACAAGGTGGTCACAAGACTTAGGCTGAATCCCAATTCTACCCCTTACCCCTACACTTAGCCCTACCCCTCCGTTTGACGCGTTCACGTGCAGGGGTAGTGGTGTCTCATTTCTCTTTTGGTTGGAGGGGTAGGGGTAGGGGGAGGGGGAAGGGCCAGATAGCCCTCCAAACGAAGATTTTTCGGGACTTTACTTCAAACAAAGGGCTAAGCAAAATTTTCAACATGGCTGCTCACTCGAGCAAGCAGGCCCATAAATGTAAATTAATTTTTGTATAGAAAATTTTGTATAATTTTTTAATAAAGATTTTTATGACAAGTTTTCATTATATGTACAGTATATTACCTCTAGTCTTGTGTTTGTGTTTATGGTGATGTTCTGTAAAGAAACGTTTGCAAAAAAATCGCTAAAGTTTGCTAGCGGATAGCACCGATTGCACGATATTACAAATATATTTTTTTATGTCACATACACATTACTGCATGCTACAAACAAATATGAAAGTTCAGTAGCACGGCAGTTTGCCGAGCATTTGATAACGCATCGTTTGTCTTGCTTACGGCCATATGTGTACATGTAAATGAACGGTGCTTACACTATTCTTACTTATTGCAACGTGACCACAGTTTTGTAATTTATATTCTGTATAGAGACGGCTGAGGAAACCCGGAGGCTCATCAGTTTTCGTGGTGAAAATGAGCAACTTTTTTAAAAATCGAAATACGGCGCAAAAAACCTTTGGGAGTGAGTAATCTCTCTCTTATTGGAATGTGTGATAAACATCGGCGCATGTCCTCTGATGTAACACTAGGAACCAGCGACAACGTATGATGACGTATAAAAGTGTTGTAGTGGTGTCCCATTTCTTAGGGGAAAAATTTAAACCCTTCCCCTTTCCACTTCGTTTCAAAGGACAAGGGGCGAGGGGTAGGGGAAGGGGTAGATTGCAAGAGATTTGACCGGCTTCATTTTTATGATTTTTACCAAATTGTACCAAATCTGTTTACGAGTCTAATTTTGTACAATCAGTATGTAAATATTCTCAGTCATCCAGGTGAGGTTATCTGGAAGGTGAATCATGTCACCTGGTAGAAACGTTTCACTAGAAGCAATTCGGATGAGTAGTGAAACCTTCGACATGATTCACCTTCCAGATAACCTCACCTGGATGACTGAGAATATTTACATACTGATTGTACAAAATTAGACTCGTAAACATGGGAAACATTCCTTAGATAGAAACGTACATGCAGCACAGGATGGGAAATTACGCTGCTGTTATTCAACACTTCCTGACTTTCCTGTCTTACGAGACGTCTATGAAAACAAAGTCTAATAGAAATGTCTAGAAAATATGCTACGTATGCTTGACCGGTTCAAACATTTTGCATGTAATAAAAATACAATGCTTTTTAATATATTAATAATTATTTAATAATGTGTTAATGCAATAAATTAATGTTGTGGGTAACGAGACTATAACTCAAGATAAATGAATAAACGGCAAGGTTAAAGATTCTTATTATCAAGATGGGAAATAAATGAATAAACGTATTAATCTATTTCTAAATGATGATTAAAAAGGTGTGTCTTAATCCTTAGACATATGACTAAAATATGCCTTCAGAAGCCTTAAATTAACGAATGACGATGATCGTGATACGATTTTCCCCCGGCACACAAGCAGGAACTAAAATAAGTTCCTGTCAGATAATGTACAGTGGAGATTTCCTGCATTTTGTGCAAGTCATCACAAGTTCCTTTCTCAGGCCTTTCCCCCACCTCTTACAGCTTTCAACAGATTGGCACAGGCCTGAGGTGGAACGAATGCTCAGGAAATCGTGCGAAAGATTCCGTGTATGAACAAATCCCTGCATACACTGAGTAATCTCTTCGCCTCTCCCCATGTGACATCTTGCTGAACCAGTTCTGGATGTAAAAATCATCCTAAAGCAATCAAGCATAAAATGACAATATAGTAAAAACATTGTGGGTTTTTCCCCCTCAAGGCTGTGTGTGTGTGTGTGTGTGTGTGTGTGTGTGTGTGTGTGTGTGTGTGTGTGTGTGTGTGTGTGTGTGTGTGTGTGAGAGCAGTGTTCGGGGAGTCGGGTTAGAGAGCAGCAGCAGGTGCAGAGCAGAACGTCCTCTCTCTGTGGAATGCTGATGCATCATTAAACTCACAGCTGATACACCAGGGACTCTCCTGTCCCTACGAGCGACAAGCTAAAGCGTCAAACACATGACCAGGAAGCGATCGATCAGGAGTCCACCATCGGAAGCGTCCAAGTATTTCCAAAATCCAGATCAATGACTGAACAAATATTATATATAAATATTAAATATTAAATATTCAGCTTAAATATTAGTGATAGGTGCTGGTGATCTTCACATTAGGCATCTACTCAATACAATTTTTACTTTTTACTGATTATTTGTAACGTTGTAGAACGTCTACAAAAGTTACTTTCTGTTATCACTTACATCAAAGCAGATATAAAGTTCTTACCTCATCAGTGTTCCTACTTTTTCCTGATTTTAAAAACACAGAAAATGCTGACATTACTAAGAAAGACTTTTCCTGTCGGAAAATTTCGATGAACAGATTTAAGAAGCGTCTCGTCTTGTCACAGAAACGTTCGCAGTATCAGTGAAACAGACACGTCCTTGTGTACATTTTTGCTATAGAAACTAACATAGTAAACCAGGTTTGACAAATTTCCAGGTTCATCCAGCTCCGGTAAACAAACTAGAGATGTTCCGATACCATCTTTCCCCTCCCGATACCGATATTGGGCTCAGGGTGTGTATCTGTACAGTGTGTGTGTGTGTGTGTGTGTGTGTGTGTGTGTATATATATATATAAAATTTCTTTTTTTTTAAGTAAAATACTACTAGCCCTGTGTAACGGGTTCGACCCTAAGTGCACGGGCGACAGCATGAAACACGGACACGAGGCGAGGTCTTACAGGGAAAAGGGTCATTTATTTAGAAAAATGGGTAAGGAAAGGGTTAAAGGCTCTCTGCGGCCTTTTCCACTTCGGCGGCACGGATGCGAAGGCGGGCTCTACGCGGAAGTGAAGGTGCCGCGGGAGCTCGCGCAGCTCATTCATGCGCTCCTCTCACGGAGATCAAAGGCGCCCACCTTTTTTAAGTCTCTGGGGCGCATCACATCGCCCCGCTCTTGTGCCACTGTCTCTCATAAAAGCCACCGCGTCGCAAAGTCCAGCTTCCCTACAGTCAGACCCCGAGCTACACTCCCCGCTGTGTTTTATAGCGCCGGGATCATTAGCGGCGATAGCTCATGGGCCGTTGCCTGATTCTGCGGCCCTGCTCCTTCACATACCTAAAGGGGGGGGGGGGAGGCCGCCTAACTAGTGAGCGAGGAGCGATATCAATTTGGGCGCACGCCCATCACAGGCGCGCGCCGTGACACTCTGTAAGTAAGCTAAGCTAGCAAAGCTAGCGGGCATTAATAGGTTATGTTTAGGAAAATGGTATCGGATCGGTACGTGGACTCAAATACTTGCCGATTCCGATGCCAGACTTTTTTGTGGTATCGGCAGCATTTCCGATACCAGTATCGGAATCGGAACAACCCTAAAACAAACTAGTGGTGTGACTCAGATCACATACTTCTGTCTTATTCTAGACTGTCACTGAGTAATAAAACAAACTGGTTTCCTTATTATGGTTAGTTTTTTTTTTTTTATTTCAAAAACGTCTCATCGCACTTTCCAGTAAATATTTCTGAATGTAAAGTCAATGTTTTTAACAGGGATTAAAACTTACTAAAAGTAAAACAAACAGAGGTCTTAAGTGTGTGAAACATGGCTGAGTGTAAATTCCCTCAGTATTTTACAGCTGACTTGAAAACCTGAGCGTCAAGGCTACTTTGTCTCTGATGCATCATATAAGCCATATTAATTGGGGTACATTTCATGTCAATTGATGATAATTAAATTTATTCTAAAATGTTTTTGTCGTTTTCTAATGTTTGCTTTCAGTTGAGGTTGTGGTGTTTGCAAAATCATCATCTTTGTCTTTCGGCCGTCCCCTTTCAGGGGTCGCCACAGTGAATCATCTGCCTCCATCTAACCCTATCCTCTGCTATGGGAAGCCAGACACATCAAAAGTGAGACAGAACAGCGTTACCCAATTAAGCCGCCCTGGGCGGACCAAATATTTGCGCGGCCAAACGGACAGCACAGTGGCGGAATAGTGCAGTGATGTGGTTCATTTGAATCGCGCAGGGCGGACCAGTTTCAGTCGTGCAGCACGGACCAACTTGAGCAGCGACTCCGATAGAAATAGACCCCACCCACTATCAATTTACATTTTACCCACAATTCCCCATAGTAGTTTAAAGTGAACAAAGTGGAAGCTGTTTCTTCATGACCCAGTGGGTCATGCAGGTTTGTGATTCAAGTTGGTCCGCGCTGCATGACTGAAACTGGTCCGCGCTGCGCCATCCACCAGTTTGCGCAAATAAACCAGATCATCTCTCCGCTATCCAGATGGCCGCGCAGATATTTGGTCCTCCCACGGTGCCTCCATTGGGTGCCACGGTTTCGTCCCACTTTTGATGTGTTTGGCTTCCCATATTTCATGTCCTCTGTAACAGCATTTATAAATCTTATCTTTGGTCTTCCTCTAGACCTCCTGCCTGGCAGTTCCAACCTCAGCATCCTTTTACCAATATATTCACAATCTCTAATGTTAACAACTACTATTTTTTATGTATTTGTAAACGTACTAACTCACTCACTCATCGTCTATATCTCTTTATCCCGTATTCAGTGTCATAGGGGGCCTGGAGCCTATCCCAGGTGACTTCGGACACGATGCGAACTACACACTGAACAGGGTGCCGATCCATAACAGGGCACACACACATACACGGACTCACACACTACGGAAAATTTGGGAACGCTAATTAGCCTAATCTGCAGGTCCAGGAAACTGGAGTACACGGAGGAAACCCACCAAGAACTGGCGGTAATCAAATAATAGTTTAAATTACATTTCAATTTTCCTTTTTAAATTTTAGTATATGTTACCAAGAGAACACCATCCTGTATGTCAAAGACATCCCAATGCATAATAAAAAAATCCTGTCCTTAATGAATGCCGTATGTATTTGCACGTGTCTCTGAAAAAAATATAACACAGAATCTCAGTATTGAAACAGCTTTGAAACTAGCAGATGTGTTACACTGAAAGAATCTGAACCATTGTCTCGTATATTGAGAAAGAACATTGTGTGCCTCTAATTATCGAATGACTTATACAGTTAATTTTAAAATAAAAAGTCAAAAGACCACCATCCAATGTTGTCTAGCTATACTATCCTCTGCAACCACCTTACAGTCTTTAATCTTGATGATTGTTTAAAAAAAAAGAGAGAAAAAAATGCTACATAAATAAAATTTAATGAATCTACTTCATTTTGCATCTCCTACACAGCAAATAGTCCACCTCAGTACATCTTCCACCATTCTTATGTCATCTTGTGTTCCACTTTCTTCATATATATATATATATATATGACAATTTTGCTATACTAGACAAATTCTCGAAATACGGCGACGTAGGGAGAGGAAAAAATCTAAATCGCTGCTACTGGGTTCACTCTGTTTATTTTCCCGCATTTCCCCCTGTATAGCGTGTAGGATGATGGGATATATCCGGTCCTCCGAAGTGGAAAATGAACGTGAAAAAAACGCACTAGAAGTGTTTTCCTTGCGGTCGTTGGGATTTGAACACCAAGAAAAAGCTGCATGCAAAGTTTTTTTTGACGCCGTATAACCGCGCAGCCGGACAAACGCACGTCACCAAAGCCCGTGTGAACTCTCTCACTGACTCCTATGTGTAGAAAACCCTCGGCGCTTCATCCGCGCTCACCGGACACTACGAACGGCAGAAAACCGCTCGATTTTAACACCCGATAAGAGGTGTTTAATGTAAATTGCTCCGATACCTTGGAGGACTTGGGGCGCGCGCTTTTTCCTACAAACGCTTCTGTAACCGCCATTGCGCGAGCGACTGTGTATCTGTGTGTGTCTGTGTGCATCTTGTGGTTGCCGCCTCAGTAACGTGAGCAGCCCAACTAATCGATAACGGCATTCGTTGACAACGAATTTCATTATCGATAATTATCGATTAGTTGTTGCAGCCCTAGTCATTTCCATCCTTTTTGCAAAGTCTACAATAATCTGTCCTTCTACATTCCTTTTCTGGACCCCCTACCTACCTATCCCTCACCTCCTCATCACCTCTATTCCCTACTCTAACATGACCATTACGGTCAGCTCCAATCACCAATTTTTTTGTCTTCGGGGACACTCACTACCACTTTGTCTAACTCACTCCAGAAATCATCTTTCTCCCACCTGTGGAGCGTATGCACTGATGACATTTATCATTACCCCTTCCACTTCCACTTCTCATCGCTCTATCCGACACTCTCGTCATTTTCACTACCCTCTTGGCATGCTCTTTTCTCAGTAATAGACCTACACCATTTCTCTCATTATCACCACCATAGTAAAGCAATTTGAACCCACCTACAGTGTTCTTATTCTTGCTTCCCTTCCAACTGGTCTCTGGTACACACAGTATATCTACTATTTGTTCTCTCCTATTACCAATCAAAAGGATTGGAATCATGTTTTCCTTATCGCCACACATCTGTTAACTGTTCTCATAAGGAAACGCTCATCAAACACAAGAATACAAAAAAATTTAAATAAGTTTCCTGCAATAAGTCAGGAAAGGTGTCATATTTTACCAGAAAAGGCAAATATGGTGACATTTCTGCAAAAGAATTGCAAAAATTTGAAGCTTATATATTCATATATACTTTAAACTTTTAATATATTGTTCAATTTTAAGCATAAAATTTTTTGTCCAATAAAATTATTTGTTTTTGAGTCATTCACCATAACTTTGTGGCTTTTGTAAAGTATCAGTTCTGGCACCGGTACCGTTTTTAAAAGTATCGATTTGGCACCGGTATCGAAAAAAACCCAAACGATACCCAACCCTACTCAACGGACTATACACATGTAGCAATTCCGATTATGGTCAGATTAATTACAAGTCAATTAATTAAAAGAATTTAACCGATAACCTCGACAACCCAGCTGTAATCTAAAATTAGCTTAACTATCCTTATTAGCCAGCTCCTTATATGCTTACTAATATCTTATTCTGAAGACTAGGATTGACACGATCCCTTTTGCGAACACCAGATTTACTCAGTCATCTTACACTTCACGTCCCCTTCCTCCTTGTTTATTTTTATGTAAAGAACTGTCACAAAACTGTTCCAAAACACTTTCGGTAAACCGACCATTCAACAGCACAAACTGTCATGTGCGTGTGCACAGAGGGGCGGCGCTATTCATAGACGAAGTTCTGTACATCTATAACGTAAGAAGAATTTGTGACATTTGTAAACTCTGATGATATGATAAAATATACTGATCCAATTTGTTTAAGACATTTTTAAGACACATTTATTAAAATATTTAGAAACTGGCAAAAATAGCAGCATCGCGTAAAATTTTACTTCTATTTAACAACTAGTAGACTATATTACAACTACAACTACAAAAGTTTTAACAGAAAAGGTGCCAATTAGATTAAAATTGCAATTCTATAAGTATCAAGATTTTATAAATATCCTGATTCGATTTTAAATTTTCCCCAAATTTGTTACAATTTTAAACCTTTTTAAAAAAAACTTCATTGCTAATTAAATGTAGTCCATTCCTTTGTAACATCTTTTTTCTCTCAAAAACCAAGCGCAACATTTAGACAATACAAACTAATTTTAAATACATTTAACTTAAAATTAAGTATTAAGTTAAGTTGTACAACATTTTATCACTTCGTCAGCTTTTTCAACTTAAAATATTGCTCTAATACTTTTCATACCTGCGAGATCTCAGAAAAGGTGTATTGCCTCATAATTATTACATTATTAATATTAATATCTTAGATTTGATGAAACATACATACACACAGAAGAACAGCAGACTGGTGTAAAATGGACAGAGTGTTGAACTCCACAGGTAGATGAGGATACTGAAACTCGGCCAGCTGCCTGTAAATTTCCTCTCATTTTTTTCCACGAGCTGTCACCGAGTAAAACACTCGCCTCAACAAACTCGGCACTGGACCTGGTCTGGAAGAAATATTCTGAAAAGCGTGTTCCAATCTAGGAACCATTTTTATTTTTACAGCAAGACTTGATACTAGGGATGTAACGGTATTGTAAATACCGTCGTACCGCAATAACACTTTATTTCAATAATACCGTGGTCGCATTACGGTAAAATGATAGGTCTTCTGAGAAAAGTTTGTTCAGGCGAATGGAGCAAAAATTGAAGTTTATGTTTCAAAGTTTACAGATAGATGGCTAATTTGTATGCCATTGCTTCAGTGTTCAGTGTTCGTGTATACTGCACTCAAAAAAATGAACATGGCTACCTGTTACATGTACTAAAATGTAATATGTGTTTGTACATAACTTATTCATGTTTAGCTTGGAAACATGAAATTATTATGTTGTATTTGTATGAAATTCAACAACTTAACATGTACTAGATTCAATCATGTTGAGATAAACCAACGAGATCTTGTCAATATGAAAACCGGAAATAGCAAAACCGGAAATATCGCGAGAAGACTTCGCGAGAAGAGAACACAGTGTGTTGAGAAGACAAACGTTGGCGGGCTTGTGGAAAAGGTAAGCAGGAATTAATTCCCATCTTTCTAAATAGAAACGAAATACTGAACATAAATGTCACCTGTTGTTTAGCAATGTTTAGTCACGTTATTTTGGTTTAAGCTATTTCTTGTATTTTTTATCACACTTAAAATACCGACGGTTATATGCGCGTGCTTAATCTCCGGTTCGGTTCTGGTTTCGGTCTGTTCTCATGAGTTGTGAAGCGAGCGGAACAAAGTATAAATATTGTTCATTTGCTAAATTAAGTATCATGAATTTTAATTGAATATCTATCTCTGTATTTTTTCACAGTTTGTGACTGAAAGTGTGTCTGCATCTGACTTCAGGAGTTTCCTGACCAACGTATCTAACGGTCATATTTAAAAGTCATAACGTACAGTTATAAAGTACAAAACGTTTCTGTTCGTGTTTTTTTTTTTCATTTTTATTAATACTTATTTGTGGTGTTTTATGTTTTGTACATCTTTTCAAATTGAGACCTCATTTGTAAGTTGCTCCTGGTGTAAAATAAAAATCGCCGTTTTATCCCGTTTGTCTGCTTCCTTCCTTCACAGAATGCTGTTGACCAGGACTTGGAATTTAAATTTACTTGAATTGGATCAACTTAATTTACAACTGAAAAATTTGTTGTAACAACCCTATTCATTTATGTTAACATTATTAAATTATGTTGGACGCAGCTGTAGTAAATAAGTTAAATGAACCTAATAACATTACTTTGACGGAACCTAAAAACATTAAGTTGGGCCAACAAAATTGCTTAATGCTGAACAAAAGCCATTAAATCAGGTGGAAATTCTTTCCATAATTTAATTATGTTCATTCAACGAGTTATTTTTTTGAGTCATGTTTAATAAACACTTCTGGCACTTTTTTCGAGTCTCTTCATTAGTTTTGTTTTTCCTTTAAATGATTCAATAAATACCGTACCGTGCCATTCATACCGAGGTATTACTGTACCGTCAAGTTTTGATACCGTTACATCCCTACTTGATACAAATAATTCTAAGCCTTTTTTCCCCTGCTTTGTTCACAGAAAGTATCCTTTTAAAGATCTTAAAATATTATTTTGTGCAGCCAGACACCAGGTGCAAATTTCTTAAAATAGCAGAACAGAAAGCAGCCATCTTTGTGTTTATGCTGTCTCATAGAACAGATAACCTACATAGTCAGTCAGCAAACATCGATGTTTTCTTGTTGATTAAATCTCAGTGTGAACGCAGATACCATGCTGATTTAAAATTCACCAATAGGAGGATAGCAAGGATTCCACTAAACTTGAAAGGAATGGTACATATATGATCATGCTGACGGTGAAATGTAAACAAACCATTACAGACAGAACGATATATATCTGTATGACTTCATGCTCACTCTAAAAGATTGTTTCTGTTCATGCGTCACTATTATCAGCTGGAGAAGAGAATGTGCAGATTGATGACATAAGCAAAGCACAGAACAAAAGCTTTAATCGGAGGTCAATCATTGGAGGATCTTTATCATATAGGTGTAACCTGATTGATGAGCGCACCAGGAACATTTCATACTGTGTGACATGTAACTCTAATGCATCTTAAGAGGCATCGCACAGGCTTAGATCAGTGACTTTTTATAGCTGAATAATAAGGAAATGTTTTCGTGATCAGCATGGAAGGCAACAGACATAACCACACTGCCAAAATACCACATTTAGTAGCGTCTAACGTGTTTTAAATAAGACGCAATAAAATAGCACAGAGGAAATATTTATATCAGTTTTGACTTCACCAGCAATTGCTTGTTAGAAATAAAACTTTAAGTCAAAATAATTACGTGGCATGTATTTTTAAATCTAAAACGTTTGATGATATAAAATATCCATGATACACATTTGATTATGTAAAATATGTTATATGTAGATGATATTTTGATGATGGCCCAAGGAATCTTTTTATCTTTCACTACTATTCAAAGGAAAAAGGTACTGACCATCTTACTTTGAATAACAGGGAATGAAGAAACAAAGCTTTGTCTACATAATCAAAAAAGAAAAATAATAATTTTGACCCTAGATGGTCTAAAAAACATTAGGTTCATTTAAGTGAAAGAAAGTACAATGCATCTCAAAAAAAAAAAAAAAATATATATATATATATATATATATATATATATATATATATATATATATGTATTTTGTTGTGTATTGGTACAGGTGTTTCTCATCTCATTTGACAATAATACAGCTGTTTCTCTGCATTTTTGGAGATGCACTGCATAAGTATCTCATTATGATAGTTAAATATTAATAGTAATTCACAACAAAAAAGTTCACATGCGTACTGTACCATGCTGCGGAATTCATACGGATCAACTCGAGACTATATAACTGAGACTAACAATTATAGACAACAGACTATGTGTAACTTGTGCTACACACAAACTAATCTGTGTTTCCAAAGTCATTTTTACGGCAAACTCGCAGTTGATGCACGGGACTTTACGCATTACAGACAGATCAAGGTCTTCCTGTCTTCAAATTCCTGTGTCTACGTAGCAAGCATTTCTTACACTTATGAATCACAGCTACAAACAGTTAGGATACACAGCAATATTGTCACATTAAAAGGTAAGATACTTTCTTGAAACAAAAAAAGCACAATCAGGGCTCGAAATTAACTTTTTTATTTGGTAGCACTGATGCTCCCAACTTCAAAAAGTTAGGAGCACCAGCAAAAATTTAGGAGCACCACAACTACAAATTGTATATTAACAGATGTCTTTAATTTGAAAACAACACCAATCAACACTATCGACAAACAGCTACAACAAATCACTGAAGCTTTACATATCCTGTGGCCAGGATTCTGGCTCTAAATTTAGTAAAGGCGAGCTCTTCATTGGCGATAGTGTATGCCGTGTTAAATTTTACGCTCAGTTCTGCCAACTGCACGGAACGGCTGGCAGTATCCTGACGATTAAAAGCCTCAACGATCGAACCTGTTGAAACTGAACTTTTTGCTACACATAGCGGAGCCACTCGAAGTCTTTCAGCCGTTCCCTCTGAAAACTGTACGCCTTCTTTTCGGCTGGTGAATCAACATTCACTACATGATCACTATCACCAGCGCCATTATTTGTAATTTCCCCGCTGTAGTGAGCACCGTCACCTGACTGAGTGATTGACACCTATTATTAACCAATCTTAAATCTCCATGGCAGAACGTCATCATATCAGCATTCATCGCACAGAACACACATACATACTGTTAACGTATTACTCTGTTTAATTTGTAGAGAAATTAAAACAGGTCGCACGGCAACAATTACATGCACTCGCACCAATGCTCCCAAATATATTTTGAGGTCGCATAGATGAAATTTCGGGAGCGTATGCGACCAAAATGGTCGCAATTTCGAGCCCTGACAATGGTTCTTTGTTTATTCAGACAGCTTCCCTATTAGATGTGACTGGTAATTTACTGCAGTAAAAGCTTGCATAGTTTACAGGTAAGTCAACTAGGCATGTGTGTCCCAAGCACAAAGGGAAAAATGTAAACTGGGGAGTGCCATCTCCCATTCAGGTCCTGTGTTCATTCTAAACCAACTCCAAACACACCTGAGCCAGGTAACACAATCCACAAATATGTTAGGAGCTGAAAGGAATACAAAAACACAGTGATTTCGAAAATTTAGGTCAATAAAATAAATATTTTAAGCAAATGCATTTACTGTCACTACAACACATACATTATGAACCTACCTAAGCAAAGAATAAAACAAGACAGAAAACAACAGCAAGAAACCATACTGAAGACAAGTTCAGACAGCTACTGTATCTGCCTAAAGGTATTTGCTGGAATATGGGTGGAGCAAAAATAGACATCCAAAAAACAATAATTGGCTAATTGTATCTCAATTAGGGCTGCACGATATTAGGAAAATATGCGATATGCGATATTGTTGTTGAATATTGCGATAACGATATTTCTTGCGATATAACATTTCCCTAGAGAAATGCATTTTTTATTATTATTATTATTGCCTATTTTTTATTATTATTTATTTATATGTAATGATCATACTAAAATAAACAGGTAATAGATATTCGTCTGATGTAATTAAATCTAATTCAGGCTAAAAAGAAACTATATGTCAAGGAAGTTGCAAATATTTAGACTTCAAAACACTATGAATGACTTAAAACCCTCAGCAGATATTCTGACTTGTGATTTGCTGTTACTATAAACCTGCCAACACAATATGAATTACTTTCAAACATTACTTTATATTTACATGTAACCATACACTCATCAATAGTGTCTTAAAACAAGAGCATCTTTTAAACTAAATATTCTCTTTGGCTTGCCTGTTTTTTTTTTTAAATAAAAATAAATATTAGACAAAAATTAAATAAAAAATACTATTTGTCTCACACACACACACACGCGCGCGCGCGCGCGCGCACTCCGCGACCGGCACTAGGACCCGGAAGTAATGCAGGCGCGAACCCGGAAGTATAAGAGGAGTAAACAAACCGCATAGAGCTTAGTCACTGAGTTTGCCATGTCGGTTCAGATTGTTTTCTTTCTGATTCGAGTGTGTGTTTATAGGACGCGGGTTAAATGTGTGTTTTTCCCTTGCACCCCTTCTGTGAGCGTCCTTAGACTAATTCGCGTGGTTATTCTGCCTACTCGCTTGCTTCCGCGTTTGGGTTTACCGTCCACGCTACAAAAGGCTAACGGCTAATCACTAAGTCTTCTGATCATCCCGGGTTAGTTCGTGACAGAATTAAGTATAAAGATATATATATAAAAAAAGATATAAGCGGGTATAAACATAGTAAGGGCCCATCTGATTGGTCAAATTTGGACACATGAATGCTTGGCACAAAGTATTTATCGCAACTCTTTGCGATATGGTTATCACGCATGCCATTATCGCGATAACGATATTTTTTCGATATATCGTGCAGCCCTACTTCTAATACTCGCTGTGAGATTCTGCTCCATGTTGATTGCTAATTTTTTTCAGGTGTCCCATCATATCCCAACTGTGTTCTATTAGATACGGATCCTGTGACTGAAAAGTCTATTAAAGAACACTAAACTCTTTGTCATGTTAATGAAACCACACTAGGATGACTTTGATTTGTGGCCTGACACACACTTGTGCTGGAACTAGTCATTAGAAGATGGTAAACTATGGTCATGAAGGAATGCATGTGATTGGCCACAGTACTCATACTCAAGGCATTCAAGGGATAACTGACATTCCCCACACCATCACACCACCTCAACCAGCCAATACTGTTGACACAACTAAGACAGAGTCCATGAATTCATGGTGTTGACACCAAATTCTAACCCAACTATACCCGCGTGCCTCATTTCCTCTATTGCACCATTCTGAGTTCACCTGATAACAGTTACAGATATGCTGGCATCTGTAATCATGTCATTGGCAAAATCAGTTTTCACCATTGTGATGGTTTACAGTAACCAGTAGTACCTGATGCTGATGTATCCGAATTGGCTGACTGCAGCTAGACAATTTTTTTAAAGTAAAATGTACAGGTGTTCCCACAAAGTGTATAATATAACTGCTTACACATACCATGGATTAATTAAATGAAAAAAGGCTGAATGAATAAATGAACAGAGGAATTGATTAGTTAATTAAGTATTTAAATCGATCGGGGGTTCTTAAACCTTATAGTCAGAGTCCCCTTTAACAGAGAAATCAATTCCACACACACACACACACACACACACACACACACACACACACACACACACACACACACACACACACACACACACACCCCTGAGTACAGCTTGGGTCTACTTCATGTACATCATTTAAAATGTATGCTATAATTATTTTGCCTATTTAATAATGGCACAAAACTTTATATTCCTGAACTTTTCACTGAACGACAAACATTAAGTACAAAATAAACATGAAACCTTCTTCCTTGGATTAAACCCCATGCAAAGTGCCCCAGCAAAGACGCAGAGGTTCGAGAAGGAAGGACTCTGAGGGACATACCGGGTTCTCCGGCACGTTTCCGGATCCCGGGATTCACTCTGCTCTGGCAGCGCTTTAGCAGTGAGATCACACTGAGCGAGCAGGAGACCGCCCAAGAGACGCGTGCGAAAAAAAGAGCGGTGGCACAGAGTCGTCGCTCTGGACCGCGTCCCTGTTCTGGAAGCTCCGCAGCGCCAACAAGTTTTTAAAGTGCATCCAGTACTTTGTGATTGGCACGTAGGTCAAGCTCACATGCATTTTGTGTAGACAAATACAATTTGTAATACAACATTTACATATGTATGTATCAGGCTATGTGATTTTATATACAATGCGTCATGTAGAAAAAGCGCTTTAGCTTCACCTCATGCTGTTATTTCTTTTAAATGTTTACTGTATACTCTGACGCAAACGCCCCGCCCCTTGCCCATTACTCGAAATGAAATATGAACAAAAATGCCCATCCCTAATAGTCACTAAGGTTGGGTACCGAAACCAAGTGTCAATATGGCACCGGTACCTAATGTATATAACCGATATGTACTAGAACCGAATCAGAACACAGATTTTGAATTTCCTGACTGAGAAAATACACGTGAACGCAAGTCAGAAAGCTTTAATAATACAAATCCAACTATTCTTTGTAGTAACGCGTGTCCATGTTGTTTTCACATTTCGACGAATAAGACCATCTGATGATCATGTAAATGCAGTAATTACACTTGCTCCGACGGCAGCAGGTAGCATAACTTAAATTAAAATGTCTAACGCTAAACGTTCTAAAGTGTAGCTGTACTGCACATCACAATAAAGGATTCCTACACCGTGATACACAACAAATGTCCTTCAACAATTGTGTCAAAAGCAAGAAACATGTCAAGCCTAATAAAACGTGAGGATAAAGAGGATGAAGTTAAAAGCAGAGGGGTGCTCAGTTTTTAACAGCTGGCATGTGGGAGTCCCAACTCCATCAATGTCATACAAAGTCTCATATTTTGCCAGATAAGGCAAAGACATTCTTCTGGTCATTTTTCTGCAAAAGAATTGCTGAAATTTGAAGCTGGTTTGTAGCACACCAAGAATACCAAAATAAAGTAGCACACACACTTTAAACTTTTTTTTTTTTCAATAAAAAGCTGTTCTTTAAACGTTAGTAATTTTTTGGGGCTCTTTTTTTGTTTTGTTTTTAAGCATCAGTCCTGTTTAGGCACTGGTACCGTATTAAAAGTGTTGATTTGGCACCAGTAAAATACCCAAACGCAGAGGTGGAAAGTAACGAATTACATTTACTCGTGTTACTGTAATTGAGTAGCTTTTTTGTGTATTTCTACCTTTTAAAGTAGTTTTTAAAATTTTTTATTTTACTTAAATACGTTTTGTTTGAAGTATTGTAATTCGCTACATTTTAAATCATATTCGCTACTGAGTAAAAAATAAATGAATGAAAATGATAAAATAATAAAAATATTATGCTGTGTATAAATGCTCCGTTGCGCCGCGTGTGTGTATCATGTCCTGGTCGCACGCCGCTCCAGACTCCACTCCAGGTTTTCTGACATCGGCATCTCCCTGACCTTCCACACGGTCGCTTCCGCCTTGAGAGTGACGTCATCGACTAGCGCGACCATATATAAACCGGAGAGAGATGCGGGAAAGATGAAAGAGGTTGTGATTTTGGTGTTTTGATATTTGGTTATGTATTCCGGTTTTGACTTTTTGCCTCCAATTGACTTTGATTATTGCTTTGTCCCTTTGGTTTGGTTGGTCTTTGTATATATTTGTAGATAATTTCACTGTTTTTGGTTTAGGGAGTCCGGGAAGGTACCTGTATTTTTGTTTATGTTTTTTTTTTTTTTTGCAGGTAATCTAGCTACTAAATATAAATACCATTTTGTTTATTATTTTGTCCTGGGTCCATCCTGAATCTGATCCTCCTCCTCCTGTTGTGTGTGTGTGTGTGTGTGTGTGTGTGTGTGTGTGTGTGTGTGTATACAAACCTCATTATTTCATCAGTTAATGATTGGATCTAGTTCTTTCTGCCATATACCACCATTTCCATACAGTTTAAAATAGAACCCTGAACCATTCTTTTGCTGTATGACCCTAGACTGGGACGTAACACCATATTTAAGTGACCACTTTGATTTTCAAGCACATCAAAGACAACAGCTTTATTATGCAAAGGTGTTCCTTCAGTTAAAATTAACTAGTTTGAGATTTATATCTGCTCATCTTTTTTTAACTACGCTAGAACGCCTCATCCCACCCCCGCTGTTAAAAAAATAAAATTAAAAAAGTAACTCGGTAACTTTTACTCTGAGTAAATTTTTTAATGAGCTACTTTTTACTTTTACTTGAGTAGATTTTTATAATGGTAACTTTACTTGTACTTAAGTAAAATTTCATTGAAGTAACAGTACTTGTACTTGAGTGCAAAATATTATTACTCTTTCCACCTCTGCCCAAACGATACCCAACCCTAATAATCACAGATCCTTGGGGTTGTTAGTCGCACTGGTTTAAAGAATCCATCCTACAACATTGATGAATGATGCCTTCAGCATGCTTTGCAACAGCAATGCTATGTTTTTAACCAACATATCAGAGAGACAAAAATTTAATTTATAAATAAAGTAATGCTAAGGCTGAGCTTTACGATCAGAAATTTAGATAATTTATGGTTTTGCACATTTTCACACTATGTGGGCCACACACACACACACACACACACACACACACACACACACACACAAACACATCCTGTTGAACTAAACCAACATTGAGATAAGGTCTACTTTGGCATTTTACATATCAAAAACAGGCTGTGAGATGACGGTTATGAAACGTCTCACCTGCATGTTTGACGATAAAAGGTAAAGCACTACTGCTACTTTCTGTTTTATTAAATCACTGCCATGGTAGCTTTTAAGCCTATAAGCCATCTCTAATAATCCTTTTGCATTGAAGAAAACACTTAAGTATTAAATTTTACACAGTTTTAATATACAATGTTAAAAATATAGTAGATTTACTTTATAAACATTAAAATTTAATGTATTACCAGTCTACAGAATGCCAAACTGTACACTGCCCAGGCAATAAGCAATCATTTAGGCATTGGGCAAACGCCCTTATCCAGAGCGACTTACATTTTTTTTTTTATCTCATTATTCCCTAGTTCCCTAGCAAACTAAGAGAAAGTTATGGAGTTCTTATGGCCAGATAGCTGTTTAGTCCTGAACCTATGAGTTCTCATCACTTAGCGTGCGAGGAAATGCTCTTACTTTCACTATCATCGTGAGTCCCTCGATTTTTATAAAAAATTATTCACCAAGCATGTAAGTGATGTATAAATCACGTCATATTTTTTTCCACAATAGTTAAGGGTTCGGCACGGTCCTTCCAGATTTTAATAATGTGTTGGACAACTCTTACCCCAATTCCATAACTTTTTAGTTACGGCAAATTATTGGATCCTAACAGCCATATTTTAAGAGCCATATTTTACTTTATGAAACTTTATGAAAGTGTTTATTTCATTTATTTTACTTTATTGTATCTTGTTGGTTGTGCACTAAGCACCAAGTTTATTAGTAAGTCTATTAGTTAAGCATTAAGCATTAAGTTTATTAGTTAAGTTAAGCATCCATTTATGACAACCATATTGTTTGCGATGTCTATGACGTCATTCCATTGTTACACGTACTTGCATGACTGTCACTGTAAAAAGTCAGTCTAGAGAACACAAGTTTTTGATCGTAATCCAACGAAGTGTTGAATCTTTGATGCTGAAAATAAAACAAGAGATCAAATGGACGTCCGTGTCGTGAGTAACCAAAGACATTAAAAGAAGATGCGCGTCAAAACCTGTGAAATAACATGCACACACAGGCGCAATAGGGGTGGGCGATATACCGGTATACACGGTTACCCGGTAGAAATTTGTCAACCGGTAGAGATTTTGGTCTATCGTCTTAATCGCGGTTGAGATCACGTGACGTTGCACGTTACGTAACCACGCAATACACATTCACTTCTATGAGAAGCCAAACACATCTAAAGTGGGACGAAACCGTGGCACCCGATTGAGCCGGCGTGAGCAGACCAAATATCCAGACCCGGTGGATCGCGCAGCGTGGACCAACTCGAGCAGCGCTGCTCGAATCACAAACCTGTGCGACGCTGATAGAAATAGACCGCGCCGACCACCAAAATACATTTTACCCCGCTGGGATGCGCACGTACTAACCAGGCATGGCAAGGCGGAAACATTATTAAAAAGTCCTGACATTTTGAATAAATTGTTTTTAAATAAAAAACAGTGGGTCGCGCAGGTTTGTGATTCGGAGCAGCGCTGCTCATGTTGGTCCAAGCTGTGCGATCCACCAGGCTGCGTGAATAAACCAGATCATCACTGCGCTATCCACATAGTCGCGCTGCGCTGTATTTGTGCAGATATTTGGTTCAATTGGGTGCCACGGTTTCGTCCCACTTTTGATGTGTTTGGCTTCACATACACTTCGACAATGGAAGAAGACGGTGCAGCAGCAGTGAGTTTACTTACATGTGACGAAACCAACAACGAGGAGATTGTAAAGAAAAAAGCTGCATCGTCTGTGGTGTGGAATTGGTTTGGGTATAAAAGTGATACGAATGAGACGAACGTGATTTGGAAGGTACACAAGTGCACTGTTTTAACAAGTGGTGGAAACACATCAAACCTTTTCTATCATCTGAAATCCAAGCATCCAAACGAATATGGCCAAAGTCAAAAAAATTAAAAATGCGGCAGACCTCAGCAATTCACAGTTTATATAAAATTACATTATGTAAAACAGTTTCTTTGTGTTTGAATTTTTATTTATGCATTTTTAGATACAAATTGCTATATTGTGATATATATCGTTATCGAGGTAGAAATTCGCTTCTACCGTGATAGAAGATTTTGGATATATTGAAAATAAAGAGACCTAAGCAAACAGCAACAGATTCTGCAAAAAAATATATGAACCCTTTTAATAACAGTAAAGTTCACAGAAGACAGCAGTTTGAAAGATGGCGACAAATTAAATGGGTGTGAAATCTAACACGAAAGGGTGACAAAATATTTCCTGCTTGGTACGCTCACATGGTTGACAATAATACTGTAACAGAGTACTGTAGGTTCATTTGATAGTTGAACTTGTTTTTCTATAAATTTCTCCGCTTCCACCGAGGCAGTTTGGAGCCAGTTCCCAATTCAGAACCAGTTCTTTGTTTTCAGACAGAAAAAAAAAAACAGTTTGCTGACGACACCAACACTTCGCTTGGGTAGAACAAAACAGGGGTTGGACAGGATCATCGCGGCTAATCTCTAACAAATGTAAACTCAATATACCATGGGCAGCTCAAATGGTTTTTAGTAACAATAAAACCAGGAGAACTGCTTGCAAAGCCATGTTGAAGTTCGCCATTGTTCTGCTTGGAGCTACCATTTTTTTGGCCGTTAGAATTGCTGGCAAAGTAGTTAAGTTAAGCCTTTGTCAGTCACATACACATTACAGCACAGTGAAATTCCTTCTTTGCATATTCCAGCGTAAAGCCATGATACAGCGCCCCTGAAGCAGTTAGGGTTAAGGGCCTTGCTCAAGGGCCCAACAGTGGCAACTGGCAAAGTGGTGGAGCTGGGGATCGAACCGCCGATCTTCCGATCAGTAACCCAGTGCCTTAGCCCTCTGAGCTACCACTGCCCCACACTGTGTACTGTACAAGTAGAGATGTACAGTACACAGATGCATACAGTGATATAATGACATGTCTCTCTAACCCATGAAAAAACAGTCAATTCTTAGGCAGTTTGCTATAGAACTAGCTCTTAACTGCCACTAGCACAGTGGTGCGCCCCACTAGTGGGGAATACAGACATGACAGGTGGGGCGCAATGAACGGGAGGAAATTAGTGGGAAAATAACAGGAAAGTACCTATTCTAATTCATGCTTTTCTTTATTGATAATGAAGAGCGTACGCTCAAAACTAAACAATCACACACAAATAAATGGATCATTAATACAAGTAAATTTAAAATAACATCAGTTGTGGGCCGGGAGAAAAAGTGGAACCATAGTGGAACAAAAACGGTTTAACGTCGGACCAACTTGAGCTGCGCTGCTCGAATCACAAACCTGCGCGAGCCACTGGGCAGCGCTGCGCGACTCTGACAGAAATAGACAGCGCCGACCATCAAAATACATTTTACCCCGCTGGGATGCGCACGTACAATCCAGGCATGGCAAGGCGGAAGCGATATTAAACAGTCCTGACATTTTAAATAAATAGTTTTTAAATAAAACATAGTGGGTTTGTGATTCGAGCGGCGCCGCGCGATCCACCGGGCTGCGCAAATAAACCAGATCATCACTGCATCAATGCGCTATCCAGGTAGTCGAGCTGCGCTGTATTTGCGCAGATATTTGGTTCAATCGGGTGCCACGGTTTCGTCCCACTTTTGATGTGTTTGGCTTCACATACACTTCGACAATGGAAGAAGACGGTGCAGCAGCAGTGAGTTTACTTACATGTGACGAAACCAACAACTTACGTAAAGTAAAAAGGTGCCTCGTCTGTGGTGGGGAATTGGTTTGGGTATAAAAGTGATAAGAATGAGATGAACGTGATTTGGAAGGTACGCAAGTGCACTGTTTTAACAAGTGGTGGAAACACGTCAAACCTTTTCTATCATCTGAAATCCAAACGAATATGGCCAAAGTCAAAAAAAAATAATGCGGCAGACCTCAGCAATTCACAGTTTAAATAAAATTACATTATGTAAAACAGTTTCTTTGTGTTTGAATTATTATTTATGCATTTTCAGATACAAATTGCTATATTGTGATGTATATCGTTATCGAGGTAGAAAATCGCTTCTACCATGATAGAAGATTTTGGTTATATCGCCCACCCCTAATGAAGCCTATCTTCAGCTTGGATTCATAGTGGTGATGGTGGGGGCAGAAGAGAGACCCGTGTGTGTTTTGTGTCTTATACCGCTGGCAGCAGATCGCATGAGACCCAACAAATTAGGAAGACGCTTAGAGACAACACACTCCAGTCACGTTAATAAGCCACTCGACTTCTTTCAAAGAAAGCTGGCAGAATACAGACAGCAGGAGAATCGCATGGTAACATCTGAATCAGTGGACAGGCTAGCACCAGACTTCCACTTGCACCTGATTCACTTTGGATAAAAAGGGGTAATAATGATTTTTATGCACTTTGCATAAATTAACATTCTGAAAACTTTCGGTTTTCACATAAATGCCGCATGCACATTTTTAAACAAAAATTATATAAATTTATAACAAGAAATTTACTTGTAGATTTTTGCATCATATTTGATTCTTACCAATCCGAAAAAGTATGCTGCTTGTGTCATTCTCCCTAAAAGTCTTAAAGGCTCAAAAAGAGAAGTCAAATATATCTTTAAAGTCTGGCGTACAGAAGCACTGCAATTTATTAGTAACTTGGACGTTGACACCAAGGGAGTCGATTTGAAAGAACATTACAACGTACTCCATTACAGGTAAATCAGCTTTGTTCTTCTGTTTTGTCTCTAAAACTAGATGAGCGCACAAAGCCGCACGCAAAAGTGTGAATGTACAGCAAATTCGACAACAGCTTCTCATTGAGTTTACCTTTACTCAAGAAATTACTGCAGAATCAAACAGTTCAAGATTCAAAAACACGTCCAGGGCCACAAAGAGCTGTGCGACTCCGACTGTACTAACAGCTTTTGTTTCTTGTTCTAAATGCTATTTCAAAACTGATCACATTATTAGCTTTCAATTATTGTACTAAATTTCAACTAAAAATGGAAATCCAAGGTGAATATTCGTGCAGTGCTTATTTTCCCTGTACCAAAAACGTATCCATACATCACCATATTGTTTTACACCATTACATCATGACACCAACTATTATTTTATTTAAACAGTCATGTCAGAAAACTGTACATTATTTTTGGTCATTAAAAAAAATAAGTGTCTCACTTACACAAGGCAACAAGAAGATGCACACACACTCAACACCGACTGTGAATCAACAGCGTGAAAGACTGCACGATGCTAAAAGAGAGAATGAAGAACACGATTACCCACTGTGGTGTCAAAATGATGAAAACAACAGCGTGACGCTGCTTTCCACCTGAAAGTCACTCTTGCTGTCTCTATTTCTGGCATATTTCACTTCTCTACTCTATTCTACATCTAAAGCAGCGTCATACCAGAAAGCTAATTCATGTCATTCTTCGCTGACGTGAAAGAGTGTCATGACGTATTTTAATTAATATAAAAAGATAACTAAACAACCTTTACTCTAAAGCTACACTGAGCTGTAACTGTAAAAGCAGCAAGATTATTAGCTAAATCAGTTTCTATAAATAATTTCTTAATAATCTGCCTTAATCTATAGATAGTATGAACCAAAGTCCTTAAAACTGGTACTGTACTGACCTACAGCTAAATCTCTTCATTATAAAGGAAGACAGGTCATTTAGGACAGTCCGGTGGCAAACCCTGGGCTTCATTTATCAAACTGGATTGAAAGGATTTCTTGAAAAAGGGGGTATTTCGATTCTCAGCCAGTACCCAAACCCCCCAGCCACTGGATACAGTGCCGGTCCCAAGCCCGGATAAAATGGGAGGGTTGTGTCAGGAAGAGCATCCGGCGTAAAACCTGTGCCAAGTTGTTGTGCGGACTGGATATTCCGCTGTGGCGACCCCTTGTCGGGAGCAGCCAAAAGACCAACAACAACAACCCAAGAAATTTGGAATTGGGGAAAATCCGGTCATTATGTGTAAACAATTTTTTTCATGCTACTGGGTTCGTGAAAAGAAGTTTAAAAAAATACTAAAACACTTGTCCACTTACACTGTGCACAGATTACTATACTAAACTATTACACGGAGTCTCTTGACATCCCCAAATCAGGTCCCCAAAACAGATATTAAGAGTGTTTTTACATTAGGGCCCGGGGATCGTTTCAAAGTACACTTTAACCAAAAGTATGGTTGACTTTGATCTGTGAAAACACAGGCGTTCTGCACTTGAGAACTGATCCAAGTCCACCGGAAAAGGTGGACCCGAGCACAGTACGCTGTACTCGGGTGGTGATCAAATCAGACAAGAAGCCAATCGTTCCTAAAAAAAAAAAAAAAAAAAAAAAAGGGATGTAGACGTGACGTCATCAGTGCCGTCTGTCTCCTCTGAAATCTCCTAGTGCGCCAATCTCATCCTCTGACCTACACAGTGATGGCCGATAAAGTAGGGAGGGACACCCGAAGAATACCATCAAGTTTTTTTTCTTTTTAACTAACTTTAGATTACTAGCATTACTTGAGGGAGAATTTAAAAATTAAAACACCAAGCAAACCTAAACCCATAAATAAAGACATAACATTTGTCATTTAATCAGGTTTTAACCTAGAAATGGCACTATATATAAACAGAAGACTACACACACCCGTCCATCTAAAATCCATAGACAATTTAGCACTTGGGAAAGAAAGAATGTTTAAAGCCTGGTATGATTTTTTTTTAAAGGATGAAATCTGGTTTATAAATCATTTCCATTCACCACGGAATCTTCTATAAAAACATCCAGCATGGTGGCTGAGAGACAAATTATTACAAGCGCAGTTTCTCCTGAGTCATGCTCCATTTGCAGGACCACCTGGGTACAGTGTCAGTCTTTTTTTTTACATGTTTTCGCTAACACATATCCTGCTTTGGGTCGTTTCAGGTGCAGCTGCACTGTTGAAATTAGTTTTTATTGAACAAGCGTGAGTAAAAATAAACTCCACTTTTGTCATTCTGCGTTTTATTTCACTATTCAGTCGTCATCTTGTCTCCCAGTCTTCAGTGTGCTTGACCTTTTACAATGTTTTGTGGCAATCATTAAATGCAAATGAACAAGCTTTCCACTTTATACTTGATCAACGTATGCACGAGTACCTTATCCGAAATGTCTTTAACTTTTACAGAAAGATTAACAAATAAGCACAATCCAAGGCAAATCAGTAAGAAATAGCTTTGTAATTCTTCATATCCCATGGTACTATACGTATCTATCTATCTATCTATCTATCTATCTATATATATATATATATATATCTATATATATACACACATATATAAAATAGAGAGCGAGGGGGGGGGTCATACAGTATACACATAGTTCATATACACATAAGAAAACGTATACATTTATAGCTTTATTAATTTGTACCTAATGAGTAAGCCGGAGGCGACAGTGAATAACAGAAAATCAGCGAGACAACATGAGGAAGCAAAAGGTCCTTAAAAGGAACTCATCCCCATTTTGGTGAGACTGGATAACACAACAATAACTGTCAAGGTCAACGTTAAATCCTAAACCTAAATTAGTTATATATACACAAACACTAGTAGCAGCCCTTGTTTATTTCAGATCACATAATCAAATAATAGTAGTATAAATACTAAAACATTACTGCATGCTTAATTGCAAACTATAAAACAAGATGAAAATATTTTTTAAAAACAGGTGACAAATTAAATATTGATTTATTTTTTTTTTAATCCTATTCATCCTAGTAGACATACAATTTGTTAGAAATTGGCATGCAGAAAGCATTTCTCCTTTTTTATATTGGCTTGACATTTGACCAAGTCTCTGAATGCGGTAGGCGTGTTAGCTGTGTGTGGTGTGAGGCGTGTGTCATCGTGGCTTCACCGGTGATGCTAAGGCTTTCTTAGGCTTTATACAGAAATTCCTGTTAAGGCTCTGTGAATGCAGATGTGCTGAATTTCATTTCAGTACATTTCACTTTCACAACGCTCTACTGAAACAAAGTTTTTACATTTTGCTAGAGTGTTTCGTTCAGCGTTATTTCCGTACAGCACTTGTTCACTTTTTACTAGCCGGTATTAAAACCAACACTAGGCAAAAACTATTCTGGCTATTCTAAGCACGGGGTCGTCAGATGGTTTTTCCTATTTCTGTCTTGGTCATCGTTCTGCCTGGGTAATTGTGTTTAAATACAAGATGGCTTTCTTACCGTGGTCAAACATATCTAAACTATGGAATTATACCACACAACTTCCTTCCACTAGAAAAAAAAAAATTACATACCTGCTAGCACAGGAAGTAGCAAGAAAAACCTCCACACCAAAAGATAAAAGTAACAGGTAAATACCCTCTTAAATGATAAACAACACAGGACAAAGTGCTTAAAAATACAATTGCATAACAAATATACATTGAAAGGATGGCAAATTCATAATATCGTTTTTTTAAATCATACTTTCATTAAAGAGTACTTTTCATTCTCAGCTTTCTCTGTAGTTTTGAGGTATGACTAATAAAGGCACTGAGCATGATGGTAAATGATGAAAAATGCACCCATTTTATAAAAATATTTGCAGCTTTCATCAAATTATCTTGCAGATTATCACATCAATAATTCACATGCATTCTGATCAGCTCAGTTTTTATTTCTCTGCTAGATTAACAATACCTGGCTGGACAGTAGTTGTGCAATTAAAGATGATTTTCTGCTTACATCATCAATCAGTGTAAAAAAACAGTACAGCATAAACAGGAACATTCTTTTACATGAGCTAGAGGTGACACTATTTATTTATTTTTTATTATTATATTTCTTAGTTTAGACATTGCCACTAACGCATATGTAGCTGCACCATGAGTTGCGCATCACTTCTTTTAGAAAAGTATACAGCAGCAGGCACACGCTGAGATTTTAATACAAATTGTCTAAATCACTGTGAGACATAAAATACTCTGGGAAAGGGTGTACAGGACAATAATCTCTTTTTTTCTGCTTAAGTTCAGCCATTGTCACATATACATTACTGCACAGAAAATACTTTATTCTTCACATGTCCCAGCTTTTTAGTAGGCTGTGGTCAGAGCGCAGGGTCAGCCATTATGTAGTGCTCCTAGATGAGACAGGGTTAAGGGCCTCGCTCAAGGGCCCAACAGCAGCAGAACTGGGGCTTGAGCCGCCAGATAATTTGATGAAAACAGTAAAAAGATTTTTCTAAAATGCAAAACTTGTTCATCATAATCACTCTTAAAGTGGGAACAGCGGGTTTTCCTTTTTTACAGCATTTAGTTTCTTACATTAATAAATTTGTTAGAATAACCTATTTATCTGGATCATTAAATAACATCTGCTAGCATCTGATGATCATTTTCATAAAATTGTGTTCAGAAGTAGCAAAAATCCTTATGACAAATTTTGGGCTACTGCACACATTTAAAATCATGTCCCGAATACTGAATTGAGTTGGATTGTGCTCAGTAATTAAAGTTAGATTTATAACCGAGTTGAGACAGTTAGTAGATCTTTAAAGCACATGGGTTTGATCCAAACATTGGTGACTCAACAGTAACTCAACAGTAATATGTGAATGAACCGCCATCAACATGCATCTCCACAGTCAGGGTTCTATTCCTGCCTCAAGTTTGTGTGTTTTTTCCAGAGCTTGGTGGGTTTCCTCCGAGTACTCCAGTTTCCTCCCACAGTGCAAAAACACACCCCATTACCCTATAATGCTAGCAACCCGACCCCTTAAGTAAGAGCCGCAGAAATGACAGATATATCTGCAGAGTGGGGATCGTCACCTGATGGGCCGCCATCCCTGGATCAACCAAATAACCAAATAAATAATGACAACTTGGATATAACATGTTCTGTCTGTAGAACATTCAGGTATAAAAAGCTCTCGAGGTCTAAAAATGTTAATGAAATAGATTAGATCTGCACTCAGGAACATGTGTGGAGATTAATATATTTACATCTAATGTCTCTGTGACGGTTTTAAAACAGTTTAAAACTTCCTGATCCATGTCACTGCCTAAATTCGGAGCTCAGAGAGTCATTTTGTTTTGAATATTAGTGTTACTGGGGTTTAAAAAAAGAAAAAAAAAGAAAAAAAGCATTTGTCTTAAAATACTTTAACAGTCAGTCAAGTCTGTGCTGTGTAATCCCAGGCTGGGGAATAATGTCTCAGATATTTTTGTCACTAATCCAGTTTGCTGAAGCTTCGCTACTAGATAGTAAAGCACACACAGAGCACTCCTGACACCCAAGATATCAATTTCTCTTCACATGGAAAGACTGCAGGGTATTGTTAATTATTTATATTTCCAAGAAAGTAAGATATGGGGGGGGGGGACATTAAATTACCACTAAATACATTGTAATGTCGGTTTAATTTACATTTTTTAAAAATTATATTAGAAAGTTGGCCAGCAAAGTTAGTTATAGACCAGACTAACTAACTAAATTGTTTTCAGCAAAAGTCAGGTTTTCCCAGGGGGGAAAAAGAGGGGGGGGGGGGAAATCACACATTTTTGAACACAAAAACAATAAAACTAAGAAACCGCACTTTAAAAGTGTGTAAACCGCCAATAGTGAGGATATGTGTGTGAGGGACACTGGATATGGTGTCGGTCAGTGTGTTTCAACAAACAGTTCCGCTATTAACTAGCCTGCTAGCGAAAAGACACTCCTCATTTATATTCCTCCAAATGTTTGACATTTTTCTTTAGTAAGCTGTCGGAAATAGTGTTAGACAACCTGTTTTAGGGTATGTACATATAACCCACCCAAATACAATGACAAAAGTTTGCGACAACCTGTGGTTGTGTCATTTAGCTGCAAGCTAACCTATAAACGTCAGCTCAAAGGCTTAGCTTTGTCTAACTACTACTAAAAAGTGTGAATTACTGTACGCACTGTTAGAAACTAAGTCTGCAGAACGTTTTCTAGAGTTTTCTACTACTATATGCTGGTTTGGAGGGCAGTAAGAGCTGTTAGACGGAGAAGCCTGAACCGAATGAAACAAGCATCTGAGCTAGCAAGTTATAAACTCACCCAGCACTGTAGTGTGTGTCACGCGCGGGGGAAGCCGAGCACGCACGCAGGCAGGCAGGCGGGCACGCGGCGCTTTCTCTTACAACCAAGCAGCGCTTTAAAAACAGACAAGTAAATATAATCCAAGTTGAACTTGCAGGTAATCCGTAAACTTTTATCCCGTCTTAACTTCCCTGCCGCTGTGGCTGAATGCAATGTGATCAACAACAATATGGCTGAGTGTAGTGAAGAGAAGGGAAAGAGCGACACACACACTCTCAGTAGGAGAGAATGAACTGCTTCTGCTACACACTGATCCCTCTAACCAAAGAGTCACTGCACAGAAACAGATTCATAACTCTTTACACTGTACTGTCTTTTATTACCCTTTTAAAGCCTTTGTGGTAAACTCACACACTATGTGGATTTCATATACAGACTTCCAAGAAGTACTGAACATACGCACCCATAGTTTTATGATACAGATTCAGATGATTCAAAGTTCAAATTTATGGAATTTACTGGAATACTGGAATTTTGGGGCGGCGCGGTGGTGTAGTGGTTAGCACTGTCGCCTTGCACCTCCAGGGTCTGGGTTCGATTCCCGTCTCTGTGTGCATGGAGTTTGCATGTTCTCCCCGTGCTTGGTGGGTTTCCTCCGGGTACTCCGGTTTCCTCCCACAGTCCAAAGATATGCAGATTAGGCTAATTGGCGTTCCTAAATTGCCCGTAGTGTGTGATTGGGTGTGTGAGTGTGTGTATGTGTGTGTGCCCTGCGATGGATTGGCACCCTGTCCAGGGTGTACCCCGCCTAGTGCCCGAAGTCTCCTGGGATAGGCTCCAGGTCCCCCGCGACCCTGAACACAGGATTAAGTGGTATAGAAAATGAATGAATACTGGAATTTCCTTCGTAAACAAAAGTATCTTTCTGTCTATCTATCTATTAATTGAGACATGTATATATTAGCGTTATCAGGTTGTTCCTGTTGAGCAAGCTAGAGGAAACACTAACAATTAAAAACTCCATCAATCTACATGAGGAAAAAACCTCAAAGAGATACATAAACCACCAGAGAGAGAGAGGTACAGTATTGGAGTGGCAGGGGAGACAGGAAGGGAAGGAATGACCGATGGGGGTAATAAAATGTATATACTGTACAGGGTCGGTTCTAGACAGGCACATATGGGGGGCAGTCAGAAATGTGAAGGGGGCATCATGTGTACACATCATGTTTTTTTTCCCCCCCTGTACTTATAGTAACAGTATTTTCCTTGCTGAATTGTGTTGTTAGCTGCATCCAAAGCCTGGAGAAGTGGATTGCACTTTGTCAGGCCTCTACCTTCAGACCTGTCCAACTTGGGTGTCCCACTTGAAGACTACGCTCCTGCTGGTATAGCTGTTAAAGTCACTGAGGCACGCAAACCCCCTGACCACAATAAGGTGGCAATCCCTCAGGGGGGAAACTGAAAAATAAAAATGAAATAAATAAAACAAAATAAAATACCAGATTTTATCAATCAACGACATAATATTTATCTTAGCTGGATGGTCTAGTTAGATTCCCACCTAGGGTCTGTGTGTGGAGCATACCTGGTTTCTTCCAGGTATTCCAGTTTCCTCCTACAGTGTAAAGACTAAACAATATTAACGTTTTGTTGAATTCTTGTTAAATGTTTTATTAACACCTTTAATAGGATGTTCTGAACAGACCTTCGAACAGCATGACGATGAATCTTTCAGAAAGACCAGGTCATGACTCCATGGAGGGCTTGCCCTTTACCTTAACTTGAACTATAATTCTATATATAAATATAAATATATTGAACTATAATTCTATATATAAATATAAATATAAATCAATAGTAGAAAAAAGTTTTTCAAGATTCCTAACAATATAACTGATTCCTTACGAGTCATGTTAATATTTATCCATGTATAACCATGTAACCTAACTTTAGTTTTTTTTGTTTGTTTGTTTGTTTGTTTGTTTGTTTTACAATATCGTACACAATTAATGCATAAGCATTCACTCCCTTAAACTATTCAACAATAAAATTTTATAGCCTATCCTGGAATTCTTGTGATTAGGATTACATGTCTAAATCTAGCCCATAATATTGAAGCAACTTATGATTGCAACTAGTTGCATTACAAGTAATTCAGAATTTGGGTGTTTAACACACACATTTCCCCCACAGGAAGTCTGTTCAAGTTCTGAGGTGAAAGACTACAAAATGTGGTCAAGTTTAAAGGGTGTGAATACTTATGCACATAGTCATGCATGACTGACCAATGTCACAATTCACTTCCTTTTCATCGCTTATATAGTTATTATTATTATATTTTATTATATATTTTACAGTATGAATGAATCATATGGAAACTTAACCTAATCAAACACAATCATAAATCACGAGACAATCTGACATTTAAAGTGCTGAAAGAAGCTATTTAAAGAAACTTTTTTATTTATGACAGTGTTTGACAATGATAAATGATTTTGACATAATTGATTTTGGCAATTATACAGTAAGACACAGCAGCATGCTACATTTACATGAAGTATTTAAGACAAGAGTGGCCAGCAGAAATGTGTCTTATTCAGCAGAAGCCATTCAGTACATCCTGCTTCAGGAAAAAATAACTAAAACCTGGCAGTACGGAAGATGCAAATGCTGAAACGCAGATGATTTTTTATTAGTTTCACTTTGACAATTTGTCGGTCCCAGGTGTCTGTTGTAGTTGTCTAGTCCTTTTTTTTCTCTCTGCAGACCAGCATTCTTTAAAATATGTTTGTATATTCAAATACAAATTACTTCAAAATAAAGTAATCTGTCAAATACTGATCAACACATTTACATATAAACTGCAAAGTTGTTGGAAAGGGATTTAATTCCACTGTTCCAATTTCACAATGAAAACTTTTCCCAGTACTACACAACACTAATTTACTCTCACTCATCTTCTATACTGCTTTATCCTTTATTCAGGGTTGCGGGGACCTGGAGCCGATCCCAGGAGGCTTAGGGCACGAGGCAGGGTACACTCTGGACAGGGTGCCAATCCATCGCAGGGCACACACACATACACACACATGACTGTTTTATCGGAAAAATTAACAAGGAACGTCGCTAATGACATTCGCATGAGCGCATACTAATGGAATCACTGCTGTAAAGTAAAAAACAAACAAACAAATGATAAGAATTACGACAGAGCAGAGTTTCTGTGTAGAGCAGAGAGAGAGTGTGTGTGTGTGTGTGTATGTGTGTGTGAAGGCGAGAGGAGAAGGCAGGAGGGTTTGTAAAGGCGAGAGTGTGTGTGTTGGGGGAAAACGGTGTCAAATTAGGCGCGCGCACACAATGGCAATCCGAGGTTCCACTGTATACACTAACTAAGGAAATGTAGCTTCTGGCTGGTTGGATTAAAAGACTACACCTATAATGGGATTAAAACCATTTTAAACAAGTAATTTAAAAGTAATTTAAACAATCTCACACGATTTTCTCACACTGAAAATCACCACGGCTGTGATGTGGTAGTATTCCAAGTGCCAAAGGCATCACAACACCCACAAAGTTATTCACAAGGCATGAACAAATATAAGTTATATATATATTATAATTTGCTTGTTTCTTGATTTAACCAGTTGTTTTGTTCCGCCAACACATATCCTTCCAGGATAGACCTAACTAAAGAAAGATTGTCATTTTTGGGTCTAGAGGCCGCAGACAGTTTGTCAGGCGACCCACAAACATTGAATTCAAGCCACGGTACACTGTGAAGACACAAGCATCATGATATGGGGATGCTTCTCGTACTATGGTGTTGGGACTATTTATCACATTTCAGGTATCATGAATCAATTTGAGTACATCTGAATACTTAAAGAGGTCATGTTGCTTTATGCCGAAGAGGAAATGCCCTTGAAATGGGTGTTTCAACAAGACAACGATCTCAAAAACAGCGGTAAGCGACGTTATGGAGTGGCCAGCCCAATCCCCAGACTTTAATCCAATAGAAAACTTGTGGGCTGACCATAAAAAAACCAAGAAGTGCAGAGGAATTGTGGCATGTAGTACAATTGTCACAGATGTGAAGCATGCTTCGAGTGTCGCAGTGGTAAAGTGCTCGCCCTAACATCCGGAGATCGCTGGTACGGTTCCCGTGTGATGCTGTAACCTCTCACAGCCGGAGGTCTAAAGAGAGCTGATTGGCCGAGCTCTTTCAGAGGGGAGGGATTGATAGGTACTTAGTGCTCCCACATTAATCAAGGCTCTACAGCCAATCAGGGGCGTCTGTGAGTTCGCGCACGCGGAAGGATAGCGCTGTCCTCTGAGTGTGTTACTCTGGTGACAACCAATGAGAAGGTACGTGGACGGGGCGACATGTGCATCCCCGCCCCAGATTCATCCCCGCCTCGATCTGCAGACAGGGGTACTTGAGAAAATCGGGGGAAAAAAGGAAAAAAAGAGATGCACGAGAAATATTAAACTGCATTTTAGCATTTTTTCTAAATGGTGACAAAAAAATGACAGGCTTAATCATCAAAGATAATCATCAAAATGTCTGGTCTTCTGCAGCGTTAATGTTACGCAATGGTCAGTATGGTATGTAATGGTCAGTTCACTCGTGGGCGCTCAAAGCTCACTGATGTGCAAGCCTGTATGCTTCAATCCCATAGAACAGCTACTGTAGCACAAATTGCTGAAAAAGTTCATGCTGGCTATGATAGAAAGGTGTCAGGGCAGACAGTATATCACAGCATGCTGCGTCTGGGCCAGTGCAGCTACAGAATGCTGGATGAAATCACCTACAATGAGCCCCTACATAAAACTGGACCACAGTGCAATGGAAAGTCTACTAAATCATACTTTCCTTCACATCCATGAGCATCAAGGATAGTTCTCTATAATGTTCAGTATTACTGGAGTTCATAAGAGATTCCGTTTGGATGTAATGTTTGTGTTAGTATATTAAATATGTCATTTTATTATATTATACACAAACGGCCACAAAAGTCACCCTTTCACAAAAGGTCAAAAAATTACCCTTGATCAAGCAAAGAAAACAACTAAGAAAATCCTGAAATAACTGGAACTGGCTTAAGAACTGTCCAAAGCATTATTAAAACTTGGAAGGATTGTGCTGAACCATCAACTTCATAGAAGTAATCTCGCTGGAAGTTATCATAAGTAAATAGACAGTTGAAAGCATAGCTGTGTGTAATAGTGAAAGTAAAATCATTTCCTCACAGACTTAATGTGAGGAGGTCACAGGAGTCACATGATTTTTTTTTTTTCAGAAAGGATATACATACATAGGCAAGGACATTTATAACTTCTCTGTATAAAAAAAAAAAAAAAATATATATATATATACCTATCTACACACATACATATATACACACACACACGCACATTAAAATAAATAAATAAATAAACATAAATAAAATAATAAAACCGTAATAATAGTAATAATTAGCCATATGTTTATATATACAGTATACACATATACCCATTCACACACACACCCACTCACACATACATATATATATTCACATACCCATATACATGTATATAACCACACACACACATATATATATATATATATATATATATATACACACATACCTGCCTATCCACTCGCCCATACATACAAGAAATAATATTGCTGTCTACATTATACACACCTTCATCTAAAGTGAAACAACTAAAAATAAATATAAATGTGATTAAATGGACAGATAAATAAAATAATAATGATAATAATAATAATAAATAAAAAATAGATACAAATCTAAGGTATTGATTGTTCCCAGCCTTAAAAAAAAAAAAAATTTTACATCTGTGATGTATTTTCTTCCACTTAACAACTATATACACATCCGAACAATAGAACAAAGGGAGCTCTTACAACATGTGTTAATTTGGGAGTCACATGATTGAGATTAACTGATGACTGTGTGACCAGAGGAAATCCACTTGTTAAACTCATCAGAAAAATATACAGTAGGCTTCAATCTGCTAGGGAGCATAAAGCTTGAACTTTCCTTCTTGCAATGTTGTGGTGGTTCAGAAGACGCCATTGAGAGGCAGACAGTTCACAACAGGGGACAGAGACCCTGATGAAATGTCAGTCAATTGCAGGACACCATGCATACAAAATAAGACCTTCACACCAGGTCAGGAGAGATGAGGAAATCCCTATGAAGACATGGACAGAATTGCCATCTAGAGCGAAACCAGAGCTGTGGATGACTACTAAAGCTGTGCAGCATCAACAGTCATTCAGATAAATCTATCACACACACACACACACACACAAAAAAAAAGGCGCGCGCGTCAAACTGGCATCACGCGCGTTTAAAAGCGCGCGCACAGCCGGTGCGCTCTGCGGTGACAGATGCGCCGATCGGGAATTTACGTTATTCAGACAGAAACGTGTGGGTTTTACTTGTGATCTTGGTTCCACAATGTCTTTTTTTTTTTTTTAATGAAGCATGGAGGGAAAACAGCGTTGTTCTCCACTGAAATATTTGGAGGAGATAAACCCTGATGCGCGTGATTTTACGCACTCCATCGTGTTCCCGCTTTGTGATCTATACTGCATGTATTCCATCTTTTTTATTTTATTATTATTATTTTTTTACTGTACATAGGAGTTTCTCTTTTTTACACGTCAGACATGCGGCTCTGTTCGCGCTCTAGCTGCCTGGTTCTGGTGTTGGATTGAGATGAACTTTACGCGCAGGACAGCAGTGATGGATCAAGCAGCGCCAAACTGCAGCATGTGTTGCTGCACCACTGTCAGCAAAATAGTGATGGTGCTCTTCATGATATTCCTGATGTTTGCTATATTGTTTGGAAACGCTCTGACTTTGGCTGTAGTGCTCCGAACTAAACCTTTCCACACCCCTCACGGTTATCTGAAAGCCTCTTTAGCTCTGGCGGATTTGGCCGTGGGGATGTTTGTGGTTCCTCTGTCCGTGTACGCAGAGATGACTCTGATGCTGACGGACGCAGCACCGGGTTGGACCGTGCGTAATTCCCGACACACACTTCTCCACCCGTGCATCGTCATCGGCCCGGTGTTTGCAGGCTGCACGCTGGTTTCCATCACCACAGTGTTTCTTCTCACCATCGAGCGCAGTGTTGCAGTTTTGAAGCCTTTGCACAAAGAGGCCGTTATTACACGAAGGCGCACCAGCATGCTGATTGTCTTTTCCTGGACGGGCAGCTTTTTCTTAGCGCTCTCTCCCCTGATCTTCAGCAGGAAGCTGGCACTGGAGTATAACGCCTGCAGCAGAATGTGCATTTACGCGTTAGGAGCAAACGAGTTCCCGAGGCAGGCATGGCATATTCTTTTACTTTTCCCAGCCTTCGATTTTACTCTGCTCTTAGGAACTATTGTTACCAATATTATTTCCTTCACTACGATCCGCCATCATTCAAAGAAAAGAAAGCGTCTGGCTCAAGCGGGCTGCCGAAGTACATCAGGACCAAGTTTCTCCGACATCAAAGCTGCGAAAACCATCGGCGCTCTCACGCTGGTCTTCACCGCCTCCTTCACTCCTGTTGCGGTGTTTGTGGTCGGAAACGTCAGTGGAAACGAATGGTGCAATTTCTCCTTTTGGGCTTTTTGGCTCTTGGCCGCCAGCAGCTGCTGGAATGTCATCATCTACAGTGTGAGAGACCAAAAGTTCCGACTCCGAGCGCGTCAGCTTCTCCTGTTCTCCAAAACAAAGACTTCTCCCTAAACGTTAAAAAAAAAGAAAGTTTTATTACAGTATAAATGGCTCCATTTACGCACGCACGGCCTGATCAGGAGCGCACAGTGTATAGGTGTAATGTTGTTGTTTCAGTTGGCGACTGATGTGGAGATGTACCTGCTGTGAGAACATTATAGGTGAGTATTTCAGCAGGGGTTCTGATGAATTTAACAATGTAGCACTATCGCCTTGCACCTCCAGGTTCTGGGTTCAATTTCAGCCTCTGGTCTGTATGCATGAATTGCCCCCACCTGTGGACATTAAGTCTCCTGGAATGTATACTGGATAAAGGGGTATCGACAATGAGTAAGTGAGTCATTTCTGTAAAATAATAAAGGACAATCTTGATATCAATGGTCCTCTGCATGGTGTCTATCAAATTTCAACACGATATCAATAATACACTCTTTCTCTGTCTCTCTCATTCATTATCTATATTAATTATCCTGTACAAGGTTGTGGGACTCAGGGGACTTGGGCATGAGGAGGTGTACAGTACAACCTGGACAGGGTGCCAATCCATCACAGGGTACAAAAGCATACAGGCACTCCCTCTCACACTATGTGCAATTTGGAAAAGCCTGTTAGACTACTGGCTTTGACTACTTTTTGGACTGTGGAAGGAAACTGGAGTACCCAGAGGAAATCCACCATGCACACAGCAGGGATCGAACCCTCAACCCTGCAGTTGAGGCCACTGTGCCACCTCAATACAATATCCTACATTGTAATGAATGTCATAAAATTCAGTTTAGTTCTCAGCTTGGTACATGATATTTCTATAAATATATACAGTATGTGTACATTCTTATGACTGGTTTCTTTGTTCTTTTGTGTCTAAAAATCCCACAGGTGTTATGCATAGAAAAACGTTTGTTCTCTT
This sequence comes from Channallabes apus, assembly GCA_030522415.1. Taxonomy (NCBI): domain Eukaryota; kingdom Metazoa; phylum Chordata; class Actinopteri; order Siluriformes; family Clariidae; genus Channallabes; species Channallabes apus. The sequence goes on from CM060104.1 coordinate 5,512,656, forward strand.
TGTTGCTAATTAGTGATTATAAATGATTGATAAGTTATTTGTATTTATATGTATTAATATTGCCTATTAATATGATGTACGAGTATTCTTTCTATATATTAGATCTTGGGAAATTAATAATTTTTTAGCAATATTAAACTTTGTTTACAAGACATCATACACATGATTGCAATTTCTATGTAAATGCACTTAGTCATCTCGCCCACTCATGTTTCTGCTGTGCATCTGGTGTTACTGTATGCATGTAACGTAACATACACACGGAGTATGAAAATATTTGGAAGACATTTTTCTAGAAAGTGGAAAATGATCATTTCCTGTATGTATAGATGTTTTTGATGGATATTTTGTGGTCCATAAAGAAAAGAATGAAAAAGGTGAAGCTTAATGTACTGATTTAATCCCTCAGAGCCTAATGAATAGGAATAAATCCTTCTTCTCAATACTTTATGTTTAGCCCCATAGTCAGAATTATCTGGATGCTGCTTAATCTTGATAATACTGTTACAATTCTATAAATATGTTCTTACATGTTGAAAACCATGTTTTAATAATCGCAGTAGTGTTTACTTTCCCAAAATTAATGTTATTTCTGAAAGCAACACAATGTCCTAATTCAAAGGGTGACAGAACAAAAATAAGCCTCACAAAAATGAACCTCTCTTTTTGTCGTACTCTTTTGCATATATGCAAATTGCTAACTGATGGCTTTGTGTTGTGTCAAGCCCTAATGTAAATGGCCCACTTTACTTACTGTGCCATGTACTGTTACACCAAAAAAAAAATGGAATAAAGGTTGAATCACTTAGTTTCTCTTTAAATGTTTAATCAAGTCTACTAAGATATAACAAGAAGATTTAATTGCACGTTAGAGTAACACAAAGCTTACCCTCCTTAGCATTATTGTTCTTTCAAAACCATGCAAGTTCTCTCTATTTCCTCTGAATTTTATCCTCTAGAAATGTAATTATATGAATCTGTACTGTGCTGATTTTAATTGTTTAAAGTACAAACCATTACTTTTTCCTGGCACAATCCAGTACAAAGTGAGTTTAAGCACTGAGGCAGAATTGTCTGGTTTTAATATGGACCCGCCCCCCCCAAGATTTCTCTTGTGTGTAAATGATTATATTCACATTTCTTAACGGTTCACACAAAGTACACGTAACAGTCTAAATGTGCTAAATAAGCTGTCATTTTATTTGAATACTATATTGAATATCAATTTAGAAAAACAGCACATTAAATACGTTTCTTTGCAGGTTTCACATTATTCACCCCAAACAGAAAAATGCTGCCCTTATGGCTCCCTTACCAATTTGTAGGGTGGCAATAGCAGACAGTTCCCTCGTAGTGCTTTTCTGCCCCAGACTCTCATTAATTCAAAATCAGCACCTAGCAACGTATAAATTAATCTGTATACGTGATGTGATTTTCAAAGGCATTAAAGATTTATATCATAGTGAACTAAAATTGACATTTGTAGTACATCTCGTGTGTAATCTCTACTTAGAGAGAGAGAGACCCAGTTGCTTTAGCTTACAAAGTAGCGCCTTAATTTATCCAGTTTTCTCATCTCTTGCAAAATGCCATGAATATCTTTATAGGTTAAAGCATGAGTTGTGTGCTAGATATTGGTCGGACTATGTTTTTGAAATCCATTTAAAGTTTGTGTGGAAATTACTTAAGAAACACGCATCCATTACTTGTTAGCTATAGAATCCTCTCGGCTTCAATGCATTACTGAAGAAACATGTCGCACATCTTGGATGCCTGGGTATGTTTTGTGTAGGTGTTAATTAGATTTTTTTTTTTTTTAACAAGCTGTTCTAGACTACAGTTAAAGGCTTGCAGAATATGAAGCCAAAAGCCTGGTTTTATAACATAATTCAAACACTTGATCTTGTTCAATTTCCTAAACCACATCACATCAGGAACTGCTTTGTACGAACTGCAAAGTGACTGGACAGAACACTACACATTACAACTTCCATGCAATGCTCAGTGAGAGTGCAATAAACATCAGGGACACATTCACTAAGTGAAGTGGTAGGAACAGGGAATGCAAAAAAATGAAGAGGTACATATAAAAGGGAGGGGGGAATTGAATAGAAGGACAGATGTGTCGTCAAACCGAATAAAAGCCAGACAACTTGCCAATTGCAATAACCTTCCTGCACAGGTTTTCAACCCTGTGTTTTGGAGAACCCCCATTTTACTGTCTGTCCTGGTGATTCGAAAATCAGCTAAACTCCCTAAGTTAAAGTGGTGTGTTCTAGCAGGGAAAGCAATAAAATGTACAGGACAGGGAGTACTGAAGGAACAGTGATGAGGAGCTGTGTATTAAGGGAACAAGTGGAATCAAACCATGGAAGCAAAATATTTTCCAAGGCATTACAAGAGCCAGAGAATCCACGCAGTATAGCATTTTGTTTATAGACAAAGAGATTGGTACAGGACCAAGAGATTTTTCTTTCTGAATATATTTTGCTCCACAACTTTGTGGATCAATGCACATAATAAATAGCTTTACATTCATCAAAAGCAACATTATGAATGTAAATAATGACCGTATTTTAAAAAGCAAATTATTCCAAGAATTCCCAATTTCGTGGTGATTCCATAATTTCTTATTAAATATCTAGTCATTCTTGTCCTCCACAGTTTGGAATTACAAGGCCCTTGGTGAAGTTGTCTTTTAATAATAGTTATTAGAAATCACAGCAATGTTAAATTGTAAAAATAAGAGCATTTCCACTCGCAAAATATGACTCACGGATGGGACTAAACAGCTGTCTGGACATAAGAAAACCACTTGTTAGTAAGTAAGGCAAGGCAAGTATATTTGTATAGCACATTTCATACACAATGGTAATTCAAAGTGCTTTACATAGAAGAAGAGAAAATAATCATAAAATGAAATAAAAGATAATATCAATAAAACTTTTTAACAAAATCTTTCATTCATTCATTCATCTTCTATACCGCTTAATCCTGTGTTCAGGGTGGCGGGGGACCTGGAGCCTATCCCAGGAGACTTCGGGCACTAGGCGGGGTACACCCTGGACAGGGTGCCAATCCATCGCAGGGCACACACACATACACACACTCACACACCCAATCACACACTACGGGCAATTTAGGAATGCCAATTAGCCTAACCTGCATATCTTTGGACTGTGGGAGGAAACCGGAGTACCCGGAGGAAACCCACCAAGCACGGGGAGAACATGCAAACTCCATGCACACAGAGACGGGAATCGAGCCTGGCCGGGGAATCGAACCCAGACCCTGGAGGTGCAAGGCGACAGTGCTAACCACTACACCACCGCGCCGCCTTAACAAAATCTTAATAAAAATAAAATAAAAAAAAGAACAGTTAGCAATAAAACTTTAAACTAATTTAAATTTAATTAAAAATAAAAATAGAAAATGAATTAAAACTAATTAAAACATCATTTAAAATAGGAAAAAAATAATTATTAAATAAAATAATGCAATCGGTTAAAAAATTAAGTAAATATAAAATATAATGCAGCCGGTTCGGACGTAGCACAGTGCTCATTTGATAAATGTGCTGCTAAACAGATGAGTTTTAAGTCTTGCTTTAAAAGTGACTAATGTTTTAGCACATCTGATCTCTTCTGGAAGTTGGTTCCACATGCGGGTAGCATAATGGCTAAAGGCGGACTCCCCTTGTTTTGTGTGAACCCTTGGTATTTCTAACTGATTCGATCCTACCGACCTGAGTGGTCTGTTAGGTTTATATTCAATGAGCATATCTGTAATGTATTTAGGTCCTAGGCCATTAAGTGATTTATAAACAAGTAAACGTACTTTAAAATCTATCCTAAATGTTACAGGAAGCCAGTGTAAGGACCTGAGGACTGCTGTGATGTGATCTGATTTTCTGGTTCTAGTGAGAATCCTGGCAGCAGCGTTCTGGATGAGCTGCAGTTGTCTAATGGTCTTCTTGGGAAGGCCGGTGAGGAGACCATTACAATAATCCACCCTGCTGGTGATAAAGGCAAGGACAAGTTTCTCCAAGTCTTGATTGGAAACAAAACATCTAATTCTTGCAATGAACCACCATACTGAGATGATAGTATGGTGATTTAGTTACTGCTTTGACATGGCTACTGAAACTAAGGTCTGTCCTCCAGAATTACCTCAAGATTCTTGACTTGTTTTTTAGTTATTTGACCCCTAGAGTGAAGGTATGCATTCACCTTCAGAGCTTCATCTTTATTTCCAAATGCAATGACCTCAGTTTTCTCCTTGTTTAATTGAAGAACATTTTGGCAGATCCAACTGTTAATTTCATCAAGGCATTGGCAGAGGGAGTCAACTGGGCTGGAGATAAGGCTAGGTAAGTCTGGGTATCATCAGCATAGCTGTAAGTAAGTAAGGCTAATTGGGGAAAAATGTTAGCAATTTGCAGGACACAGATTGGACTTTGGAGCAACAGAAAAAAACGGTCTTGCAGTCTGACTAGTCTAGATTGACCCTATTCCAAAACAATAGGTGTGTCAGGGTAAGAAGAGAAGTGGATGAATCAATCCGCTCATCATGAATTTTGCCCAATGCACAAGCCTCTTGAAGCAGTGTTGTTAATCTGGTGTTGCTTCAGCTTATTTCCCAGATGAAATAGAAAGATCCATTGAGCTCAAATTGTGAAATAGCGGTTCTGTGAGCATGATGAATTATTTTTACTCATAAATTAGTCACTGCAGGATCCTGACTTTAACCCCATTCAATGGTTTTTGGTATGTGCGGCAGAAGGAATGAAGAGTGATTCAACTCTCCCATCGTCATCAATACAAAATTGCATAAGAAAAACAAAACAATTCTATGGCAAATGTGGGCTCTAATCAAAGCTAAATGCAGTCCAACAAAATATTAGTTGGTCAGTGTACTCAAATCCTTTTATGTATAATGTACTTAAGCTTGAAAAGGTATACAGAACCACAGTTACAGTATTGTGCACTTACTCAATTATGTACAAAACCATGACCTATTTTCAAGCATACATTTCAGAAGAATATTTGCATGCCTCTAAAGAAAGCAGCATATTGTATGGCAGACCAGTTTTTAGATGGAAATAAAACTTGGCAAATTGTAGGCTTCTGGGTTTTGCATGAAAATAAAAAGGAGCAAGTGTGACAGAACTCATTCTCCAGCACACTCAGTAAAACCTAACTGCAGTTTTACTTATAATCTGTATCTAACACTACTGATTATTTTCAAGCAAAAGTTTTCACACCAAACATGAACAGTGTTTATTTTATTACTCTTTAGTACTTAATTTTATGTAGAAATGTATTCTAAGATACATTTGCAATTTTTTGTATATGCCCAACGTTTTTGCTCAGTACTGAATGTTAAATAGTGGGACGTTAATCAAGTACAAGACAACTTGGAACATATGACACATTAAATGTGCTTTTATTTATCTGCTGTGATAGTCACGTCAGTGAGTCTGTAGTTTCTGTTCAGGTTCTACAGTGCGACATGCTGAAACCAAGCCAACTAAACCCTGTGGATATTAAAAAGAAAAGCAATACATATTCACAGTTCCATAAAAAGGTTATTCAGTGTATGTCTGACTCACACTGGTTCCTTATTCATTCTCAAATAATGCACTTTTTATGTCTTCTATACTAAATATAAAAAAGATTTTGTTGCCATTGCTTCTATTTAGAGCATGGTGTGTGTGTGGGTTGGGATTTTAAAACGTAGACGCTTCTTTCTAATCAATGTTCTAGGTTAAATAAATAACACCTGATACACTGTCATTTGGAAAACAAGACATTAGACAAGACATTATACAACTAATCAAAAGATAAAACGAATTTCTATGCATACAAGCAATACATAATTTAGCAGAGGTGTATGAACAGTGGATTGCATAATTTAGAGTACAAAGTTGAATATCAAATATAGAGTTTTCACAGACAGGCAAACACAGTGCTGCATGTTATTATCATGTTGTCCTTGCTGACACTGATTTGGAATGAATTTCCTTCCAACACTAAATGTATTTTGCAGAAAACTTTGTTTCCTGACAAGTATTTTACATCAATAAATATATTTCCTGCAGCACCTGGAATCAAAGTTTGGATTGGCAGTTTAATAATAATATAACCGTATAAATTAGAGGGGCTGTCTCTGACCAAATATCAATATTTTTTCTTCCACGATCGGAAATAAAGTCGAATCGGCATCAGCGGATTCCTCCTCTGGAGACCGGGATGGAAAATGTCGAAGTCTGCTTTTCTCACTCTCTCCAGGTAATCATCAATGGCAACCTGCAATGGATGCACATACTGTACACAGACACGCAAGTTCCAACAATACATTACAAAAGAAAACAACAAACTAATCCGACAATTTTTTGCTTAATGCGCCGTAATTTTTTCAATCCTGATTAAAGTCTATTAACGCAGCGATGCATTTTAAGTAAATAAGTAAGATCACTAATTTAACTTTTGGAAGTCATTTGGTGAAAATTAGAAATTAGAAAGAAGACAAAAAAAAAAAAAAAAAAAAAGGTTACTTTTGTGATACCCCTCCACTGGACAGAATATTAATACTTTATGAGGCTTGTTGCCTTGGGGACAGAAAATTCTCTCTTCTGCCATCTCGCCCTACACTACTGCCTGAGCTTTTCTACTGCAGGCTTGAGAAGGAACCACTATAATAACGAAATAATTCAGTGTCACGCCATCACTTACATTCCTAATGAGACACGGAGTCAGACGTGAGGTTATACGGACGTGTACTCTCTCTCTCTCTCTCTCTCTCTATTAGGCTGGGCAGTAATTTAAAGTGGAGGCAGAGGAGATGAAATCACTTACTGTTTGCAGGAAAGCAGGCATGGCAGCATCTGGAACATTTTTACTGAACGATCTTGCCTGTATATAAACATAATAAACATGATTACTGATGGGGAAAATGGGTGATGTATCAAGCATCTAATGCAACAGATCCACAGAAGACATATGCTGATGCCAGGTTTTGTCAACCATAAATACCATACTACTTACTTTTTAATTAAGAGTAAGTTTAGCTTAAACATTCTATCTAAATATGAAGGACAAATAAATACAACAACCATTACATCATATGTTCAAATGCGTAATTAGTAAACAGGAAAAAATATTTTCTTATAAAATGTATGAGTGATTCAACCATTAAAATAATCATATGCATGTCATTATATGAATAACAGTAAATGAATATTAGCAATTTGAAGATTTTTATTAAACAAACAAAAACACTTACATGTTGGAGATGAACATGTGCTTGACTGGCAATGTCGTACACAACGTCCCTGACATTCTGCTCCCTGCTGCCACGGATGAAATCCTCTTGAGAGGCGCCGTGCTGGGAAAGATTTGATCAGAGATCTTGTGAGCTCGGGCAGATTCAGTTGGCTTTTTGCCCCTGCTCAAATTCTTTGCTAAAAAGAGCGCAAATGTTATCCAGAGCAGCACATCTCGGCTCTGAACAACTAATATGATGTAGACAGACCTGTAGCTGTAGCAGTGTCTCTAAGCCTCACAGGTAAATCCGTAACCCCCGCCACCCCCCCCGCCCCCACACACAAATCCTTATAGTAAATGTTTTAATAAACAGGTACCGAGGCAATTAAACCCTAACTGATCTTTTATCAGGTCTTTCTTAAAATATTGACTAAATTTAAAATAAAAAACAATCAAAATGTATTAAAAATATAATAAATTAACAAAGAAAACAAACAAATCAACTTATATAGACCTTAAAATATTATTCCAAGCTTAAAAGATGACCCATTGCTGCTTGTATTTCAGCAGACATGTAGTACATATGCACAGCATGTTTAAACAGCACCCCCTGCAGGTAGGATTACATCACTACCTCAAACAAACAAAAACAAACAAGGAGACATCACTCACTCACATGGCATTAATCAAGCTTTGGACAGATGACCGGAAACAAGCTTGGTCCACATAATCTAAATCCTTTAGTCTGGTTTGTAGAATGTCCATATCCAAAAAACAGACTTAGTTTGAGCCAGACTTGCCAGTTACATAAAACCCAAAAATGCCATAAGGATCAGTCCCATGTCCAGAATTACTGTATACTGATTGTTTACTGACTGCTGTTCACAACTAAAGTTTCTGAATTGGTCTCCTATTCCAATACAATGCATAATTGTTCCTGGAAATAGTCCAATTGATATTGTACACTATATCAATACGCATAATACACTGTCCACAATCCAGCATACAACCAAGGCGCACTGCTTCTACATCCTTGTCATTGTAAACAAATGTTGTGTAATGATCTCTAAGGTACAAAAAAGTAAAAAAAAAAAATTAAAATAAAATGTGTTTATATATATATATATATATATTTTTTTTTTTTTCCCCCCAATCAAATTGCCATATATTATTTATTACTCCTTACAAGTGTTGGAGGACGTTACTTTTTAAAGTAACTAATTACATTACAAAATTACTGTCATTAAAAAGTAATCAGTTACATTACTTCGTTACTTTCTGATAAAAGTAACTAGTTCGAGTACTTCTCCATTGCAGAAAATGAAAACTCCTTTGTGATTCCTCATGCATGTTGTTTTAGTCAAGACCTTTATAATTCATTATTCTACCATCATCACTCAGCGACGTTTGGCCCGTAATCTGTTAACTACCAGCAGGAATAACAGAGGGGGTGGGTTATCAGGGACAGAGCTTGTAGGACGACTTTCTCACACACACATACATACACACAATAATGGATTGGGAATTCATGCTGCCTGGCTCACGAATTACATAAATTGTCTGAATAACAGACCAAATTTTTGAAAAAGTAACTAAATAACTGAGAACCTAAATGGCAGACGTACTGTAACTCAAGTACTCTAACGTGCTACTTTGTAACGCCTTACACCAAACACGGCTCCTTACTTTACCTATGATGATAAGAAAAAACAGAGTGCACTGATTTCAGTTAAAAAGGCGGAAGTCATTGATGCATGACTATGTTGAAGGTCAATATTACAAACAAAATATTTACATCATTCTTTTTAATCACGATTTTTCTGTACTGTGAAAAAGTCTCGAGCCATTCCTCATTTCGTTGTCTGCAGCAACCTCATTTCCTCTCGTATGTTTCAACCAAACAGCATTACCAGTATACTAGTCACCGGCCTGTTTGTCCGTCACCATGTTTCTTTCTGCCTGTGTCACATGTGATTTGTTGGCAGATCATCAACTAGTCATTGCTGTTCTGAATTCAGTTCTGTATCTACTTTATATGTACCCGTCATGGACATTATGAAGATAAGAAATAAAAGATAAAGAATGTTTAAGATAAAGAAGATAAAAAAATTGATATCTGAAAACAAATACATTTTTCTATGCCATTGTCATCACCTTCAATCAATACTTTGTACCACTGTTTGTGTCTGCTTATAAATATCAGGTTGGGCAAGAACTCAGTTTAACAAACAGAATATAGAGCTGTTAGAAATAAATAGGGAACCCAATTTCTGTAACATTTGACCGTTTGCCGTAATTCAGTCATTCAGTAACTCAAGTCAGCAGGTTCTCGGAATATTTGGTTTTGACCAAAGCCTGGCTATGAAAATAATATGAAGGATAAACTGAGAGATCATTTAAGACACTCACCAGCATGCAGATGTCCATGGGGAGGTAGACCCTGCGTCTCTGGCTGTGGTATGGTGTTGCTCGCAGACACGTCACAATCCCTTGTGCTTTACCAATATGGCTGGCGGCATGATCTGCATGGACATTCTTTACTCCTTTACACAAAGACATGCAAAAATATTAAGCAATTCATCTTACTTTACTCTCTTTTCTCAAAGGATTATGGTATCTATACTTGCATTTACACTCTTGCTACTAAAGGACGTTCCTTTCGAAAAACACACAGATTTGTAGCTTAATTTACACTGTATGGTAAACTAAAATGATGGACGGATTCGTTAATAAAATGGGCGTGCAAAAATATGTTGTAAATCATGTACAGTCATCTACAACCTTTAGTCCTCCATTGTGAGTAAAGCTCTGAATGAATGTCTTTTTTTTTTTTTTTTTGGCTTTTCTTTTTTTTTTTTCTACAATAACTGTTCTGAATTTATCCATGCAAGTATATTAAATATGGGCTAGATTCTAGCAGCAGATGTCCAAGTCCCAAACCACCAGAGGGCCACATAAGGATGAAGGATTTATATATTCCAGGTAAGCTTTGACCTCCTGAGACCCAGAGTCTAATGTTGTGTATACTGTAATGTCTCTTTCTGTTTATTAGCAACTGCTAGCTATGAACGTAATCGCTGTCTACTACAAGCAGGAAGAAGTTAAAAGTAATATTCAAAATAACTCAAAACACTTTTAATGTTTTAATTATTTTTGACCCAAATACATTTCCACACATCTCAGCAAAAAAGTTTTATTTATGTATTTTTCCTGTTAGTCAGGTCAAATATGTGGCTCATTCCATTTGCAATCAATAATCAACTCATCATAAATAATTTATATCGACATGTTGCCTGTTTTTTCACATTTTAAGTTTACGTTTTATTATTTAACAGTTGTAATAGCACAATCCCTACAAATTAGTTATATGAGACAAAATCAAAAATTATCTAGAATACTGTTCTTATCTCTTCGTATTTTTAGCACTTTATTTATTTTTTTATTCTTATATTGTGCATAATTATAATTCTTATATTGTGAATGGCAAGTGCACCACCTTGTGCTGTACATATTAACATATACAGTGGTGTGAAAAACTATTTGCCCCCCCCCCCCCCTCCTGATTTCTTATTCTTTTGCATGTTTGTCACACAAAATGTTTCTGATCATCAAACACATTTAACTATTAGTCAAAGATAACACAAGTAAACACAAAATGCAGTTTTTAAATGACGGGTTTTATTATTTAGGGAGAAAAAAAATCCAAACCTACATGGCCCTGTGTGAAAAAGTAATTGCCCCCTGAACCTAATAACTGGTTGGGCCACCCTTAGCAGCAATAACTGCAATCAAGCGTTTGCGATAACTTGCAACGAGTCTTTTACAGCGCTCTGGAGGAATTTTGGCCCACTCATCTTTGCAGAATTGTTGTAATTCAGCTTTATTTGAGGGTTTTCTAGCATGAACCGCCTTTTTAAGGTCATGCCACAACATCTCAATAGGATTCAGGTCAGGACTTTGACTAGGCCACTCCAAAGTCTTCATTTTGTTTTTCTTCAGCCATTCAGAGGTGGATTTGCTGGTGTGTTTTGGGTCATTGTCCTGCTGCAGCACCCAAGATCGCTTCAGCTTGAGTTGACGAACAGATGGCCGGACATTCTCCTTCAGGATTTTTTGGTAGACAGTAGAATTCATGGTTCCATCTATCACAGCAAGCCTTCCAGGTCCTGAAGCAGCAAAACAACCCCAGACCATCACACTACCACCACCATATTTTACTGTTGGTATGATGTTCTTTTTCTGAAATGCTGTGTTACTTTTACGCCAGATGTAACGGGACACGCACCTTCCAAAAAGTTCAACTTTTGTCTCGTCGGTCCACAAGGTATTTTCCCAAAAGTCTTGGCAATCATCGAGATGTTTTTTAGCAAAATTGAGACGAGCCTTAATGTTCATTTTGCTTAAAAGTGGTTTGCGCCTTGGAAATCTGCCATGCAGGCCGTTTTTGCCCAGTCTCTTTCTTATGGTGGAGTCGTGAACACTGACCTTAATTGAGGCAAGTGAGGCCTGCAGTTCTTTAGATGTTGTCCTGGGGTCTTTTGTGGACTCTCGGATGAGTTGTCTCTGCGCTCTTGGGGTAATTTTGGTCGGCCGGCCACTCCTGGGAAGGTTTACCACTGTTCCATGTTTTTGCCATTTGTGGATAATGGCTCTCACTGTGGTTCGCTGGAGTCCCAAAGCTTTAGAAATGGCTTTATAACCTTTACCAGACTGATAGATCTCAATTACTTTTGTTCTCATTTGTTCCTGAATTTCTTTGGATCTTGGCATGATGTCTAGCTTTTGAGGTGCATTTGGTCTACTTCTCTGTGTCAGGTAGCTCCTATTTAAGTGATTTCTTGATTGAAACAGGTGTGGCAGTAATCAGGCCTGGGGGTGACTACAGAAATTGAACTCAGGTGTGATAAACCACAGTTAAGTTATTTTTTAACAAGGGGGGCAATCACTTTTTCACACAGGGCCATGTAGATTTGGAGTTTTTTTTTTCTCCCTTAATAACGTAAACCTTCATTTAAAAACTGCATTTTGTGTTCAATTATGTTATCTTTGACTAATAGTTAACGGTTTTTGATGAGCAGAAACATTTAAGTGTGACAAACATGCAAAAGAATAAGAAATCAGGAAGGGGGCAAATAGTTTTTCACGCCACTGTATGCGTGCTACAGAGAAATATTATGCGAAACAAAAAATACAGGTTAATACGTTTTTAATCGGTTAAATTGTTAGATTAAAGCTATTAACGTTAACATCCCTACTTTGGATGAGATATATATTAAAATGAAGAATGTACTATTTCAACAGGATGTGTACAGTACAGTAGCGTTAAGTGCATTGGCTATTAGAATTTCAAAGTGCAAAACAAAAACCTCTTTTAAAAAAATAAGGTGGAAATTGGCAGCAATTTTGCTGAAATTAACAAGTAGAAGAAAATCAATGTGCTGTGAATGTTTTTCAGTAATGCCCCATTCGCTGGTCAGAGCATTAATGCTTCTGTTGCCTTGGGGACAGAAAATTATCACTCTGCCACTTCCATCTCTCCCACTTTACTGCCTGAACCCTGAGCTTTCGTAGTGGAGGCTTAAGAAGGAACTACTATAATAAAGAAATAACTCTGTGTCATGGCATCACTTAGATGTGCAATTACACAGAGAGACAGACATGTGAGGTTACCAAGAATCTCTGCATCAACAAAGATGAGCAGAAAATCAAGGAATATGTTTCAGTTTGTGTGTGTGTGCATGTGTGCGTGTGTCTAAGACTTTTAATTGACTTGAACAAAATGATTAAAAAAAGAAATCATCCTAAGAGAACATTTTTAAAGAGTTATCTGAATCTAGATACTACTTTTAAAGTTTGAACAAAAGGTGCAACATCTATCAGTCTTCCTCACTCCTAAATGAAGGTTGATTATCTGAAACTTAACCCTGACGAAACTCAACTCATGTATCTAACAATAACAAAACTCTGCTCTGCTGGTCCTGTCAATCACAACTGACTCATCTGTCACAGACGTAGAAATATTTGAGGGATTTTTTTTTGTTGTTGCCCGCCTTAACTCCCGTGGCACTGCTTCATCTACAAGTTTTACAAATTTCCTATTTACGACATCAGAAAAGAAACAACTTTTGCCACAGGATCTGCTCAAATGCTGCGTTTCTACAAAACAAGTTCGCAATCTTGGGATCAGGTAAATGTTTAAGGCCACATGTTTGATCAGACACCAATATAGTACAGAGACAGAAAAAAAAAAGAAGAAAAAAAAAACAAAACACCACAACGCTCTTAGAGGCAGGACTGAACGGTTTCTCAAATTTCAGTGCGTCTCTTGCTATCTGATTAACTACCATCATTACTCATGTGGCTATACTTGAAAATCAAGACAAACAGTAACACAGAAAAGACAATAAGGTTAGATAAATCTCAACCCAGTGGAACCTCGGATTGTGAGTAACGCAGTTTGCAAGCAAAGATTTTAAATAAATTTTGACCTGGAAAACGAACAAGTCTTGGTTTACGAGTATCATGCATCACACATGCGCTTCTTGTTTTGACGTCGTGCGTCACGTGATCATAACTGAACCAAGTTGGCGCTGCAGAATTGTGGGTAATCGTCTCCCCTGCTGGGTCTTAGCAGTGTCTCTTACTGGTATAATCACCATCTGTACGCGCGTGTACTGTTTACTATAACACTGTGACCACGTGTGTGTGCGTAAAACATTTTTTATTTTGTGTTTGTATGCGTGTGTGTATAGCGCCGTTTATTATAACACACGTGTGTGTGCGCGTGTAAAGCAAAAGAAAGTCTCATCAGAGAGGTTAAAGATCCATTTTCTCTCTCTGTATCGGCCTGCACTTCGTGTGCACGCTCGTCATTGGACATCGTGCCCCTTCACACCCCCCCTCCTCCTCTCACTTCACACACCACACAAACAAATACACAAACACACACAGCGCCTGTGCGCATAAACGGAAACACATATCTGTCAGGATTTTCTTTTACTTTATAACTGCCTGGCAAAACCCACATTCTGAACCGGTCCCGAAGCACTTAGCCAGAAATCACATCTGATAATGTCCAAGTCATTCTGAATTGCCTCTGCTTTGTTTTATTTAAGCTTTCCGTTTAATACTATTTGGAATTTAACCCTGAAGTTAAAATTTCTGACATTGTGAAGCAGAATAAGTGGAATTATAAAGAAAGACTTTAAGATTTACAAGCCTGTCCAACACCTTAATGGTTTATTCTGCTAATCTTACTTTCACTTTATCCCTGTTAATTACACCAACTGTTGGTCGCCAGCCGCAATTAGTCAAGAAGGATACGTGTTGAAGGAGCAAAATAAATAGTTGAATAAACATACAAATTATAATCTTTTTAGAATAAATGGTGGTTTTGAGAATAAATGGTCTTTATTACTATCTGAAAACTCCAAAAAATCCTCATCTTGTAATGACACCTTACTTTCTCTGCAATTACCTTGAATTATTGAATACTTATTGATTTTTCTATTTATAGCATTATTATTTATGCACTTGGATGTAAAATTGTCTTTTTATTACAATGTACACCTTTCAAGTGCTTTAACTTATTTTCAGCAACAAAAAAACCCCTCTAAACTCTGTACCCTTCCTGTACTGGATAGGAGAGATGTACAGAAGGGAAAAATGAGTAACAGACTCACCCAAAGTCTCCAGAAGGAGGTAGAGGAGAGACGACTGGGTATTCTCTGCATACGCCTCCAGGTCCTGAAGATTCCTGTACGCTCGGTCCTCCATATCCTTTTCCTTCAGAAAGCAACATTGTCAGTTCTTTACTTCTTTAATGCTGAATAATGATGTGGTTACGATGTGCTTATTAATACACTAAACAAACAAAATAGTAGACCTACTTGAATACAAATTTATACTATGAAGTAGGGCTGCACGATATATCTAAACAATATCGTTATCGCGATAATGGCATGCGCGATAACAATATCGCAAAGAGTTGCGATAAATACTTTATTTGCCAAGCATTTGTGTGTCCAAATTTGACCAATCAGATGGGCCCTTACTATGTTTATACCCGCTTATATCTTTATATATATATATTTTTATATTTATACTAAGCCTGGATGATCAGAAGACTTAGTAACTAGCCGTTAGCCCGACCTAGCGATTAGCCGTTAGCCCTTTGTAGCGTGGACGGTAAACCCAAACGCGGAAGCAAGTGAGTAGGCAGGATAACCACGCAAATTAGTTTAAGGACTCTCACAGAAGGGGAGCAAGGGAAAAACACACATTTAACCCGCGTCCTATAAACACACACTCGAATCAGAAAGTAAACAATCTGAACCGACATGGCGAACTCAGTGACTAAGCTCTATGCAATGCTTTGTTTAGTCCTCTTATACTTCCGGGTTCGCGCCTGCATTACTTCTGGGTCCTAGTGCCAGTTGCGGAGCGAGTGTGTGTGACAAATAGTATTTTTTAAATTAAATTTTTGTTTAATAATTTTTATTTAAAAAAAAAAAAGGCAAGCCAAAGAGAATATTTAGTTTAAAAGATGCTCTTGTTTTAAGACACTATTGATGAGTGTATAGTTACATGTAAATATAAAGTAATGTTTGAAAGTAATTCATATTGTGTTGGCAGGTTTATAGTAACAGCAAACCAGAAGTCAGAATATCTGCTGAGGGTTTTAAGTCATTCATAGTGTTTTGAAGTCTAAATATTTGCAACTGCCTTGACATATAGTTTCTTTTTAGCCTGAATTAGATTTAATTACATCAGACGAATATCTATTACCTGTTTATTTTAGTATGATCATTACATATAAATAAATAATAAAAAAATAGGCAATAATAATAAAAATTGCATTTCTCTAGGGAAATGTTATATCGCAAGAAATATCGTTATCGCAATATTCAACAACTATATCGCATATTTTCCTAATATCGTGCAGCCCTACTATGAAGTACTGTACTGTATAAATCTGTGTCCAAGCAGGTCAACACTTAGGATAATGAGAAGAAATATAATACAGTATCTCCAAATACCTTTACAAATACTGTAGCTCCCACTGATTTAATCTTGAGTTAATTCTCACACACAGACACACACATTTCATCAGTGATGCTATTCCTGTGATCAACACAAGATGAAATTATTACGCGGTGACACTAAACGGCAGGACTTACCCTTTCAGCTATGATTCTCACGAGCCATCTTCTCGTCAGTTTGTGTTTCTTCACTGCCTGCAAAGGCCACATTTACATTCCGAATGCACTCAAAAATCACCAATGAATTCACAAGGTGATCTTTCAGTCAGACGTGTAAGCAACATATAATCTGGTCAAGAAACAAAACAATTATTTGAAAAAATTTTTTTTATAAATTTTATACACCGAGTGAAACTGACCCTCCACAACTCCGCACTAGCGGGCTGCACCGGCGGCTCGTCTCTGTAAATGTCCTCCACCGCTGTCTTCCAAAACTGCATTCGCATTAGACCAATAGTCTTCTGAGACACAGAGTCCTTCACCTACACATCAACAAAATCAGGTTATAATGTTACACTGACTTATCAAACACTATATACACATTCACACAGTAGAAAGGTTGCATGCTCACTTTTTTTTTTTTTTTTAAAACAAGCTATGAAGATGAAACTGGGCGTAATTACGTAATGACTCAGACAAAAATCGACATCTCTAATGATTTAAACAAGAAATTACTAAACTATTTATGGGAACTCATATTTGACCTTGAAAACCTTTTGCTTTGACATTGTCAAGCTACAAATTCATGGAGGTTTATTTCGTTTTACCTACACACATTTCAATTTGTCCAAGTAAAACTAAATACCCATCACGAAGAAAAGGTGAAAAGCAAGGTTTGCACGTATGCATATATTTCTTTTCTCTGTATTTCTATTTTCTTTTTCAGAACCAAAGAAATCGCGGTTCTTAGTGCAGTTGAAAGGGATTTTGTAAGACCTTATCGCATGAAGAGTCATAGACGGGTCACTGAGTAATTTCAGCATAAGACAGATAAGCCTTGCTTCATTTCATGATTGCATTCAGTTGATGACAAAAACTGTATGAGTGGCTTCTTCTGGTCATCGATCTATTGAGAATCATGAAGAAAGGACTGAAGAGGTGCAGTATTGTAGTCCACCTTGATTCAACACAGATTTTTATCTCTAATAAAGAGCCATAACCAGATTAACCTGAGAAATAATGGAGACTTCATCAGAAAAGCCGTTTTCTTGATAGAAATTAGAAAATCAGTGAATAAAAGATACACTAACTAAACAGACATTATACAAAATTAAATTTAGTATAATGCTTAAACCTACACTGAATATCACATCACATGACCAGGGAAAAATGTGACCCTTGAATTAAAATAATTATTTATCACTACATAGAAATAGTCATAATAAAAGTCTTTATTAAAGTTCACTCTGTAGACCTGTACGCAATTTTATGAACTATGAGAGTTGTTCAGAATTGTGCGTAATAACACAGTTATAAGAATAAAAGCTCCTTAAAAAAAACCTTTACTTCTCTACATCAGCCCCTGCTTCACTTATCCTAATGTTGCACTGCTGCTTGGATAACGTCAAGGTGAAAGGTTTAGCCATGATCAGACTGCCTGCTTCATCTCTGAAACGCTGGCCTCCCAGGAACACTTTTAACGGCCAAAACATGGAGCAAGGTCAACACTGTACACGGGATGAGGCAAGAACTCCTAGTTGAGCTAGTGGTGTTTGTGAATGATTGACAGTTCCCATAGACAGATGTACTTTTTCCACTAGCTGGAGATTCAAGGATCAGGTGATCCACTTGCTAAATGTTCACTTTAACAACTGCAGTGTGCTCCCGAGCACCTCGGCCAGGATCGTCATTTATAACAGCCCTCATTAATATATTTGCACCGTTTACATGTTTCACTGCAGCTAACTTCATTCAAGAAAAATGTCCTGGTTTGACTTGAACACCTATTGCACAACAATTAAAAAGTTGAATAAAGCCCAATTTAAATAACCTTTTCAAAAGGGCCCATAAAATTAGGACATAGTTACCAGGATGATTTGTGCTGAATAACCAGTGCAAAGCAAACACAGTGCTATTGTTGTTCACAAGATTACCGAAGTTACACTTTATGGCCAAAATTATGTTGACACCTAACCATCATATTCACATGTGCTTCTTAGGGTTGTTCCGATTCTGATCCTGGTATCGGAAATGCTGCCGATACCACAAAAAAATCTGGCATCGGAATCGGCGACTATTTGAGTCCACGTACCGATCCGATACCATTTTCCTAAACATAACCTATTTATGCCCGCTAGCTTTGCTAGCTTAGCTTACTTACAGAGTGTCACGGCGTGCGCCTGTGATGGGCGTGCGCCCAAATTGATATCGCTCCTCGCTCACTAGTTAGGCGACCTCCCCCCCTTTAGGTATGTGAAGTAGCAGAGCCGCAGAATCAGGCAACGCTAATGATCCCGGCGCTATAAAACACAGCGGGGAGTGTAGCTCGGGGTCTGACTGTTGGGAAGCTGGACTTTGCGACGCGATGGATTTTATGAGAGACAGTGGCACAAGAGCGGGGCGATGTGATGCGCCCCAGAGACTTTAAAAAAAAAGGGGGGGGGCGCCTTTGATCTCCGCGAGAGGAGCGCGTGAACGAGCTGCGCGAGCTCCCGCGGCACCTTCACTTCCGCGTAGAGCCCGCCTTCGCATCCCTGCCGCCGAAGCGGAAAAGACCGCAGAGAGCCTTTAACCCTTTCCTTCCCCATTTTTCTAAATAAATGACCCTTTTTCCTGTAAGACCTCGCCTCGTGTCCGTGTTTCATGCTGTCGCCCGTGCACTTAGGGTCGAACCCGTTACACAGGGCTAGTAGTATTTTACTTAAAAAAGAAATTATATATATATACACACACACACACACTGTACAGATACACACCCAGGTATCGGATCGGTACTCAGTATCGGCCGATACCCTGAGCCCAAGTATCGGAATCGGGAGGGAAAAAATGGTATCGGAACATCTCTAGTGCTTCTTCCTCAAATTGTTGCCACAGAGTCATAAGCAAACAAATCCAAGGGCTGCACAAAAAGACCCAAAACATGATGTCCAAAATGCCATGTGTTGCCAAAGCTGGTGCAGAAGAACTCAAGTATCCTCCACAGAGCCTTGACCTCAACCCCACTGAACATCCTCGTGATAAACTGGAGTATCGACAATATGTATTCAATACAGGTGTCGGATCTCACTAATGCTCCAAACAAATCTATACAGCTGACAAGTAGGGGTTATTATTATAAGAGCAAAGGGGTGGATTACAGTAATCTGGAACGGGATGATTAGTGTGATCGTCAGGTGTTCCAAAATCAGGAAGGTATTGACGATGTTTCTATAACCATACCTGACTAGTCCCTGGAGTTATGAAAGCTTTCTTTCATTTCTTATCAGGGCCCTGTTTCAGAATTCTAGCATTACTTGTATTCTGGCAGAAGAACTCCATGACCTCGGAGTAGGTTTTGTGGTCACGGGTACTTGGGTGAGGTATAAATATAGTGAGCTATTTGAACATTTGTAGTTTGGACTACAGTTCTGGTAAACTATCTTTTACAAGGGTTTCAATTTACCTCTAATAAGACATCTGTTTTTTATATATTAGGGCTGCAACTAACGATTATTTTAATAATCGATTAATCTGTCGATTATTTGTTTCTTCTTCGATTGATCGATTAATTGGATAAAGCCCAAAAAACAAGAAAAACAACCCTTTATTTGAAAACAGAACTAAAATCGTTAGAAAGTGCACAAACATGTTGCTCCTTGAGCTGTTATAATAATAATAATAATAAATAAAATAATTGATTATTTTAAATAATTTTAATAATAAATTTAAATAATGAAAAAAAAATATATACAGTGGAACCTTGCATCGCGACAGAGCAGTTTCTGTGTAAAGCAGCGTGTGTGTGTGTGTTTGTGAAGGTGAAAGTAGGAGGGGTCTGTGTGTCTGAGTCTTTTACACGCGCGCGCTGTACACACATGCATACAGACACAAAATAAAACATGTTTTACACACACACGTGGTCACAGTGTTATAGAAAACAGTACACGCGTGCACGGATGTTGATTATACCAGTAAGAGACGAGCACTAAGACCCAGCAGCCTCCTCCATGTATCTTTCCTCTACCTCCGCTCGTATTCTTTTTTTTATTTTAGCTCCGCCCTGTCTATGAGGTGCCGAACTCTGCTAGCATCAGTGCTAGATTACACCGAGACCGAGTGTGATCTAAGAGACAGAAAAAAAAACACACACACACACACAGCGCCTGTGTGCATAAATGGAAACACTTATCTGTCTGGATTTCTTTTTCCTTTTTTTTTTTTTTATGTAAGGTGCAGGTTAATTTGTTCTATTTTTACTTTATGTTAATTATTTTTATGTATTTATTTTTTTGGGCGGCTGTGGAATGAATAATTTGAGTTTCCATAATTTCTTATGGGAAATTTTTATTTGGTTTACGAGTGTTTTGGAATACATGCCCACTTCCGGGAACTAATTATGCTCGTAATCCGAGGTTCCACTGTGTGTGTGTGTGTGTATACTGTATATATATATATATATATATATATATATATATATATATATATATATATATATATATATATATATATATATATATATATATATAAAAAAACCTGTGAGAATAACTCTTTCCGTTCAGATTAAATGCTTCACAGCAGGCAGAGACACTGCGCAAGTCACGAAAATTATTAAAGATTCAAAATTCAAAGAACTTTTTAAGTCCCCGCGGGAAATGACTTTGCGCTGGTTAAAGTTCACTTGTTACAGCTCTTTGTACCTGCCACCTCATTCTTTCAGTCACTACCCAGTGCTTGTGACCACAGGTGAGTGCTACGACATGCATCAACCAATAAATTGATACCCTTGCCCTTTCACTGGACCTGACACTGCATCCATCTCTTTTCCACTCTACACTGACCAGATATCGAGATACTTAAACTCCTTTACTTGAAGCAGTGACTCGTTCCCAAACTGAATGAGACGACGCACTATTTTCTGACTGAAAACCAGGTAGGAGTTACTATACTTTGAAGCCACCAGGACCATATTATCTGCAAATAGCAAATGTGTAATCCCAGATTGGACTCCCTCTGTCCCGGGAATTGGCTCACTTTGGGGAAAAAAAATAAAGGAAGAAAGGAATCAGATCAACAGAAATTGAAGAAAAGACTGAAAACTAAAGGAGTGAGGATTACGGTTGATCATTTTTCATGTTATACACGGAAGTGGACGTTATTGACGGAATAACAATCATGGAGTATGGTGGTAATCAATCACTATGTGTGGAAAAAAAGACAAATTGTATGTTTACAGTGTAATAAAGTGTTTAAATACTACAATATGTATTGCATATTCATAAAGATAATAAATAAATAGAATGGTTGTCAAGATCTTAGACTAGTTTCACTTCCAGTCCCTCCACTTTGCAGAGTAGATGAATGGATCTCCTGTGGTACACAGTGGAACATTTGGCAGCGAACAAAATTCTGGCTGAATGTGAACTGTGTAGCGGGTGGGACAGATCGTCAAGGATTTATAGGATTTCAGACAGCATTCTCTTCTCGGCAACGACACGAACATGTGCTCAATCCCTAGAACAGAGCTGGTCCTCTTAATTCATTTGTCCAGTCTATTTTTGTCTACCATTTTGACGATCCTAATCCAGCAGGCCACTTCATAAGAGATGACACTAGCCACCATATACTCATAGAACATCCTCAGCATAGTATTGTAGATGTTAAAAACCTTCAGCCGAATTGTCCAATCCAGTAAATCGTCTTAATTTTCCAGGTATTTGTAATCCAAACCAGGTATTTGAGGACCTCAACGTCCTCACTCTGGACTACTAGTTTTCCCAATTGTCACCTACTGTATTGTGATTAAACCCTTAAATAAGATTAACACTCATCTCATCGTATCAGCCTCTATGTGCACAGTTAAATTGGGCTCTCTAATTGTCATTTTAATCGGATTGAAGAAATATTGTCCCTGTAAACACGCCCCGGTCGCATAATCAGAACGCGTGACCTTAATGCGTTTTAAAACCCTGGTATCTATACGTCTACTCAAGTAATGAATGTGAATACTTTTGACACCACTGGTTATTATAAATACCTGCCTGTGCCAGTTCCACATTAAAAGCTCGCAGTGCCATGGAGGAGCGGCGCGCGGCCTCAGGCAGAAGCAAAGAACTCACGAACCCTTCATAGTCTCGCAGTCTGCCAAAGAGAGAACAAAATGCATTATTTGCTATTATATCTGCATTTTAGCCTGAGTAAAAGTTGGGCCAACAAATAGACATAATGTCAATGTGTAAAATATTTGAGAGAAAGAGATATTTGACCTTTCTTGATTTCTGAACAGAAATGAAGCTTCATATGCATAAGCTTGCATTATGATACAACTGGCAGAACATGTGAAGGTTTTATTCATACGTGCCATGTGGAGGATGACTAAAGTCACATCCCTCTCAAACGTCCTGCAGCGCATAACCATAATCTATTATTTGTACAGCGTTTATGTACAGTGTGATTGAGGAAGAATGACTCCTTCCGCCAACACCACAGCCTGGATAACATATAAAGACAGAGTTGTGTTCTAAACAGTGGTGCACGGAGGACACAAATCCTGTACTTAAGTAAGAGTAGAGATAAATGACTGGTTCTCACAATCCTGGCACTTATTAACGCCTTGGTTTCACATGACATAGCACTGCTACGAGAGTTTTGAGCACGCCAGAGATGTTGTCATGGCAGTCAGATTTTGATGATGCAAGAGACTTTTATTTGGCCTACAGGAGGCCATGAATGAGCACAAGCAGAAATCTGAATCTTTTGGAAAACCACATTTTTGGGCTTAAATGTTAGGCTTACAGGAGGCTTTTAATCAGAGACAGCACCACCTCTTGGACAAAAATGAAACTTTTAAAAATGTTTTAATTGAAGTGTTTTTACACTGAAAGAATAAAGAGAAACTCTACTGCCACCTCTCCTAAGCACTTCCATACCTCCACAGGTATGTCATCAGGACCAACAGCCTTTCCACTCTTCATCCTCTTCAACGCCCTTCTCACCTCACTTTTACTAATATTTGCTACTTCCTGCTCCACAACAGTCACCTCTTCTACTCTTTGTTCTCTTTCGTTTTCCTCATTCATCAACTCCTCAAAGTACTCCTTCCATCTTCCCATCACCCTCCTGGCATCTGTCAGTACATTTCCATCTCTATCTTTAATCACTCTAACCTGCTGCACATCCTTCCCATCTCTATCTCTTTGCCTCGCCAACCTGTACAGATCCACCTCTCCCTCCTTACTGTCCAGCCTAGCATACAAGTCCTCATATGCTCTTTGTTTGGCCTTTGCCACTTCTACCTTGACCTTACGCTGCATCTCCCTGTACTCCTGTCTACTCTCTTCAGTCCTCTCAGAGTCCCACTTCTTCCTAGCTAGCCTCTTTCCCTGTATACACTCCTGGACTTCCTCGTTCCACCACCAAGTCTCCTTGTCTCCTTTTCCCTTACCTGATGATACACCAAGTACCCTCTTACCTGTCTCCCTGATCACATTGGCTGTAGTTGTCCAGTCAACTGAAAGCACCTCCTGACCACCGATAGCTTGTCTCAGCTCCTCCCTAAAGACTACACAACATTCTTCCTTTCTCAGCTTCCACCACTTTGTCCTCTGCTCTGCCTTTGTCCTCTTCACCTTCCTCACCACCAGGGTTATTTTACACACCACCATTCTGTGTTGTCTGGCTACACTCTCCCCTACCAACACCTTGCAGTCACCGATCTCTTTCAGATTACAACGTCGACACAAGATGTAGTCCACCTGAGTGCTTCTGCCTCCACTCTTATATGTCACCCTATGTTCCTGCCTCTTCTGGAAGAAAGTATTTACTACGGCCATTTCCTTCCTCTTTGCAAAGTCCACCACCATCTGTCCTTCTACATTCCTGTCCTGAAGACCAAACCTGCCCATCACATTTTCATCCCCTCTGTTCCCTTCCCCAACATGTCCATTGAAGTCTGCACCAATCACAACTCTCTCACCTCTGGGGATGCTCTGCATCACTTCATCTAACTCACTCCAGAATTTCTCCTTCTCTTCTAACACACATCCTACCTGTGGAGCATAACCACTAACAACATTGAACATCACCCCTTCAATTTCCAGCTTCAGACTCATCACCCTATCTGATACTCTCTTCACCTCTAGGACATTCCTCACAAACTCCTCTTTCAGAATAACTCCTACTCCAATTCTTTTCCTATCCACACCATGGTAAAACTATTTGAACCCTGATCCTAAGCTTCTAGCTTTGCTACCTTTCCTCCTGGTCTCTTGGACACACAGTATATTCTTCCTTCTCTGCATCATATCAACCAACTCTCTTCCCTTCCCTGTCATGGTCCCAACATTCAAAGTCCCTACTTTCACTCCTAAACTCTTGCCTTTCCTTTTCTCTCTCTGCTTTCGAACACGCCTTGCTCCTCTCCGTCTTCGACCAACAGTAGCCCAATTTCAACCGGCACCCTGTAAGTCAATAGCACCGGTGGCGGTCGTTGTTAACCCGGGCCACGACCGATCCGGTATGGAAATGATATTTCTGATTCGCATCATTGATTTGGCAAATGTTTTACGTCGGATGCCCTTCCTGACACAACCCTCTGCATTTGCATTGTAGCAAAACTCACTTGTGCACTTGTAAACGCGAACTTGGGAAGGGGTGGGAATGAAGTCATTTTCTTGGTCGATGCCTCACCAATGAACAACGCCAGCCAATGAAGTGGGACGTTTTGTGCGCGATGACGTCACAGACTACACAGAGCAGCTCGCGCCGTTTCGGTGGTGTAGTTCATTGGTGAGGCATCGACCAATAAAATGACTTCATTCCCACCCCAGCCACACCCCCGACTCTGCTCTCTCAAGTTCGCGTTTACTAGTGCACAAGTGAGTTTTGCTACAGGAATATCGCAAAATGAGTAGCAAAAGTCAGAGCGCTGGGATTTGAGGTTGTACTGCCAGATCTGAGAGGTTGTGAGCGCCGACTTGTGGTTGTACAGCGAAACTGAAGTAAAGCGCAAAGATAAATGTGTAGTACACAATTGTGCCTGTCATTTTGTTCATGTGAGTGACACTTTACACATTTGTCACTATTAATCTGCAACTTCGAATTCAAAACACAGGTGTACACATCAGAGTATAAATGTGAGTATAAATTTCAACTTACAAATACAACTCTTAATTTTACAAGTTCTCACATTCAAATTTGCAAGCTCTCGGGTTTTGCTACTGTTTTACCTTCATACAGGTGGTGCACTCTAAAACAACTCACAAATTGGCAGCACAGCTTCCCGTGTGGTAAAACCTGTGTAATTTTAAAATCAAATCTCGGCATACCAATTTAATCTGTTAATCCGAAAACGTTCCCATAAGAAACAATGTAAATGTACATAATTTAATCCGTTCCGGCCACCCAAAAAATGTTACCAATGTTACCAATCTACAACACTATAATCAAACTTATGCATATAAAAACAATCAAAATATTTAGAAAAGACATGTAAATTAAGCAAACAAATTTTAAATGACTCCCGAACGTACATACAACTTAGCCGGCATACGGATTGGCTCGCATATGAACAATCGCTCATATGCTGAGGTAAATTTCTTGCAAACTTTAAGTTCTTAAGGCGAAAATGAGTGAGGCAGAGGGGTGTTCAGACGCCACGATACCACTGATCTTGTAGATGCGCAATACAAATTAAACCGGCACTTAGGTATCGCGATAACATTGCATCGGGTAATCCCTTGCAATTCTCATCCCTAACTGGCACCCTGTCCGGGGTGTACCCCGCCTTGTGCCAGGGATAGGCTCCAGGCCCCCCTGAGACCCTGCGCACAGGATAAAGCGGTGTAGATGATGAGTGAGTGAGTGGACAATGTGGATGTCAAAAAAAGCTAGAATAGCTTTATGCCTTTGCAAGGATGAAGGGATTAGGACTTAAAAAAAATTAATAAGTTACCTCAAAATATCAGCTAATTTATTATAATCCAATCATGAGTTCAACATGGAGGGCTATTTCAGGGGGGAAATTATGCAAAATGCACATTTTAGGATAAAGATCAAGACTTTCTCCTTCACTGACCCTGCTGAGTCTGTGTTGCTTACCTTACAAGATCAATACAGTATTTTTCATCGTGTTGTGATGATGAGGATAAATGTGTTCCCGCTCTCAAGCCCATGGTCTGAAATCGTACAAACGTTTTATTGCTAAATAAACACCTATTGCTAAACAGTGCACATTTTATTCTGGCGCCTGGTGCCATATTCACACACACTGCAGCAGACATGCTGCTCTCCTTCACATCCAACCAAGTGCATCCGATATCTCGTCCCCAAAATTACACCCGAGTGTTGATAGTTCCGCCTGCTGTTTAATTAAGCAAAAAATATTTTTTACATAATTTGTCGCACAATATTTTTTGATTCTGAGTTATTGTGGTTTAGATAAAAAAAAAAACAGCTACACAATAAGCTATACAGCTATTTTAATAGACGTCGTTATAGTGGTCATGACAGTCACATGACAAACACCCCGGAAGTTTCTTTTTAATGTCGGGAACGCACAAATGACTTGCGGTTTGAATATAAAGTACACTAAATAGGCTAGACGAAATCATTATGTCACTCCCTATGTAGTGCACAGATATAGGGATCAGGGCAGTATTTGATATTTGGCTTGTAATAAGTTGGAATTGACACTGTAACGTTTTGTATATGTAGCTGTTGGAGTTTTTAGCACATGGCAACATTATTGTCCCGCGTTTGTTTTCTCTTAACATGGCCTGCAGTGTGGATGACCGAGCGCAAACATGTACGGTAAGGCATATACTATATATTATTCAAAATAGTTCCGCTATATTAAACCAAGCAGTGGTGTATGAGCATGGCCCACACCTAGTCTGATAACATTAAGAGTCCATATATTGTAAGTTTTGAGCTGGTGTTTGCCTTTGGATACTGTTTAATCACAGAGGTGTTCATGTAGTAGATCACCCCAAGACATTGTGGAAAAAAGATTTAAAAGTCATAAAGTAATTTGCATATCATATTTTCAGTCCATAAAACTAGGATGAGGAAGTTCAGTCACATGACTGCGGTAAAGTCCGTTTGATGTTAAGACGTTGATTTGATATTCAGCTTTTGCCGCCTCTACATGCAACAGGAATGTTTGAAACGAATATTGAGTCTTGTGATATGTTCACCTATTTGCCTTAAATGTGCTTCAAAGAGGAACTGTCATGGTTCGATATGTTTGAAGTCGATACAAACAAAAATGTGTATTCGGGGA
The DNA here is from genome assembly GCA_030522415.1 of Channallabes apus. Taxonomy (NCBI): domain Eukaryota; kingdom Metazoa; phylum Chordata; class Actinopteri; order Siluriformes; family Clariidae; genus Channallabes; species Channallabes apus. The sequence goes on from CM060104.1 coordinate 5,540,378, forward strand.
AGTGCATAACCCTGTTAACGGCGGAGCTGCGCTCTGTGCGGCTTAGGGACCGTGTAAAAATTACATGCACTCTGTGAAAACGTAGAAAACTGAAAGTACAGACAATCATTAAGGGATATTGGCAGATGCCACTTACTTTAAGGGATATTGGCAGATACCACTTGTGCTGCAGCTGAAGTGTATGGATAATATCTCTCTCTCTCTCTCTCTCTCTCTCTCTATATATATATATATATATATATATATATATATATATATATATAATTTTATTTATTTATTTATTTATTTATTTTACAATAATCAATTAAATAACAATTCCATTCCACTTTTCCTCATCATTCCTCTTGTGATATGATAGGGGTAGCTCAGTGGTTAAGGCATTGGACTACGGTTCGGAAGATCCCGGGTTCAAACCCCACAACCACCAAGTTGCCACTGTTGGGCCCTTGAGCAAGGCTGTTGGGCCCTTGAACCCTTAACCCTCAACTGCTCAGATGTGTACAGAGATAAAAATGAAAGTCGCTCTGGATAAGAGCGTCTGCCAAATGCCAAAAAGTAAATGATATGTCTCTCCTTATGTCTCTCCTCTCTGCATGTCACAAGAGCTTTTTTTCCCAGTTAAACCCTTCCATTTAGAGTTATATTCATTTATTGTCATTTTAATCAATTATTGGTACAGTAATCAATTAAACAGCAAATCTGTTGAACATTTACCCATAATTCCTCTTGTGATATGCATCACCGTTTCTCACACAAAAAGCAAGTAATATAGATGTTAGTTGTGCATATTGATGCAAACATAACAATTGTCATACCAAAGAATAAACTACCCGCCAATGTGGCTAGTGAGACTAAAGTTATTACCCACCACACCCGAATTTTACCCGCATTTTGCGTGTGGGCGGGTGCCAATGTCAACGCCATCTTGTCTCCGTTTATGCTTCCTGAAACGCGACCGTACTACTTCCGGGTCCTAAAGCCGGTCGCGGAACGCGTGCGCATGACATCAACCAAACTAGCTTCGCGACCTCTGTTTTCTTCCGACAGAGAATAAAAAATATCGAACGTTCTATCGAACACATTTTTTATTGATATCGATCACGTGTCTATCGCGAAACATATCGTTATTGTTTTATCGCCCAGGCCTATGGCAAGGCAGATTGTTTAACGACAGATTGTGGTCTGACGGTGGTTTCTTGAAGTATTCCTGGGCCCATTTAGTAACGTCAATAACACAATCACACCGATGAGTAATGCAGAGTCACCTGAGGCCTGAATAACACACAGGCCTTGTCCATTGCACACAGAGATTTCTCTCAATCTTTTGATGATGTTCTGCTGTGGAAAAATTGCAGATTAGACAGATGACAATGGTTAAACATTTTGAGATCAGACTGGAGTTTTAGTAGTTATTGCATTTTGCCGTTTCCCCTTGATTAATTAATACCCAGACCGAAATAAAAAGAGAAGCTGGTGCCAGAAGACCCTTTTATAATTGCCTTTAATGTAAGTGATAACAGGAACTAACTTGTTTCACGGATGTTTCGTAAAAATTAAACAGTCATCCTTTAAGGTCTTTCAGCCAGCATGAACGCAATTTCAAATATTTTAGAGATCAATTCTGGCATAAAATAGTAGGTGGTTTGTGTTTTCATTCCTCCACTCTCAGGAGGCAGATGTTATTATTTCCAATGTGACTAGTAGTGCTATAATCAGGTCTAATTTGTATAAATCTCACACACTGGCTGGAGTTCCTCAGATCATGCAAAGGAATTTTGTTTCATGTGCAAATGATATTTTAACAAAACAAAAAAAAATGACTCTAAATGATGAAGAAATGACCTTTCGTGTTTAGTTCTGATTATGATTTAAATGCACTACCAGTATCAGAACATGTGGTATCAGCTGAAACTCTGTATTGGTCCAGTACTCGCATGCTTTAAGCGTCTGTTGCCAAATAACAAAGGATTATGAGATGATCTTCTGAAACGCGATCGCATAACCATAAGCAGGTGAAAGCTTCTGCACACCTTGTAAACGCTTCTGTATTATCCACTTCTCCCCTACAGGCACTCTATGGATGATGACCTCTTGTTGCCATATGCTGGTACTCATGGGCCATCTCATTCCCATCGGCACGTCAGGGACTGTCAGCCGCTCATCTACGGAAACTTGACCCATGAAACGTGGCCCGCTAGCACACACCCTGCAGTTCCTTTTGTAGAATCCAAGGCTTTTCTCTTTAATAAATTGATGAGTGGCCACATCACTGAGGTCTACGACCCTCTGAGGACAGTGTCCGTGCTGGAGCCTGGAGGCCCAGGAGGTTGTAATGAATTTCGTAGAGAGCTTGTGGAGAACACTGCTAAAACAAGGAAGTGTGTAATTGCACAGAATTGTGGATTTTTTAACACCCGTACCGGACAGTGCTTTGGGAATATTGTGAGCGATGGCAGACGAGTAAAGAATAGCGGAGGAGTGCAGAACGCTCAGTTCGGCATCAGGAAGGACGGAACGCTGGTGTTTGGGTAAGTTTGGTTTGGATGAATCTTAGGAAATGCTGCTGAGATGAATTAATGATTTAGGTGTAATAGCTTAATAAAGAGAAGGAATGTGAATCAAAGCAGATCTAACTTGTTTTTGAGACATTATTAAGCTCTATGAATATAAAAGCCAAGAAACTCCTGAGAATGCAGAGACCCGAAAACATCTGCTCTGTAAAAATAGCACTTTTTCAAAAAACAATGGGTTGTTTGAAGTGCTCTGGGTTCTGTGGAAATTTCCGGTGCGAGATAAAGGTGTTTATCCACTGGTCTCCTAGGATAAGGTTTATCCACTTGTCTCTCACCCTCTGTCTTTCTGTCTCCGTCTTGCATACCTCTCTTTGTCCTGCTGGCAGTTATCTATCAGAAGTGGAGGTTTTGGACAGAGTAAACCCTTTCGTGCAGCTGGTCAGTGGAGTAGTGTGGCTGCTCAGGTCGGGAAAAGTTTACATCAACGAGAGCATACGGGCTGAATGTGAAAAGACTCAGGAGACCGGTACGTCAGACCTTAGCACTGAGCTCAGAATGGTGGGAGCTCAATTTCTAAGAAGAACGGACCTACACTCTGCTTATTCATCTGACTATACTGACTGCGTTGTGTATAAGCGAGAATATCACTCCTGATATGTGTTACAGGTACCATGCAGAGGTTTGTCGACGTCATGTCGGCTCGGACGGCAGTCGGCCACGATGCTGATGGCAGACTCATTCTCTTCCATGTTGATGGCAAGACAGATGCCAGAGGGTGAGAATAGATAGACCCTACAGACCTTTCACTACAGATAGCCCAGATTCAGATGTACTTCAACACAAAATGGAATAAAAAACAGCTAGAAGGTGTGGAGTTTAAAGACACCCATTTCCAGATGTGTAAAAGTACATAAGTTAAAAATAATGCTTTAAAGGCATGTACCTAATCTTATGTTAATCTTTATGGTTTTCTCCTGTATCGAGAAAACAAATCTCTGAAAAAGTTAGATTTTTGTATAGCCATCATGGATGGATTTTTGGAGAAAAGGGCAACAGACGCTTTTTTTTTTATTCATATTTGAAAAGTATATGACAAATAAATCTTTCCAATGACAAACGAATCTTTGCTCCAGAAAGGTAGTCTTCCCTAGGTAGGCATTCCTCCCTTCTTCTTTCCCTCTACAGTCTGTCACTATGATGAATGTTAACCTAAAATTTAAGCTTCCAAACCCCCCGATTTCCTCCCTAATTTAGTTGTGTCCAATTCCTCCCCGTCACTAGGGGGCTCCACATTAAGGCTACTACTACCACTCAGTCGGGAGGGCCGAAGACTATCACGTGTTTCCTCGGAACCACGTGACGCCAGCCGACCGCATCTTTTCGAACTGCTCACTCACGCACCGTTGGGGGCGGTGTAACACACTCGGAGGACGGCGCTATCCGCTCCTTCCGCTTGCGTGAGCTCACTGACGCCCCTGATTGGCTGTAGAGGTGTGATTAATGTGGGAGCACAAAGTACCTCTCATCCCACCCCTCTGAGAGCGCTCGTCTAATCAGCTCTCTCTAGACCTCCGGCTGTGAGCTCAAATTTAATCTTAAGTCATCTTGTACAACAGTTAGTTCCGACTGAGCAATCTGATTGGACAAGAGGCATTCCACAAGTGCTCATAATAGAGTGTAACGGAACGGCGTCACAAGGGTTCAAATAACTGTAGTTATGAAGGGAGAGCATCTGCCTGCCAAAGCCTACATTCAAAACTAGTCGCCAAAGCACTTTCATCAATAAATGGCATCTGATAATGTTCTCTGATCTTAAAAAAAAAAAAAAAAACATTTATCATTGCTTCAGGGTTGTTCTAAATCGCCTCTAAACTGTCAAGGCTCAATGTGTGTGCCCAGTATGAACCTGTGGGAGGTGGCGAAGTTGTTGAAAGAACATGGAGTCATCAATGCCATTAACCTGGACGGAGGCGGCTCTTCCACTTATATCCTTAATGGGTCACTGGCAAATTTCCCTTCAGATGAGTGGTATATAAATCCTACTTACTGTTCTACTATAAAATGATATTTATGCAACTATACAATTATTTGAATTTGATTAATACTACTGACCATAAACTTTACAATGAACCACTATATACAATTCACACACTTTTTTTTTATTAAACGTATCTCATGTTCTCTATCTGCTCTGTGAGTAGTGAGGATAGTAGGTGGCACTGCCCACGGGCTGTGTCCACTGTACTATGTGTGCATGAGCGTCTCTGTAAGCCTGAGGACTGCAGCCAGCATGGGACCTGTGTGAACGGCCAGTGCGAGTGCCAACCCGGCTGGGCCGCTCCCACATGTGCCAATCTAACATGCCAGCCATCAGCCTGTGGAGAGCATGGGCTCTGCACTGCAGGTGACTTTCTGCATCTGAGGGAGTGTGTGCATGAGTATGTTAATGTATGTAGTGAAGTGTGTGTGCGTAAATGAGAGAACCTTTTTCATATAAATTATACGTGTTCTACAGTAATTACAAAAGTCCAGTATGTTTTGTAAATGCATCTGTCAAAATCACCATGGATTTTTTTTTTGATTGTTTGTTTCCTCACAAGATATTTCCTAAAAAAATCTATTAGACATTTATAGATTAGTTCACGCATTACATTACGTTATATTTGTTCCATAATGCTTTAAACTTCATGCATACAAAGACCACCACAGAAAGTGGTCCATCAGTTATTTTCTATTATTATTATTATTATTATTAATAATATGTTGTGATTTATAAATTACCTTGGTAAAGTTTTCTTATTTTTAAAGACAAAGAATTTATACCAGTGGCCTCAATTATAAAGTACGGTTTTAAAGCATGCCCACTTAAAGGTATATATTCAACTTATATTACTGTATGTTCCCAAAAATTTTTTAATAATGACCTTTTCATGGTTGAATGTTTAAACAGTGATTGATATATATATATATATATATATATATATATATATATATATATATATATATATATATATATATATATATATATATATATATATATATATATATATATATAAATTTTTTTATTTTTTTTTTGCATGACATGACAAATCCCCCCTCCCCACACACACACACAATTTTAATTGTGTTAAAATGGCAAAAAATGGAAGTTTGCTTAATGTGCAAATTCATGAAAATTCCCAAATGTTTCTAAAAGGCTTAGTCATAATATTTGAGGAAGACGCGTAGTTAACAGGGCTGGAAGAAAGAGAAGTAAGCAAACAGTAACAGATTTTGTAAAGTAGAGACTTAAAGTTGCACTAAACACTTTTTATTGAGAGTATAGTTCACATGGGACAACAGTCCGAATTATGTCGCTCGGGTGATTATCATTCAGTGTCTGAGTCATGCACATTTTGGGGAAGAAAAAAAAAAATGAACAAACCCTTTTTTCATGCATCTAATGCCTCTTTTCCACTGCATAGTACGGCACGACACGGTTCAGTTCAACTCACTTCGGTTCGGTGCAGTTTGACTCGGTTTGCGCGTCCACTGCAGTTTAGTAACGCTTTAGCGTGGGCGGGATTATTCACGTGTCGCTTTAGTCGCGGCGCCGCTACTGCCGTGACGTCATCGTAAACGCGCCACAAACAAACACACAACAATGGAGCATATCGACGGCATGGTGTTCTTCATTCTCGGCATGTGGATGTTTTTAACAGCGAGACGAAGGAGTTTGTTTCAAAAGAAGCTGATGGCAGTCAAAGAAAATTTTTGGTTAATACAAAAAGGTGCGTCTGATCCTTCGCTGGCTGTTCTAAATATAGCGGTTCTGTTGTGTCTCGTGTCGCAAGTTCGGTGACGCAGTAATGACGATTTTCTCCGGCCAATCGGTGACCAGCAGAGTTTACACGTCACGTTTTGGTAACGGTTCGGCGCGCTTGGAACCTCGGCTGAGGTGGTACTAAAAAAAGGACCAGGTACTGTTCCCAGTGGAAAACCCCCCAAAAGTGAGCTGAACTGAACCGTGTCGTGCCGTACTATGCAGTGGAAAAGCGCCAATATTCACTTCAGACCTTTACAGTCCGGAAAGGCAATTCAATTCAATTCAATTTTATTTGTATAGCGCTTTCAACAATTGTCATTGTCACAAATCAAAAGAATTACAGAAATTTAACGTCTTATTTCAGGTACTGTATTGTGCAAAAGTCATAGACACACTTTTTTTTTTTTTTTTTTTTTGTAAAAAGTTTATGCATGTTTATTTTACAACTTCATTATTATTTGTTTCATTCTTTACTGTTTATTGCTTTTTTTCTAGAATTTTTGAATGTAGAAGCTGTTTCTTTTGAAGACAACCTTGCTCTACTGACTTTTGCACAATACTGTACAAGTGAAACTTTTAGAGGGTAAAAACATTTTATAACCTGAATCCATGTAAGCCTGTTATAGGCAAATTCAGTTTTTCCTGTTGCTAAAATGTAGTAAATTCAAGATTCAAAAAACAAGAAATGCTTTAATTACATCAAGGTTTGTTTTGTAGTTAATTAACTGCCTAATTGCATTTGTACTTTCTAGTATTTAATAAAGCTCTGAAGATGGTAATTATTTTTGAGAATGTCCTACTTACCCTGGTGTCTCTCTGAACAGACGGCTGTGTGTGCGATGCAGGGTGGAGAGGTGCGAACTGCAGTCAGGGTAAACACACCCAAACTCAATTCAGCACTCCACCTCTCACAGTATATGACTGGGGTATATTATTAAGCATGGTGAATGGAAATTTGCCGCACAAGTTTAATATTAAAATCTATTGCAAGATGTATATTCTTTCATAATTTTATAGAAATATTTTTAATGAATATAGTTTCAGTTAAATCAGAGACCGTGTGTCTGTCTTCTACTTAATCTAGATGTGTATTATATCACAGACTCTGCAATGTGTTTTCTTTTTTTTTTCTTTTTTTTTTTATGTAGAGTGTACAGCGGGTTTCTATGGCGATCGGTGTAAGAAGACATGCACATGTGTAAATGGAGGAGACTGTGACCCTGTGCATGGGCTCTGCACATGTCGTGCTGGATTTCATGGGGATTCCTGTGAGCAAGGTGTGTAAAAGCAGTCAGTCGTGTTTATATCACTTGCATTTATGATTGTCATTTGCTTATTTAATATTAATATGTATACAAAAGTATGTGGACACCTTGCCATAGCACTCATGTTTAGATTTGGAGCATCTTCCTCCAGATTTGAATTCCCTTTTCTGTTTTAATAACGGCTTCCCACTACATTTTGGAGCATGGCTATTAGGCATTGGCCCCTTCAGACCCATTCAGGCAATGATGTTGGGTTCATTCCAAAGGTTGAAGTCAAGTGGGGTTGAGATCAGTGCATTGTGAAGGTCACTCTAGTTCTTCTGCTCCAGCCTTGTCAAACATCTACATGTCCCTGTTTCCTGAACAGGGGTACCGTCATGCTCCAGCACAGTCGGTCCTCTTGTCCAGTGAAGGAAAATAGTGATGCTGTATGATGCAGAGATGGTGAATTTAAACAACGTATGATTTAAGTGCCTGTCAGGGTATTTCAAGGGGTTTAACAAAGAGATGTATTTATTTTTAGGAATTACAGCAGTTTTTAGAAAATGTTACAAAAGATTAAAAAAAATAATTGCACAGTTGACTGATGAGCAGTTTAATGGCCAGTCATCTGTTTCATTCGTAGTTTGTGACAAATTAAGGGGATAAAAGATAATTATGTTAAAGGGCAGAGCCAGGCACCTGACCTCAACCCAAGTGAACATGTTCTCCACTTACTGAAGACAACGAGACAGAGAAGCGAGCAGCAACCGAATGCTTCAGTAAATGGACTGGCATTTTAAGGGAGGACACTCGGCATTTGATGATGTCCATGGTTTCCTGAATTTTTTTAAGCTTGTGAAAGTGGATGCAACTCCTCACTTGATAATGCAATAAATCAGTTTATTTTTTTTAAAATAACAAATAGATTTTTGACACACAAATGTTTTAAAAGGTACCTGTCCAAATATTTATGGAACCAACTACACTTTTGTACATCTGTTGTATATGGACACGCACACAAAAAAAAGATGTGTATTATAATTATAGCAAATCTTTCATCATGTGAAATGCATAGTTATGACTTGGAAGTTGCATGAGAATGACTAACGTGTCACATTCTGTTCCATGGAAGATAAAATCAGTTGATAATAGACTATGTGCGTACTGGGTTTTCTCAGAATGTCCTCTAGGCTTCTATGGGCTGCGCTGTTTACAGGAGTGCCAGTGCAGTGACCTTTGCCCTTGTGACCCAGTAACGGGGAGCTGCAACGCCACGTTCCGCAGCCAGAGAAATACCAGTCTGCACAGAGGTACTGATTATATCACACTGTTGAGCCAACAGCACCACCGAGTGTGTTTCACATCTTGTTTTTCTTAGATAAAGCCTTGGAAATAGCTCTATCCTTTTTTTTTTTGTGTGTGTGTACTGAGCTTCATGTGCATGAGGGAACATTTGCAGACTGACCTGCATGTACAGTACAGCTCTGTTTCTTCTGGGTTTTTTGTTGTTGCTGCTTTCTGAGTATCTTCAGAGTATCATGAAAGTACTCCGGATTGAAGAACAAAATATTCTGTGATTGGCAAACGCTCTCATCCAGAGCAATTTTTTTAAACATCTTAATGTGAATGTTAAATAGCCCAGTTGTTCAGCCACCAGACAGGTCTGCTCTGTGACCTTTACTGGCCTGGTAGAGGCAGTGAACTTTGAAGCTGCTGATTTGTGGCAAAACAGCTGATGCCAGGGTTCTTTCTGGTTGAAGGAATAACTAACAGCAGTTATGAGAGTAATGTCTTCTGCTAGGTTTATATAACTGCACTCGTGTTTTGCACATTTTTATTGTTTTAGGAACAAACTTGCATAACAGCAGGGTGAAACAAAATAAGTGTATTTAGTTTTAAATATTTAGTAGTAAGAAGTTAAGCTTTTGCACGCTTTTTTCAGGGTGAACGGTTTTCCACGCGTTCTCAGTAACATGACAAACATGGTGGTGTAGTGGTTAGCACCGTCATTGATCCATGCTGGAAACACATTAGACAATGACCAATTTAAAAATAATAAATAAATAAAAAATTAATCTTCACATGGCGGCGCGGTGGTGTAGTGGTTAGCACTGTCGCCTTGCACCTCCAGGGTCTGGGTTCGATTCCCCGGCCAGGCTCGATTCCCGTCTCTGTGTGCATGGAGTTTGCATGTTCTCCCCGTGCTTGGTGGGTTTCCTCCGGGTACTCCGGTTTCCTCCCACAGTCCAAAGATATGCAGGTTAGGCTAATTGGCGTTCCCAAATTGTCCGTAGTGTGTGATTGGGTGTTTGAGTGTGTGTATGCGTGTGTGCCCTGCGATGGATTGGCACCCTGTCCAGGGTGTACCCCGCCTAGTGCCCGAAGTCTCCTGGGATAGGCTCCAGGTCCCCCGCGACCCTGAACACAGGATTAAGCGGTATAGAAAATGAATGAATGAATGAATAATCTTCACATTGAAGTGTGAAACTCTGTGTTTGGTTGCCCGAATAGATTATTAGATTAGATTTATTAGATTATTAGAAATTAGATTATTTACAACCAAAGTTGTAATCATTACGTTTAAAATGTGCAAATTTGACCTCTACCGGAGCATGGAAATGATCTCGAAAAAAAATATAGAACTCACAACATGCCCTTATTATTATATAGGTTATAAAAACAACCGGAAACAACCATAAAATCACATGATCATGCGTCTATGCTGTTTCTGTTTCCTATATGACCTTTTTCCTCACTCCTGTTTGTATACATACTGTAGGTTGTGCTGAGAAAAGCATATAAGACATTCCAATAATTCTGAAGTCTGTACATATTCAGTAAAACATAGTAATACAAAAAAAAAAACACTCTGGGTTTTAAGGGTTAGTCTAAAAAAAAAAATCTCATTGACAAGTTGCAATGGATCATCAAGCACAATAATTCACTTTGGAACATTCTCGTATTGGAAAATAATCAAATTTTGTGGCAGTAGTTCTGCTTTGCAACAGGCCACATGACGTCACTCCAAACTGTATTATTTTAATGCAAATAAGATAATTCATAAAAACAATGACTAAACAAATATAAAACATTAATTCTAACTACAGTATAAAGCTTTTAGGACGAGGCTGACATGAGCGAATGTCTTTCTTTAGCTCAGGTCATGGCCTCGTGCCGTGATCTGGCTGCTTCAGTCATTCTCTCAAATGCAAGTTTTAAAATTAGCTCTCATCAAGCATCGCTGCCCTTCCTCTTTAAAGCCTTGTCTGACTGTTTATCAGAAACACAAGTGCTTTTATTTAACCTTTTACTTCATCCCTGATTTGCACTTGAGAACTTTTCCATTCACTTCAGAGAACGACCACCTGCTCCTCTGTGTGAATGAAAAACACAGCTGTTTCTCTTCCTTATCACTTCTGTTTTGGATCCGAATCTAAACTAGTTAGAGGATCTGTGATTTTCCTCAGTTTGTAGCAATGCTGTACAAGGGGAGAAACGCTAGTTTGATGAGGAACTAAAATGTTTGTTTCCTCCCTTTCAGCTGGTCACTGCCTAGCCATCCAAATGTGGAGAGAGAAAGAGAAGCCTTATCTGTCAGAGTAAGTGTTCACATCCAGCTTCAGACTCCTCTTAGTTACCTGACCACATTGTGTAACAAAATCAATACCTATACTCTTTTAAAAAGAGTGCATAGTAAATATAAGATGATTATTATTATTATTATTATTATTATTATTATTATTATTATTATTGAAGTTGGACCGAATGCCCCACACCTTTATAGGCAAGACAGCTTTGTTTTAGCAAATCTGCCTCAAGAGTCCCTATTGTGTCTGTAAACGGCTCATGTATTGGAGGCGCATTTATTAGCCAGACCTGCCTTTCAAATGCAACTGAGAGATTGTGAAGAGTTGCTATGGTTTTTGTGTAGTGCTTTGTGTAGGCCACAGTGGTCGATTTAAAACATAAAGTCTCTCTCTCTCTCTCTCTCTCTCTTGCGCTCTCTCTTTCTCACCATTTGTTTGTGTGTGTGTGTGTGTCTAGGCAGAGCTGGATGGTTATCACTGCTGCCTTGGCTGCAGTCTTGCTGACCAGTCTCATTGGAAACTTAATCCAAGCGTGTGGAAAATGCATAGGGTGTCCTCAGCAGGAGTATTCCTATGTACCTCTGAAGGAAGTTAACGGGCCAAGGGACAGTCCAAAACGCTCGACAATGCAACCTGCCAATGCCCTCTTTCATCCAGATGACTCAGATTCAGAAGAATCCTTATAGCCTGTCTGTCTGTCTGTCTGTCTGTACGTATGTATGCATGCATGCTTAACAACAACAAAGGAGTGTCCGTACATGCAGGTCTGTCCCTTACATGGCTTGTGCTGTCAAGAGTGAGATGTCTCTTAGAGACAGTGACAGTATTAATGACAGTATGACAGACTCAATGACAGTAACGTTTAATAAGATTATTACATAGGGAATATGTGTTGTTCTGCTAATATTCACCGAGTTCGCACAGCTCCTCAAAATAAAAACCACAAGAAAACCAGAGTATATAACAGAAGACATGCTGTGTTTCCAAATCCAACTAATGGCATGACCTTAACAGCATTATCATGTAAGACATCATCATAGTCATTGGCATGTTGTGATTACTTTGTATTACTCAAGTCAGTTTCCATTAACTTGATAACTCAGGAACTGCTTGTTTTGTTCTCCAGGTTTGAATATTAACCTCAGACATGAACATTGACGGCTGCTTTGTGTTCTTGATGTTTTTGTATTACTCGTTGCCATAGAAGCAGACCAGACGTGAACTGCAAATCCCATAATAAGATATCCCAGTATATTTACTTTTTATTTTATTTTTACTTGGGAAAACAGACTCACTCGGCTTGGCTCACAGCCAAGTACATGTTGTTGTCTTAAGCAATTTCCTTGGACATACATTGTAAAAATCATGCCCTGATTTGTTTTTATAGAGTTGAAAAAAACCAAAACAAGGACATTTCAAATGGACTTTGACCTTGATACAGTGAGTCTGCTTAGCAGGACGTGTTGGCTCAAAAGAAGCAGCATTACACCTAAATAAATGAGACGTGGAAGGGCAGGAGTACCCGAGTCGACCCTTCAGTTTTAGTGCCTTATATTACCTGCCGACTCCAAGACAACAGCACTTTTATCAGTATCTCCTTTTTGTACACCATTACAACAGAGTACAATAGAATGGATTGATTAGTTTTAATATCAAATGTTTATGAATTTTCGGTGTAGTTTTTTTTTTTTTTTTTTTTTTTTTTTATGAGCTTCAGTCTTTTGTTCTTATCCTGATAACATACCCGACCAAAAAAATGTATTTACACCATATTACTAGCATTCTTATTTATGCTATGAAAAAGGAAAGGGGACTGTGAATTGATGTGATTGTTTAATACAGTACAACGGTAATAACTTGGTTATTAATGTGCTTCCACTTAGTTATTACTTCTGACTGAAAATGTAAATTTTCCATTTTCCAACCCAAGCCTGAAAATGGAGCAAATGTGTGCCAAATTTGGGGATATTTTGAGGGGTGTACTTCATTTCATCTCAGTTTATAATAAATTAAAAGCAAAAAAGGACTTGAACTGTTCATCCCCAGTACTGAACTGTGCTGCAAAAGTTTGAACGTGAGCTAACCCTCATTTCGTCATATTTAGCTTCCAAAAAGTCAGACTTTCTTGTATTTTTAATGTAGTCTAATGACTACTCTCCAGGCTCTCCAGCCTCTCCAGGCTTCCTGAAGGACTTTTGTGGCCAGTTTCAGAGAAATGTTTTTGTTTGATAATCCACGTAGTGGCCTATTAATCATTCAAACATAACCTAATTTAAGGCATGGACCAGTGAGAAACGGGTGCAGATAATGACAGATGATTAGGTTGGTGATCAATATCCTGCTGGTGCTGAATGCTTTGGATGCATGCTGAATGCATGAATATTACATGTTGCTTTAGGCCCTTTGCAGAACATTTGTTCCCATTTCTCGAATTTAATTTAATAATTACATTTTATTTATTGAAGAAATTAGGGGTGGCTCAAAACTTTGCATAGTACTGTACATGCACAAAATGCATACAGAAATTTGCAAACCCTTTTCAGTTTTCCTTTTTTCAAATATTCTTCCGCATGATGTGAACCCAGAATGAGTCAGTGTGGTTAAAGCAGGCTAAGGAACCAATGTTTGACCCAATATACCTTTTTATACTGCTTTAGTAGTTCTGCTTGCTCTGAAAGCATTTTTAAAATAATTTTCATTGAATTTTTTTTTTTTTTTTTTACATTTTTTTTTTTTTTAAGATTGTCCTGATGCAGGTGACACCTTGAACTGCTTGAATGTGTGCTTCTGGCTTTTGTTTTAATGCTGCTGCTGCTACTACTCGGAGTGCCTGTTTGCTAGATCTCTAATTTAATTTAAGGAATTTGTTTTATCTGGTGTTTTAGGTATTGAAATGTACTCTAATAAATTTATACATGAGATTTTATACAAATTTGTTAGGAAAACGATTTCCTTAATGCTAAGTTGGAACTGTGTGTATGATTCATGTGATGTGACAATTATGACAATTTGATCAATTTAGTTTTGAGGTTCTGAATATTCAAGTGAAATTTTACACGGCAATGTTCTTTAAAAGTCTGAAGCCATCAAATATTTGTATTTAAACTTTTATTTGTGGAGCAAAACGCAGCATTCATGATGGTATTTTACTGTAATTTACTACTGTACTGTATATTGATTTGAGCTTTATATAAGCATTTCTGAAGATGCTATAATGTCTGATGTTTAAAACCGTCAATTTTTATTAATATTAAGTGTTACATTATGTAAAATGTATTTGACTTGACTTGACTATTTCTACAAATTCAAGGTAGCTGTTTTTTTCTTTTCTTTAAATTTCAACAATACAATTGACCATACAGCTATTGAATAAGTTTCATATTAAATTATCTAATGAATTTAGTTGGATATGTTTTGCTAAATGTGAATAAATAAGTAAGGGATTTGAGCGATAGCAATTCTGACTAGGATAAATTCATAATTAAAAATAACCCTGCACAAGCTGTGCGCTTCTGTGTTAATGGTTGTCGTCATTCTTTGTTCTGAAAGCTCCACATGAGAGTAAAAGCTCCCCTCTCCTCCTGTTTTGTTTGTTGTGCCCCAATTAACTATTCTACAGTTCTTTCTTGATTACTGCTAAAATCATCTGTACTAGTGTGGGCTGGAAGTTGACCGGGTTGGGTATATGTGCATCAGGTTTCTTTCTCTCTGTCCTCTGCAATTGAAGCCTGGTTTTTCACTAATCATTCTGGCAAACCATAATAAAAGCTGCATTGTTGAGCTATTGGCATTAAATGACAGGATGTTGCACCTGTCAGGCTGGACTGCCTCAGGCTGGTCACTCCCACTTTGTCTATGCTGTTTAGCTGATGCAATCCTCCACCCAGATGTCAACTCGTAAGCTCATTTACATGTCTTCACACTTCTTTAGTGTGTGTTAAGTAGCTTTATTAATTTAGCAAATGTATGATACAGCACATGTTGGATTTGGATTCGTCATAGTGTACATGGTAACACATAGAGATCGATAAAGCAGTGCCTGCCAAATTTCAGCTTTGTTAAACAACTGATTTGTTCCCTAGGGGTTCGATATTGCTCAATTAAACCTGCTTAAGTAACTATTTAAGTCTGATCATCAGTATTGGATCAGATGTTAGCTGTTTAATCTGTTTGCATTATTTTTTTTATCTGATAATTAAAGCTGGTGTTTTTAAATATGTTTATTTATTTAGAAGACAATATCTGTCTTAAATCTTAGACACAATATGAATGATGCATCAGGGTACTGCTACTATAGTGACATCAGCTGATTATATGTATTAAATAAACATCGAACTCTCGTCAGTGACCTTGCGCAAGAAGTCCAGAACATGACACAGACATCAACAAGATTGCATAAGCCAGATTCTCATGCTCAGAATGCTGTTGTACAGTACCACTAGTGTTTATATCCTGCCTTTTATTATTATGCTGAAAACACCATCATCAGCAAATTTTAGATTTGTTTGTAGCTACAAGATTTTTTTTGTACTCACGCTTAATTAAAAACTGAACAACAAATTGATTTGGTCGCTGCACATAATTCATTTGTTCATGTTGTCTCTATTAGAATGCATATGGATTGATTCTTATACTTTCTATTATGTAAACTGTGAAAGAGTGTATTGTATGAAGAGTTCTGCTTCATGAACTTGTCACTTTAGTAGGGAAACAAGGAAATAAGTGGAGTGCAAGAAAAATATTTACTTTGTAAGATGAGTACGAAAAAAATCAAGAACCGATCCAACACTGAGCTCTGTTTCATCAACAGGATAATCAATTTCATTGGAATTCCACGTGAAAGACCAATACAAAGTGGTGTACACGTGAGAAGTGGAACGAAAATCATACCTGATTCCAAACATTTTTTACAAATAAGTAACTGCAAAGTGGGGTGTGCGTAATTATTCAGCCCCCTTTGGTCTGAGTGCAGTCAGTTGCCCATAGACATTGCCTGAGGAGTGCTAATGACTAAATAGAGTGCACCTGTGTGTAATCTAATGTCAGTACAAATACAGCTGCTCTGTGACGGCCTCAGAGGTTGTCTAAGAGAATATTGGGAGCAACAACACCATGAACACACCATCACCATTGTCAAATATGGTGGTGGCAGCATCATGCTCTGGGGGTGCTTCTCTTCAGCAGGGACAGGGAAGCTGGTCAGAGTTGATGGGAAGATGGATGGAGCCAAATACAGGGCAATCTTGGAAGAAAACCTCTTGGAGTCTGCAAAAGACTTAAGACTGGGGTTCACCTTCCAGCAGGACAACGACCCTAAACATAAAGCCAGGGCAACAATGGAATGGTTTAAAACAAAACATATCCATGTGTTAGAATGGCCCAGTCAAAGTCCAGATCTAAATCCAATCGAGATTCTGTGGCAAGATCTGAAAACTGCTGTTCACAAACGCTGTCCATCTAATCTGACTGAGCTGGAGCTGTTTTGCAAAGAAGAATGGGCAAGGATTTCAGTCTCTAGATGTGCAAAGCTGGTAGAGACATACCCTAAAAGACTGGCAGCTGGAATTGCAGCAAAAGGTGGTTCTACAAAGTATTGACCCAGGGGGCTGAATAATTACACACACCCCACTTTTCAGTTATTTATTTGTAAAAAAAAAAAGGTTTGGAATCAGGTATGATTTTCGTTCCACTTCTCACGTGTACACCACTTTGTATTGGTCTTTCATGTGGAATTCCAATAAAATTGACTCATGTTTGTTGCTGTAATGTGACAAAATGTGGAAAAGTTCAAGGGGGCCGAATACTTTTGCAAGCCACTGTATATGTATATAGTATATGTATATAGTAACCTCCCTCATTCTACTCTCCATAACAATTTGCACACATTACTATAATAATAAAATAATTATTTTACACTGTGACAAATGCACTTCTGGTTAGATGCTAACTGTATTGTATCTATCTAATCTAATATATATTGATATAGAGGTTACTCATGTGCAGATCCTAACTCCTGCCTGCTACCATTACCTGCAAAAGAAGTGTCAACTTAGTCAACTCGCTGCCGTTCCTCGCACAGCTCCAAAGTTTTGGCAACCCTTAGTTCTGCCTTTCGTATGTGCTGTCACCGTAGACGCTCTGTGACATACTTGCGTTTGCGTTAAACAATGCTGCCTACTGTAAAGTCAGAGGAAGACCTGTGACATGCAGTATGACATAAAAAGGGGTGATAATGCTGGCTACCGCATGGCAATTTGATTTTGAGTGCTATTGTTTTATTTACATTTACGCATTTGGCAGACGCTCTTATCCAGAGCGACTTACATTTTTATCTCATTATACATCTGAGCAGTTGAGGGTTAAGGGCCTTGCTCAAGGGCCCAACAGTGGCAACTTGGTGGTTGTGGGATTTGAACCTGGGATCTTCCGAACCGTAGTCCAACGCCTTAACCACTGAGCTACCCCTGACCTTGCATATATATATATATATATATATATTTCATTCATTCATTCATTTTCTATACCGCTTAATCCTGTGTTCAGGGTCGCGGGGGACCTGGAGCCTATCCCAGGAGACTTCGGGCACTAGGCGGGGTACACCCTGGACAGCGTGCCAATCCATCGCAGGGCACACACACATACACACACTCACACACCCAATCACACACTACGGGCAATTTAGGAACGCCAATTAGCCTAACCTGCATATCTTTGGACTGTGGGAGGAAACCGGAGTACCCGGAGGAAACCCACCAAGCACGGGGAGAACATGCAAACTCCATGCACACCGAGACGGGAATTGAGCCTGGCCAGGGAATCGAACCCTGGACCCTGGAGGTGTATATATACATACAAATTTTGAAAAGACTGTTTGAGTGACATTGTGATTAACAAATAGATATGATTTGTCAAAGACATCCTGCTGTCTCCAGCGTCCAGCTAGGCAGGCTGTCCAGATTGTTGCCTTTGTCTTTGCCTGAATGGGAAACTGAATTAACACCCTATTTGAATTGCTATTGTTATTCGTTCGTTGCCTTGCTCTTCTTACACAGCAGGTTGTTCTAATCCCCTGGTCTGAGTGACCTACGTCTTGGGCAGCTGTGTCCCTCAATTATAATTCTTTTGTTTGTCTCAAGAGAAGTTCTCCCACTTCGGACTTATATCTCAATTCACATACAGTATATATCAAATAAATTTTGTACCATAAAATTGGTAATACTAATTACTTCATTACTAACTCACAACTGCATTATTTTTTTACTCAAACTAAGAAGATCCAGATTATAAAATAATAGACCCCCTTCTGGATTTTGTGAATATCAATATGTTGTTGCCCCCAAAAACTTGCCCAGTCTTGCCTGTCTTTGGACTGGTCACGTGCGTTGGTGACAGCCCGTCACAGGCCGACGCAGTCGCTTATTGGCTAGCCGAGTTTAAACACGCCCGTCCCATAGGCTGTCCAAGGTGACGTCACCAACGATCAGCTGCTCCCTTTGCACAACAATAACAAAGGAGCGCAGTGAGACCGTGGAGGGACTGAGAGAGAGAGAGACAGACATATGTTCGCGTTTAAGGGTCCACAAAATAGTGTTTTCTTCAAAGAAGAAGTATTTATCTAGATATATATTTATATCGTCTAACACACACTACCTCAACTTTCAAGCAAGCTGATATTCTTTAGTTTTTTACTTCTTTTTTCCCCCCACCATCTTCCTGTTTACTGTAACTCTCTACCGCAGGTGAGTCTTTGTTGTAGATGATCAGGATTTCAGTGTTAAATAAAACATAGAGTTTGGTTAAGGCTTGACATGCCAAGTGTTAACCAGAATAGTGAGTGTTGGTCAGGAATTAGTTTAAAATGTATTTGGGAGAAATATGTGAAGAAAAAAAAACAGGTTTTGCCACTTGGTTTAGGACTTGAGATAAATGCGGCGATGTGAGGAGTGTGTGCGGGGTTTATTGTCGCTCGGCTGGAGGCCTGCTGTGTCGCTTCCCGCGCCGGTGTTCTGTCGATTTTTGCTGCCGTGTCGAAAAATGCTACCGTAGCACAAATCGATAGCAGAGCCTATCGATTTACGCCGCCGCATCACTACAACTACACTGTGGACGTTAAATGTTATTAGAAGAGTTGATTATATTTAATAGCATTATCATAAATTTAATCAAAAACGCATGTCGGCACGTGCGTAAGCATTTTATGTATGGACTACTCTGTGCACTGCATAGTGCTGCACACACGTGATCACCACAAGATATTCAAGTATACAAAAGATGTAAACGTAGGTGTTTAAATTTAAAGTTACAAAGTTTTTATTTTCCTCAACTTTACGGCTCATTCACGACAATTTAAGCAGAAACTCAAATGTTTCGCTCAAATTAAGCAAAGGAAAACCCCGCCAAGCGAAGTCTCAGCACCAAGGTAGTATCGATTTATGGGCGTGGAAACGGTGTGCAAACTTGTGGGACTGCGCATGCGCAGATGCGGTAGTTCGCAAAACTCGATGGGTAGCATTTTTCGATGGAACACCCGGTGGTGTAGAGTTTCTGCGCGGATCCTCCCTGTGTCGGTCCTCAGCGCAGAGACGCCTATAAATAAATTCACCATTTTTAAACCTTCGGTAATCATTTATAAACACACAGGGGCGAGTTCTTGTAAACCCAAAGCCTACCGAGGGGTTCACATGTGTTTTTTTTTTTTCTTTCTTTTTTTTCTAACATCATTTTGACTTCTGAAGACTTTCCTTTGTTCTTATTTGCCTCCTGCGTTTTGTTTTAATATCCCCTGAGTTCCTGGTGATAATGAGCTCTATGTCATGCAGTGTGGTTAAAGAGATTTTGTTAAGGATTTTGTAAAAATAAAAAACAGAGAGACTGGGGATGTCTAGACTACAAGGGTCCTAATGAGACAAACAGGGGCCCAAAGAGAGAGAGAGACCCTACAGAACAAAAAGCTTTGGATCCGAATACGTTGTTTGTCTGTTGCTCCCTGCTGGTGAGATGCTGTACACGACACAACTGGAGGTTCAAACAGAGGTTCAATATGTTGATGTTTTCTTCATGTCGATCTGTCTGTCTATCGATCTTCCTATTTCCTTTAAAATACAGTATTCCTGCATTTTCCCCACCCCAACCTTCTGTGTATGCTGTATTTACTGTACATTAGACAATATTTTTCAATCTCATTTCCTTGTACTTGGATAAGAGCTGAAAAACTATTTCCTTCTTCAGAAAGTGCGCTTTCCATCCAGTAAGTTTGAAACAAACGTCTTTCTGTTCTTTTCTCAGTGACAAGCTTGTTGTTCAAAGTTTTCTTTGATGTGCTACAGGTGCACAAGATATGTATGTTGGTAGGTGGAGATGAGATGGCCTTGTCCCATTTGTGGTATTTGGGAGTCACCCTTATTTGGAGTGACTTATATTTTTATGTCATTATATCATCTGAACAGTTGAGGGCCTTGCTCAAGGGCCCAACAGGGGCAACTTGCTGCTGCTGGGGTTCAAATGTGTGGGACCTTCAGATCAGTAACACCTTAACCAATGAGCTACCTTGCCTGATTTTTGTATTTTGGTTTTTCACTTTAGGACTCTACAGTGCTGTTCTTTTTGATATTCTGCAATGCAACAGATACTTTCACAACAAAAACAATGTAATGTACTAGTAGCAGCAAAACAAACTGTAGCAAGTATTTCTGAGACTGGGGTGTTTGTTGTCAAATAACACTGGATGGTTCTGGAGGCTAAGCGGTAGATAAGAGCTATGGATGATTATCTGACGTGTTGGCTTCTTTTGAAATATTATGGTGTCATAATGTGGTCTGGGTGACTTCTGTTGAACTTCAAATAAGTCCAGACCAGATGGTGCTCATTTGTCAATCTGTGAGGTTGAACACATAATTTATTCTGATTATATTTTAGGTTTTGACATGCTTATATGCATATCAGAGAACAGGTTTGCTGGATGTAAACTAAGCTTTGTTCTGTACTGTGAAGGATTTTCATTACACGATTCCGGTTAACCAAACAATGTAGTCCAGGACTAGGCTAAATCTCAACATGGCAGTAATTTGCCATATTTAGCAGGTGTGTTAGAGGAGGGCAATCACTGAACTGGGCTGGGTTCCAGCTTTCCGGGACAGAATGGTTTAATCTGCACATGAATAGCTTCTTGCAGTGCAAAGAGCTCTATAGGGCCATGTCTACTTCACACACTCAGCTGGGGTTATTGATTGTATCTGTGTTAATAAATATTGACCTAGCTATATGTTGTCTTTCATGCATTGCTTGCTGCTGTAGTGAATAAATGTATGTTATTTCTCTCATCACTTTTTTTCTTTTTTTTTTTTTCTTTACAGGGTCTGTAACATGCACACCCAATAAAAGCTATGGCTGAGCTTTAAGTGTTCCTAACACGTGAAGGAGAAACTCATGCACTTCAGCACCTTTCCAGAGGCTTCTGTGAACAGCTGTAACAGCTGATGACCAAAGAGCTCCAGCCGCAAGAGACACTAGCAGGACTGATCCGGCCCCCTCCTCCTCCTCTCCCAGCTCCCTCATCATGTTCCAGAGGTTCACCAGCATCCTGTTTGGAGATGCCTTGGAGGAGGCCAGTGAATGTCCTGCGGGTGTGGGCTTTAACCGAAATGAAGTTGATAACGACTGGATCCTCGTCGATTATCTCGGTTTGTGAGGCTCCATATATAGTTTCCATTTTAATCTTTCATTTTGAGTACTTTTATTTATATATATATATATATATATATATATATATATATATATATATATATATATATATATAGCTAGTGTTAATTGGAAAGGCATGCCTGGAAAAAGCAAATTTGCTGGCTATTCAAAAAGTAACACAAGTGACTGGACAGCCGTGTCTCGCACCATGCAGGGCGTGAATATTTTAGGTGCAAGAAGATCTGTCTAGCTCAGGTCTCTCCCCTGGGAGAGACCTGAGCTAGACAGCAAACCTCTTAATATATCATTTGGTATTTAAAAATAGCACTGTTTTGGTCACCCTAATCACCTGAGACCCAGCCAGGAGATATAAATGCATGGTACTTATACATGGGACACTCTCACAAAGGTCTAGACACGTTCAGAGGGAGTTCTGTGCTAGTGACTAAAATGGTGTATTGTTAAATCCTAGGAGAGCCACTGTTTAAATCTTAATCAAGGCCGCTAAGGCTCAAGGTGTGAAATCTATCTTCTTCCTTTTTTGCACTGACAAATTACAGCCTTCTGTCCTTACGTTGGCTTCTTGCTCGCCTTTCTTCTGCCATTCTGCTTGTAGTTTTCAGCTTGTTTCAGTCGCATGCAACCTGCAAACCTGTATGCTTCAATAAGGAAAAATAGAACTGAATAAATGTACATTTGTAATAAACATGCTGGCTTGTTGCCAGATATGCTGGGTGAGATAAAAAGAAAAACACCAAATATAATGGAATTAAGGTATCATGCAATCTTTCCACTACTTTTTACTGGATCCGCTGTCCATGATAATGAAATCATAGTGTTTCATTAGTTTTATAGATCAAGGGGTTAGTGCAGTTAAGATGAGTGCAGACTGTTTAGCACTGGTGGATCGGGGTCACTTACTGTAGACCCTTTAAGAATTAGGAAACTGTACAAAACAGTCCAGAGAAAATGAAGGGGGTAAATCAAGAATGCATGGATAGATTGGCAGATGCAATTATAAGTTTAATCTATACAGACCAAGGGCTCAGAATGTCACAATAGCGAAGAATAAAATCTATAGAGAAATCACAATGTACAAACAGATTCAGGGCAGATCCCTGGCCATAAGTAAGGGTGCACTAAAGCAGGCCAAGAATAAGCAATACTATGTTCCCTGGGTACTGTATGTCTGCATAATAGTCAAGAGAAAATGGATAGACTGTCAAGCAGCTTATATTTAGGTAAAAATCATTGATTGATACTGATTCGAGCTCTGCCCTCTACAGGTAATGTCATGTATTGCACCATATGTTTCCACCATTGGCTAAGAGGAGCAAAAATAACAATTAGTTATAAAAACATGCCTGTGTATTAGGGTTGCTGACAACACAAACATCTCACTTGGCTTTGTTTGATTTCTTTTTCTCATTTTGGAGGGATATTTCATGAATCCCATTCCCTTTGTGTTTTCTGTCATGCTTGTTTCTTTTCATCTCCTTATTAAGATCTTTTGTGTAGAATATTGAGTAAGACTATTAAATAAGAGTATAAATATTGCTGTCTTTTATGTGATCATCTAGCTGAAGCTTGCACCAGTGCCTGTGAGGACGAGTTGATCGAAATCTGCTCTGAGAACATGGATGCTCCTGACTGCCCTCTGCGCTGCTCCTCATGCTCGTCTCTGGACTCGGCAGCGGACACCGACCCGGAGGACAGAGCGTTCTTGTGCCTGGATGAGGAGTGTGGTCTGGAGGAGAGCTGGTTTATCACACCCCCACCCTGCTTTACAGCTGGAGGAAGGAGTCCAGTGCTTTTGGAGACCAGTCCTCTAGAGAACCTGCTCATTGAGCACCCCAGCATGTCTGTCTATGCTGTGCATAGCTCACCCCACCGCCAGCTGAAGGAAAATACTTGTGAACCCGGCATCCTCAGGTAAAATTATTCGTTTTGAAAATTGGACTGAATTAGCAGAATGAGAGAAATGGTAATGCTGAGAAGACCATCAGGGGTCCAGGATTTAAGCCCTAGTACTAGATGCTAGTTTGCATATGTGACAAAATAAAGGCTTCTTCTTAATGCAGTGTAATTAGTTTTTCTTCCCTGTCCAGGTCTGAAGTTCAGCACAGACCCAGTCACCCTACTGGCTGCTATGCAGCCGCTCTCACCACCACACGTGCCTGCTTCCTAGAGCAGGCGAAAAACGGGCGCCTAGCTCAAAGGATTCAGGACAACGTGCAGCGCCAGCAGCTGTCCCGTAACGCGCTTCGCCGCCTGAACCTGCTCCGTGATGGGGGAGCCAGGCAGGCCAAAGCCACCGCAGGTCAAGTCCACCAGCCCGGACAGAGGCAGTTCAACTACTGAGACCTTTGCCACTGTGCTCCCCAAATAATACACCCTCTCTCTCTTTCTCTCTCTGTCTCTTCCTCTCCCCCTCTCTCTTCCCAGCTCTGTTCTAGAAGTTAGTCTTTCTTACAGACATAGACACAATGGGATCCTTCAGAATCAATAGCATAGGTCACTTTACTCCAGTTCAGGTACCAATCTGCTTGAGCGTATGTCCAAATCAGGCTCTGTTTAGCTCTTGTTCTCCTACCTGGAGCTGACAGCATATTTTAATTGTGTCACAAGTCATGAGCGCACTTGCATAATGGTTCACATCTGTATGCACTTCTTGTACAGAGCATCATGTAGTGTGAATGTAGGTCTTTGTCATCATCATCATCATTATTATTATTTTCTTGCATGTTGTATATCAGTGGACGTGCATGAATCGTATCATCCTGTGCCTACTTGCTTCAATTGTAAAAATGTTTATGGCCATTTTTTTCATCAATAATTGCATTGTTGCTTAAGTGTATCTCAGTCGGATAGGCTTACTGTTTCAGAAAAATTCCTTTCGCTACTATATTTTAAGTCTAGCATTACTTGTCACTAAAAGCCTTTAGTAGGAAATTTCCAAATATGTAAGATGTATATTTAAAAAAAAATAAACTTATAAAAATATTTTTTAAAAAGAAAAAAAAAAAATCACACATATAGTATATAATGTAAAGTACAAGGTTGTATGGGGTTGTGTTATCTGCAGTGTAAGGTATGTATGTAGTTTTCTTTTTTTTTATGGTAGCAGACATTTTAGTTTGACATTATATTGTATAAAAACAGTTGAGTGTTTTCTTATTGGTTTTGCTTTGAATCTGCCATACATGTCTCAGGGCCACAACACAGTCACTTATTCTCTACTAAAATGCAGATTACTTGACAATTGTTAATTGTATTTGTACATACTGAAGAACTTCTTAACTTTCATCGAGTACATTGCCTTGTTGAAATATTTGTAATGAAATCACTTTTACCTTCGCCGAACGAACGCGAAAGGCTTGCTCCGCCTAGGACTGTGAAAACAAAGTCTTTTTTTTTTTTTTCTTTTTTTTTCCCGACTGTTAAAATCTGCAAAGAGTCAAACTTTTTTTTTTTTTTTTTTTTTTTTGTAAATGTTCTTTTAAGAAATGATTTTTCCCACTGTACAGGCTTTTGCATTTTTATGCCTCGTGTTTTATTAGTTACATAATTTTATTCGCTGAATTTTAATTTTATTTAACCTAATGTAACAAACCTTTTGTCTTTTGGTAGTGTTATATAAATATAATTTTTTTTTATTTGTTATTTTGTTTCTATTTGTGTTTGTTGATCTGTCCAAAGTAACGCAAAATGGTGTTGAAACATTTTAAGTGTGTGTGGATGATCTAGACTGATCGATGTTACAGTAAGTGCAGGTTTTTAATTCATGGCAAACAATCACAGCTGGCGTTCAGGAAAATGTTCACTGTACCTGGGTGAGCAAACTGATTCGCACATCTAAGATGGCTCTTTTTCAGGACACCGTAATGTGTTGTGTTATTTGGCTCATTTCACGTGACGTTAGTTTCTTTAACATTAATTTCTGTAGTTCTAGGGATTTTTAGTAACATGGCAGCTTTGTCCGATTTCATGGTTTTGTCTGGAGGAGCAGCGTTTATTTTTGTCTGCAGCAATTTAACTTTTCATGTTAACAACAGGGATTTTATTTGGCCTTGAAATATGTTAAGGATCTCGTGCCTTCCAGGTGAACAGCGTGACAATGCATTAGTGAAGAACTTGAATTCTGTCCAAAGGGACTTGAACTCACTATGCACAGGCAAGTAAAATTGTCTCTGTGAGCCACTCATCCTGTCATGGCTTTCTTTTCTTTTCCCATATAAAAAAAATGTAGCAACGGTTCTCTCTGTGTTTGTGTAGATAATTAATAATGCACCCTAGATGTCACAGTCAGACTGGAATATAAAACTGCACTTTGCCAAACTAGTAGGTTTAAGTACATTCTGTTTATTTGTTCTCTTTCGTACATTGTGGATTCATATTTAAAATAAATGTACACCCTCTTTTTTTTGTAACTAGCATAATATACAGTTGTAAAGCCTCTTGTTTGTATACTTTATGCTCATTGATTTTTCAATAAATGCTTTGGTTTTTAAATGAGCGCACATGTTTTTGTGTTTCACTTTCACAAAGGAAGGGGGCACATTTTGAAAATGGCACAATTGATCATGTTTCACATGCACAGTGAATGCTTGTGTCAACAATGTTCAAAACAAATGATCACAAAACATCTGTCAGAACCAGCATGAACCTTTTCATAGATTTTGGCTACAGTAGCTCTTCTGTTGCATCTGACTACACTGACCAGCCTTCACTCCAAATGTGCATCAGTAGGCCTTTTTCCACCCATAACCCTGTCGTCAGTTCACTGGTTTTCCTTCCTTGAATTACTTTCGGTAGATCCTGACCAGTGCAGACTAGGAACATCCCACAAGGGCTGCACTTCTGGAGTTGCTCTGATTCAGTCCTCCATCCATCACAATTTGGCCCTTGTCAAAGTCACTCAAATCCTCATGCTTACACATGTTTTTCGCACGCATCAGTTTCAGGAAAAAGATTCCCTTGCTGCCTAATGTATCCTATCCACTTCCAGCCGCAATTGTAATGATGTATTGAAAATGTATTGTAGGTACTCTGAGAAGGGCCACATTTTGCCTAGACAACTGGAACAACTCCAAGACAAGACCTCTGGGATGTTCTTGTGGATGTTCTGGGATGTTCTTGTTAAACAGAAAACAAAAGAAAAAAATCTTCCCAGTTAGTAACCCAGTGTAAAATACTTTTGTAAGTCGCTCTGGATAAGATAAGAGTTTGCCAAATGTCTGCCAAATGCCTAAATGTAAATGTTACCTGACTGCAGTGGTCATGAGATAACAAAAGTGATCTAAGGATTAAAAACCTGAAAACTAGCAACTGGTCCCAAAAGAAAGGTGTCAAACTCATAGGTATCATTGGTGTTTTGGTGGCAAAAGGGGGTACTTAATATTAGGCGGGTGGTCATAATTTTATGGCTGATCAGTGCATCTCAATGGTTAGTCCATTTACACAATAATTATAATTATAATAATTATAATTTTAAAATACAATTATACACCAATTAAACGCTTGAATTGGCGAAGAACAAAAAATGAAAAATAGTCCACAGATTCTGAGCTGCACATGTGACAACTTTCTCTCTTTGGCTTTGTTTACATTTTTGAAGCAGCAGCACGTTGTTTCTGCAACAATGTACGTGATTGGTCAGTCATGTGCTAAGCTCCTCCTCTTTACCGGCGTCATAAACTAGGAAGTGCTGACATACTAACAAAAATCAGCGTGAAATAAGGTGTGAACTGTTTTTTCAGTGACGGAATGTCCCCGAGATACGTGTATTGTGTCCTCGTGCGCCAGTTTCGTTTGACCGCGAAATCAGAAAAGCGCTCTTTTTAAATAAAATTCCTTCCGAGCACAGACACACCACAAACACGCATCCAGACTCCAGATTTGCGAAGAAAACACACTCCAGATGTGATTTGACTGTTTAACATCGCTCCCTTCACATCATCTACACGTCTCCTGTTAAGGATTCGTCTAAACACAAAAGCGCGGAAATTCCATATTTAAATATCTTACTGCTCGAGAGTGACCAGATCTCGCGCATGCGCACTCGCGCCCTATATAAAGGTTGGCGCCGGCGCCAGCTGATGTCTGTTCATTCTCTCTGCAGCTGGTGAGTAGATGCTTCTCTTACACGCAAATGGTTCAAATTATAATATTTTTTTCTTAATATATATACAACTTCTTTTGTGCTCATGTGCCCTGGAGATACTTTTTGATATTAATTTTTTATAGCTGACCACTTAGCAACGCAGTAGTGAGCTAACCTAGGTGTACTGAACTGGTGCTAATTGGGCGAGTTCTCTTTATTTAACACAATATACGGTGTCTGAGCTACCCGTCATAAAAATGTACAACAGCTTTAAGTATATAAAGTGATTAGACTTATAGATGAGGACACAGAGGTTAGTTAGGTCGTAGTCCCGCCAGGCTGGAGTGCGGTTAAATATTTGGGTCGACTGTTAGCTCCTTAGCTAATCAGGGAAATGGAGAAAGACACGAATAATTAGGGAGAAAATAAACATTCAATCTGTGTAGAATTCGAAATATACATGTTGTATCGTTATATTTCGAGAAGGGATGGCTTTAAAAGGGGTTCTAGCTGCTGTTTGGCTGGGTTTTGTTTCAGGCGGTTTGTCCTCCCGCTTCTTAAATTGGCGCGGAGTCGACTTTCAAAACCTTACCCGGGTTAAGCAAACTTATCATTTTACAACGATTTAACTACATGTTTATGCGATTCATGTACATAAGTACTTCACGAAGACCTTAATTTGTCAGTTTGTTCTCGATTAAGGTTTTTTTCTCTCGAAATTATTCATACAAAGGTCTCCTAAAGACAGACTGGTTATGTAGGTTAGTTCTGGATAATGCAGCTAGCAGCAGTTTGGCCTGTTTTTAACGACTCTCTCTCTCCAAAATATGCATGTATTTAATATATAAGGTTAAATAAATATTCCAAGCCTAACATTTGTTTTATGTCTACCTTTTCAGGCGTTTGAACTAACTTGATATTGGAAGAAAAAAAAAATGTCCAAACGCAGGTGAGAATTCGGTCTTGTGTTAACTACAGATTATTAGCAAACGAACCATGACATCATCTACAGACATTAACCTTGTTTTTTTTTTATTATTATTTTTTCCCCCAGTTGCCGTAACACACTGCAAGAAAGAGATGAAAACACAACAGACCAAAATGCAACCTGTCCAAGAAAGAGAAAAGCTGAGGTATATGAGAATATTTCCTGTTTATCGGTGTTGAATTGCGTGCATTAAAAAAAAAATATATATATATATAATAATGATCGTGGTGTTGCGACACAAGCTAACCCTGGGCTTTTCTCTTTATCATCAGCAGTGCAAAAGAAAAACTCCAGCAGCCAAGAAACAAAGTTATGAAATTCAGGTAAGTCATGTCATTAAAGCTTGCTTTACATGTGTACTGGTGCGACTCCGAGAAAAAAATATATATATACACGACTCAATATATAAAATATTTATCCGTTTGTTTTCTTCATCTTTTTCCTAATACACATAATAACTAAGTGTTGTGGCCGCGTGATGACTCAGCAGCTGGTCAGCGTCACCGCTAACTCCTCCCCCTTTTATCCCGCCTCCTCCCGCCAAATTGAGCTTTGTTTAGCTGCCCTGAGGGCTTTTGTTCCTCACTTATTAATACGTTCATACAAACAAGCTAAAAGGATATGTTTGCTATAAGGGTTAGTCTGTATGAATCTACTTTGCAATTCAATTCAAAATTTAACCCTGTCTCCTGGGTGCTTTGATTTTAAGGATTTAAATAATTGTATAATTACCTTTTAAAGTTAACAGTCACAATTAAAGTACAATGTGTGTTCTGTTGTAGAACCGGTGGGTGGAAGGAGATGTTAGCCCATGCGTCCTTGTCGAGACACCTCACAAGGAACTTGAAGAAACCAGTAACTTGTCCGGTTTTAAACACTTCCGGTTCAAGAATCTGTTCATCAAGCCCTCGCCACTGCCTTGTCTCAGGTAAGAACATGGGAAGGATCGCATTCTGATGGTGAATAAAAATGTAAAAAAGTATCGTACTGAGGAGGGATTTGTGATTTGTAAGGCAAATCATGATTGAAGATTTATTAGCATGAAAGATATTTACAGTTCTGAAGATCCCATGTTCAAACTCCAGAACCACTAAGACTTGAAGTAAGTCGCTCTGGTTAAAGGCATCTGCCAAATGCTTAAATGTAGAACAGAAACTGTTACAGAAATCTTGATTAGACAAACCGCTGGATTTGATTTATCCCAATCTGTGACTTGTTTTATAGTCAAACATTAGCATGTTTAATTTCTTGTAAGTACATTGGGATTTAATATTATTAGATTTTATTTGTATACTTTCATTTCTAGTCACCCAAAATTAAAACAAGGAATAATTTTAATTTCATTAATTTTTATTTTGTTTGATATTTCTTGTATATTTTTGAAAATCGTTTTGTTCTACTTGCTTAGTTTCAGCTGCATATCGTACTGTATGTGAAAGTTTTGAATTGAATTTATTTCATAGTATAGCCCTAAATTTACTTAAATAGACAAGTTTCCTTTGAAGCTTTGATTCCTCAAATCTAACTTCACATCTTGCATGTATGTTTTGGACAGCTGGGCTAGCTCAGATGATGTCTGGATTAAAATGCTGAATAAAGAACTAAAGTACATCCATGATAAGAACTTCATGCAGCAGCACCCCAGCCTACAACCAAAAATGAGAGCCATTCTCCTTGACTGGCTTTTAGAGGTTTGTGATCAACATTTGTTACTTGTTTGTATTCAGGTCATAGCTGCTTGGCATAAGTATAAAATTTTGCTCAAATGCATGGCTGTGTCTTTTTAGGTAAGTGAGGTGTATACACTTCACCGTGAGACGTTTTACCTGGCTCAAGACTTCTTTGATCGCTTCATGCTGACTCAGGTAGCCATTGGGAAGAACCAGTTGCAACTCATTGGCATTACTTCACTATTCATCGCATCTAAACTGGAGGTAAGACATTTGTTTTGGTTGCCTGTTAAATGGAGGTTCATATAAATACGATCAATGGGTAACCCATTTGTTATATTTTGTAATTACAGGAAATCTATCCGCCAAAGCTTCAAGAGTTTGCGTATGTCACAGATGGTGCCTGTGATGAAGAGGAAATCCTTGAAATGGAGCTGATAATGCTGAAAGCATTGAATTGGCACCTCTGTC
This sequence comes from Channallabes apus, assembly GCA_030522415.1. NCBI lineage: Eukaryota > Metazoa > Chordata > Actinopteri > Siluriformes > Clariidae > Channallabes > Channallabes apus. The sequence goes on from CM060104.1 coordinate 5,571,442, forward strand.
CAGAAACTCCAATCTCTTGGTTGAAGCTTTATGCTCAAGTGGGCTCTCTGAAGGAAGGACCAAATTTTCTTGTGCCTCAGTTTTCTCAGGAAGCCTATATACAAATGACCCAGGTGTGTGACTATTGTGTGGCCATTTTCACTTGTAATTTCAGTAGTCCTACTTCTGTATACTGTTGCGCATTCTGAATGTAATATGTTTCTTTACAGTTGTTGGATCTTTGTATATTGGACATTAACTCATTGGATTACCAGTATGGAGTTTTGGCTGCTGCTGCGTTTTGTCACTTTACCTCAATTGAAGTTGTGCAGAAAGTATCTGGTATGTTCATGAACATGGATTAAGAATTCTTTCTCCCAGTTAAATAGTGCTTTTGCTAATTGGAACTATTAAGTTAGGCTTTCTGCTAACTAGTGTTACCAATGTTTGTAAATGGAATGAAGCTCATTTTAGTCAGTATTTGGATTAAGTGAAATGACGAGTGATTAACAATAGCAACTTGTGTATGTCCGTTTCTTGTATTAGGTCTGACATGGGACAGTATATCTAGCTGTGTGCGCTGGATGGCCCCGTTTGTGAGGACTGTGAATGAATATGGTCAGCCGAATCTGAAGGACTTCAAAAAGGTTGTAGCAGAGGATCGGCACAACATCCAGACTCATGTGGACTACCTGTCCATGTTGGTAAGTATTGTTTTCTAACTACACCTCGCTTGTGGTTAAAGTGAAAAACAGAAGTTGTTAACATAAATGCTTTGTGTGTTTTAGAATGACGCTCATCAGCGACAGCAGGAGAACCTGGATCGATTGTCTCCGGTGGCTGTAGGAGGCTTGCTGACTCCGCCCAAAAGCACAGAAAAGCCCACTAATATATGAAAGGTTAACTTGGCAGTCAACAGGACAAGCATACATTTCGTGATGTGAAGATCCCCTGGATTTGTGAAGAGCCTGCTGCATCAACACTTCCAGAACTTTTTATATCAGTGTTGAGAAGAGCATTCCAGGAGAAAAGACAGTCCTGTGTTTTTAAATAACATTGGTCATGACCTCACAAGATGGTGTTAACCATATGTGCCTTTCATCAAAGACTCTCTGAATGAGAAATTGTTTACAAGTATTTAAGCTCTATAAATGATTTAGGGCTTTTCTCAAATATCCAGAGCAATGCAGTGTTTGTATTCAGGATTGCTCAGTCATTTTGTAGGATTTGTGTGTTTTTTTTTTTTTTTTTTTTTTGTCTAATTTTATTTTTCTAGCTGTATAAAAGTGTGTTGAATGTTGATGGACTAAACTATGTTGCCATAGGATTACTAGTCAGTGCTGCTCTAAACCTTTGGTTATTGTGAAGCTGAATTGCAGCGTGGAGACATGGACCCTGGTATGGACGAGTTGAGTCCATTCTCAAATGTGCTGCATTGTTGGCGTTTTCATTCTTAGGAACCACATTCCTTAGACTGGTTATTTTATCGCTTGGAAAGATGTTCGATTTTACAATTGCAAGCGTGTTTGCATATTTATGGTGCCACCTTTCTATTTTAAATTTATATAATTTTCATGATGCTATGAATTTCCTTTCATTTAATTGCCAAAGGCAAATATTTAATTCAGTAGGTGCTTATTTATGAAAGATTGTAAGATGCAGTTTTATACTGGACCTTACGTTTGTAGCATAACCTGATTCTATTTTTAATGCTCAACTGGGAGCCAAATACAGTGCCTGTAAAGATGGTATAAAACTGTATATAAGAGAATGTGTAAATATGGTAATGTCAAGACATGATTTCACTGTCCTAGTTAAAGGTGAAATATTAAAGGATTGGTGTAAATTTTGGTAATGTGAATTTTTTTTTTTTTTTTTTTTTTTTTTTTGTCCCAAGTGTGCCACATGCTAAAAAAATAGACTTGTTCTCTATTATACTCTTCATTTATATTATTGGCAAGTCCTTTAAACTGCATTACGAAATTATGAGCAGAACTGCTTAGCTTTAAGGAACGCTTTATTTATTAAAATGTAATTGCAAAAAAGGAGTACTTGACATTAAATTCCTATAAAACATACATATGTACATATACACACATAGGGTCAGTATTTAAATGTATGCAGTATTATGGCCACTATAATTGGAGAGGGTGGAATGTTGGTGCATGTGCCGTTGTTCCCACACTTGGACTCTGATTTGCATCGAATGCTGTCGGGTAACGAGACAGTCTCAGTCTTCTCTGCTCCTGAACTGGATCTGGACTTCTACCTTAACAGCAACCACTGAAACAGGATTAGTCTTCTGTACTCAACTTCTGTATGCTTCAATGCTTGGTTTAAAAACTCTCACAATAAGTCACAATTTGAAGAGGTTAATGGAACAAGTGGAAATATCGAATAAACACCAGTTAATGGTAACATTGTTCTTTCAGGTTCATTGTTCATACAAAATATAAAGTTCGGAGAGGTTCTTCCATATAGCAAAAAATAGATCTATATTCATTTAAAGCATCAAAAAGTTTGAAACAATGACAGATTTTTATGATTGTATTTTTCGCCTTTTTTTTTTTTAAACACAAAATTCTGCAGCGTGCACACCGATGCAGGTTTGTCAGGAACGCAGAGTATTTTGTAGAATTGACAGTTCAGTTTATAAAGAGGATGTTTCAGCCCCTGAAATCTAACAAAAAAGGAAAAGGCTTACTGACTTACTTTTTTATGGGGAAAAACAACCCCTAGGGGCAATTTAGAGCATCCAGGTAATTTACCGGCCTGTTTTTGGGAGTAAGAATCAGAGAGCGAAACAGAATCAAAGCGAGGAGCTATGAGGCAGTAATTCGCCGCAATGCCACATGGGAATATAAGAACACAATAACGGACTCATTTACTACTGCTAGAGTGATTCACTTATCGATCTTCAACTGGAATGCAAACTATAAGTGTTAAAATGCTTAAAAAAAAAAAAAAAAAAAAAAAAAAAATTTTATTCTTAAATTTGGTCAGTAATATGTATAACTCTGTGGTGTCCTGACCGAAAATGCATTTCAGTGTAAAAATATACTGTGGCTTTGTTCCATCTGTAAAACATCTGTCAAGGATAAAATAAATACAGCACATCTAACAGTCCACACTGAGTAAACTCAATAAATAAAGCACGCCTGCTTTCCAATCTCACGGCTTCTCTACCTCTTAAAGCTTTTCTGACAGTCTAGCAAGAGAAGAGACTCCCTCCTAGTAACACGTCGTTGCTCGGACTCAGTAAATAACGCACGATGGTGGCAGGTTGTGCTTTCACTGAGTTTGGTGTAGCTGCTCAAGGCTCCTGCAGGCCCTGGTGGGGCTGTGGCTCTGCGTGACATCTGTGTTTGCGAAGCCCACTTCTGGCCTTCGATACAACTCCTCGAATTTGGGCCCCCAGTGCTGCAGGGAATCGTAGCTGAAGTCCTCCTCTGGGATCGCTGAGCTCAGAGAGCTTAGGCTGCCTGCGTTTGAGCCTGCACCTTCCACGCAGTACACATGGTAGGTGTCCATGGGGAAGGCCAGCGCGTCATTATCGGCCTCCCAGATGATCCGTGCCACGTAGTTCTTGAAGTCCATGGCGCAGTGGCCAGTAGCTGTGGGGATGTTGTGAGGGGTGGGCTGGACTCCGCCCGGGTGTACTTCCTCTTGAGAGCCCTGAGACGACTTGATAAGGGGAGCTGTGGTGCAGGAGGAGGACTGAGACAAGCTGGAGCAGAATGGTCTCTTCAGCTCTGTGATGTCATAGGCATTCTAATTGGAAACCAAAAAAAAAATATAGAGTTTCATTATGATTTAGATTAGAAACTATTAAAGAAATACCGATGCAACCTTACACCTCATTAGGCACTGATGTGGGTGTGGTGTTGATTTTGAATGTTTGAGACCCAGCTGGAGTTTTAAGACACTCTGTATTTACTGATCAATTCGACAAGTGGGTGTGGCCTAAACTACTCACTCATTCACAGTTTATTTTGCTTTATCCTGTGTACAGGGTACTCCCTAGCAGGTTTGCCAGTCCCATATACACATACATACATGCTCACTGGCACACTATGGGGAATTTGGGAACGCCAATTAGCCTAATCTGCATGCTTTTGCACTGTCAGAGGAAACTGGAGCACTTGGCAGAAACTCACCAAGCACAGGAAGAACATGCAAACTCCATGCATTCAGACCCAAAGCGGAAATCAAACCAGGACCTTGGAGGTGTAAGGTGACCGTGCTAACAGTGCATAAAAAAAAAATATTTTTTTGTAGTATCTGGTTACTGCCCATTGTCCTCGCAAGCAAATAGGTTATGCTAAATTGTCCTTATTCATGAACGAATGCATGATGCCCTATAATGGACTGCCATCTCATGCAGTATGAATTCTCCATCCTTGTACCTGATGTTATCCCTCACAATGTATATAATTTCAAACTTTCATACTGTTCAATCATTCAGATCGATGAATGATTATGAGTTTATGAGTATACGTGATTCACAGGCAACATTAAAAAACGTCAATTGTTTGTTCACGGAATTATTTGACGAGCAAAACCAGACAAATAACAAACAACCAAAAGCACCAAATTAGAACAAAAGTTCCAGAAAAACTCAGTCGTCACTTTCTTTTGCTCTGATACATTGACAAATTGAAAACACACACTTTTGCTCACCTCACAGTGTCATTAATTATTATTATTTTTTTTTAATTCCAGCTCTTCTATCTCAGTTTATCTACTGCCATGTAGTTTACTGTATATCACCTCTGCCTAAAACTGACACCATACTGCCATCTGGTGGACAATGGTACAAACAAGCCTCATGTTTAGATGAGACCAGTGGTTCTCAGCCCTGGAGGACCAGCCGTCCTGCATGTTTTGGTGTTGTCCATACTCTATCCCAGCCACATCATCAATTAGTTAATTAGTTAAATCAGGTGTGATGGGAGGTGAGAACACTAAGACGTGCAGGTCAGTAGTCCTCCAGAACTATAGTTGAGAACCGCAGGATAAAACTCCTCATCTGTATATCATTCCTGCAAGTGCTCTGATTAAAATGTACCTGGTCCTGCTCTCCTCCGCCTTCCTCGTTATAGTTGAGGATGTTCTCCCGGATGTCCTCCCAGCTCTCGTGCTCAGCTGGAATGTGGTACACACCGCGTTTCCTAAATTTATTCTCACTGCCCTTCTGGTTCCACACAGTCACTGCCACCAGCACAGCTACAACAGACAAAAGCAGAATATTACAACAGATGAAAAAAAAAAAAAAAAAAAAGTCATAAAACAATTGTCTAATTGTTCTTTCAGTCCCCTGTGTTACAAGAAAAAGGGAAGAGCCACAGCTAATTGCATTCATTCATTTTGGTCACGTCCTCCTTTAGCTTTGATTATAATGTAGTGGTCAATTCATGTGTGATTTTTTATTGTCACATAACATAGTTTAAACCTGACCAGATTTGTCCATTGCACCAATCCTTATGCTCTTTAAACCGATTAAACTGAAGGCTTCTTTCTGATTAGTCTCTGATTAATCCCAATTCAATGAGTTCTCATCACATTGTACTGTACATGTGGAAATGCTCTTACTTTCAACACAGCTGTCGTTTTTTTTACCTTTTTTTTTTTTACATGACCTCCAATCACAATCCAGTCAGACCAGAATATCTGAAGTAAACTCAGAATGAAAAGGAAGATCATGCAAACTCCACACATACAGGACCAGAGGTGGGATTTGAATACCTAACCTTCGAGGCGACATCTGCGTCCTGCCTCAAAGTTACTATGTCTTTCAATAATTTTAATATAAATTACACAATTACACAAAAAATCAATACAATACAATCAAATCTTCAATACAACAGCTATACACATTAAATAACATGCCTAATTTTTAATAATGGTCCCTGATTGTAAAGGTTTAAGCATATCTGCCTTAATATATGGCACCCTCTGCTGGCAGTACAGTGAACTGTTCCACCAACTATCATCTCCCCATTAAAAAGGGTGCTGTGTGCCTGTTTCTGTTGAGTTTTCTTTGCGTCTCATTAGAACTGGCATGAGGAAAGGTTCCGTCCATCTGTATTGGCATCGGTTTGATAAGATTGGTAAAGTGGAAACTCAATGAAATGTTAGCTTAGCTGTATAGCTGTCACCTGTCAGAATCGACACACAAACAAAACTGTGTAGATGCGCACACACACACACACACACACACACACACACACATATTCTAGCTCTGCTCCATTGCTCCTCTCTCTATAATCACTCTTTCATCATCACATTACTGACATCTCAGCCACTCTCACAACACATCTGTGTGCAACTCGCTAATAATATTAGCTAATAACTGTACTAGCCCTATAGCACTATTTTCATGTTAAAGGGGTCACAAACATTAGATGGTTTAGTGATGGACAAATAATGACCTTCATCCAAAATCATGACAAGCAGCAATGGCCTTAGTGGCAAAAAATATCAATATACAGTGGCTTGCAAAAGTATTCGGCCACCTTGAACTTTTCCACATTTTGTCACATTACAGCCACAAACATGAATCAGTTTTATTGGAATTCCACGTGAAAGACCAATACAAAGTACACGTGAGAAGTGGAACGAAAATCATACATGATTCCAAAATTTTTTTTTTTTTACAAATAAATAGCTGCAAAGTGGAGTGTGCGTAATTATTCAGCCCCCTTTGGTCTGAGTGCAGTCAGTTACCCATAGACATTGCCTGATGAGTGCTAATGACTAAATAGAGTGCACCTGTGTGTAATCTAATGTCAGTACAAATACAGCTGCTCTGTGACGGCCTCAGAGGTTGTCTAAGAGAATATTGGGAGCAACAACACCATGAAGTCCAAAGAACAGGTCAGGGATAAAGTTATTGAGAAATTTAAAGCAGGCTTAGGCTACAAAAAGATTTCCAAAGCCTTGAACATCCCACGGGGCCACTGTTCAAGCGATCATTCAGAAATAGAAGGAGTATGGCACAACTGTAAACCTACCAAGACAAGTCCGTCCACCTAAACTCACAGGCCGAACAAGGAGAGCGCTGATCAGAAATGCAGTCAAGAGGCCCATGGTGACTCTGGACGAGCTGCAGAGATCTACAGCTCAGGTGGGGAATCTGTCCATAGGACAACTATTAGTCGTGCACTGCACAAAGTTGGCCTTTATGGAAGAGTGGCAAGAAGAAAGACATTGTTAACAGAAAACCACAAGAAGTCCCGTGGAAGAAGGTGCTCTGGTCAGATGAGACCAAAATGGAACTTTTTGGCCAAAATGCAAAACGCTACTGTATGTGTGGCGGAAAACTAACACCACAAATATCTTGGAAGAAAACCTCTTGGAGTCTGCAAAAGACTTGAGACTGGGGCAGAGGTTCACCTTCCAGCAGGACGACGACCCTAAACATAAAGCCAGGGCAACAATGGAATGGTTTAAAAAAAAAAAACATATCAATGTGTTAGAATGGCCCAGTCAAAGTCCAGATCTAAATCCAATCGAGAATCTGTGGCAAGATCTGAAAACTGCTGTTCACAAACGCTGTCCATCTAATCCGACTGAGCTGGAGCTGTTTTGCAAAGAATAATGGGTGAGGATTTCAGTCTCTAGATGTGCAAAGCTGGTAGAGACATACCCTAAAAGACTGGCAGCTGGAATTGCTGCAAAAGGTGGTTCTACAAAGTATTGACTCAGGGGGCTGAATAATTACACACACCCCACTTTGCAGTTATTTATTTGTAAAAAATGTTTGGAATCATGTATGATTTTCGTTCAACTTCTCACGTGTACACCACTTTGTATTGGTCTTTCACGTGGAATTCCAATAAAATAGATTCATGTTTGTGGCTGTAATGTGACAAAATGTGGAAAAGTTCAAGGGTGCAGAATACTTTTGCGAACCACTGTATCACCAAGTTTCTTTGATTAGAGCATTTTCTCATAAAAAAAAAACAAATGCTTGATAAAAGGTATAAAAAAATAACAATAAATAATAAATTATACCACAAGATTCATTCATAAGAGTAAATGAGGTATGTTTCATATTTCATATTGTGATTAAAATTTTTTGTGAATTTGACTCAAATATTGCTTGGTGTAATATTGATAGTTTTCGGATTTGTTTGTGTGTATCTGTAACATGATTTTATAATTAAGAAATCTGATGATCAATTTTTGGCTTTGTTTCCTTTGTATATTGATTCATGCACATACACCTAGCCTAGTAATCAATCACTGATGTTCAAATACATATTCTATTACCTCCTGGCCATGACTTATTGATCTCATTATTATGCGTTAAGTTGTAGTCACACAATATTAATTGATAAGCAATGTCTCCAGAGGGACCCTGTAACCTAGAAAATTGCTTTTTTGCCTGTTTAGTCATCCAGTTAATTAAAACATGTCGAACAGCACATATAAATAGACAGCTGTGTAGGTATCGAAACTCTTGCATGAAATAGCTGAATCTAAAAGCTATGCATTTATACTGTATGAATAGGACTGAAGTGAGAATTAAAGCATTAGTTACCGAAAAACACGAGCAGGCACATGCTTATAGCGAGGATGGAGCTGGGGCTGAGTGCAGCCAGGTGCGATGTTTTAACTTGGCTGATTTCACACCACTGGCCACGGAAGTCCTTTGGGCAGCGACACTGATAGCTCTTGGTGGAATGAGCCAGGCATGTACCTCCATTACGGCAGGTGGACGGACCACAAGGCGACATGGCACAGCTCACCAAGCCTGTGTGTTCATCAACCACAGCCAACTGACCTGCTGGACACCTGATTGGAGACAAGACAGAGATGTAGAGGATATGCGAAAGAAGCAGGACTTTATTAGTTATTAGTGGATACACGCTTAACACGAGTGATTATACAGTATATTTGTGTCATTTATTTAAATGTTTAATTTGGGTCTGTGCGCATGGAGTTTGCATGTTCTCCCGTGTTTGGTGGGTTTCCTCTGGGTACTCCGGTTTCCTCCAACGGCCCAAAGATTAGGCTAATTGCCGTACCCAAAAAGGACATAGTCAAGATTCAAGATTCTTTATTTGTCACATGCATAGTTATACAAGTACAACACGCAGTGAAATGTATGTACAGTATAGTGTGTGAACGAGTGTGTGAGTGTGTGTGTGTTTGCTCTGCGATGGACTGGCACCCCGTCCAGGTTGTACCCTGTCTTGTGCCCTACTGTAAGTCTCCTGGGATAGGCTCCAGGACCTCCGCGACCCTCTATACAGGATAAAGCGGTACAAGGATGAATAATGCACTGCGTGGACAAACGCTGCACTTTGAATATGGCGCATAATGTAGTGGTCATTTCATGTGTGATTCCTTACGCACCCAGCACCACTCTTTTATGGTCCTGCAATGTGGCTGTACCATCAGGGAAGAGAAAACGCATTGATGTAACGTCCTGATCTTTTAGTACATTCAAGTCATCGATTAACTTATTGCCACATAAAGGCACAAAGCTATACCAGACCAGTCAAGGCAGCACTGCCTCAAGAGGCTTGTAAAGTGTGCACTATGCATGACTGGTGCATCGCTTCATGTGCTCCCATCACTCTGGAATAGAGACAATCTGGACTCATCACACCATACAGTATGACCTTTTTTTCCCATTTCACTAAAGACAAGACTTGTTCCAATCCGGCCAGTTCTCTTTCCGTTGTGTGTATATGGAAACTCTGTTACTTTTATAATTTAACTTAGCTATGATTAGGACAGGTCTTTTCCAAATTCAAGTCATTTTAAAGGTTTCTTTGCTTGATGCACGTCAATAATTTGACCCTTCTGAATTACAGTACATTTCTGGAAACACAAAATGCCCTTCATACTACTGTATTTTTGGGGTGTGTATACGGACCTTTGTTGTGCGTAAGAGTGACATATAAGTATTGCAGAGACTACAATCAAACATTTATTTTCTTATAACTTTTTTTTAAACGTTTGTTTTACCTTATATTTATTCATTTTCTTTCATTCATTCATCTTCTATACCGCTTAATCCTGTGTTCAGGGTCGCGGGGGACCTGGAGCCTATCCCAGGAGACTTCGGGCACAAGGCGGGGGTACACCCTGGACAGGGTGCCAATCCATCGCAGGGCACACACACATACACACACTCACACACCCAATCACACACTACGGGCAATTTAGGAACGCCAATTAGCCTAACCTGCATATCTTTGGACTGTGGGAGGAAACCGGAGTACCCGGAGGAAACCCACCAAGCATGGGGAGAACATGCAAACTCCATGCACACAGAGACGGGAATCGAGCCTGGCCGGGGAATCGAACCCAGACCCTGGAGGTGCAAGGCGACAGTGCTAACCACTACACCACCGCGCCGCCCCTTATATTTATATATTTTTTTATTTTAACAGAAATATAAAAATGACCATCTACAAATCTCTGTAGGGAAAACAGTTTATTTCCTGAGTTCATTTAAAAAAACAAAGACAGTATCAATAGTGCAATCATACTGCATGTACGTATTCAGTGGTTTTTAAAACCCTAGTCACGTACAGTATATACATTTTTTATGATGTACGTTCGTGTCTCACCTGCACTCGTGTTTTCTCCACAGATCCACACAGTACAGTGGCTTCTGGCATGGTTTGGCACGACAGGCATCAGAATGGCATCCTGCCTGAATTCCCTGCCGCTCTAACACCGTGACAAACTCACTGCTCTGACCATCCAGGGATAGAGAGTGACCGTTCAGCCTTACATCTCGCATACAGCCTACACAGCATCATCACACACAAACATACAGGCGTCACAACATGTGCAATGGTGTTAATTCAACTGTAACAGTCTGTGGTGCTTTCTATGGACATCATTCCAATGATTCACCAACAGAAAACGTGCAGCTCATACAAGAATTAAGATGAATGTGTTCAGACTCTGTGTTTGAGCTGCTTGCAATCATCAAAACAAGCTCACTACAGTATGTCTTGTTCATTCTGCGAGATGGACATACGTTAGATACGGATTAGACAGAGACAGGTGGAGGAAGAGACTGAGACGCACCTTGGAAGTCTCCCTGTGTGCTGTGTGCGGCAGCATTTCCCAGATGCACATTGGAGGGATGCACTACAATCTCACGTTTGGTTCCCAGCACCCCGGTGACCTCTCGCGACCCCCCGCCTTGCTCCAGTTGCAGAGTGAACACGTTGTCATGACGACTCAAGCTGACCAGGACCCACTGGCCGTGATCCACTCGTTGGCTCCCCAGCTTCAGTGTGTGTGGGCCGTCACCCAGGTTGGCGCGAATGCGTACGTAGCCGTCGACTATCTACGGGAACACACAAGTCATGGTGAATTCAACATACATCTATTATTGATCTCCTTTTAAATATTTAACATGACATTTTGAAATTTCAGGGACGACATACTGTAGTATAGTAAGAGGAATGAATGAACTGATCTACTCTCTAAAGGGCCTGAACTTAAAAAGTTTGCATGTTAAAAAAAATTGATAGGGAAGAATACAAGATCTGCATTTACAATGAGCCTGGAAAGCCCCTGGGTGTCTATATAATTGTGTAGGAGTGTGTGTGTATGTGTGTGTCTTCACCCCTCACCTCCAGGATGATGAACTCACTGGAGTCTCGGGAGCTCATGCTGAGCAGGATGCCTGATGGGGAGCGCGTTCTGATGAGGAACTGTGCGTGTGTCCTGCGTGGACTGATTCCTGTTCTCAACTGATACCTGAGCATGCTCTCCTTCTCAAAGGACCACTCAGGAAGAGCTAACGTACACACACACACACACACACACACACACACACACACACACACGCACACAAACTTTAAACCATGTCAGAAAACTATTTAACACAAAATAAATATAGCACTGTAACTTGTTAACAAATGTGGTTGCTATGATGTCATACTATACTACTGGTACTACCTTCTAATAGAAACAATACAACTGAATTGAGGGGTTAATATATTACTGTACAATCATGGTAATTTATCTACTTGTGCAATTCAATTCAATTCAACTCAATTTTATTTATATAGCGCTTTTAACAATCGTCATTGTCTCAAAGCAGCTTCACAAAAATTAAAGAAATTTAACAAATAAATAAATAAATAAATAAATAAATAAATAAAATAATAATAATAATAATAATAAATAAATAAATAAATAAATAATAATAATAATAAAAAAAAATAATAATAATTATAGAAAAGAAAATAATTGGAAGCATTCAAAAATCTTTTACAATCGTAGGCTTTCAATGCAATAAATTCTAAAATGCATGCCGACTCACCCTTCTCACACTTGTGCCCGCTGTACCCGGGGTGGCAGTCACAGCTGAAGGAGCCCCACTCCCCAAGGCACTTTCCACGCAGGCCACAGGAGGGCCTTCCTGCTGTCACACACACTCCATCAGTCAGACTGCACCCGGGAGCACTGTTCATACTCTCCGCTGCGCTGCTCAGGTCATACACCTGATCAAGGACACACACACACACACACACACAAGTCTGAGTCAGCACGATGGGTGACCTAACTGGCATAGTTCGCATCCTCCAATCCTCAAAAAAAAATAGAAGTTAGTCTAATTTTACCATGTTTTAATGATCTTCAAGTAGGTGTAAGACACTGACAAGAAAAGCTCTCCATCACGGTTCACGCCATTTTAAGTGTCAGCCGGCACAGGCAGTCAAACTGCACAATTTTGCCCCCGATTGTGGCAATTAAAAAAAAAAAAAAAAAACATTCTCTTGAGATCATCACAAATTGTCATGCTACAGTACGCTGCAAACGTCTACACACTTGACAAAAATGTCTGACATCTCAGACAATAGTATGTGTGAGTCAGACTCGGCACAAGGTGGGAAATACATCCCTCACCCACACACCTAAAGAGTGTCAAGTCTGTATATGTGAAAACCGATGAAAAAGATAATGGGTGTAAAGCGTGTCCAAGAAGGGACGAGTGGATCCGGTCAGGTACTTGTAGCTAGCTAGCCATTACCTGTATCTAATTCTTGATTTTGTCTTCTATACAGTACTGTAAGTCATGGACAAAAGGAGGAAACTGGCATGAATACCCATCATCATCATCATCATCATCATCATCATCATCATCATCACATATCGAACAATCGTCAAGATGCTTGCAGTTTCAAATTAAGTGATAGTCAGGAGTGGCTCAGTGGTTAAGGCATTGGACTATTGGAATGTCCCAGATTCAAACCCCACGTCTACCTACTGTAGTTACCACTGTTGGGCCCTTGAGCATGGCACTTAACCCTCAACTGCTCAGATATATGCTGAAAAAAAAATTGCACTGGATAAGGGTGTCGGCCAAATGCCTAAATGTACAGACATTAACAGCCAGTTAATAATAATAACCCTGTGTGTATTTTAAGCACATTTGCCAGCTGATACTTGTGATAACACTAACATTTCTCTGACACACAATGGATATTTTTAATAACACAAAATCTCATACAGTATACTATACATACATTCTGCTAATGTACACTTCTTAGCTGTTTTATATTTTATTTTGCAATTCTACCATATTTTGAACCAAAGAATGCTTAAACAGTGTGTGTAGGTGCCCTTGCAATGGTTCTACATCATTAACATTTCAATAAAATTAGATTTAGTCCAATTGGGAATTAGTATTGCGGTTAATATATTATCATAAAAGCAAACATTTATCACAGCAGGTGTTTTTAGAGGGAAGTGTCTTGGGATGTTCCTGGCTGGTTAATCTTTTTAGTAACTGAAAAAAGAATACTTCTTAAAGTTCTTACTATTCACACATACTTCTCCCAGTTTAACCCACTATCTAATTCTAAAGACACTGGGACATGGAATGCAAACATGTACTTCTTCAGAGTTTTATAAATCGTATATAACATTATTGGGCAGCACAACATAATAGGAGGAGATGCTCATGAGCAAATTCATTCTTATAGTGATTCAAAGCCACGCTGTATTATTATTATTATTATTATTATTCATTCATTCATTTTCTATACCGCTTAATCCTGTGTTCAGGGTCGCGGGGGACCTGGAGCCTATCCCAGGAGACTTCGGGCACTAGGCGGGGTACACCCTGGACAGGGTGCCAATCCATCGCAGGGCACACACACATACTCACACACCCAATCACACACTACGGGCAATTTAGGAACGCCAATTAGCCTAACCTGCATATCTTTGGACTGTGGGAGGAAACCGGAGTACCCGGAGGAAACCCACCAAGCACGGGGAGAACATGCAAACTCCATGCACACAGAGACGGGAATCGAGCCTGGCCGGGGAATCGAACCCAGACCCTGGAGGTGCAAGGCAACAGTGCTAACCACTACACCACCGCGCCGCCCTATTATTATTATTATTATTATTATCATATTTTAACATATTGTGGTTAAATGCAGAACAACCTTCACATCTGGCCATGGATACGCTTCCTTTATTAAACATTTCATTTGGACATCATTAATTAGCTCCAGCTAAGAAACACCAGGATGTGTGATATCTGTGTACTATGTGACATTGTTGCCAGATTTGATAGAAATGAGCTATTACATGATGTCTATTTACTGAGGAGAAGGTTAATATCTCCTGACCCTGTGCAAGTAATGCTGAGAGTTTTCTTTCTGATAAATGACAAGGGTATGGCGGCGCGGTGGTGTAGTGGTTAGCACTGTCGCCTTGCACCTCCAGGGTCTGGGTTCGATTCCCCGGCCAGGCTCGATTCCCATCTCTGTGTGCATGGAGTTTGCATGTTCTCCCCGTGCTTGGTGGGTTTCCTCCGGGTACTCCGGTTTCCTCCCACAGTCCAAAGATATGCAGGTTAGGCAATTTGGTGTTCCTAAATTGCCCGTAGTCTGTGATTGGGTGTGTGAGTGTGTGTATGTGTGTGTGCCCTGCGATGGATTGGCACCCTGTCCAGGGTGTACCCCGCCTAGTGCCCGAAGTCTCCTGGGATAGGCTCCAGGTCCCTGCGACCCTGAACACAGGATTAAGCGGTATAGAAAATGAATGAATGAATGAAATGACAAGGGGAAATACAAAGGTATCAATATACAGTATACACAGTTAATCATAGCATTTACTACTGTGATGACAATACAGGAGTCACCTGCAAGCTACTATACATTCTGCTTTTTTAAGCTAAAATAGGCAATTCACCTAGCGTAAAGGCCAATGCAAGGAGTGAGAAACAACAAAATATTAAAGATGGATTTATGCCAATGGTTTGTCTGGGTGAACTGTGAATTCCTAAGCCCACAGTAAAGAAGTGGATAGGACTATGGTATTCTTTTCAGTAAAAGAGAAGTTACTTATTACTAAATAATGGTCACACCAGGCCTTTGTCGCATTGCTTCTTATTGTTGCTTGAAGCATACAGTACATAAATTGTCTTGTTTTTTTTTTCTCACGCTTCTTGCTAGGATCTTTGTGCTAACAATATTAACACCTTGGATAAGGAAGAGATTCTCTAGGGCATGAGAATCTAAATAATACAGAGTTATTATAGGGCTTTAAAAGCAAGTAAGATCTGCACACCTGCGTGTCCACCACCAGGTTTCTGATGCAGCCCACAAACCCTTTATAGTCGGTGTGTGTGTGCCGCAGTGGATAAGTGTCCTTCACTCCTCCTAGCTGTAGAGGCTGATTCACATTCAGGAATCTACAGGGAAAATGAACCATACAGTAATATTACTGATACAGTCACAATATATAAACTAATTGTGCCTGAAGTACATGTAACATTTAAACAATAGCAGTGTGAGCCTTTTATTTTACCTCTCAGTGCCTGGGGTGTGTCCAGACACTTTGCACCCTGACTGGTCCGTCTCGAATATGTCCACTCCCAAACCCTCCACCTCGTTCACTATGGCTCCTGAGCAGTGGTCCACAATCAGGTGCACTTCCTGTAAAGTATATTTACCCAGTCAAATACATTTACAAATGTATTTACACTCACTAATTGTAGAGCATGACAGACATTTCGCCTATTAAAGTGCATTTAACTTGTGAGTTTTGCAAAGTGATAACAGTGTGTTATTTGACACGCTTTCGTCAAACTCTGCTGGAAAATCCAGTACAAGTTCCCAAAACTCTCGGCAAGCTGATCCAAATGGTATTCATTCATTCATTTTCTATACCGCTTAATCCTGTGTTCAGGGTCGCGGGGACCTGGAGGAGACTTCGGGCACTAGGCGGGGTACACCCTGGACAGGGTGCCAATCCATCACAGGGCATACACACATACACACACTCACAATCACACACTACGGGCAATTTGGGAACGCCAATTAGCCTAACCTGCATATCTTTGGACTGTGGGAGGAAACCAGAGTACCCGGAGGAAACCCACCAAGCACGGGGAGAACATGCAAACTCCATGCACACAGAGACGGGAATCGAGCCTGGCCGGAGAATCGAACCCAGACCCTGGAGGTGCAAGGCGACAGTGCTAACCACTACACCACCGCGCCGCCTTCCGAATGGTATGTAACTGACAAATCTGGAATAAAAATATAAAAATAATAAATACAAAAAATCCATATAATTAAGGCCAAAATGTGCACATAAAATATTATTACATTTTACACAAACAGCTAGTTTTAGTATGCGGCATGGTGGTGTAGTGGGTTAGCACTGTCGCCTTGCACCTCCAGGGTCTGGGATCGATTCCTGGCCAGGTTCGATTTCCGTCTCTGAGCATGGAGTTTGCATGTTCTCCCCGTGCTTGGTGGGTTTCCTCTGGGTACTCACCGGAGGTACCTCATTCCTCCCACAGTCCAAAGATATGCAGGTTAGGCTAATTGGTGTTCCCAAGTTGCCCATAGTGTGTGAGTTTGTGTATGTGTGTGTGCCCTGCGATGGATTGGCACACTGTCCGTGTGTACTGTACCCTGCCTCGTGCCCTAAGCTTGGGGTAGGCTCCAGACCCTCCGCGACCATGAATACAGGATAAAGTGGTATAGAAGATGAGTGAGTGAGAGCGAGCTAGTTTTAGTGATGTTTAACAATGGATGTTTAGTTGATGTATAGTCCGGTCAATTCAATTCAATTTTATTTGTATAGCGCTAGTTAAGCTAGGCTAGACTTTAGCTTGCTGGCAATCAGTAGCAGCTACGAGACAAATTTAGCTAAATTAGAAATTTTCCCCTTATTCATTAGCATATAAATCTTGATTTGATGCACCTGCATCATTAGGGTTCATAGCTTCCGTTCTGATTCCATTTACCTCCACTTCACATCTTTTCACTTTTCTTGTTATTTGCACAAAGTAGGAGCGGTTCAGGATACATTTCACTGCGTGTTGTACTTGTATAACTATGCATGTGACAAATAAAGAATCTTGAATCTTGAATCTTGACTTTACATGAACCCAAGTTTGAGCGGTGGTTTTGATTAGCCATCTGCTGAGTTACTCTGAAAGCGTCTACTTTTACAAGAGAATGCCAGCTCTTCGCCTGTGGACCAATTTACATAGAAATCTGTATTTCTGCGATTTAAATAATATTTCCCCCTAATTTCTAATTGCCTATCTGTTGTGTTATTTCCTTAAAACAGCATGTGTGCGATGTTTCATTAGTATTTGTAATTAACCCGTAACTGGTGAGACCAAATTGGATTTTTTTTATTTTAAGCCGTGCTGCCAATTTGGGTTGAATTCAGACTTCAAGACTTGTTTTAGCATAGAACCCAATTCTCGTTGAAATTTTAAGCCATGGTCAGACCTTTCCATCGCTGATGATGTCGATGTGATGCCAGCGCCGGTCAGACAAAGACGAATGTGCAGGAAGCTGCAGTGTGACAGTGCCTGAGCCGTGATTTACACTCAGCACTGGTATACCTTTCTGCAGCTCTAGAAAGAGACAGAGATGACATCATTTCAGAGGGAAGGATGGAAACCTGATGATGAGGTGCGATGTTGGCTTTTGGATCTCCTGGGATCTGAAACTTTTACTAAGTGAGTCAATCTATCACTTTTAAGTGTGTTAATGTCCTGGCCAATGTCTCACTACTGTCAACTCTTAATGCATACTCTTAAATGCTTCAACGGTGATGCTATTTCTCATTTTGCCCAGACTAATTTATCACATACTGACAGTGCATCAAGTCCTGTAGCATTTAGGTTTGAGTCAGACCCCTGGTGGCAAAAAAAAAAAATGCTTCAGTACAATCAATTTGTGGTCAAGTTCGATTTTTTCCCCCATCCAATCAGGACAGCACAAGGCCGGCTCGATAATTAAGTGCCTACAGGCAGTACAGAGCATACTGACGATCTAAGCTCTTTTAAGGCCTGTTCAGGTTATCCTCTAGGCATGTGAGTTCAGGACAGGACAGATACGACAGCATGTGTGCAAGGTTTGACCTTTATTAGAGGACCTTGCCTCATTTCCATTCAGATCAATTCATCACTAAGTATTCAGCCTTCATCATCATCATCATCATCATCTATTGACTCTAATTCCCACATATAATTGTTAAGGAATATTTATTTCTTGCATGGCCAATGTAGAAACCCTCGATCATGATGGTATTGATTGCTTCGTCATGTTTTTTTATTATTAAGATTACAACTGGTTGTCCTTTATCTAAATAAAGGACAACCTAATCTAAATACGTAACATTTTGGTATTTATTTAACATACCAAGTGCAATGAAGTCCCCCTTGTCTCCATGTTGGAGGGCACCTACGGGGCCATTGTACAGAAGCAGGCCATCATCTGACTCGGTGATAAACTCCAGAGAGATCTGGCTCCTGAAGCAAGGCTTTATTGGAGGAAACCAAGCATAGCCATCTCCCAGAAATGTGTGCTTAGTTTGCTGGCACTCAGGACCATCAAACAAGGGTGGACATTGGCACCTAGGACACGCGTAGTAGAAATAGCAGAAAATATGTACCATTTGCACAGGACATGAGAGATTTTCACAATACTGTAAAATAAAGGTACTGATCAGTTTACTTTGATAAAACTACACTGTGATATGTATCACTAAATCAATACATCATATTGTTCACCATATTCCGATGATATATTACCTGTACCCCATGTCTGTATCCACGCAGCTGCCTCCATTTAGACAGGGGGTATGGGGGTAAGAGGAGCAGGACATGTGCTTGTTCTCTCTGGCCAAGCATCCACACAGAGCTGTGGCTGTGGCTGAGACAGAGACCAGAGAAGCATTCCCAGCATTCAGGACTGAAGGAGCGTCACTAAACGTAACCCTGCTAGAACAGCCACCTGCAGGACTACAATCTGCGTAGGCACATTCATCCACCCCAACCTGCAGGATGGTCACACCCAGGGCTGACTCCAACTGAAAGAGATGGAAAGGCACAGACCTCAGATTACAGACTCCAGATATGAAGATGTAACTTTAAGTTGCCAAGCAACATATAAGAAACCTTACACATTTAGAGAAAATCTGTAAAGAATAGTGGATCAAAATGCATCCCAAGATGTGTGCAAATCTGGTAAATAACTACAAGAAACGTCTTCCCACTGTGCTTTCCAGCAAGGGTTTCTCTACCAAGTACTAAGTCATGTTTTGCTTGGGGATCAAATACTTATTTCCCTCATTGAAATGCAACTTAATTCATAACATTTGTATCATGTGCTTTTTCTGGATTTTTGGTTGATATCCTGATATCCTTTACCATAAACCTATGATAAATAATCATTTAGAAATGATTTAGAAAATCTGTAGGGGATCAAATACAGGTCCTTCTCAAAAAATTAGCATATTGTGATAAAGTTCATTGTTTTCTGTAATGTACTGATAAACATTAGACTTTCATATATTTTAGATTGATTACACACAACTGAAGTAGTTCAAGCCTTTTATTGTTTTAATGTTGATGATTGTGGCATACAGCTCATGAAAACCCAAAATCCCTATCTCAAAAAATTAGCATATTTCATCCGACCAATAAAAGAAAAGTGTTTTTAATACAAAAAAAAGTCAACCTTCAAATAATTATGTTCAGTTCTGCACTCAATATTTGGTCGGGAATCCTTTTGCAGATTCTTGTGTCTTGTGTCTCTCAACTTTCTCTTCACAATATCCCACAGATTCTCTATGGGGTTCAGGTCAGGAGAGTTGGCAGGCCAATTGAGCACAGTAATACCATGGTCAGTAAACCATTTACCAGTGGTTTTGGCACTGTGAGCAGGTGCCAGGTCGTGCTGAAAAATGAAATCTTCATCTCCATAAAGCTTTTCAGCAGATGGAAGCATGAAGTGCTCCAAAATCTCCTGCTAGCTAGCTGCATTGACCCTGCCCTTGATAAAACACAGTGGACCAACACCAGCAGCTGACATGGCACCCCAGACCATCACTGACTGTGGGTACTTGACACTGGACTTCAGGCATTTTGGCATTTCCCTCTCCCCAGTCTTCCTCCAGACTCTGGCACCTTGATTTCCGAATGACATGCAAAATTTGCAACCTGTAGCCCATTTCCTGCACACGCCTGTACACGGTGGCTCTGGATGTTTCTACTCCAGACTCAGTCCACTGCTTCCGCAGGTCCCCCAAGGTCTGGAATCGGTCCTTCTCCACAATCTTCCTCAGGGCCCGGTCACCTCTTCTCGTTGTGCAGCGTTTTCTGCCACACTTTTTCCTTCCCACAGACTTCCCACTGAGGTGCCTTGATACAGCACTCTGGGAACAGCCTATTCCTTCAGAAATGTCTTCCTGTGTCTTACCCTCTTGCTTGAGGGTGTCAATGATGGCCTTCTGGACAGCAGTCAGGTCGGCAGTCTTACCCATGATTGCGGTTTTGAGTAATGAACCAGGCTGGGAGTTTTTAAAAGCCTCAGGAATCTTTTGTAGGTGTTTAGAGTTAATTAGTTGATTCAGATGATTAGGTTAATATCTCATTTTGTGAACTTTTACATGATATGCTAATGTTTTGAGATAGGGATTTGGGGTTTTCATAAGCTGTATGCCACAATCATCAATATTAAAACAATAAAAGGCTTGAACTACTTCAGTTGTGTGTAATGAATCTAAAATATATGAAAGTCTAATGTTTATCAGTACATAACAGAAAATAATGAACTTTATCACAATATGCTAATTTTTTGAGAAGGACCTGTACTTATCTCCCCCACTGTAAATGATTCACTAATGGTTACTGTAGAAGGTTAGAAGGTCACATTCAGTCATTTTAGAAGCATTTTAGCTTTCCCACACTCGTAAAATTTGACCCCGAGTTTGACATCATAAGAAATCCCAGGGAGACGCTCAGGAAGTTTGTTAGAGTTTTGCGCATGATTTGAAAACGTGATCGTGCTTCAATTCTGAATTGGAATTGCTAACTGAAAAGCATCACAGCAGTGTGTCAGTTATATATAGGTAGATCGCAGCCGTTCTTTGAACCTTTGTGGCTGATTCATGCCTTTTTGCAATTGATCATAGAGTCCAAACATACTGTATGATGAATTCCTATGATTTGCTGCTATTTAACTATGAACCTTCCAAAACGTTCCTGATTTCAACTCGACATTAGTCGACAATGCCTAAGCTTGTACTTAGAAAAACACAGGCCGTATTGGAGGACGGAGAAATGATACCCAACCAATGCATCGCTAGCTACTTAGCCTTGGCGACGGCATTTTAAATAGTCATATGATGTAGTATATAAGGTGATAGGGATGCTTTTTTCCACTTTTTAGTATTCTTAAAAGAGCAGGCTCTCTGAAAAACGGTCTTTTATATGATTCATGACAAAAACATTGGGTTTTTTTTTTTTTTTTTTAAATCTTGCCAATTGTGATAAATAGTAGTGGTTCTTGAAAGGTCTTGACAATTCATAGCAAATTGTAAGGTGTGGTCGGTACTCCGTAGGTGAATTGTGAAATTTTCTTAACAGTTTGTGATAGTTTGTTACAAGTTTGGTACGATTTGTAGTTGAGTCAAAAATACATTGTAAGTGATAGGCAGTTGTTCGTCCTGATGTTCTGTAAGCACAGAATGTTATGTAGCTGGACTTTCACACATTTTAGTTCAGTTAGAAATATGAAACAGTTTAACGTGAGAAAACAGACAAAAGAATGAGATCATTTTAATTGCAATATCCACATTGGTTTATGTGATACAGTATGACATCACTGTCTACTGAGATACACAGAGATATGGAGGTAATGACAGTGAAGTCTGCTCTGTGGCACAAATATATGAAGGTGCCTTATGGCACCTCATAACAGATGTGTGTGTGTGTGTGTGTGTGTGTGTGAGGGAGAGAGAAAGAGAGTTGGCCGAAATCCATTTCCAAGTGCAATATGTGACATTCATTACAAGCCTTTGTAAAACTTTCAGAGCAGCCTCCAGCACTAGGCATAAACAAAAGTCAGACGCTTCACACAGCTCCCACTCACACCTGATTTACAGATCCATTTATTCCCTCCTTCTTTCCCTCCTTCATTCCCTCCCTTCCCGGCTGACTGGCCACGGCCGCACTTCACCGTGTCAGACCTTACAAGGCCATGAAATATTCATAATTCCACATGCAGATCGTCACTCCATGTACAAGTGTCATTTATTAGAAGTCGACTGAATGTACTGTATGTGTCTAAGGATGTAAATACAAACTCTGATGATGTGTGTAGTTGTTGTTACCTTGGCCTTGTGCATAGCCACACCGCCATGCAGTCTCTCCGGCTTGTAGTAAGGGGAGCCACTGGCGGCAAACCACAAGCTGAGGTGCTGCTGGGTAGAATGACTGCTGCTGGCCAGGCTGAAGATTTGCACTTTATCTATATCTGTTTGGAAGACCTCTGAGAGCAGACGCTGCAGACGCGTATACAAACTCTCCTCGCCATCAGACGCCCTGAGCAACTCCTCTGCTGTTATATCTGCGCACAGGAAACAGTAAAACTTATACACAGGTTAAACAGACAGCACAGGTAAACACATAATGAAGATGTTTGCGAGGATGTTAAAGTTATCCAAGTCAGACTAAAAAAACGGTAGTAGGAAATAAAAATAGAAAAACTAAAACTAGTCTAGTGGTGTAATATTAAAACCATAAATTATCGATAAAGCTTATAAACACAAGTGCTGTTGCTCTTAAACTTGATCTAATGCAAACATTACAGTAGTGGATATCAAAATTATCAACATTATCAACGTTATTGTACAGTACCTATAAATAGTGTTAGATGGATTTATAATTATAATATAAATACAAATAATTTAAGGATGTCAATTTACTGGCTCCACTAAAAGCCCAAAATATTACTGTACACATTTAAACATAGTGGATTTTTTTAACAGACTAAACAGTTAATGTATGCTGAGGGGGGGCTAGATTTTTTATTTTTTTTTGCATTTAAAGGGATTTTAAAAAGTGTGTATCATATGTGTGATAATCACAGAGAAGACTTAAGAAAGGTTTGAATTAAGATAGGTTTTGTCAATATGGACGTCTAAGGACACTGACAACATTTTCTTCTACATATTCAGGAAAAATATGTTTATGAATTCACCAGTCAAAAGCATAAACACGAATATTTTTTATAGAGATTTTTAGAGGAAAGAATTTACAGTTGTATGTTCATTCATTCATTCATTCATCTTCTATACCGCTTAATCCTGTGTTCAGGGTCGCGGGGGACCTGGAGCCTATCCCAGGAGACTTCGGGCACTAGGCGGGGTACACCCTGGACAGGGTGCCAATCCATCGCAGGGCACACACACACATACACACACTCACACACCCAATCACACACTATGGGCAATTTGGGAACGCCAATTAGCCTAATCTGCATATCTTTGGACTGTGGGAGGAAACCGGAGTACCCGGAGGAAACCCACCAAGCACGGGGAGAACATGCAAACTCCATGCACACAGAGACGGGAATCGAGCCTGGCCGGGGAATCGAACCCAGACCCTGGAGGTGCAAGGCAACAGTGCTAACCAC
Organism: Channallabes apus; assembly: GCA_030522415.1. Lineage (NCBI taxonomy): Eukaryota > Metazoa > Chordata > Actinopteri > Siluriformes > Clariidae > Channallabes > Channallabes apus. Next base: position 5,595,378 of record CM060104.1, read on the forward strand.
TACACCACCGCGCCGCCACCAGTTGTATGTTAACGATGTAAATTCAAACCCGCTGCCCTTAGGCATTTGCATCAAAATCCTTGTCCATATACTGCCTGTGCCATGAATAAAAATTTGCTTATATGCATAATTATAATAATAATAATAATAATAATAATAATATTCGGTTCAGCACAACACAGTGGATGAAAACGTTACAGTGAATCACGCACTGGAGAATCGGAGTGAGCCAGCATTGAGCAGTGCCTCCTCCTTCAGCTCTCTGACTGTAATCTCCACCGTTGAGGTGACATCAGGCCAACTCTTATCGGCTACTCGCACCTGCAGGCTGTATGTCCCAGCCGGGGTGCCACTTTTTATGCTTAGCTGACCAGAGTTCTGGTTCAGGATAAACTGCCTGTAAGACACAGAGAGAGAGAGAGAGAGAGAGAGAGAGAGAGAGAGGGGATGTATATATAAGGGGTGCAGTAGTGATAAAAACCAACAGCTAATTAAACAAAGTAGACATTTTGAATTGCATGAATTGCACTTTCACCAGACATACTAATAACTAATCAGTCTATTTAAAAGGCTTTATGTTTCCATGTTTCCATCACACCCTCTAATTCCTCAGCCCTCATACAAGAGCCTCACTGTTGGAATTAAAAAAGACAGGAGTAACGGAAACACTTGCCTACTGGCTCACAGTAATGTTTTTTTTTACAGTAGAACATCCCAGCACTTCAGCTACATACAGGTATTGTCAGCTTGCACAGGCTAAGCCAAATACTGACTCAGATTAGAGAAGGTTACTGTGGTAAGGTGGCAAATATGTCACTGCTGTACCTTCCATGTCAAAGCTGCTTGGCTGAATACATCCAGAGCACGGACATACACCAGCAGGATCACCCGATACCATCCAAGGTTCCAACTTGTGAAATTTTGTGTAAGTCCTTATGACCTTCATAATGACCATTTCCCCCATCCCATGTACACCTCTAGAGAAATAATTCCCCTTAAAGCAAACACATTTCTGTTTACAATACTACTCATCATGGTTTCCCTGCTGGTGCTTGACTAATCCCCATCCCCTACAGTATGTAGCCACTGCATAGCTGAAGGACATAAAATTTTTTTGAGAGAGGACATCTGACAAACAACACATATCTTCTCGCTAAAAGTTAATCATATTGCCCCTTTTGACCAAAAATCTAATGTGTATTAGTCTTTCAGTATGAGCCTAAAAACATGTTTGTTATTCACAAACACTATTGACTAAGTGCAATAAAAACACTGACATCATTCAGTTTGAGCAATTAACACTTCAATCCTGTAGCAGTACTGTAGCTCAGGAGCTGTGATAAAAAAAGGGGAAAAATCTGTTCAAAAATTGTTTTATAAATATTACACTTCAAGTTAGCAGGTGCAAGAGGAGAAAAAAAAAACGTATTGATTTGGAAGTGAAATACGTACTGTAGAAGCCTACACTACAGTATCCTACATAGCTTTTAAAGATGTCCCATGTAAAAGAACATGCCATGGATGTTACATCATGTATACCTGTAGTGCATTACTGCTGGGTTAACAGCATTGGCCGTAACAAAGTGTGAATGTAATTTTTCTTTGCTTCAACATTCTCCAAAAATTAACTGAATGCGCTTAGTTCACCCAAGACACAGCAGGTAGATCCGTTTCACAGATCACGTGAAAGAATGAAGCGAAGTGATATTACTGGCGAATGAAAATGGAGCCACTTTCAGAATCATAAATTAAGGTTAAGTAAAGTTTCATGTTGGGTTGATCCACAGAACAACTCATCATGTGATGAAACTGTGTGTGGTGATAAGGAGTGGCTCAAGATTGGGAAATGGAGAAGACAAGGCTGTATTCTATCACCACCATTCTTCAACCTGTACGCAGACGCAGTCATAATAAAAGCACTACCAGAAGACATACAATAGAAAGTGGAGTGAAAATTGGCATCAACAATCTCGGATATGCAACCAACACCACCCTACTGGCCGAAAGCAGACAAAACCTGGAGTGAGTTATGCTGAAAGTGTTTATGCCACCGAATATGTTGTTAAGTGTGGGAGGAATTAGAGGGGAGCGTTGAGACGTGGGGTGATTATGTGTACTTTGGCGGGGATTAATCGGTTAGGACAAGGATATGGCAACTCAAATAAAGCGGGGTATGTCTTGCGAACCATGTGCCTCTAAACCTATATATCCCCTCCCCTTTCTTGTCAAATGACAAATGTTTATTTATTTATTTATTTTTATTACTTTATTCAATATTTTGTTTTATTTTCAGTTTTCTCTTTTCTTAATCGTTTCACCTTTCCTCTCAGTTTTCTCCTTTCTTTATCTTTTTACTTCTTTTTTTAGTTTCTCTTTTTCTAAGAGAAAATGCTCTCAGACATGGTTCTCTCTAAATGTTTGTACATACATTAATGTGCTGGTTTCTGGGGGGTTTAAATAACCTACCAGACAGGTGAAGCGCATTTACTCTGATTGGCTACATGGCGGGGTTGCCTAGCAACCGTGGCCGTCCGCCGCTCTGTCTGCCTATATATCCGGGTAGTTGTCCGCAGATTTGCCCTTCGCGTAGGCGGCCATGTTAGAGAAAGTGCAAGAAGAAAGTGAGAAAGTGGGGTTGTGCTTGAACATCAAGCAGACAAAGGTAATGCCGACCTCCAAAAATGGAAGATGCATCATAAAGTACTGTACCGATTCGATTTCTTCATTGTGAATCTTTATGTTCCTTGGCAGTGAGAGAAATGGTCGCCCAAGAACTCGTTGGCGCAGTCCTGGCAAATCTGATACCAACATGAGAATGGGCAAACTCACATAAGCGGTGATCAGTAGAACTGTGTTGAGGTGAATGATTCACAGAATGACCAAAAATCTACCTTGACTGAACAGATAAATGATTGGAAGTTTAATGTCTGTTTATCTCATCTTTTCTTAATTGACATGTCTTTTGACAAACAATCTGACAAACGACTTGTTTTTATATGCAAAAATATGTTTATAGTATAGGAAATTATTCATATTGGTAATATTATTTGGGTGGCTGGAACAGATTATCTGCATTTACCTTATTTCCTATGGGAAAATGTGTTTCACAATACGACATTTCGCCTTACGAGCGGCTCCAGAACGGATTGAATTTGTATGCTGAAGTACCACTGTATGGAGGTTTTCAAATCAAGCCTTTTGTTATAGACAACATTAAGTGTCAGGAAAAAAATGAGTACAAATCCGAAAATGGCGTTTATTGTGTTGTGCTGTCAAACTGTTAATCTGTGACAGCTTCTAATATTGATCAACAGACAGTGGAAATATATCTTTAATATTACTCTACTGACACTCAACAATATGATTCATGTATCACAAAAGCGCTTAACTATGTTTATCACTCTGGACAGACACACCAAGGTCGCAAAAACTCACGCTGGCTGGTGTTCAAATTAGAATTTAAAAGCTGCAATCATGTTCACATAATGGCAGTGGAGTTCCATGTGGCTAGTGACCTCCAGCTCCTGTGCCAAATGAGGTAATTACCCATCAAGTAGGCAAATGAAAAACTGCCAAGGTTGAAGTGATGCAATGTGTGCCAAACATCACGCCACACAAGCCTGTGATAAACTGCGAATCTATTCATGTGTTACTTCTTTTAATTAACAGGAAGCAAACACTTTCCAAAACACCTCAAGGAGGTTAATTTTTAGTTTTGGATAAACTATATTTGAAGAGACAGGCCTCATCTCAGCAGGCTGCATGTGACATTTGTTATTTGCATGAATATTGCATATGCATATTTTTCCTTAGTTTTGAGAAGTGTCATGTCTGTCACAGCTTGTACAGCGGGCTCGGTATGAAGCTTGTCACTATTTCATGCGCTGCTCATTAGAGTCTGTCACACATCGATTTTCTAATCAAACATAAGAATGTGTCTCTCCAAAAGAATTTCTGAAACAAAGTTTGATTAACTATTAAAGGTATCCAATATAATATAATGTGATACTCTTCGCATCGTCCCATTCTGATTTATTCTTATCAGAGTGAGTGTCAGCATCCAGTCCAATAAAAGATCAAAGTACCTAGGGAGTCTGTCTTCAAATTTGTAAACCTTTTCACTCCAGTCATCAACATCCGGTGACTGAACTTGCCCAAGCACCGTGGTAGGAAGAGTACCTGCAGAAAAGGCAAAATACATCATTATAGAAAAGTCACCTCGAACAGACTGCAGTACCTGAAGCGATGTGTGTTTGAGGACGGAGAGTAGAAAGACTCGCTCCCTCCTTTTTTAATAGAACCCCCTCTATCCCCACTCATTTCATTGGCAGATAAGGACTTGCTTAAGCTGCGTGGTAGGGGGGCAATGCTATTAGTTACCAAAAGGCAAAACGGAGAACTGCAATCCTGTTAAGCATGAAATCAACAGCTTTTATACGTTTGGCTCCTGTGTACGTATGAGCCTATTAAACATAGGACTTAAATAAATCATTTGCTTCATGCCATGATTTTGAATTACATGATAAGTTCTTGTTAGAAGGAAATGCTCTAAATATACATAAAACAAAAACCATACAGTGGTGTGAAAAACTATTTGCCCCCTTCCTGATTTCTTATTCTTTTGCATGTCTGTCACACTTAAATGTTTCTGCTCATCAAAAACCGTTAACTATTAGTCAAAGATAACATCATTGAACACAAAATGCAGTTTTTAAATGAAGGTTTACGTTATTAAGGGAGAAAAAAAACTCCAAATCTACATGGCCCTGTGTGAAAAAGTGATTGCCCCCCTTGTTAAAAAATAACTTAACTGTGGTTTATCACACCTGAGTTCAATTTCTGTAGTCACCCCCAGGCCTGATTACTGCCACACCTGTTTCAATCAAGAAATCACTTAAATAGGAGCTACCTGACACAGAGAAGTAGACCAAAAGCACCTCAAAAGCTAGACATCATGCCAAGATACAAAGAAATTCAGGAACAAATGAGAACAAAAGTAATTGAGATCTATCAGTCTGGTAAAGGTTATAAAGCCATTTCTAAAGCTTTGGGACTCCAGCGAACCACAGTGAGAGCCATTATCCACAAATGGCAAAAACATGGAACAGTGGTGAACCTTCCCAGGAGTGGCCGCCGACCAAAATTACCCCAAGAGCGCAGAGACGACTCATCCGAGAGGCCACAAAAGACCCCAGGACAACATCTAAAGAACTGCAGGCCTCACTTGCCTCGATTAAGGTCAGTGTTCACGACTCCACCATAAGAAAGAGACTGGGCAAAAACGGCCTGTGTGGCAGATTTCCAAGGCGCAAACCACTTTTAAGCAAAAAGAACATTAAGGCTCGTCTCAATTTTGCTAAAAAACATCTCAACGATTGCCAAGACTTTTGGGAAAATACCTTGTGGACCGACGAGACAAAAGTTTAACTTTTTGGAAGGTGCGTGTCCCGTTACATCTGGCGTAAAAGTAACACAACATTTCAGAAAAAGAACATCATACCAACAGTAAAATATGGTGGTGGTAGTGGTGGTGGTAGTGTGATGGTCTGGGGTTGTTTTGCTGCTTCAGGACCTGGAAGGCTTGCTGTGATAGATGGAACCATGAATTCTACTGTCTACCAAAAAATCCTGAAGGAGAATGTCCGGCCATCTGTTCGTCAACTCAAGCTGAAGCGATCTTGGGTGCTGAAGAAAAACAAGATGAAGACTTTGGAGTGGCCTAGTCAAAGTCCTGACCTGAATCCTATTGAGATGTTGTGGCATGACCTTAAAAAGGCGGTTCATGCTAGAAAACCCTCAAATAAAGCTGAATTACAACAATTCTGCAAAGATGAGTGGGCCAAAATTCCTCCAGAGCGCTGTAAAAGACTTGTTGCAAGTTATCGCAAACGCTTGATTGCAGTTATTGCTGCTAAGGGTGGCCCCCAACCAGTTATTAGGTTCAGGGGGCAATTACTTTTTCACACAGGGCCATATAGGTTTGGATTTCTTTTTCTCCCTAAATAATAAAACCCCTCATTTAAAAACTGCATTTTGTGTTTACTTGTGTTATCTTTGACTAATAGTTAAATGTGTTTGATGATCAGAAACATTTTGTGTGACAAACATGCAAAAGAATAAGAAATCAGGAGGGGGCAAATAGTTTTTCACACCACTGTATATCCCAATAAAAGTTGGTGACAAGCTAACAAATGCAAATACAAAATGACAAGTCACCATTTCGTAGGAACATACCTTCATAATTGTAGACTATAAACTCTGAGTGGCCAGGTGAATGAGGATGGTCATTCTTATCCCCAATAACAACAGTCAGTGTACTGGTGGAGCTCATTGGGGGAGAACCACTGTCAGTCATCAGAATGGGGAGCAGGTACTCTTTCTGCTGTTCCCTATCAAAGGTGCGAAGAGCTGTAATCATGGCACTGCCATTGCGCAGATCGGTCAGGTTAAAGTTTGTAGCATCTGAGGTGATCATCAGCAGATGAATGGAAAAAGGTCCTGTGTTAAGTAAGCTATCTCTGTCCATGACATGTAGCAGAATAGATGTTTCATTCATATGGACAAGCTGTGGCGCAATCGTGTTCTCCCATACAATAGGGCGATATGGCACCTCAAACTCTGGACCATTATCATTAACATCCTGAACAGCCACTAGAACAATAGCAGAGCCAGTAAGACAAGGGTTGCCCATGTCAGTAGCCAAGATTATGAGTCTGTGTTGTGATATCTTTTCTCTATCTAAAGAGTTTGCTATCACCACCCATCCACTCCTATCCACCAGGAACTGCTGAAAAGGGTCAGACTCCGGGGCAATGCTATATGAATACTTTCCATTTTGCCCCGAATCCAGGTCTGTGGCAGTCACTTGGGTCACAATGGTGCCCAAAGGAACATCCTCAAACATGGACCCTGCATCATAGAATTGGGGGAAGAACACAGGTGTGTGGTCATTTGAGTCCTCGACATGTATGACACAGTAGGCCAAGCTATAGAAATCTGCATCTTCAACTTTGACTGTGAGATTGAACGTCCGCTCATGGGGCTTTTCAAAATCAATCTTTTTCTTCAGTCGGACCACACCCTGTCGATTCCCCTTGTCTGTTTCAATAAAAAACTTGCGGTCATCATCTCCACCTATAATGCTGAAAGTCATCACAGAGTTCTCTCCCTCATCCCCATCTGTAGCAGCCACTACAAGAACGTCACTGTTGATATCCAGGTCTTCTGCCATGGTGGCCATGTAGACCCTCTGTGTGAAAACTGGAGGGTGATCATTAACATCTGAAACTACAATTGTGGCTGTTCCTGTTCCAGAGAGGCCTCCTCCATCCCTTGCCTCCACAACTACATAGTAATGGTCCTCGACCTCCCTGTCCAAAGATCTGAGCACTGTATAGATGGTGCCCGTTGCTGGATTGATAGAGAATAGGTTGAGATTGATCTCATTACGTACATTCTGGACAATCCTGTAAGTAAGAACAGCATTCTTGCTGGTTTTAGGGTCATCCAGGTCAGTGGCTTGCATCTCCATGATGGAGGTATCAGCTGGGGAGTTTTCAGGCACATGGCCCATAAAGCATCCTTCTGAAGCACACAGGAATTGAGGAGCGTTGTCATTTATGTCACGCACTTCTACCAACACATCAGCAAAGCCAGTTAAGCCATCACCATTTTCGTCAGTGGCCAACACTAGAAACCGCCAAGCTGAACGTTCCTCTCGGTCAAGACGCTTCTGGGCATAAATCTTTCCAGTCAGCTCCTCTATAGTAAATTCACTCCCAGCACCCTGTCCATGTAAGGAATATCGGACTGCACTCTGGTCTGCCTCCTGGTCTGGGTCTGTAGCTGAAACCTGGACAATAACCAACAAGTAGCTGTAACAACCCCATTTAATATCAAGAACAAATATTAATATACATTGTAAACTATAATAAATATAGTTCATCTCACTACAGGTTGGTTTGAATAAGGCTATAGACATATTAACTTCAAAGGATTTTCTCAGAGGTTATTATTAAAACAACAAATCTTCAAAGAAACTAGAACATAAATCTACAAGCAGGAGGGCCAAATCAAATCGGTTTCCCCTTATAAGAAACAACTCTTCTTAAATTAGCTGTATGTGTATTTTAATGTTTATCCTCCACTCACCTCCAGCACAAGAACAGGCAGCTCGATCAGTTCCTCTGTTACACTGGTATGATACTCTGTCTGGCTAAAGATAGGCGCTTCGTCATTTTGGTTGATGATGTTGATGACCACTACTGTTTGGTTCTCCCACTTTCCATCTGATGCGACCAAACGTAGGTGGTAGCGCTGCACTCGCTCATAATCCAGCCGTTGGGCGATAAAGATGGTGCCAATCTCCGGCTCAACGTCAAAGGTGCCCATGGTGTTTCCTGAGGTTATCTGGTAGCGCAGCTTTGCATTAGCACCTGTTAGAGATGGGGAATGTGTCAGAGCTTTTTTATGGGGAGATGGCATGTTGAGCCAACTCAAGAGATCAATCTAAAGCTTTTTGGATTGGAAAACGAGTAAGAAAGGACTGAAACGGTGCAAGTTCAAGGTGGGATTATGAGTTTTAAGTTGAATTATCGCAATGTAAAAACAAGCTGTTCTGGTACTCTTACTAATGAACACGAGTTAAAAGAAAAGCTAAAGTTTTAAGCCACCAAAAAATACTCCAAAGGAAAAATATTAGATTACTCACACAACGTTTCTACCACACTTTTTCATAGCTTTCATTAAGGCTAGCTGCTATGTGATGAAAAGGTGATGTTATATATGTCTCCTCGTGTAGTAATAAGATTTAACGAAGTTCTTTAGATCTCTAGAAAGGGATTTTCTTTTAAGTGAATATATAAAAAGCCAGCACACACCCTATTCCTCCAATTAAGTCTAAAATTTCTTGTGACCTTTTTGCATAACTCTTTGCTGTGTATGCAAACAGGCTTAGTTCTGCTATTAATTTCTTTGGCTGTTGCCCAGCATCAGAGGTACATCAGAAGTCGAAAATCCTTTCATCCCCTTTTCTGTTCTTTTCTATCTCATCATTAATCCCACACAGTTGGCGTCACACAATCACACGTTATGCTATCCTTTCATGTTACAGCAAGTTTCCCTGTAGGACGACAGAAGCTAACTAGCTAGCTGGTTAAAATAAAATAAATTGGATAGGTAGTGAAAATAGACTGTAGGTCTGTCTGTCTGTCTGTCTATCTATCCATCAGGCCTTAGGAAAGGGTTTAATTACACTTGCATCAGGGAATAGATACGGTACGTTAAGAAGGAACTGTAGATGCAGATGATGAAAAAGACAAAAAAAAAAAAAAAGTTTTTCACCCTGCCTTAGGGAAGCTCCCCTCCCTGCCCTGCAAAACAAATTGTACTCTGGCTCTGTTTACCAGTCTGGATCAGATTTTATGAGACAAACACCATCTGGGTGTGATGTCAAAGAATGTGTGAGAATTTCATTAAGATGTGTCATACTCATCGTGGCCCCAGACATCAGGATTGTAGAGCATAATGTGTCCCGGCAAGGCATCTAGGGTGCTTTGGCCCAAAGCAGTTTCTTTAATGACCAGCAATATGAGGCAATATGGTGCATCTCCCTAGAGCACTATGGGATGAAAAACCTACACACCGCCACCCTGCACTGCACGCTGCCCAAGTATGCAAAGCTGGGATAAAATTAAATTTCTCTAGTCTATTCACTGAACTCGGCTGTCCATCCCCCTGTATTCGCCTCAACAAAAAAACACGAGTTATAAAGCAAAAATTAAGAACAAATCTCTTAAAGTTTGCAAAACATTTAATAAATAATTTCCATACATCAGGCATCAATGAATCCACCTAGTCTGTGGATTAAACTAAAATGTGTTCTAAAGAATGAGACCGGGCTCTGATTTGCATTAAGTCTGAAATAATCGCTGTCCGGAGGAACTGTGCTGTCCATCCAGGCATGGGAAGCAATCTTGACACCTTCACCTCTATGCAATGGCTAGTGTTGCATTCGTAATCAGCTTTTGGCCATATTTACTGGTTGCTAGCTCTGTCCCCCCAGGATTTCCCCCTCCTCTTCTCTTGCTGATGGTGGCTACATGCCACAACATATTTGTCAAACGTGTGTACCGTATTTAACAGGTGAAGCTCTGCCATGGGGACGCGAGCACTCACAGCCCTGTATGTTTGCCTATGATGACAGACGAGATTGGGTCGCCTTCTGTGTAAATCAGGATAGGAAGAATCAAGCACATTAATCTGTTAGTGAACCATGTAGGGATGATGAGACAGAAGTGAAGTGACACAGGAGACAAAAAACAGGCAGATTGCCATATTAGGTTGGACAGAACACTGACCTGGCTAAACCTGTCTCGGTCAGAATGACAGAGGCCATGCTGTGTGTGTCAGTATTATATCGCAGTATTATATTCAGTCCTTACTCTTTTTTTTTCTCTCTTTCTGTAGGCACGTTTTCCCTGTAGGAGCATTTAGGGGACTTACTGTACATGATGTTTTTCTTAGAAATAAAATTAGAAACAGCACCAGAACAATCAGGAGGAACATTCAGCTGTAATCGGAGGAAATGCAAGCTCCAAAGGAAAGCCAAAACTGACTGATAGCAAATCTTCCAGAAGACATGCCTGATCAGCAAGCCAACAGCTTAATGCGATTGTTTTACGTTTTAAGGATTATCTCAGGTTAATACAGATAATCTGCCTGCCTGGATACCTATGCCAAGAGCATAAAAACACGGCGGAGTTTATTATTATTATGATAGTCCTTTTTAGTTAAATGCACATGTTCTTGGCAGCAACAGATTAAACTTGTTTTTCAGTGTTGTGCCTAATACTGTACATGCCTTTCATTTTTTGATTGATTCCTAAATCATCTTCCAATAAAATAGATCTAAATATTATAAGAAAAAATGCTGACCGAGGGAGACGGGGTAGTTCAGTGATTAGAACATTGGAAGGTCACAGGATCAAACCCTGTGGACACCAAGTTGCCCCCGTGGGGCCCTTGAGCAAGGCCCTTAACCTTCATCTGCTCAGATGTTTAATGAGGAAATCTCTGGATAAGGATGTCTGCCAAATGCGGAAAATATAAATGGAAATGTGGATTAAGGTCTGTAACGAGGTGAAAGTGAAAAGGGAAAATCTAACTGAAATGCAAGGAATACTGTCTATCCACACCGAATAATGAGCTTATGAATCATTACCCTTCTCCAGTTGTATACTATTTTTCAAAACTGTACTATGCCTGTTGAAAGGATAATTAGAAAGATAATATTGTGAATAAGGCCTTGTTCACACGGGCGTTAAAATCGACCGTTTTTCTGCCGTTCGTAGCGTCCGGTGAGCGCGGATGAAGCGCAGAGGGTTTTCTACACATAGGAGTCAATGACGGTGTTCACACGGGCTTTGGTGACGGGCGTTTGTCCGGCTGCGCGTTTATACGGTGTTAAAAAAACGTTGCATGCAGCTTTTTCTTGGCGTTCAAATCCCAATGAACGCAAGGAAACCGCGTCTAGTTCGTTTTCTCCGCGTCCATTTTACGCTTCGGAGGAACGGATATATCCCATGATCCTACATGCTATACAGAGGGAAATGCGGAAAAAAGGGAAAAATAAAATGCTTAAAAAATAAAACTTGCGCGGAAATGTTCGCATTTCTTCATAAACCACAAAAAACTTCCTTTAATCCGACGTTGTGCAGTCAGAGGGGGAACCCAGTAGCGGCGGCCATTTTTTTTCTCTCCCTACATCGCCGTATTATTTGTAAAAATATTTTTATATATTATATAAAAATATAATCATTTAATTAGAATGTTTAAAACAATAAGATTAATGTCTAATATTGCAAAATGATCCATATTAAAAGGAGGCACCTCAAATAAAATGACAAGGGCTTTCATATCCAGTTCCCGACACACTGCCCCCTACAGGTTAAACACACAAACTACAATTTGGGCTGCAGGCTGGCGTTAGACAGAGACAAACGAACGCCAGTGTAGAAGTCAATCGAGCGGCACTACAACACGCAACATAAACGTATAGGACGTTCAGAGCTCGTTCGTTTATCCAAAAATTTAACGCCTAAGAGTCAAGAAATAACCACAGGACATTCTGTATGATTACAACGACAGGTACAAACCTACAGTATTCTGGTAAAATGATGCACTGAAGTAATGGACTGTTTTGAGGAAGAGTAAACCTTTAGGGTATGCATTTGGAACCAGAAGATGAATGACAAGCAAAGAAAACTCCACGCAGAAGTAGAGTTACAGCAGTCCTTGGGCACCGCTACAGACATACGGAAAGCACTGTTCTGTGTTACGGCACATGTGGAATCTGTCTACTTTACACGGAATATTAAGTTTTGAAAATTTGCTTGGTTTTGAGTGCTTGGTAAAGGTGATCTTGGCAAAGAATGATAAAATGTGCGTTCTCTGGTTCTCAGCATCCTTCCCACAAAGGGTTTACCTGTCATTACAGCAGCCTGCTTTCTTTCTTCCTTTCTTTTGTAAAACAGCTTGAGACAAACAAAAGAAAGGCACCAACATCAAATAGCTACCTCAGGGGCCTGAATGTGTCACTCCCACAATCACCATAGAGATTTGCTAACAAGCTCAGTGGGGAAAAATGCATTTTCCACCCAGGTTTACCGCACACTATGATTATTTTTTTCCAGCCTTCAGCTGTCAAAAATAACATTACAGATTCATGCAGTATGAGAAATCCGCATTAAAAATCAGACAGGTGACAGTATCCGTAAATAAGCTGTGTTCTGTAGGGAGGGCCTGGAGCGATCTCACCTCTACACTAGTATATATATTGCAGGTGCAAATTGTCCTACCATGGAAAGTTATGGAACAGGGATGGACTTTTCTGGCAATGCCATTTCGACAGCAATCAAAGGTCTTACCCTCATCTTCGTCATTAGCGGTGACGGTAATGACTACGTAGCCCACTTCCTTGTCCTCCTCCACACTAATCTCGTATACAGGCAGAGAGAAGGCTGGGGCGTTGTCATTTACATCCGTGACAAAAATCCTGACATAGGCTGTGTCTGTGCAGAAAGAGAACATATCAAGGACATTAATGTTAGTGAGTGACTAATATGGATTATGCAATAAATATTGTGGCCCCTTGTATTACATAACAGAATTAGGACTACAAGTTTTGATGGTGCCATTACTTTTTCCTGTGTAGGACATTGCTCACTCACTTATCTTCTATACCGCTTTATTCTGTATTCAGGGTCGCGAGGACCTGGAGCCATTCCCAGGAGGCTTAGGGCACAAGGTGGGGTACACCCTGGACATGGTGCCAATCCATCGCAGGGAACACACACATACACACACTCACCCTAAGAGCAATTTGGGAACATTAATTAACCGAACCTACCTGTCTTTGGAATGTGGGGGGAAGCCGGGGGTACCCGGAGGAAACCCACCAAGCAGCGGGAGAACATGCAAACTCCATGCACATAGATACAGGAATCGAGCCTGGCCGGGAATCGAACCCGGACCCTGGAGGTGCAAGTGCTAACCACTACACCACCGGCACCTAGGACATTGCTGTAGTGTTATAAATTGAAGTTGGGATGTGGATAAATAATGATTGAATAAAATTACCCGAATTTGGTTGACCCTGCTGTCCGGGACGGGCCGACTCTGAGCTGTCCTGGGACTGAACCTCAATCAGGTAAGAACTCTTCTGTTCACGGTCAAAAGTGGCTCGGGTGTGTATGATGCCTGTGTATGGGTTAATGCTAAAAAACTGAGAGTCTCCACTCTGGTCCTTAAGGATGATGTAATTGACCTTGATGGGAATAAAATACACTGCGTTACTAATTATTACGCAAATGATATCTTTCTCTGATTTTCATAATTAGTCAATGCAAATGACAGTCAGTATAATTTTCTAGTCATCAACCATTAGGGTATAATTTTAATTTTATTGAACAAACCTCCTAATGATTACAATATTTAAAAAACTGAAAACACACTGTTCAAAATTATTATGCACAACAGAGTTAAACATTTTATAGGTTGTAAAGAAGTGAAAATAGGTTTTTGTTGAATTTGCAGCTTTAGGAGGTCATATTTACTGAAATCAAAAACTATTTCAATCAAAAACATCCTAACAGGGCATGTTACATCTTAACATAGGACCCCTTCTTTGATATCACCTTCACAATTCTTGCATCCATTGAACTTGTGAGTTTTTGGACAGTTTCTGCTTGAATTTCTTTGCGTGATGTCAGAATAGCCTCCCAGAGCTGCTGTTTTGAATCAAACTGCCTCCCACCCTCATAGATCTTTTGAGGATTCTCCAAAGGTTCTCAATGGGGTTGAGGTCAGGGGAGGATGGTGGCCACACCATGAGTTTCTCATCTTTTATGCCCATAGCAGCCAACGACACCGATGTATTCTTTGCAGCATGAGATGGTGCATTGTTCTGCATGAAGATGATTTTGCTACAGAAGGCACGGTTCTACTCTTGGTACCATGGAAGAAAGTGGTCAGTCAGTATACTTTGCAGAGGTCATTTTCACACCTTCAGGGACCCTAAAGTGGCCTATCAGCTCTTTCCTCATGATTCTGGCCCAAAACATGACTCTGGCACCTCCTTGTTGACGTCGCAGCCTTGTTGGGACATGGTGGCCATCCACCAACCATCCACTACTCCATCCATCTGGACCATCCAGGGTTGCACGACACTCATCAGTAAACAAGACTGTTTAAAAACTTGTCTTCATGTATGCCTGGGCCCACTGCAACCGGTTCTGCTTGTGAGTATTGATTAGGGGCCGAATAGTAGGTTTATGCACAACTGCAAGCCTTTAAAGGATCCTACACCTTGAGGTTTGCGGGACTCCAGAGGCACCAGCAGCTTCAAATACCTGTTTGCTGCTTTGTAATGGCATTTCAGCAGCTGCTCTCTTAATCGATGAATTTGTCTTGCAGAAACCTTCTTCATTCTGCCTTTATCTGCACGAACCTGTCTGTGCTCTGAATCAGCCACAAATGTCTTCACAGTACGATGAGTTTTTCGTGAAATATCTAATGTTTTTCTACCTTGTCCAAGGTATTGCACTATTTGACGCTTTTCGGCAGCAGAGATCCTTTTTCTTTCCCATATCGCTTGAAACCTGCGGCCTGCTTAATAATGTGGAACAACCTTCTTCAGTACTTTTTCTGTAATTGGGCTCATCTGGCCAACTAATTATCACACGTGTCTGAGATTCATTTCAGTGATCCAAAGAGCCCTGAGACACGACACCATCCATGAGTTTAATTTAAAAACTAAACATTTAATGTTTACGACACTTACATCCAATTTGCATAATAATTTGGAACACAGTGTAGTTTTGTCATGTCATGAACAATCGGACGATTGTACATCAACATAATTTTCTTACTTTCACAATTATTGTATATTGTAATGTCATGGCATTTAAAAAGCCTTTGCTTATCAAGGATGTCAGAAATTATTTGGGGTGCAGGAAATATTAATAATGACATAGCCTCAAACAAGATTTCATGGAAATGTTATCGCACCTGATAAGTAAGCTAGTGAATTGTATGAAGTCCCCAAAATGAAAACTGATGCAAACTTTTACAAATTAACAATGTGCACCCATTTTTATTTTATTTTATGAGAGATGTCGTCTAATCATTCTTATCTAACCTCTCTCATTTTTTGCACCAGTCTAATGTTTGATATAAAACATTAACTGAAGCTCTCGACCTGCCTCTGTATGATTTTATGCATTGCGCTCCTGACTGAATAATTAAACGAGCAGGTGTACAGCTGTTTCGAAGTGGCCAGTTAGTGTAAATGCTTTGACTCTGCCCCACCTGCCCATAAGGACAAGCTGTCACTGCCCTGCTATCCAAGTTTGAAATCCTCATCAGTGAATGCCAGTGTGGCAGACATTAAGTAGGTAAACACTGCTACTGTGGACTTCTAGATGGCAGATAAATATTTCTCCTTAGCACGTCATCATAGTATCAATACCACTGAATGATCGGTGTTGAAAAATACAATTACATCTACTTGATACAAGTAACCAATCATGAATCATGGGCCAGGGGTAGCTCAGTGGTTAAGGCATTGGACTACGGTTCGGAAGATCCCAGGTTCAAACCCAACAACCACCAAGTTGGAGGCCCTTGAGCAAGGCCCTTAACCCTCAACTGCTCAGATGTGTAATGAGATAAAAATGTAAGTCGCGCTGGATAAGAGCGTCTGCCAAATGCCTAAATGTAAATGAATGAATTCCTCAATAGCATTACATTGATTTAGGGTTAGAACTAGAGTAATAGCCTATGGACAGAAGGGTGCAAGATTTGATTAAATTTTTTATATAAAAAACAAAACAAAAAAAACACATCATTAAATAACTATAATTAGTTCTGAAAACAAGATGTATACTTATTCCTTGCCCCAAAAACCCAGGCAGAAGTTAAGGCTTTAACTCTCAAATGGGAAGAGGTCATCATTGTGCCTTCAGCATGCAAGAAAGATACATACACTGTGCACTTTTCCAAAAGTGTTAGTCAAAGAATTCAAACTCCCAACTTAGCTCTGAGATAATCAACAATTTCATCTGTCATAATTAATCATTGAAAATAATGCTCTAACAGGTGTCTCAGCAGATAGAGCAATGCATGCAGAGCTGGAATTTGCTCAGTGGGAGCTTACCATGCCGTGAAGACCAGAGTCTAGGTCAGAGGCTGAAACCTGGGCCACTGAAGTGCCAATCTCAGCCCCTTCAGGTACTGTGGCTTCGTACGTGCTCGACATAAAAAATGGAACATTGTCATTCACATCTGTGTGACGGATGGAAAAAAGCGGGAGTTGGGGGAGAGAGAGAGAGAGAGAGAGAGAGACAGAGAAGGGGCAGAATCTGTTATTGCTGTAGAGAGCGCACACATAATATACTGGACACTACAGATTTCGTAATGATGTGTGACATGAATAAAATCTCTTTTTCTACTGAGTGGTGCAGCATGTGGTTTCCACATGAGAGTGGCATCTGAGAAGAAGGCTGCTAAGTTCACAGCAGGCAGGGGTGGTGTGTGGGTGAGTGGCTGTAAGAGGAGAGGAGCTTGTCTCTTCCCTGCAGAGCGCTGATTACAAAGTCTCTCAAACGAGCTTTCTGAGGGCTTTTGTCTGCCTTTCATTCCATTTCAATCTCCATTTTCCTCCTAATTAATGCTGATGTGGTCTCAAGTGTTCTTCTTCCCTGCTGTAGATGCTTACTGCTTCTTTGCTGCCCCATCCTCAAACATACACACACACACAATCCTACCATGGACATATTTATTAATAGAGCTAATTACTGCTATATGTACACCTAATCGAATCATAGCCTTAAATTCAATAACAAAAGAATTCTCTCATTTAGTTTTTATAAAATAATGATAATTAAATATGCATATTTTGTTAAGCATTTTTTTCCCCCCACAACGATGGAAACACACATCCAATGGCATTGAAATGCAACTCGAATTCTATGTAATAATCTGATATTATCTGTCAAAGTGTGTTAAGTTAGTTCCTACCTGTGATGTTGACATAGACAGTGGTGAAAGAGGCGAGTGGGACTGCTGCAACATTCTGCACACGAACACGCAGGGTGAAGAAGCGAGTGGTCTCATAGTCCAGCGGCTCAGCTACTAGAATAGAGGCTGAACTGTCCCTTCGGTTGGGTTTGATGTAGAAACGCACAGGCATGTTAGTTTCGGGAACCTGACCCTCCTCAAGGTTATAGGTCACACGTGGGTCACCAAGAGGAGACGTTGCTTTAATAGTCTGTGAGTAGAAGAGATAACAGTTTTTATCGTGCAGGTACTTAATTACCTGGCAACCCAGCATATCTATCTGCATGTTTCTGTACTGTATGTGGCTGGTGATAAATCTGTGTGTGTGAGGTTGAGTGAGAATGAGTGACAGTATGAGCTAATTGAGTGAAATTTTCTTGGAAGTACTACTGTATAATTGTTCATAGAAGGGAGGTTTTTTTTTATTTTACTTTACAAGGCAAAGCAAGGGTGCTTCGGAAAAGTGCCGCTTTTGCTTAAGTTCATGGAGGATAATTAGCATTATATTGTATGTGAAAGGGCATTATAAATCAGCAGAAATGTCAGTCTGAGCACTTTTGACTCCTGCACATGAATTCATTAAACACAATTCACCTGTAATCCATCTAATTTCCTATTGAATTCATATTGACATTTATAGAGTAACTTTCTCTGGAAGTCTCTGGACTTCCTCCTGATCAAGCATCATCTCAATTTCTCACCCTTACATCACTCCAAGCTACGACACAGAGGAACTAGAGTATTCACAAGTATAATAAGGGGACAGGCACCAGTGTAACACGCAGCCGGGCTCACGGAACGGTACAAATGACATTTTTATGCCTTTATGAGAATTAAGTGAAAGTAAACATCAGTAGGAAAATCCACAGTGTGTCTTTTTAATCAGTGAGAATTATGACAAATATCATAAGTTACCATTACGCTTTTGTGGGTGTCATCATCGTGACCCAAAGTACTGTAAATGCCAAATTCCTGCAGTGCTGATAGTTAATTCTGACTTTACATTCATGGCTCAAAGTGAAACAAAAAAAAATGGGCAGAGCAGGAAAAAAGCTCACGAAATGTTAAAAGCATGATAGCAAGTTTGGTTTAGGGAAATGCAATCAAAATCTGCAGCTGCAAACTGTCTGTTCAGGAACTGGGAGTTGTCTAGTGTAAGGGGAAAAACATGTAACCCCAAACTACTATCCAACAACTGACACTGTAGAGTAAACACATTCCAGTACAATGTAGATGACGGTCATGGCAAAGCCAACACAGGCCCAAATAAATGGAGATCTAACTTCCATACCATCTAAGGAAGTCTTGTAACATGATGAATGCATAATGTGGAAAATAGTTTGAAACCAAGACAAGCGAGTGGGAATAGAAACAAGAGAAATACGAAGAAGCAAAGTGTTCAGAGGAAAGAGTTCCAGTGTTCTGGCAGACTCTGGGAAGCACATGTTCTCAACTGAGACACATGGAACATGAACCTTAAAAGCTCTGCGGTTTGTGCTTTCTGCTTTCATGCCTCTGACATCCAGGATGTTCCCACTCCAGACTGACCTATTCACTCACCTTCCCTGTCGTAGTCAGACAAGAGTCTGTTGCCTTGAGACAAATCAGCTTCTCCTGAACTATCAACCCAAAATTTTAAGCACAGGAGACAGTGAAGCCAAGCAACACCTCTGCTAACATTTCTGCATAAAGTGGATGTGCCACTAAAGTAGGGATGCAACAGAATGTGAATACATTATCCAGAATGAACAGATACTGTATTATAGTATGTCCTAAGTTAAGAAAAGAAAAACACACTCACTGGACAGCTTTTAAACATGAGGAACACCTTTAGACCTGCACAGGCATACAGTTCATAACTAATCTGATAATCACTCGGTCATATGTCAGCAGTGCAATGCAAACAATCATGCAGGTCAAGGACTTTATCTAATTATTCACATTTAATTAATTATTCCAAAAATCCTCAGAATGGAGAAATGATTTAGGTAAGTTTAACTGGTTGATCAGGTCAATCAACATATTGGTTGATTTGAATATTTTAGAAACTACTTTTTTTTTTTCATCATTCATTCATTTTCTATACCGCTTAATCCTGTGTTCAGGGTCGCGGGGGACCTGGAGCCTATCCCAGGAGACTTCGGGCACAAGGCGGGGTACACCCTGGACAGGGTGCCAATCCATCGCAGGGCACACACACATACTCACACACTACGGTCAATTTGGGAACACCAATTAGCCTAACCTGCATATCTTTGGATTGTGGGAGGAAACCGGAGTACCCGGAGGAAACCCACCAAGCACGGGGAGAACATGCAAACTCCATGCACACAGAGACGGGAATCGAGCCTGGCCGGGGAATTGAACCCGGACCCTGGTGGTGCAAGGCGACAGTGCTAACCACTACACCACCGTGCCGCCCCCTCATTGTACTGTATGAGGGAATGTTTAAAATATCCAACTTTACAACAGAAATAAAGGTTTGCAACCTGGCACCTAAAAAAAGGTCTTAATAGCTAGATTTTCCATTCATGACTAATGTCTCGGGTGAATTTGTATTTAAAGTAATCTAAAGTAGCTAAGCTAAAGTTGGGTATGTAGGTATAAGTTAACCAATAGCCAGGTTCCATTTGTTCTACCCATTTGCCCATGTATGGGTAATCTATAGATGACATCTCAGATGGTTTGTCCAGTTCTTATACAGTCTGTGGTCCAAACACAGATAAAGAAATGCTTATTTTGAGCACATGCCAGATAAAGATTGTCTCTACTACGTACATATAAAACAGAGCGATTACTTAAAGTAGATGCTGTATGGCACAGGGATCTTGATGAAATCAGAAAAATCAGGCATTGTTATAGACAATTGCTTAAATGTTAGGAAATTGCCAGTGCACAAGGTTTACTTTAAAGAGAACATCAAGCACACGCATGTATTCTCCACTCTTCACACAAATAGAACAGAAAAACAGACAGCACTGGTATACGTACCAAAAAGCTCTTGCATGCAACTGGAGGTCTTTTTTCTCTCCTCTCTTTCTTGATCCATCTACCAAAAAGACGTTCATTCGTTTTTCCCTAGCACGGAAACATCCTTACGAGTATGCATTAGCTAAATCATGAATTTTGATTATGTTTTGAGAAATGCAAGCTTAGCTGACCTGTGAATTCACACCTAATTAATCTCCCCCCTGAGTTTATTATTGAGCAGCACTGGGGCTTGATGAGAATGATATCCCCATTATGGCCTCCGTGTACAAGAACAAGGCCTCTTAATTATTTCTTCAAGGTTGCAATTACTGCATTTGAAAATTCGCTAATTGTCATTCCTTGAGATGATTCCGCACTGAGCCGACTGATATTTGCATTTTTAATGAAGGTAACAGATATACAGCTTGATGGATGGCGAAGGAAGAAAAAAAAGAGAAATTAATAAGAGCACTTGGTGCACAACAAGGAAGCTTGGTGTACCTAATGAATGCATTATACTGTTTAACGAGCCTAATTTGTATTTAGAGTTCTAAGGATAAATTAGCATGAAGGCTCCCAATGCACGGAACAGATTTGAACAGTCAGAGTCAGTAGATGTAGTTTCCTCAGCACTAGGGAGTAGAACCGTGCACTTGGAGAGAGAGAGAGAGAGAGAGAGAGAGAGAGAGAGGGATGAAGTGGAGCAGGGAGAAAATGTCTGTAATTGCTCTGAAGTGCTTTGTTGTTCAAGGCATATTACCAGTAGCATGACTATGTACATGTGTGTAAGAGGATATAGAGGGAATAGATGACACAGAGTGGTCACGACATAAACGCTTGAAATTTTCCTTTCCATTAAAGCACGTACCATGGATCTCTACCAAACAGAATTCTCTTCTCAGTCTGAAACTTGTCTAATGTTGTCTAATTTTGAGCCGTTCAACAATGGTATTCACATTCGGAGATTTTTATTTGCAGAACCTATTCACTAGGAGCTGTTACCTTGAATTCTACCCATTACAACATATTTTTAGAAAAATGTAGAGTGGTTCCGTTGCAGTGGTTCAGGTAGAAGCCTAAGCTGTGTATTTAAAAGCTGAAAGAGAATGTGAATACGAATGGATAAGTAAATGCAGAATGAATAGAGAAGCTCAGATACTACAGGCGACACTTATGTGGACAGGTGTCAGTGTATTTGAGCCAAGACATACACTAATGATAAAATAATAAAAACAAAATATTCTCATAGGCGGCGCGGTGGTGTAGTGGTTAGCACTGTCGCCTTGTACCTCCAGGGTCTGGGTTCGATTCCCCAGCCAGGTTCGATTCCCGTCTCTGTGTGCATGGAGTTTGCATGTTCTCCCCGTGCTTGGTGGGTTTCCTCCGGGTACTCCGGTTTCCTCCCACAGTCCAAAGATATGCAGGTTAGGCTAATTGGCGTTCCCAAATTGCCCATAGTGTGTGATTGGGTGTGTGAGTGTGTGAGTGTGTGTATGTGTGTGTGCCCTGCGATGGATTGGCACCCTGTCCAGGGTGTACCCCGCCTAGTGCCCGAAGTGTCCTGGGATAGGCTCCAGGTCCCCCGCGACCCTGAACACAGGATTAAGCGGTATAGAAAATGAATGAATGAATGAATAAAAAAATTAAAGATTATTTTGATTGATATAATAGTCAGTATTTTACATTATTGAATTTGGCAGACACCCTTATCCAGAGCAACGTAGATTTTTAGTTTATTCTATATCGGAGCAGTGGCAAGGCCCTTAATTGGCTGGGGTTTGAACCTGGGACCTTCTAAACTGTAGTCTAGCACCGTAACAACCGATCTACTCCTGACCCTGATGCTTTCATCAAGCATATAAATGTGGCATACACTACCACCTGTGAGTGTCCTGTACATGGAAAGCTACAAAGACATCCCAAAATGCCCAAATCTTAAAAAAAAGAAAGAAAAGAAAAAAAAAGTATGTTTATGAAAGGTGTTCAAGTCAAACCAGGACTTTTGATCTTGCAGAATTATTTGCACACAGTTATGAGTGTAAAAACTAACTTTATTTCTCTATATAATCCCCTGTAACACTAATACACTTATCCCAGTGTTCCACTAGTGCTTAGATACCATCAAGGTTAAAAGTTTTCTCAATAGGCCAGAGCCATGAACAGACTGCCTGCTTCACATCTGAAATGCTGACCGCCCAAGAACTTCTTTAATGGACCAAATAGATGGACATTTCTTAGAGTGAGTCAATCAGGACGGTGGGATGTGGCAAAAACTCCTAGCTGAGTTCCGGTAATGTGAGCGTGGTACTCGCAAATGGTTATGTGTACACTTCCTATAGACAGATGTCTCTTCTGTAAGTTGGTGACAAGTTATCCATTGATTTTCATGGATCAGTCGTTCTACTTGCATAGTGTGCATTTCAAGATTCAAGATTCAAGATTCTTTATTTGTCACATGCATAGCTATACAAGTACAACACGCAGTGAAATGTATCCTGAACCGCTCCTACTTTGTGCAAATAACAAGAAACAAAAGAAATAATCTATAAATAGAAATAGAAATTGAAATTAAAAAAAAAAAAAAAAAAAAAAAGGTGCAAATTTTTTTTTTTTTTTAATTTTATTTTATTTTTTAATTTTTTAATTTTAATTTTTTAATTTTATAGAACTTTATTAATCCCAGAGGGAAATTGCTCAATTTTCACATATCCCAATTAGGAAACTGGGGTCAGAGTGCAGGGTCAGCCAGCTTACGGAGCAGCGCCCCTGGAGCAGATAGGGTTAAGGGCCTTGCTCAAGGGCTCAACAGTGGCAACTTGGCGATGCTGGGGTTCGAACCCCCGACCTTCCGATCAGTAACCCAGTAACCCACAGCCTTAACCGACTGAGCCACCACTGCCCCTGGGATGTAAACATAATAATAATAATAAAGTGTGTATCTGAGCAGGATAAAGATGTTAGTGCAAGTGATGCTTACAGTCCAGACTAAAGTGCAGTGTGCAGTGTGGAATGTCAGCACAGCAGTGTGTGGGTGAACTGTTACCAGTCCTATGAATGGGAGAGTGGCCCATCATGGTTGAGGAGTCTAATCGCCTGTGGATAAAAACTCCTCCTGAGTCTCTCCGTTTTGGCCATAATGACCCGGAACCTTCTGCCTGAATGCAGAAGTTTGAACAGTCCGTTATTGGGGTGCGACAAGTCCTTAATGATACGAGCTGCCCTGGTTTTACATCTCCTGGTGTAGATGTCCTGCATGGAGGGGAGAGTTAACCTGCAGCAGCGTTCAGCTGCCCGGATCACTCTCTGGAGGGCTTTCCTGTCCTGTACACAGCTATTCCCAAACCAGGATGAAATGTTCTGTGTTAGGATGCTCTCAACAGCACCCGAGTAGAAAGCCTTAAGGACAGCAGGGGAAACCCCAAACTTCCTCAACTGCCTCAGGTGGTACAGACGCTGCTTTGCCCTTTTCGTCTGAGCACAGATATGCTCAGTCCATGTCAGATCCTCGGAGATGTGGACGCCCAAGTACTTGAAGCTGCTCACTCTCTCCACTGGAGCTCCATTGATGATGAGGGGTTTGTGGTCCAGTTGTCCCCTTCTGAAGTCCACCACCAGCTCCTTCGTCTTACTGACGTTCAGTCGGAGGCAGTTTTCTTCACACCATAGTGCCAGGTTCTCCACTTCATCTATGTAGGCCGACTCATCGTTGTTGGAGATGAAGCCCAGCACCACCGTATCGTCAGCAAACTTAACGATGGTGTTGGAGTCGAACATGGCCACGCAGTCTGAAGTGTAGAGAGAGTATAGCAGTGGAGAGAGAACACATCCCTGTGGAGCACCTGTGTTGATGGTGATGCTGCTGGAGAAGCACTTGCCCACTCTCACCGCTTGAGATCTGTCCGAGAGGAAGTCCAACACCCAGGCACACAAGCGTTTGTTAAGTCCTAGATCTCTCAGCTTTGTGAACAGTCTGTTAGGCACTATTGTGTTGAAGGCAGAGCTGTAATCTATAAAAAGCAATCTCACATAGTTACCTTGCATCTTGTCCACGTGTCTGAGAGTGGTGTGCAGAACATGGGAGATGGCATCCTCTGTGGATCTGTTGGGTCGGTAGGCGAACTGAAGTGGATCTATGGAGCTGGGGATGGAGGAGGAGATGATGTTTTTTAGCAGACCCTCAAATACCTTCATGACCATCGATGTCAGTGCAACAGGCCGGTAGTCATTCAGGCATGAGGGTTTGTTGGTCTTGGGCACGGGGACAATGGTGGATCTCTTGAAACACGCCGGGACCACAGACTTCGCCAGGGACTCATTAAAGATACAGGTGAACACACCTGACAGCTGGTCAGCGCAGCAGCGCAGCAGGCGCCCAGAGATGCCATCTGGACCCGCCGCTTTCCTGGTGTTCACCCTCCTCAGCGCCGTGCGAACGTCGTGCTCTGCGATGCTGATGACGCAATCCTCGCTGATGACGTCATCACTCTCAGTCAGCAGGCTGCTAGCATTAGCCGCCTGGCTAACCTCGAACCGGGCGAAGAATGCGTTCAGCTCGTTGGCGAATGCAGAGTCGGCGACGATCGTCGTGGTGTCTTTGGCAACCTTGTAGTCCGTGATTGTGCGTAATCCGTGCCACATGCGGCGTGTGTCACCCTGATGGAAGTGTGATTCAGTTCGCTGTCGGAACCGCCCCTTTGCTTCCCTCACCGCTCGCCTGACGCTATAAGAAGCCGCTTTGTATGCGCTAATATCGCCGCTAATGAGTGCGGCATTATAAGCAGCGGTCCGGGCATTCACAGCATCGCGGATCGATCGGTCTACCCAAGGCTTCTGGTTCGGAAACGATTTGAACCTCACTGTCGGGACAACTTCATTTACGAGCGTGCTAACGAAGCTAACTGCTACATCCGCAAACTCGTTGATGTCTACTGCGCAGGCTCGGAACATGTCCCAATCTACGTCATCGAGCGCGTCCTGTAGCGTAGCTTCTGATTGGGCAGACCAGCGTTGCACCTCCCCCATGACCGGAGCTTCACGACGAAAGCTTTGTTGATATTCCGGTATGAGGAAAATGGCGTTGTGGTCTGATTTCCCGAATGCTGGATGTGAAACAGCTTTGTAGCCCCGCTTGTATGGTGTGTAGCAGTGGTCCAGAATGTTGAGTCCCCTTGTCGGACATGTAACATGTTGGTGAAAGTTTGGCATAACCTGTCTGAGGTTCGCTTTATTAAAGTCACCTGCTACAATGTGCGCTGCGTCCGGGTGTTTGTTTTGGAACTCACTCAGCACATCATGTAGTTCAGACAGAGCAGTGCCTGTGTCCACGTGGGGTGGGATGTAGACCGCCGTGGCAATGACCGAGGTGAACTCGCGAGGCAGGTAGAAAGGACGACATTTAACACTCAGATATTCCAAATGAGGCGAGCAGCTACTGGAGAGAATGGAAACACTCCTGGCATCGCACCACTTCTTGTTGACCATGAAGCACACACCTCCACCTTTAGCTTTGTTAGACTCTGCCGTCCTGTCCATGCGGAACACAGAGAATGAGTCCGATGGGGTTACGACTCGGTCCGGCACAATGGGGGTCAGCCATGTTTCTGTAAAGCACAGAAGATTACAATCCCTGATATCTCGCTGGAAAGTTACTCTGGCTCTGAGGTCATCAAGCTTATTCTCCAGTGACTGTACATTAGCCAGCAGGATACTCGGCAGAGGGGTGCGATGAGCTTGTTCTCTCATTCTGTTACGGACGCCGCCGCGTTTCCCTCGACGCTTCTTTCTTCTTCGCCGCGGGTTAGCGTCCCGTCCATTGTTGTTGTCGTCTGAGCAGCGTAGTATCTCAGAGGGCCACGACGGGTCAGGCTTAAAGGTGGTATAAGTAAGCGCCGAAATCTGAATTCCTATATCCAGTAGTGTTCTACTGTCATAGGTCACTAAACCTGAAGTACTCTTAGCGAATGAAAGTAAAATAAATAAAGAAAGAAGGAAAAAAACGCACAGTTTGTACGGAGCGATCAGGAAGGCGTCTGGACGTGGCCGCGCCATCGTAGTCATCGCAGTCAGTGCATGGGAATGACAGCAGTGGGTCTCCTGGTTTGAATTGGACAACCCTTGTAACTGATTGTATTACCAGACATGTTAAGATTATTTTTGTGCATACCACACCTACAAATGTGTGACATGCATAAAAATATATACACCTGTCTCCACAGAATTAATAAAGACTGATTTCGTCTAGAATTGATAACATTCTAAAAACAACCAAAGGCATTTTCATTGAAATCAAGGCTTAGTAATAGATCTGTGCGTATGTCACAGCAACATCGTTACTGGTTAAATCGATACAACAAAGCCCCAAAACCCCAAAGAGGATTTCAGTTACGGAGACACCATAATACAGAGCTTATGTAGACAAAACCATTACAATAAAAGAGCACCATGTTGTACTAACAAGTCCATCCATCACTGTCATAACAGTGGTTGGGTTTGGTGACCTATGATTTTACATCAACAGTCACTACTGTAAGGGTAAGTCACATTGCTGAGGACCCCAACCTCTGGCAAACCACAGGTGCACGCAAACATGCACACAGAAGAAGAAGAAGAATATTCAATTATTGTCACATGTACTTTTTACAGCACAGCGAAATTTCTTCTTCGCATATCCCAATTAGGAAACTGGGGTCAGAGCGCAGGGTCAGCCAGCTTACAGCGCCCCTGGAGCAGATAGGGTTAAGGGCCTTGCTCAAGGGCTCAACAGTGGCAACTTGCCGATGCTGGGGTTCGAACCCCCGACCTTCCGATCAGTAACCCAGAAACCCACAGCCTTAACCGATTGAGCCACCACTGCCCACACAGAAATGCCAATCACCCTAAAATACATGGCTCTGGACTAGGACTGCACGATATTAGGAAAATATGCGATATGCAATATTGTTGTTGAATATTGCGATAACGATATTTCTTGCGATATAACATTTCCCTAGAGAAATGCATTTTTTATTATTATTGGCTATTTTTTAAAAATCATTTATATATGTAATGATCATACTAAAATAAACAGGTAATAGATATTCGTCTGATGTAATTAAATCTAATTCAGGCTAAAAAGAAACTATATGTCAAGGAAGTTGCAAATATTTAGACTTCAAAACACTATGAATGACTTAAACCCCTCAGCAGATCTTCTGACTTCTGGTTTGCTGTTACTATAAACCTGCCAACACAATATGAATTACTTTCAAACATTACTTTTTATTTACATGTAACCATACACTCATCAATTTCATTTATCGCAACTCTTTGCGATACAGATATTGCGTATACCATTATCGCGATAACGATAATTTTCCGATATATCGTGCAGCCCTACTCTGGACTATGGTGGAAATCCACTAAACAGGAGGACACATGCAAACATCACACACGTTGCGAACCCCCAACCCTGGAGGTGCTGACCAATAATCCACGCCTTGTGATGCCTTATATACCATACACCAATACACCAGAAAAACCCATGATTAAAAGTTTAATAGTCAGATCTGGAAAAAAAAAACTAATGCATCTCATCAACTCTTTGTGTAAGCTGGTGTGTAGGATACTGTAATGACCCTTCAGTCATAAGTCAGAGGCTCAGCATTACAGTAATTCGTAATTACACAGAGGGTTAGAGGCGAATAAGCTGATCAGAGACGCCATGCCAGAATTCTAATATGGAATATGTTTTAGTTGTGAAAAAGTACTTAATCAAGTCTGTGTGCAGTTGTGGGTGTTTCCATATGGAAATATAATTGAAGAGATATTTTAGAGTGTCTAATTATGTACGTCTGAAAATCCGACCAGAAGAACAAGAAACCCGGGGAACACAAAAGGTGTACAGCGTGAGTAAGAGACTCATTGATATGGAGATTAAGCGTCCGCAACCATGCCTTGGCACAGTGTAATTAACACATCAGATTAGTGCTGCTAAATTTAAACAAAAATCTACCTGGGTACTTGGAGGAGCGCGTGGAGGATGGTGGAGTGCGGGAATGATCATGAGAAAGAGTGAGACAGACAGAAAAAGGGATGAGGAAGGCAATAATATCATCATTAAAATATGGAAAATGTGATGCATGGATTAAACCAGAAATCATTATCCATGGTACGAGCAATCTCTAGAGTTACCAGGAGATGGGAGTGCTGTCAGGAAATGAATACATTTATTAACTGTTCTTCCTCTGCATGGTAGAGATGTACAGTATTTTAAGCGCTTCTGTGATCCTCTGTGCCAGTTTTCCAGATTTCACTTAGTATTAGCAAAAAACCCGAAGCAAGGCATTTGCCTTAATTGGTAGGCCAATTCAAAAACGACGTCCAACTGCATCATCCTCGCGATGCTCCTTCAGCTCTAACATTGCACCTAAGCAACTTTCATATCCCTTGGCAACTTAAAGAGCTGCGTACTTCTGCTTATAAACAGAATCAGTGGCTGGAGCTAGAAAAAGCTGCTGCTAGAGGAGGGAATCCTCCTACAAGCACTGTTTCTGATCATTTTTCTGTGCTCTCAAAGGTGCTGGATGTCTCAGACATTCTACAAAGTCTGACAAGCATGCTCTATGAGTTGGGTAGACAGACGAGGGTCGTCTGCGATCGTGGAGGTGCTTGTAAAAGCTGACGGTAGATAAAACAAGCTGAAATTGCAAACATGGCACAAGATGAGATGTGACAAGCTTCAGCTACAAAGGCCGACCCTGCGAGGTTCCTGAGGCGTCCAGAGAAGGACCAGCTCCAGCTGGATTCAGCTTTATGATGGTTGGAGCTACACATGCTGCTCCTGTGCTTCCAGTGATCCAGACCTCATCTGCCCTCTGCACCTACTGACTCGTCCCTATGCTGAACTGGTCTTCATGTCAATTTAAATAATTTCTGTCATATTGAATTTTCACCTGCACAACACACAAGATGTTATATCATTTCTATCTGTTATCACCCAAATGAGGATGGGTTCCCTGTTGAGTCTGGTTCCTCTCAAGGTTTCTTCCTAATGCCATCTCAGGGAGTTTTTCCTTGCCACCGTCGCCGTCACCCTTGGCTTGCTCATCAGAGAAATTTCATTCATTCGTCTCATTATTATTATCTGCACATTTTTCTCACACATACACACTTCCAATTATTTTCTTTTCTAAAATTATTCATTCATTCATTCATTCATTCATTTTCTGTACCGCTTTATCCTTATATACAGGGTCGCGGGGGCCTGGAGCCTATCCCAGGAAACTTAGGGCACAAGGTGGGGTACACCCTGGACAGGGTGCCAATCCATCGCAGGGCACACACACATACTTCTAAAATTATTATTATTATTTATTTATTATTTTTTTACCCTTTTTTTTTTGTAAATTTTCTTTCATTTTTGTGAAGCTGCTTTGAGACAAAGACCATTGTTAAAAGCGCTATATAAATAAAATTGAATTGAATTGAATTTAGACTTTTTTGACTTATATTGAAATATATGAAAATATTGTACATCTAGAGTGGGTTTAAATCAGAGTGCGGATCTTAATTAAATATTGAGATTTTCGCTTCCATTAGCTTCTTATCCTGTAAAGCAATGCCAATTCCAGGGCTCATCTTTTGCTTTTCTTGCTCTCCGGACCTGATGCTCTAATCTTTCCCCATTCTTCCTGCTTCTTCAATTATTCTGCAGTATGACTCTTTCTGTTGTCGTGGATATTTCCTCATACAGTAGATAACCAAAAGACTTCTAAAGGATTGTAGATTCTCATTACAAGCCAGATTGTTCAATTACGATTTTCGGTCAGATCAGATTCGCGTGTCAAGATGGTTCACATTTATAATTACAAGTGACTTTTATCTGATTTTAATGAAGACGTGTCTGTCCTTTGAAACGCTACGCATGTGGACAACGATTCATCTTTATGTTCATGTTCACATTGTCTGGGTTAAAACACATCATATTTGAATATTTTCATATTCAATTCTCATGATTCACATTATTAATGTAGTACATGCAGTTTACCCAAAGAAAGTTTTAGCAGCAGGAATGTAATGAATGACGTTGGGTAGTTTGTCAGGAACTCACCACTATCTTGCTGTCGCGCACAGTGTTCTCAGGAATGGTGACCCAGTATTCTTCCTGTTCCCACTGTGGTGGCTGGTTGTGCATGTTGGTGATGATGACTGTGAGGTCTACTGAGCTGCTGCGGTTTCCTCCATCTGTAGCCATGATCTGTTGACTGATCCGTGAGGTCTGATAATCCAAGAACAGAAAGATCTGATGAGCCGAGAACTTTTTCTTGAAGCCCTAGCCTGTTTAAAGATGCTCAAATGTTTTAAATAATAGCTGGAGAACGAGGTGAGCATGCTATTTCCATTAGTGCTAGATTACCAAGTTCATTTTTTTAAAACTAGTGTCAGATTATAGGGCTTTGTTTCAAAATTATAACAATGACAGAGAACGAAAATGGAAAATTGTCAGCATTATTCATTGGACAAAGGAGCTACATCTTCAAAATTACAGCATGTACGAACAGGCCTGGTCTCCATCTATATTTTACCTTTTGATTTGATTTTCAAGACCGAGGCCTTGTGGAACAAAGGCGGAGTACACTTGTTCTACATATTCCACATCATTTCATTTAAATTACCATTGGATTAATAATGGAGTAGCAGATCTGAAGCCGAGTCAGCAGTAAAACTTCACTTAACACACTTTGAAAGACTGCCGCTTTTCAGGTCATGTAGCAAGGAAATGTCAGACACACAGAGAAAGAGAGAGAGGTACATGAAGATACTAGATGTAGAGAGAGAGAGATAATAGAAGTTGTTTGATGAAGGCAGGTAAACTAAATGTAGGTGACATCTCTTGGCTCTCCAGCAGTGATCCATCCTGACAAATGTGATGTGGGGAGTTCGGCTGAGTTAATGGAAAAAATGGCTCAGACCTACACATCCATGATGACCTGCACTGACATAATCACTGTAGAAAGCGAGAAGAAGGTGGGAGGCATCAGCAGGGCAAAATTAGAGAGAAGGGGGTTTTAATGCCTTCAACCTATCGTCACCTCCCCAACAACTCCTCGAGACCTGCTTAAATCTAGACAAGTTAAAAGCAAAAAGGTGTTGGATGTGAACTCAGCATTAATAATTCACCACGTGTAATGCTTCACCTGAGGTACTCCCCTACCACCCAGTCTCTGTCTTATTGTCGGTAGTGATTGGTATGTGTGTGGGTGTGTGAGAGCAGGGATTTGGGTTTCTTTAAAAGCTCTGCCGAATAGGGAGAAAATCCATGATCCACACTCCCGCTCTGACACTCCACAATGCAACTAATTCATCATGGCTGCTGCTGTAGCTTGCCTGGCCAAATCGTGCTGTCAAAATCATCTGAGTATAGCCTGTCTTTGTGTGTGTGTGTGTGTCCTTAATGTCAGACAGTGGAGCCTGAGGTTTTATATAGCCTGCACTGAAATGACAGTGCTAGCCAGTGCTAGGCTGAGAAACACAGGGATATGGCATTTCTGCACAAGTCAAATCAACAAGAATACACGCACACACAAATATACTGTACACACACGTGTACATACATACAGACACAGAACTGATACAAAGAAAGGGAAACAAAAATATATGAAAAAAGGGCAAACTGCTCATAAATAGTGGCCAGGTGTAGCTCAGTGGTTAAGGCATTGGACTACGGTTCGGAAGATCCCAGGTTCAAACCCCACAACCACCAAGTTGCCACTGTTGGGCCCTTGAGCAAGGCCCTTAACCCTCAACTGCTCAGATGTATAATGAGATAAAAATGTAAGTCGCTCTGGATAAGAGCGTCTGCCAAATAAATAAACAGTATCATGCAGAGGAAATTGAAAAAAAGTCACAAACACAACATACATTGTGTGAATGTATTTATGCAAGTGTGAATGCAGTTGTTTCTACCAGTGCCACATCTATCTATCTCTCTCTCTCTCTACACTACCGTTCAAAAGTTTGGGGTCACTTGCAAATTTCTTTGTTTTTGTTTAGTGATCTATTTTCTTCATTCTACGACAATACTGCGGATTTCAAAACTATAAAATAACACATATGGAATTAGGTCATTATGTAACAACAACAAAAACACCAGTTAGTTGTTATTGTAAGACACAGAGGTCGGCCTTTCTGTAATAGTTCTTGCAAGAACAGTATTGTGTCAAGTGCATTTGCAAAATCCGTCAAGCACCATAATGAAACTGTGTCTCATGAAGGCCGTCCCAGGAGGACGAGACCAAAACCTACCTCTGCTGCAGACGAGAAGTTCATTTAGAGTTATCAGCCTGAAAAATGACCAATTAACAGCAGCTCAGATTAGAGGCGTTATGAAGTCTTTACAGAGCAGAAGTAGCAGAAACATCTCAATATCAACTGTTCAAAGGAGATTCATGCATTTTTGGACGCCTTCAGCAAAACTTTATAATGTAGAAAGAAATAAAAATCAGGAACCATCATGGAGTTAGAAAGTGACCCCAACCTTTTGAACGGTAGTGTGTGTATATATATATATATACAGACATGGCTGAGGTATTTTTATTATGTCATGTCCAAACTGCAAATACTGACAGCCTCAGTGCTAGATATCAAACTATGAATATGCTGCTTCCTCAAACTAAGTGAGACATGATTCTATATCCACACAGTCTGGGCTTGAGGTTCGTTAAACTGTTCACTGTTCTATCTACCTAAAGCGTCAGGATGTATTTAGGTTAGGAGGTCTGATATACAGTATTGAATTTCGAACACTTTTGGCCATTGAGCAACTCAACAACTGTGTTTCAGAAAGAACTATAGTACTGTGCAAAAGTCTTGACCCACCCCTCATTTCTTTATATTAAATTAGATTAAATTAAAGAAATGGGAACAAATGTTTTACTGTGACAGGCTGCAAAGTGCCCAAAGATAGAATTGGTTCTGGTTGTTTATGTAACAACCTCAGCAGCAACCTCATTTCCCCTCTCGTCTGTTCCAACCCCTCAGCATTCAGCATCACCAGTATACTAATCACGGCCTGATCGTCTGTCATCATCTGCACCTGTTTCTCACTGGTTCATGCCCTAAGTTTGATATTTTTATTCTCGAATGGTTCACAGGTCACCGTGCAGCTTAACAAACTTGCCAAAAAATGAGAACCAAAAAAGTCTGTCAGGAAGCCTGGAAGCAAAATATGAAGAAATGAGGGATGGCTCAAAACATTTGCACTTTACTGTACTTCGTCTTATGAAATCACAGCTAAAATGGTAGTTCTTAGTGCCTGTAAACCGTGCTATGTTAATTCTAGTACGCACCTGTGAAATAGGGTGATTGACGTACACCCATCCCGTGCTTGGATTGATGTGTAAGTAGGCTGGAGTCTGATGAGTTAAGGAGTACATAATGGCTGAGTTGGTGCCCTGGTCATCATCGTGGGCCGCTGCTCGCAGAAAACTGGTGCCCACAGGTGTGTCCTCTCTCAAAAAGTCTGGTACAGGAACGGTTAATGTGAAGACAGGTGTCAGTAAACAACAACAACAACAACACCATCTGTGTAGAGGCTTGCTCCTGAGATAGCCTTACTGCAGCGCAAACGAACCCGTTTACCAGAATCGTCTCAGCCTCCGTGGTAAATACTTCATGAGCCAGTTCCCATAAGCCAGCACTGCATTTAATATGATGAAAAGGAATTCTGACATCAAACTTATCGAACACGGATTTGAGCACATCGTAAACAAACACCAGTGGAAGAGCGGTGGAAAATAAAACTCATTCATCTATACCGCTTTATCCTTATATACAGGGTCGCGGGGGGCCTGGAGCCTATCCCAGGAGGCTTAGGGCACAAGGCGGGGTACACTCTGGACAGGGTGCCAATCCATCACAGGGCACACACACATACCCACACACTACGGTCAATTTGGGAACACCAATTAGCCTAACCTGCATATCTTTGGACTGTGGGAGGAAACCCACCAAGCACGGGGAGAACATGCAAACTCCATGCACACAGCGACGGGAATCGAGCCTGGCCGGGGAATCGAACCCAGACCCTGGAGGTGCAAGGCGACAGCGCTAACCACTACACCACCGCGCCGCCGGAAAATAAAACTCTACTCTGTATATCCACTTACTTTAAATGATGCTAATATTGACTTAAGATGATGTAAGGTCAGGTGCTGAGAAGTGGCTGCTTAGGTTCATCTGGTTCAAACGAAATTTACAGATTTAATATTGGGATCTAATGTTCTCAAGACGGCGGCGCGGTGGTGTAGTGGTTAGCACTGTCGCCTTTCACCACCAGGGTCCGGGTTCGATTCCCGGCCAGGTTCGATTCCCGTCTCTGTGTGCATGGAGTTTGCATGTTCTCCCCATGCTTGGTGGGTTTCCTCCGGGTACTCCGGTTTCCTCCCACAGTCCAAAGACATGCAGATTAGGCTAATTGGCGTTCCTACGTAAATTGACCATTGTGTGTGAATGAGGATGTGTGTGTGTGTGTGTGTGTGTGCTCTGCGATGGATTGGCACGCTGTCCAGGGTGTACCCCACCTCATGCCCAGAGTCTCCTGGGATAGGCTCTAGGTCCCCGCGACCCTAAATACAGGATAAAGCGGTATAGAAGATGAATGAATGAATGTTCTCAAGACTGAAACCTGTGGTTTAAACTTGTGTCAGGTTTCGTTGAAGTAAAAGGGATGAAGGTTTAAGTACAGTAAGTAAACCTTTCTGTTTACTGAGCTGTATGTCATAAAATATAGTCACGAATATACAGTATAGACAAAAACAAATATCAGACTTGCTTACAACCCTTAAAGACAGAGTGCAGGCTATAATGGTTTAGGAAATCCACAGGCAAGCTTTATGATTAAATCAAAATGACAGGGATTTTTCAACCAAGCTAGCAATTGCTTATGGGATAAACTGAACAGAAAACAGCATTTAGAAGACAAGTTGATTACAAAACACAAGACACTGTGATTGCTGACACTTACATTGATAGCGGCTGTTTTCGAACTTAGGGTCGTTGTCATTTTGGTCCCCGATGAGTACGGTGATCTGACAGATGCCAATGAGCGGCTCTTCTGCCTGATCCGTGGCTGTGACGGACAGCGTGTATTCTCTCTGCCTTTCTCGATCGAAGCTCACGGCTGTGCTGATCACCCCTGGACACCACAACACACACAGCACACATACTGCTCAGCCAGGCTGAAAAGACTTTTCAATACAAACTCTACATACTGGTGTTTGATGGGAAAATGCAAGCCTTACCTTAAATGGGTTAAAGCACTAATTTGGACGACCCACAATGAGTAATATTTTCAATTCAAATTCCCAGTTCAATAGTAGACTCAAGAAGCATCTTTTTAATCTGCCATACACGTAACTCCTCCCATCATCCCATAACCTCATACTCCAGTACACCTATCCTGAATGGCACCTAATTCTCCCCATCTATTCTGTATTTCTCTACCCATCCCGAGACATCTGGAGATTGTGCCAGCTTCAGTAGACAAAGGCCGACCCTGCGAGGTTCCTGAGGCGTCCAGAGAAGGACCAGCTCCAGCTGGATTCAGCTTTATGATGGTTGGAGCTACACATGCTGCTCCTGTGCTTCCAGTGATCCAGACCTCATCTGCCCTCTGCACCTACCGACTCGTCCCTATGCTGAACTGGTCTTCATGTTAATTTAAAGAACTTCTGTTATATTGAATTTTCACCTGCACAACACACATGATGTTATATCATTTCTATCTGTTATCACCCAAATGAGGATGTGTTCCCTGTTGAGTCTGGTTCCTCTCAAGGTTTCTTCCTAATGCCATCTCAGGGAGTTTTTCCTTGCCACCGTCGCCGCCACCCTTGGCTTGCTCATCAGAGACATTTCATTCATCATTCATTCATTCATCTAATTATTATCTAGACACATTTTTCTCACACATACACACTTCCAAATATTTTCTTTTCTCAAATGTTCTTTCATTTTTGTGAAGCTGCTCTGAGACAATGACCATTGTTAAAATCGATATATAAATAAAATTTAATTGAATTGTATATTTCTAAGTGTGTTATCACATTTAA
The DNA here is from genome assembly GCA_030522415.1 of Channallabes apus. NCBI lineage: Eukaryota > Metazoa > Chordata > Actinopteri > Siluriformes > Clariidae > Channallabes > Channallabes apus. The sequence goes on from CM060104.1 coordinate 5,632,052, forward strand.
GTCATTTTGTAATCATGGGAAACCAAACTCAAAATCCATGTAATGTAAACCATTATCATTCATCAACCTCTATACCGCTTTATCTTGTATACAGGGTCACGAGGGGCCAGGAGAGTTAGAGCACGAGGCGTGGTACACTCTGGACAGGGTGCCATCGCAGGACACACACACATACAGTACAGTACACACTCACACACTCATTCACACACTACAGACAATTTGGGAACGCCAATTAGCGTAATCTGCTTGTTTTTGGACTGTGGGAGGAAACCGGAGAACCCGGAGGAAACCCACCAAGCAAAGGGGGAACATGCAAATTCCATGCATACACAGGCGGGAATCGACCATGGCCGGGAATCAAACCCGGACCGGAAATCGAACCCGAACTCTGGAGATGCTTGGCGACAGTACTAAGTTAAATTAAGCCTTTATTTGTCACATATACATTACAGCACGGTGAAATTCCTTCTTCGCATATCCCAGCGTAACTGGGGTGAGAGCGCAGGGTCAGCCATGATACAGCGCCCCTGGAGCAGATAGGGTTAAGGGCCTTGCTCAAGGGCCCAACAGAGGCAACCTGGAGCTGGGGATCGAACCGCCGATCTTCCGGTCGGTAACTCAGTGCCTTAGCCCTCTGAGCCACCACTGCCCCAATCACTAAGCCATCGTGCCGCCGTAAAGTAAACCTTAAGTTTTAAACTGGTGCTTCACGGGACAGTTCTTCTTCTCCATCAGGTAATTCTCTTTTATTTTCTGTGGAACTTAGAGAACTTACAATGTTGTGCTACTATTTTCTACAGCTATCTGGCAATTTCCGCTCTCAAACAGCGCCTGAGCCGTGACCTATAAGCCTATAGTGAAAATGAATCCAGCCTTGCAATGAAGCACACACACACACACACACACACACACACATTAGGCATTATACATACTAAAGTATGGTTTTCCTCCACTGGGGACTGATAAGAAAATCATGTATTTAATGTAAAGTGTTAATAGCAAAGAAAAAATTTACTTATGAAGCCCTTTATACTTAAGCACCAGGTAACCTAAAAAAAGGTATGCATAGCTTTTTTATTAGTACAAGTGTATTATGTATTACAGTATGTACTGTATGTATTATGACTTGTCAAGGATATAAACTACACTGAGATATATTAAAAGGATTATAAACAGCTATTGATTTCCTTTTTCCACCATGAAACACTTTATTATTAAATATTTTATTTTAATTTGCTGGTAGGTATTGTGTTCTCATTGTTTCTTAACAGTTAGCAGTTGTCTGACATCACAGGAAGACATGGTTACAAGGAAGTTTAAAAGAAAAAAAAATCATCTTAAATGCATCTTCAGAATTATGCAATATCACATTAATGAGAAATCCAACAGAAAAATATTGATTCCCAAAATGTTAGACTAACTTATGAAAGAGACTGAGGCAGAGACGTCTGTGTTAATAATCTATAAGAAGTACTGTAGCATGGTGTTGGTGGCATTATCAGTTAGTTAAGGAACCTTTAGGTGTCTAAACAGGACAGTGGATACTGCAGGAAACCAATGTAAAAAAAAAACAAAACAGTATGATGATGAAAAACGTGTTTATATAAAAATAAGTATATAAAATAACTATTAGACAACAGTTAGCAGTCAAATTTAAAAAGTGGATGAAGGAGGATTGAAATCTGGGCCGTTAAACTTCTTCTACACAAACCTTGGCCTTAACCTTATCATGTTGAAACAGGTTTGTCCCTCTAACCATAGTTTCAGTGAAGGGAAACTGTAATGCTACATCATACAAAGGCATTGTAGACAACAGTTTGGGGCTGTACCGCATATAGGCGTGAAGTGTCCACATACTTTTGGTCATGTAATGTACATTTCTATGATTTCTTGAAGTCCCAAGACGGAAGGAGGACAGCGACCATCGTGAGTAGCCATATTGGTTTTTGTTTGGTGTCATAAGCACTCATTTTCTGTTCTATTGTGCATGACAGATATACATTATCAAAGAATATGTCTAAAGAACATTTAATTTGCCTGTCAAAGAAAAAAATCCACCATGTTCATTCATTCATTTTCTATACCGCTTAATCCTGTGTTCAGGGTCGCGGGGGACCTGGAGCCTATCCCAGGAGACTTCGGGCACTAGGCGGGGTACACCCTGGATAGGGTGCCAATCCATCGCAGGGCACACACACACATACACACACTACGGGCAATTTGGGAACGCCAATTAGCCTAACCTGCATATCTTTGGACTGTGGGAGGAAACCGGAGTACCCGGAGGAAACCCACCAAGCACGGGGAGAACATGCAAACTCCATGCACACAGAGACAGGAATCGAACCCAGACCCTGGAGGTGCAAGGCGACAGTGCTAACCACTACACCACCGCGCCGCCTACAGTATATCCACCATGTTTATAGTGCTTATATTTCTCATTGTGAAAACATTCGACAGCTATGTCTAATCAATAGCACGTACATTCATTTTGCACTTAGCTTTATGTTTTCTCAGATGCCTGATCTACCTGTGTCTGGGTCGATAGTGAATCCTGGTGAGGCTCCATCTCGCTGCATGATTCCGTACTTGACCTCCCCGTTGACCCCAGTGTCAGCATCATGAGCTTGCACGCGCAGGACCACCGTTCCTAGTGGCTGGTTCTCCGGCACCAGAGCGTTCAAACTGTAATTTTGGCACTGAAACAGAACATGTACTGTAACTATTTATGCTGGCCAAACAGAATTGCTAATTAATCAGGACATATTTACTCTATTTCTCATTACTCATTTACTCTACCACTTCCCATCTTTCCCATTTTTCTTTATCATTGTTGTTACCCTTTACTTCTCCTCATTCTCCTCCAACTAACATTGTGCTTTCATGACCCACTCTACTATACAGCTCTCACTAGGGAGACTGTGTAAATGTGGAGCAATTAATCGACTAACTGGATCAATAGCAGGACTAAAACATTGAACTAGCCCCAGCCTCGTCCAGCAATTTGCACTGTATTTTAACACAGACAGGCACAACCACGTAGACACTTTAGAGAAGGCACAAAGAGCTTAGTGGGGATTATGGAGTTTAGCTAGGGAAAACATTTTAACTGATAGTCTGTAGCTGTAATCTATTGTGCAATTACAAGCGGAGATAGCACCTGACTGCAAAGCAGCAGGGGTTTGGTGTGCACCGAAGAACTAGAAGCAGTAGGGCCACTTTTTCATAAAGCAGGCAAATGTTCCATGCTGTGGCCAGGTTCGATCGCTCCACCTGCGTGAGCAGCAGTGGGCAAATCCTGGTCAGGCGAGCAGAGACAGGCAGCGTGACTGGAGAAGGGCCAATTGTTGCCTCTTGGGCACACTTAGTGCTGCTCTTTCATATGCATCCACATAGCCGGGGGCTAATTTCTGGCCTGAAATATTCATGAAGAGCAGCAACAGATTTGAAGCTTGGTCAGCTCTCTGCTGATCTTACTCTCCCGACACACTACAGAGGCTCTGCCCGTTCAGCCGAACACCACAACCCTCAGATCTCCTGCTGCCAGCTGTATTTCTCTCTTCTCATCTCTTCAGTGCACAAATTCCCAAAAAGTCATCTTTGATCAACTTGAACTCTTTCTATTGATCTTATTTTCTCAACTTCTCCATCACCCTGACTGTTATTTTCAGCTCTTATTCATGGACACACACCAGATTGTAGGAATTCATTCAATCATTCTGTTTCTCTGGAATTCTCCATCACTCTGAAGAATTCCGATCCTCTGCACGGAGATAATGAGTATGGCTCAAAAAGGCTTGTCAGAACACTAAAAAGTAATATATTTACTAAGATATACAGTACACCAGCCATAACAATAAAATCACCTGCCTAATATTGTGTAGGTCCCTCTTGTGCCAGCAAAACAACTCCGAGCCATCAAGGCATAGACTCCACAAGGTGTGCTGTGGTGGCTGGCACGATGGTTTTAGCAGCAGATCCTTTAAGTCCAACGTGTGGCATTCATGGATCTGATTTGCTTTTCCAGCACATTCCAACAATGATTGAGACCTGGGAAATTTGGAGGCCCAGTCAACACCTTGACCTCTATTTCATGTCCCTCAAACCAAACCAAATCTAAATGATTTTGCAGTGCACCATGGTGCATTATCCTGCTGAAAGAGGATACTGCCCCCAGAGTATACTTAGTCTGCAACAATTTTGGTGGGTGTTACATGTTAAAGATAAAGAGTTTTTTTTTTAGCAGATAAACTGTCTTTGCTGGCATGCCTTCTTCTAACAGAGCATTTTCTTTTTGTTGCAATCTTTTGCCCAAGTAAGTGAGGCACACGCACCCTCTCATTCACATGATATAAAGGAAAACCAGATCTTCCATTGCTTCATGGTCCAGTTCTGACATTAACATGCTCACTGTAGGAGTTTTCAGCAGTGGTCCGGGGTCAGCATGGGCACTCTGACCAGTCTGTGGCTGTGTAGCCCCAATACACTGTGGGTTCTGATGCCTTTCTATTATAGCCAGAAAAAATATTCTAGGAAATTATGCTATAGTGTATATATATATATACACACACACAGGTCCTTCTCAAAAAATTAGCATATTGTGATAAAGTTCATTGTTTTCTGTAATGTACTGATAAACATTAGACTTTCATATATTTTAGATTCATTACACACAACTGAAGTAGTTCAAGCCTTTTATTGTTTTAATATTGATGATTGTGGCATACAGCTCATGAAAACCCAAAATCCCTATCTCAAAAAATTAGCGTATTTCATCCGACCAATAAAAGAAAAGTGTTTTTAATAAAAAAAAGTCAACCTTCAAATAATTATGTTCAGTTCTGCACTCAATACTTGGTCGGGAATATTTTTGCAGATTCTTGTGTCTTGTGTCTCTCAACTTTCTCTTCACAATATCCCACAGATTCTCTATGGGGTTCAGGTCAGGAGAGTTGGCAGGCCAATTGAGCACAGTAATACCATGGTCAGTAAACCATTTACCAGTGGTTTTGGCACAGTGAGCAGGTGCCAGGTCGTGCTGAAAAAATGAAATCTTCATCTCCATAAAGCTTTTCAGCAGATGGAAGCATGAAGTGCTCCAAAATCTCCTGCTAGCTAGCTGCATTGACCCTGCCCTTGATAAAACACAGTGGACCAACACCAGCAGCTGACATGGCACCCCAGACCATCACTGACTGTGGGTACTTGACACTGGACTTCAGGCATTTTGGCATTTCCCTCTCCCCAGTCTTCCTCCAGACTCTGGCACCTTGATTTCCGAATGACATGCAAAATTTGCAACCTGTAGCCCATTTCCTGCACACGCCTGTACACGGTGGCTCTGGATGTTTCTACTCCAGACTCAGTCCACTGCTTCCGCAGGTCCCCCAAGGTCTGGAATCGGTCCTTCTCCACAATCTTCCTCAGGGCCCGGTCACCTCTTCTCGTTGTGCAGCGTTTTCTGCCACACTTTTTCCTTTCCACAGACTTCCCACTGAGGTGCCTTGATACAGCACTCTGGGAACAGCCTATTCGTTCAGAAATGTCTTTCTGTGTCTTACCCTCTTGCTTGAGGGTGTCAATGATGGCCTTCTGGATAGCAGTCAGGTCGGCAGTCTTACCCATGATTGCGGTTTTGAGTAAAGATGGCCCTTGTCAAAGTCTCTCTGGTCCTTATGGTTGCCCATTTTACTTGTGTCTAGCAAGTCAATTTGAGAATGGACTGTTCACGCGCTGCCTAATACTGTATACTGTATACCACCACTTCACAAATGTCAATTCACGTTAAAGATAATCAATGTTAATCACCCCACCTAAGATTAAATTGCTTGTACTGTAACATAATTTTCTGCAAGCATTCAATACCACATTTGTTTGTAATTCCAAGTGAATGAGTAAGAAGTAACAATGACATGACATTCATTCATTCATTCATTAATTTTCTATACCGCTTAATCCTGTGTTCAGGGTCGCGGGGGACCTGGAGCCTATCCCAGGAGACTTGGGGCACTAGGCGGGGTACACCCTGGACAGGGTGCCAATCCATCGCAGGGCACACACACATACACACACTCACACACCCAATCACACACTACGGGCAATTTAGGAACGCCAATTAGCCTAACCTGCATATCTTTGGACTGTGGGAGGAAACCGGAGTACCCGGAGGAAACCCACCAAGCACGGGGAGAACATGCAAACTCCATGCACACAGAGACGGGAATCGAGCCTGGCCGGGGAATCGAACCCAGACCCTGGAGGTGCAAGGCGACAGTGCTAACCACTACACCACCGTACCGCCTCATGACATGACATCATGTACTATAATATTTCAGCAAAAAATATTTATTTATATTTCCAACTACAAACCGGATTCCAAAAAAGTTGGGACACTAAACAAATTGTCAATAAAAACTGAATGCAATGATGTGGAGATGGCAAATGTCAATATTTTATTCAGAATAGAACATAGATGACAGATCAAAAGTTTAATCCGAGAAAATGTATCATCTTAAAGGAAAACTATGTTGATTCCAAATTTCACGTTGTCAACAAATCCCAAAAAAGTTGGGACAAGGCCATTTTCACCACTGTGTGGCATCTCCCCTTCTTCTTACAACACTCAACAGACGTCTGGGGACCGAGGAGACCAGTTTCTCAAGTTTAGAAATAGGAATGCTCTCCCATTCTTGTCTAATACAGGCCTCTAACTGTTCAATCGTCTTGGGCCTTCTTTGTCGCACCTTCCTCTTTATGATGCGCCAAATGTTCTCTATAGGGGAAAGATCTGGACTGCAGACTGGCCATTTCAGTACCCGGATGCTTCTCCTACGCAGCCATGATGTTGTGATTGATGCAGAATGTGGTCTGGCATTATCTTGTTGAAAAATGCAGGGTCTTCCCTGAAAGAGATGACTAGATGTTGTTCTAGAATCTGAATATATTTTTCTGCATTGATGGTGCCTTTCCAGACATGCAAGCTGCCCATGCCACACGCACTCATGCAACCCCATACCATCAGAGATGCAGGCTTCTGAACTGAGCATTGATAACAACTTGGGCTGTCCTTGTCCTCTTTGGTCCGGATGACATGGCGTCCCACATTTCCAACAAGAACTTCGAATCGTGACTTGTCTGACCACAGAACAGTCTTCCATTTTGCCACACTCCATTTTAAATGATCCCTGGCCCAATGAAAACGCCTGTGCTTGTGGATCTTGCTTAGAAATGGCTTCTTCTTTGCACTGTAGAGTTTCAGCTGGCAACGGCGGATGGCACGGTGGATTGTGTTCACTGACGATGGTTTCTGGAAGTATTCCTGAGCCCATTCTGTGATTTCCTTTACAGTAGCATTCCTGTTTGTGGTGCAGTGTCGTTTAAGGGCCCGGAGATCACGGGCATCCAGTATGGTTTTACACCCTTGACCCTTACGCACAGAGATTGTTCCAGATTCTCTGAATCTTCGGATGATATTATGCACAGTTGATGATGATAACTGCAAAGTCTTTGCAATTTTTCGCTGGGTAACACCTTTCTGATATTGCTCCACTATCTTTCTGCGCAACATTGTGGGAATTGGTGATCCTCTACCCATCTTGGCTTCTGAGAGACACTGCCACTCTGAGAAGCTCTTTTTATACCCAATCATGCTGCCAATTAACCTAATTACTGTTAATTGGTCTTCCAGCTCTTCGTTATGCTCAAATGTACTTTTTCCAGCCTCTTATTGCTACTTGTCCCAACTTTTTTGGGATTTGTTGACACCGTGAAATTTGGAATCAACATATTTTTCCTTTAAAATGATACATTTTCTCGGATTAAACTTTTGATCTGTCATCTATGTTCTATTCTGAATAAAATATTGACATTTGCCATCTCCACATCATTGCATTCAGTTTTTATTCAGAATTTGTTTAGTGTCCCGACTTTTTTGGAATCCGGTTTGTACAAAACTACATTTATCGATTGTAATTATTTGCTTGTTTGTGCGTATGTGAGATTGTTTGCTAAGTGTGTGAAATATCTGTCTCTTACCTCCTCAAAGACAGGTTTGTTGTTGTTAATGTCATTAATACCAACGATGACCTGTGCTGAGCTACTGAGGGGCAACGGGCCGCCGGCTGCATTGTCGTCCGTTGCTGTGATGTTGAGGACATACTGAAGCCCGCGCAGCTTAGGAGGAGGACTACGGCGCAGTCTTATGATGCCTGTCGCAAGCAAAATACAGAGAAACTTATATCGCTGTAAACATATAAAGCCTCCCAATACTGATAAGGCGCTCCCTGTGGGGAAAACGGCTCTCATGAGAATCCATTACAATCTAAAGCAGGCAGGCCATAGCTAGCTGCCAATAAGTTATTATAGAAGAAAACATATAAAGGTGAACACAATAAAACCCACACAAACACAGTTGTTATCTTCACAACAGGGAGCTATTGCTAGCAAATTGAATGTGTGGGGTCGTGACAGAAGACAGCACAAAGAACATTTATTTTCCTCATAAAAGTCAGCAAGATATGAATGAAAGAAAATCATAAGAAGGAGGGTAAAAGATCTCATTTATTACAGGATCAAGATAAATGTAATCATCAATACATCTGTTTATTGTACAAAACACGTCTATTCATCTCTAACAGCATTGGCACAGAGATACTACAGTTTGGATAATAGGAATCCCACTGCCTGGGCTCATATTTTTCTCGAGCCAAGTTATGGGCAGATTGTTAGAATGGCTAGCTACAGTACGTTAAAGGCTAATGCAGAAGAACGCGGAATATTTAACAAAGACTCATTCGAGAGACTATTCAGATTTTCCCTTTGTGATAGCCGCTACCTTCTTTTGGTTAAATGTTTTTTTTTCCTTGAAAAAAGTAGAATAACAACACCATCAGTAACTGCGTGTAAATATCTGCTTATACCGCGTACCGTTGAACTCGCATTCTTCATCACTGATCATTATCTTTGACACATCTATCGCAAACAGGATCCTGATAAATAACAGCTCCTGCACTGCTGACTAGTAGTTCTTCCCCAGATCACTTGAAATGTCTCAGGGAGAATTCACAAGGAGTGTAAGATGCATGTGTGTAATGCATTCTGGGTTTTATGGTGAGAGAAGGTGGATGGACATAAACACCTTACAAACAAACTTACAAAGCTATCAGAGATCCAATACTGCACTACTGTATACAACAAGGGAGTTATTGCCTCATCCAAGCCATTTCCACATGTTTGGCGCATTAAAGTTCCTGGGGGGCCAGCGTTTCAGATGTGAAGCGTAATGAAAAAACATTTTACCTTAATGTTGGATGCATGGTATTCATGCATTAATGATTAGCTGGGGTAAGTGCATTAGTGTAACAGTGGATGATACAGTATAGAGAAATAAAGGTATTTTTAATCCTATAAATGTGTTTTATTATTCTGCACAATCAAAAGTCAAAAATCTGATTTGACCTCAAATAATTTTTTAATGCTTTATTGTGTGTCTGTGTGCATGGTTGTGAGTGTATCTGTTTGTGTATCTGTCATGACCTCTTCTACCCACCTTTCTGGTTGTCCAGTTCAAAGTTACTGTCCTCATTTCCCCCAGTGATGGCATACGTCACCCCGTCCCCGTCTGGGTCCTTGGCATGCACAGTGGCCACCAGAGTCTCAGGACCAGCATCCTCTGACAGAAAGGTCTTATAGCTGCAGACAGCAAACAGAGAAAAGTCGAGACAGTGAGGCGATCAGGCTATGAACATCACAGACATACCATCTGTTTCCTCTGAAACTTGTCCCAGACCACTCACAAGCGACCATGCAGTCTCTGCTCTATTCTTTATACTGGATTTATACTGCATACATAAACATAAACATAACCTTAAACTTTACTGAACATAAGCCAAATAAATGAAAATCCAAAAGCAGGGGTTATACTGTATGTGCTAGTGTCAAGAGCAAACATTGAATTAAGTATTAATAATAAATTTAAATTAAAAGACGACCTGGAGATTCGTGCATCCTAGTTTTCACATTTCCGGCATTATAAGTAAAATATAATGTAAACCGCGGCGCGGTGGTGTAGTGGTTAGCACTGTCGCCTTGCACCTCCAGGGTCTGGGTTCGATTCCCCAGCCAGGCTCGATTCCCGTCTCTGTGTGCATGGAGTTTGCATGTTCTCCCCGTGCTTGGTGGGTTTCCTCCGGGTACTCCGGTTTCCTCCCACAGTCCAAAGATATGCAGGTTAGGCTAATTGGATTAAGCGGTATAGAAAATGAATGAATGAATAATGTAAACCGAAAGACAAAACAGAAAACTATCTCCATTTTATAAAGATAATGCGAGGAGGTGATTTAACTACAAAACAACCCAAGCCCATGTTTAGCATTAATATCAAGTACACTCAAGACTGTCCATCACATCATGCTTGCCACCCCGGTAATACTGTTCCTAACACCAAGTCATCAATTTACACTGACATATATACTATATGAATGGCCTGGCGAGGAAGTGCAACATCAAGCTCAAGACACGGTTCTAGTGGCAATGGCTCCTAAACCTAACCCTAACCCTAACCACCGGGGTCTTCTCCTCACCTCTTCCCCCAGACCTGTATACCAAGTGACACCTGTGTCACCAACATGAGCATCACTAAAAAGCTCCATCACATCCATCAGGACAAGCCCTCAACTTATGAAGGGGACAAAACAACCATAAATAAAAAAATACCAAAAATATACCTGTCTAATATATAGTACATGCCCCCACGCTGCGCTTTATTTTTGGGTTTGCATTATGATCGCAGAAACAAGGTTACATTCAGCAATAACAGTCACCCTCTCCTCAGTTCTTTGTCCTTCTCCCACACAGACACTCTGAAATGCAGATCTGGTGAATCAGCAGCTCATCTCTGCTGCTCTCATTCCACTGAATCTGTCCAAATGACTGCTTCTCACTGTAGCTACTCTCAGGAAATGCATGCCCCATCAAGCCTGATGCCAACCTGCCTGCTGCTGCCTACCCGGTCCCACCCTACAGTAAATCATCAGTGTGAGAATGACTGATGTGATCGCGACTACTAACCGCAACTAAGTCAGGAAGTGACATAAGGGATAGATGGAGAATATGAAATGTTTATATACAGTATAAGGACTCTAGACAATTCAAACAAAGTCATGCTTGAACATACATTTAATGCCGTAACTGGCATCCCAGACAGATTTTAGACAAGAAAGTGAACTAATTATTTTACAAAACTACTGAGAAAAGCATTTTAATACCCCAAAACATGCAGAATACTCCTAATTTAAATGTACACTTTTCAGATTCAGAAAGTGTAACACAGTGTGGTACTGTAAGTTTCTCAAATCTGACTGGTCAGAAGATTTTTTACAACAGCATGGCTCAAAGTTTGCCGCGGGGGACCTGGAGCCTATCCCAGGAGACTTCGGGCACTGGGCGGGGTACACCCTGGACAGGGTGCCAATCCATCACAGGGCACACACACATACACACACTCACACACACACTACGGGCAATTTAGGAACGCCAATTAGCCTAACCTGCATATCTTTGGACTGTGGGAGGAAACCGGAGTACCCGGAGGAAACCCACCAAGCACGGGGAGAACATGCAAACTCCATGCACACAGAGACGGGAATCGAGCCTGGCCGGGGAATCGAACCCAGACCCTGGAGGTGCAAGGCGACAGTGCTAACCACTACACCACCGCGCCGCCTGGTTAACATTTCATAACATGAAATGTAACTAGCAATCAATAAAAGTTGTGACGTATAAGTAATTAATAAATAACCAGTTGTAATAATTGCCAAATACCAGTAGTATATACTTTTGGATATGCTTCTATTGGATAATAACCAGGTTTGACAGAGAACCACAGAGCTACAGATCCTATCGTGCTGTATTCCTTAGTCGCATAACTGATTACTAATTGGATTATCCACTTTTTGCTATATCAATTAGTTCATCTCAGTAGGTGTACTGTAGTCCAAATTCCAGTGACCAATACTCTGACCAAGCTATAAATGAGTGTGTTAAAGCAGGCAGAAGACAATGTGCAGGACATACACAGTCTGGGTGAAGACAGGAGCCTCATCGTTGACGTTGGCCATGCGGATGCGGATGGAGGCGGTGCCTGTGCGGGAGGGTGTGCCCTTATCTACAGCCACCACCACGAACTCATACATGTGATTGGGTCTCTCGTAGTCCAGTTTCCTGCTGGGGCTGACCACGCCTTGAGATGAAACAGAAAAGTCCTGACTCTGGGTGAAGTAGGATATCTCCGCATTCAGACCAGTGTCACAGTCTCTGGCTAGCACTGAGAGATAGAGAGAGAGAGAGAGAGAAAATGCAGGTTAAATAAGCGACTATTTACATTTGAAGTCTGTGCACATGTGTACAGGTACGTGAGTTTCTCTGGTCTTGGACGAGCCAAAGGATCCTCATGTTGTGGCTGTGGTCGGCTGGATTTGTGCGTTCCTTTTTAATTAAGTACTCTCATGTTAAAAGAGTCGATATTAATTAAAACTCTGTCGCTGTGGCCAATCTTTTATTTGACACATTTAAGAGGCCATCTGTTAGTGGCGGACGAGAAAGAGGCTGGTGCAGATCAAAAGTAAAATTCCAAGATGGCTTTGCAGTCATTAGGCAGCGAGCCAGAGGAAGAGTCCTGCATCATTCTACCTCAGGCAAGCTGTCACTGCACCCAGCCAGCACCCTCATTTGGTAGCAGCAGATGAAGACCCTCTAATCTCCAAGGCAAATAGTGATCTGCGTGCTTACAGCTGTGGCACACACACACACACACACACACACACACAAACGCACATCATTTGCAGTGTTTTCTCACTATTTCTCTGCATGCAGGCTGGTTGTGGACAGATAGAGTTTTGTCAGGAACAGGACTCAAGCAGACAGTTCATTAAAACACAAAGCCTGATAGCAAATCTCTGCAGGCTGCTATTTCCATTTTTAATCCATGTGTGTGAGGACCTGGGTTCACAGCTCTGGATAATAACACATCGCTTCTTCGCCTGTGCCAGTTCGACGTTATGTTAAATCCTCGCCAAGGAAGTTTCATTGCGATAATTGGAGCGTCTTGCACTTCTCCTCCTGTTAGCTCCTATTAAAAGTCCACACCCAATTTACAGCATAATCCCAATTTAAGGTAAACAACAATAATAATCTTCGTTGCCTTCTGCGCAGCTTTTCTGTACAGAGAGAGTGAATGCTCGGTTCTTATGTATGCTTCTTTCCCCCCCCCACACAACAGAACACATTTTGATAAGCAAATATCAGATCCATCTGCTGTGAATCTGTGGCTTCCTCAGTGCTGAGAGAGAGAGAGAGAGTTAAAAAAAAAAAAAAAAAAGGAAAAAAAAGCATATAAAGTTGTTTCCAAAGCGGCAACAAAAGGAGAAGACGTCAGCCGAATCAGAGGCAGGGTTTGTTCTGTTTGTATACAGAGGAGAGCAAGTGCAATAGCTAAAAAAAGAGGCAATGTTTCTGCTCCGCATGGCAATACAGTATGCGAACCTAATTGAATTTCATAAATCGGGTTGGCACTCCTGATACGTGCATCTGCTTCACAAGACATGTATGTTTTTTTAGCCTCCCACGCCTCACTTTGTCTCTGAGGCTCCGGCTAGTGCAGAACAAGGCAAAATTAAAGATCATTAATCATGAGGAATTTATTCTACTAGACGGTAGACAAAGAAATTGTGGACATTCTAAGGTTCGGATATCAGAGCAGCTTCTCATTCTCCTGACAGGTGGTATCAAAGCTTTATACCGTCTATTTAATACTACTGTAGATAGCTATCAGCGATAATGTTAATAACAATGTTCATTCATTCATTACTGGTGTGTGTAGACATTCATTCATTCATTCATCTTCTATACCGCTTAATCCTGTGTTCAGGGTCGCGGGGGACCTGGAGCCTATACCAGGAGACTTCGGGCACTAGGCGGGGTACACCCTAGACAGGGTGCCAATCCATCGCAGGGCACACACACATACACACACTCACACACCCAATCACACACTACAGGCAATTTTGGGACCACCAATTAGCCTAACCTGCATATCTTTGGACTGTGGGAGGAAACCGGAGTACCCGGAGGAAACCCACCAAGCACGGGGAGAACATGCAAACTCCATGCACACAGAGACGGGAATCGAGCCTGGCCGGGGAATCGAACCCAGACCCTGGAGGTGCAAGGCGACAGTGCTACACAACTTGTTAATGAGACCAATTAGAAAATGCTTTACTTTGCTAGAGAGCATAAATATTAGACTTGAGATTTGCACAATTTCAAAGCAATGGAAGAAAGCAATGCACCCATGATGCATAGTGCCCGTCACGAGTGCATTGTTATGCATACTGTAATGCCCACTGCTAATTGCCTATCTTGGTTATGATTTTTGTCTCATGTTCTGTTTTTGTTCATCCTAATTGTTTTAATAGCACTTTTGCAACTGCTGCATGACAACTGAATATGCGAGAAAGCTCAAGCTGTTTTAACAAACTTACAAAATATAATTTCTTAATTATAAGCCTGTGTTAAACATGCTCACAGCCACAAGCAGTGCACCTGCCACAATACCAGGAATCGCAGAAGAAACGTGTATAGAGACAAGCAGAGTGTGTCCACTGAGGGTGCACGTAGAGTTCCTGAACGATTTTATGTTTTGCATAAACATTTAACATCACATAAAGATACAGAAATATCCCAAGTAGAGGTTATGACATTTTAGTATGTGAACAGAAAAACTGCAACAATAAAACATGTTATGATGTTACAACATTTTAATATTTTATATACTGTAGGATCATACAAATGTTAGTTCAGATTAAGTAATATGATTGGGAAAGAGGTATTTCAGGAGTGGCGATAATAGATTGTAACAGCACTGCATTGTTTAACTACTGTATATATATCACTTAGGTGTAGGTGTTCTAATAACGTTTAAGTTTCCTAACTCTCAGTCACAGCATGGGTGAAAGTAAGTAATTACAGACAGCAGTACCGGAGGGAGATCAACTGCCTGCCAAAACCAACAATCAACACCAGTCACACAAGCACTTTCAATAAGAAAACACATCTTAAACAACACTTTGTCTCCTTAAGAATCACATCTAAGTCTTTCTGAATTGCCCCTGAACTGTTCGTTTTGTTTTGTCTACACAAGTGGCTTCTAAGTCAAGGCGGAACTCCAAATCCCTCACTAACCCTCCCTAACTTCAGTCATGGTTAGTTAGTTCTGCCAGTTGCAGAAGGATATACTGAACAAAACAACTGGTAAAATAAACAATTCATAACTTGTTGATAATAAATGATGTTTGTTCGAAGCTGTGATAATTTTGGCACTCGTGCTTACGGCCGCTTCATAGCCGTGCTGATATTCGCTACAACAGCATCCCCTCTCATGTGATATTGCTTAAGTGATGCACACAAACAGAAAATCCATGTTTTTAAAGCTTTTTGTAAATGGCATGCAATTGTACAGTATGTCAATACAAATTACACTTCTGGTTAAGCTTTTAATTTGCAGCTTGTGTAAAAACAAAATAACGATTAGGCAACATTCAAGAGGAGAACATACATAGTTCCCTGTGTCCTTCACTCACCCTGCAGTAAAGATGTTCCGGGCGGCGTTGTCTCTGGAATATTATCTCTGCTGTAGATGGAATGCATGAACTCTGGAGTGCAGTCATTCTCATCCGTGATATGCACCACCACCTGCACGGACAGAACCGGAGAGACAGAGATGTCTGTTACTGTAAATAAAAGAACCGAATATGAGCACAAGGGAAATAACAAAAGACACTGAGGAACTGAACACTGAAGATCTGCCTGATGCTCTATAATTGAGACCATGGTGCATGTGCATGCTGGTGTTTAAATGGTCGAGTTAAAATGGAGAATCTTCAGGATGACTGTGGACAAATGTTTGAAAAACAGACCAGAGAAAGAAATGACGGAAGGAGATTAAATGAGAGAGAAAAGCTTGGGGTAAAGAGAGAATGAAAATTTCACAAAAGGTGAAAGAGAATTGTAATATATAAAGAGAGAGAGAGAGAGTGTGTTAGTCATGCCGAGGACAGCGTCCCGGAGAACAGCTTATCTTTGAGGAACAGCACTGCCAAAAGGGAGGAAAAGTTGCCTCTCTCTCTCTCTCTCTCTCTCTCACACGCACATACACGTATTTACATCCCTCTCAGGAACTTACACTGACATAATAAAAAACTAAACATCACCAAATCTCAAACGTTTCGCTATTTTGTATTCCCTTTAAACTCTACTTCAACCAGGAAGAAAGTTATTGAAGAAAAACTATTTTAGAGATTTGACCTTGCTGCAATATTGACCCTGATTGGACTGATTCCCATTCATTCATTCATTCATCTTCTATACCGCTTAATCCTGTGTTCAGGGTCGCGGGGGGGTCTGGAGCCTATCCCAGGAGACTTCGGGCACTAGGCGGGGTACACCCTGGACAGGGTGCCAATCCATCGCAGGGCACACACACACATACACACACTCACACACTACGGG
Source organism: Channallabes apus (assembly GCA_030522415.1). NCBI lineage: Eukaryota > Metazoa > Chordata > Actinopteri > Siluriformes > Clariidae > Channallabes > Channallabes apus. The sequence continues at coordinate 5,648,615 of CM060104.1, forward strand.
CAATTTAGGAACGCCAATTAGCCTAACCTGCATATCTTTGGACTGTGGGAGGAAACCGGAGTACCCGGAGGAAACCCACCAAGCACGGGGAGAACATGCAAACTCCATGCACACAGAGACGGGGACTGATTCCCAAATGTTATCAATTCAGCTGATAATTCCATATCAGCTTTACAATCATTAAACCACTCAGCACTAGCGAGAATCTCAACCAGATGTACAGCCAACTCAAAAACATAATGCCTCCATCTGATGCCCAGGTGCGAAGACATAAAAAGGCCTGACAGGGTCATACTGTAACTGTCAGCCATTTCTTGCCCTGTGGGGAGATTTGGTCTGCACCTACTGTAGATATAAAAGCATGAGCACACACGCACACACACACACATAGTTGACCACTGCAGTTCCACTGTTGTTTCTTGTCTATGTCAGGGAGAGACAGTAATGACTCTAGCCCACTGCTGTCCACTTGTAGAAGAGCTATTACTGCTAATAAGAGCTGCGAGTGCTTAAACCAGATTAAGAGCCTCAGTAGGAGTGAGATCACTGTTAAATATTTATGTCTCACAAAGAGGGCACCGACATTCTCTGTCTACTGGACAGCAATCAGACAGAGCGAGAGAAGAGGTTTGTAAACAGACTGTGTGGGCGTCAGGCAGGTCATCAGACACCGTTATTCTACCAGTTAATGCTGATCTTATTGCATGGACTATACAAGATAATCAACCCATTGAACTCATTCACAAGCGATTCTGAGAACTTCCAGGTTTCATCGGATGTATGTTCCGAAAATATTTATACAGTGTTTGCATGAAGATGTTTGATGGCCCCCATTTTGCCTTTAGATCAATTAAACACCAAATTTAAGCAAAGGTTACATTATTCTGAATGATATTTGATAGGTACTTATATTTAAGAACAAAGTGAAGCAATGAGACATAATCATACAGTACTATGGTTATTTGGGGGATTATTTTTCCCCCATGATTTTCTCCCTAATTTACATTTAGGCATTTGGCAGACTTTTTATCTCATTATACTGGGTTGAGGGTTAAGGGTCTTGCATAAGGGCCCAACTTGGTGGTCGTGGGGTTTGAACCTGGGATCTTCTGAACCATAGTCCAATGCCTCAACCCATGGGTCTCTCTGTTTGGGCACTGGTTGATAGTTGGGTTTGCCAACCAACTACCAACTAGGGAGGGGAAAGACTATCATGTACCCCCTCACACTGTCAATATGATTGACGTGTGAAAACAAGTGTGCCGCCCTACACCCAAGGTCAGCGCTGCCAATCTGCTCTCTATACTTCTGGCTATTGATGGCTGTAGCATTACCCAGGAATCAAACTTGTGATCTCCATGAACGATAAGGTGAATGCCTTTCCGTTACGCCTCGTGACTAATTACTAAACTAAATGTACTACTGCACTGATACTGCTAGGTGGCATGACCCACATGAAAGAGCTTGTCAATATATCAACCACAGACAAAAAGGAATATGAATGAAGCAGTCAATAATCAGCTCGTGTTCATATTATATGTTCGTGCAAGTTTATTCGTAGCCGATGCTACTGTATAGCGCCACTCAGCGGTAAAAGCCAGCAAACACACAAACCCAAATGCTGACGCCATACGCCGTGACGGTAGAAGTCACATACTGCTTGTCCACCCACTGTATGTAAATGATGTGATCATTCAGGCACAGTTGGGTCTGGTTCTTCTTGGCCTTGCTTGTAGAACTGACTTCACACATACGTATACACACAGCCCTGCCAGCAGCCACAGATGTGGGATGTGAATGTGTAATTGCTTAAGCCCTTATGAGTGAGCGACACAGTCACTCGTTATTAAAGATGCTCAGCACACTACATGTTGGTACGTGTGAGTGAGTCTCCTCGAAAAGCATCACCAGTGAAATCCTTAACGTGTCTAAAGGAATAGCGCAAGTGATGGTACACCAACACAAACATTCATACACTAGAATATAATCACCGACCCAGAGCAGAACCGGGTGCCTTGTGTTATGTGAGATTATGTGCAAGGGAAGGCATTTGAGAAGGGTTTAGAGTGCCACATTCAGCCATCTGGGTTCTCACAGGTGTGTGTGTACTGTATGTGTGTGTGTTTGATTACCCCTGCCACATTGCTGAGCCCTGTGTCTGGTTCAGAGGCACGGATTTGCAGATGGTGGAGGTGAGGTCCGCTCTCGTAGTCCACAGCGTGGGTCAGACTCAGAGCGCCGCTCTCTTGGTTTATACTGAACAGGTTGCCTGAGTTCACCGTCAGCATGTAGGACAGAAACTTCTTCTGGAAAGAGACAGCCTGAACCACAGCCACCCTGCAAAACACACACACACATACACAAAAATAAAAATCACTTAGGATAGAATAGGACATCAAAGGGGCAATTCAGCATTTGGCTCATGCAGTATGAATTAAGCAGAATATGGAAATAGTGCTAAAAGGGGAACACAAACAAGTGCAGAACAGAAAAGGTGTCATTTCACTATTAGAGGCTATTCTGATTCATTTTGTTCACGCTATGCATGTGTGTGTGTGTGTGTGTGTGTGCGTGTGCATGTTGTGCTTAGCCGTCCTCTCCTCCTCCTCACAGATTAATATTCTCTGTTGTGTGCCAGTGCCCAGAGGGGGCATACACACTGTTCTTCATGTTTATCCAAAACTTTCTTTTAATAAATATTTGAATTTGCATGTTCAAACTCACACTCTTTCAAATGCAGAGCCTGGGGACGAAAAACGCTGCATCTGCGTCCTGCGCTACCCTCTACTCCCACTTCCTGCTTCTTATTATTCCTAGATTTCCTGCCTCCATCACTTTATCTGTGTATTTTGTCTTCCTCGCATTCTCTCTTTCCTTAAGCTCAGGCTTCAGCGCTCCACAGGGCGGCAATGACACATAATGCTTTATTCATCACAAAACACTGAACGACTCCTAATGCACACGTGCACAATTACTGTATATCTGCATACACACACATTCACACATACACACATGTACGTGTGAACGTGTGTCATTCATTCATTCATCTTCTATACCGCTTAATCCTGTGTTCAGGGTCGCGGGGGACCTGGAGCCTATCCCAGGAGACTTCGGGCACTAGGCGGGGTACACCCTGGACAGGGTGCCAATCCATCGCAGGGCACACACACATACACACACTCACACACCCAATCACACACTACGGGCAATTTAGGAACGCCAATTAGCCTAACCTGCATATCTTTGGACTGTGGGAGGAAACCGGAGTACCCGGAGGAAACCCACCAAGCACGAGGAGAACATGCAAACTCCATGCACACAGAGACGGGAATCGAGCCTGGCCGGGGAATCGAACCCGGATCCTGGAGGTGCAAGGCGACAGTGCTAACCACTACACCACCCGTGAACGTGTGTATAAAAGAATAAAGAATACTCACGAATGGCCCACTCCGGTGCTCTCTGGGATGTAGATGGAGTAGGAGATGTTGGAGAACTGAGGGGGTCGCAGGCCTATCAGTATGGCCACTGAGGCATGAGGACCCTTCCTGCCCTGAGTGTCCACAGCCTGCACGGTCAGAGTGTACTCTTTACCAGGGCTCAGAGGTCGTCCCGTGGTCCGTACGTCTCCTGAGCTCCTGTCCACTTCGAAACAATCCTCACCTCCTGCAGCGAACAGACATTTATATAACACTCTTCACAATCACGGTGATCAGAAAAGCATTTCAGAGTAAACGAAAGAAATATGAGAGGTTTAAAATTTTTTGAATTTCGAACCATTCTCTCAGCTGTGTGTGTGTGTGTGTGTGTGTGTGTGTGTGTGTGTGTGTGTGTGTGTGTGTGGCCCCAAATCCCCCTCAGGATAAGAGAAAGACAAGAGTCTGTTTTAAGCATTGAAGCCTGAAGCACAATGCAGTGAACAAGGATGAAGGGAAAAGGATGAAGCACAGCTGTTGTAGTGGAGCAGAAGTCACAGCTGCAGACAAACTGGCCTTCGGTTAGCTGCTTTCTCCTAAACACCAGGGAATCAATTCCTTTAATGTGTCTTTTTCGTTCTAGGTCTAAGAATTTCAGCACGTATGTACTGTTGGCAGGTTTAAGCTGAACAGACGTACAGTACCTGCTAATAGTTTTAACGGTCACTGAAAATATTGCTCTTTCAACAACCATGGAAGAAATGCCACGTGGGAGGCTGTAAGAATTAGTATAAATCACTGGAGCAACTTTACCATGTCAACATCTTGCTGCGGAAATGTTAAAAAGTGTTATTGCTTAATTATTACAGACATGAAGACATTTTCTTCATGAAAAAACACGGACCCACAATTTTCTCTGAAGTCAAAATTGCTTATTGCATATTTAATAATAATAATAATAATAATAATAATAATAATAATAATAACATTGCGTTTGACTTGTGCTTCAACAATATTTTGTTACACAACCATTATAGGCAATCATTGCAAACAAGTGAATTCTGTATCTCTCAGGGCGTGTACTGTACTCCACTGAGACTCCACCCCAGGTTTGAAGAGTGTCTTCTATGAAGGGTTTCAGCTCATCCCCATAGAAGCTTGATGAGAATCAGTTTAAGGCTTTTGAAATTTGAATTTTGTGCAAGTTCATTTATTCCAGTAATGCTTAAAAGGTCGCCTTGCACCTCCTGGGTCCAGGTTCGATTCCCCGACCAGGCTCGATTCCCGTCTCTGTGTGCATGGAGTTTGCATGTTCTCCCCGTGCTTGGTGGGTTTCCTCCAGGTACTCCGGTTTCCTCCCACAGTCCAAAGATATGCAGGTTAGGCTAATTGGCATTCCCAAATTGCCCGTAGTGTGTGATTGGGTGTGTGAGTGTGTGTATGTGTGTGTGCCCTGCGATGGATTGGCACCCTGTCCAGGGTGTACCCGCCTAGTGCCCGAAGTCTCCTGGGATAGGCTCCAGGTCCCCCGCGACCCTGAACACAGGATTAAGCGGTATAGAAGATGAATGAATGAATGAATGGCTTACAGCTCATGAAAACCCCAAATCCCCAATCTCAGAAAATTAGAATATTGTGAAAAGGTTCAATGATCTAGGCTCAAAGCGTTCCACTCTAATCAACTATTCATTCATTCGTTTTCTATACCGCTTAATCCTGTGTTCAGGGTCGCGGGGGACCTGGAGCCTATCCCAGGAGACTTCGGGCACTAGGCGGGGTACACCCTGGACAGGGTGCCAATCCATCGCAGGGCACACACACATACACACACTCACACACCCAATCACACACTACGGGCAATTTTAGGAACGCCAATTAGCCTAAACTGCATATCTTTGGACTGTGGGAGGAAACCGGAGTACCCGGAGGAAACCCACCAAGCACGGGGAGAACATGCAAACTCCATGCACACAGAGACGGGAATCGAGCCTGGCCAGGGAATCGAACCCAGACCCTGGAGGTGCAAGGCGACAGTGCTAACCACTACACCACCGCGCCGTCTACAACAAATTTGTCCATATCTGAATTCGACGGATTTCCTAACAAAACAAGATGAATTCATTCTGGCAGTTTTGAGAAAAAAAAAAGAAGAAGAAGAAAAAAAAACACAATTTTTGATGCAAACGGTATAATATTTCTCTGGTTCACAATGATGTTAAAAGATAACAGTATTTAAAAATTCTCAAAAATGTTAGGATCATAGTGTGTCTTCTTCTAATAATTTTTTTTTTTACATACAGTATGTCGTTTTGTATCATTTTACAAAACACTATAAATTCACCTCTCACATCCTGCAAACAATAATGAATCGGTTTTGAACCAGTTTAAAAAGTTCAGTTCACACTGCATCGTCAGTAATAATTCGGCAGATCCAAAACCGGATCCAACATGTTTATATCCTCCTTATATATTCTCTAATCATTGTTAGTTGCTTTTCTATCCAGATGCATAAACACATAACTGCTATCACCGGAAACAAAGAACGGGGTGCATGGCCGATTATATGTGCTGTTCTAAATCCGGAGTTTTTGATCTGAAATCTGTCTGTCTCATACATACACACCTCAGATGCTACTGCTAACAGTGTCCCGAAAGAGAAAGGGAAGGGGAGAGAAGCTGTCAACAACTACGCTTGCACTTTCACAACTCATCTCACATTCCAGAAACTAAATCTGGTGTGATATAAAGTCAATCATAAAGTTTTAAAGTTTGCTTTTTTAAAAAAATTTTTTTTTTATTTTTTACGTTGAATAATAAATTACTTGTTTCGAAAAAAGGTAGCAGAAGACAGACAAAGAAGAGGTTTTACTTTGAAATCCATAAAGTAATCCAGATTCTATGAATATGCAAATGATATATTATATATTTAACGCAGTCCTCTATACCTCTATTCCCTCTACATGACTATTGTATTTGCATACTGGAATCTGATAGGCTCTTAAATTTTATGACACAATAAGCAATAAGATTTCCAGTTTTCCCAGCTCCGCAGTAACTTTCACACAGGCCTGCGCATTAAAATTTATTCCCCATACTGGTTACAAATTCACGAAAAACAAACATTTATTTATTTTAATATCTCGGTTTATTTATAGCACACATCCAAGCGGACATCTGAGCAGTTGAAAGCAATGAATCTTGCTCAAGGTCCCTATAGTCTTCCTGTGAATTCAGTCTTCATAGTCTTCAATCTAATGACAATCGTTTTTTACCAGACTGAGCTCCCAAATTAATCCCCCAATATGATTTAAAAGTATAAAAACTGTCAAAATATGAAATGCTTTTAAATACATAATGTAAATTTGTAATTAATAAACATAATTATGATGTAATAAATACACAGAGATAGAGATCTATATTGTTCCAGGTTACTGGTCTGTAAAGTAGGAGCAGCATGATAAACTCCAAGCCACACTAAAATGCCGTGTTATTAGTTTTAAGCAGATATAGCCTCGCTGTTACTGTCAGCTCAGTGAAAGCCAGCAGATGAGATTTCACAAACAGCAATAATCATTAGCTTGGGATCCATTTGTTATTCATTAGCAGCAAATCAGCAGTATAATCCTCAATTTAGTGTTTTAATGACAACCATTTTGTGCATCTCACCGCATGCACAGGCATGTCAGGCATGCACGCCTTGCACCTGCTCCCATTAAAATTCAAAACAAAAATAACTAAATCAATCAAGATGCAGGAAGCATCTTAACTTTCAGAACCTCTCCAAGCAAAGCAACAGTTGTACATGAATTTCAAGAGTAACGAAATAGTTCTATGAAGTACCTTCATCTTCATTTTCTATACCGCTTAATCCTGTGTTCAGGGTCGCGGGGGACCTGGAGCCTATCCCAGGAGACTTCGGCCACTAGGCGGGGTACACCCTGGACAGGGTGCCAATCCATCGCAGGGCACACACACATACACACACTCACACACCCAATCACACACTACGGGCAATTTTAGGAACGCCAATTAGCCTAACCTGCATATCTTTGGACTGTGGGAGGAAACCGGAGTACCCGGAGGAAACCCACCAAGCACGGGGAGAACATGCAAACTCACATGCACACAGAGATGGGAATCAAGCCTGGCCGGGGAATCGAACCCAGACCCTGGAGGTGCAAGGCGACAGTGCTAACCACTACACCACCGCGCCGCCTCTATGAAGTATATGAAATGTTATTTCATGTCTTACTCGCGTTCCTTCTCTTCCTTAGTAGTTCAGCAAGAATGAGAATTAATTAGTTACTTGACTGGACTGGCTGCTTCCCAATCATAAAAAAGATTTAGATTTTGGGCTAAGTGTAAAAAACACTCACCATCCAACAAAAGGAACTGGGCCACTTCCAACGAGCCGTCCCTCTGTTGGGTTACCAGTTTGTAAACCGTCGATCCTGGAGCTGCGCCGGGCTCGACTGTGGCGAGATATGGCTCGGGAAACATAGCCCACTGCAGATCTGACATGCCTGGAAGGGTTACAGATAGTCTGCACAGGTACCACTCATCACCTGCGGATAGGAAAAAGGGAAGAAAGAATTAATACATACAAGTGACCAGTGTTCAGGCAAAAATAAGTAAATAAAAGGAAGATACTGGGTTTTGCACAGGTGCAACAATCAAAGTCCTCAGAAGAACTTGTGGGTGGTTTTGCAGGATGCTCTGTAAAACGTACAGTAGTAGCTGATTTCTTTATAAAACAATTGCAATTGCATATTAGACTGTTCCCAAAGTGTTCCCAAATACTGACTTTGTTTCATGGGCCACAGTTACTGTTTAATGGGCTTTATAGTTTAGTTTTTTTGACGCCATCGTTGATCTACAGCATTTACTTTCATGTACTTAAGACTTACACAGTACTGTAGCTTAACAAATAATTACAGATGTCGCCATTAAAAACGCACGTTTCGAGAAAAGGGATCCCGTGACTTGCCGCGGCTTTGCGCGGCTGCGTGCGGGAAGATGTGAACATGCCCTTCATTACCTGTAGGGGGCAGTCGTGTTTCAGTCTGAAGTATTGTGTGTCTACTGAAGCCGAAAATGTGTCCAAATTAAACCGCGCATGCGTGTTTGGAGTCGCTGTGCCGGCGCTGTGGATCAGTCGGGTGTGGATCATCACGGAGGTTACAACACGGCGTGGCTGCAGCTGGAGTTTGTGGTTTTCGAGGTAAGTTTAGCTTTCTGTTTTGGATGTGATTCTCGCTTTCATGACTCCCAATTAATGTTCATCTTAATCTCAGGACGTACAATTAGCAATATTTCACTTTTTAATAGTGTGGAGATTCACAAAACACTGTTTTCGTGTAAAAACCTGAACCTACGGAGCCCCCCCTACATGAAGCACATACTGTATACACACGTTCATTATGAAATATCTGTTGTAAAACAAAATAAAATTCATGTTTGCTACAGCATTGGAAACAATATTGTTTTAGGTTGACATTTAACCTTATACACAATTCATTTGTACTTGGTCCGGCTTTTAGATAAAGTCCTTCCATGCGCCATCTGGCGGATATTCAGTGAAGCACAACACATTTATTTTAAATTCCTGAATGTTGCCTCCGGCAAGTCGCGGCACGCCGCGCGCTAAATTGCGGCCTCTCGCGGGAAAACACGCGCAGTCTTAAAGGCGACATCTGTACTACTGTATGCATTTTACAAGTATAAATACAGTTGTGAAGACAATCAGGTAAATTGTGTAGATAAACTCCATCTGTTCTCATAAAATGTATCGATTCTTGATTTTTGTCATTGGACCGAGTGCAATCTCCAAAAATCTTACGAAATAAATCTCCAGCATTGCGGAGCGGTAACAAGAAAGCCCAGAGTTCGTAAGACTAATCACCCAGGGAGGGACACTGAAAGCAGGTGAAAGATGAAATATCCGTGAGATCTTGACCTCTAAGAAGCCTTGGCTAATGTGAGAAATGACGCTTTTACACAAGCCGTCAATACATCCCCCCCCCCCCCCCACACACACACATTCTCAGAAAGTCGTCTGCTGTCAGAGAGATGCACAGAGCGATCACTCAGGCACAATCATGATATCAGTCACTGTGCAGTGAACGGAGACTCGAATACAAACAGAAATGCGACTGGTTGTTTTTTCACTTTTTTTTTTGTCACTACTGTTTGTCTCTAGACTTGAACTGCCTTGTTTTTCGAAATCTCATGCAACAGCAACACAATGGGAGATATAAGAGGAAACTTCACATCTATGCACCAAAGCGAAGGAGATGATCGCAGTGCTTCCTGTATTTCCTGCCTTATCACACAAAAGGCTTTGATAGATGTCAACAGAGACTGATCGAGGGAGACAAAACAAGTCAGAGAGTGAAAAAAAAACAAAAAAAACAGAGATGGAGAACAGGAGGTCGGGGGAGAAAGATGAAGGAGGAGAGGGAAAATCTCTTGACAAGACCTAGTCGATTTGTTTTCCAGTTCTACCTGTATGTCTCCAAGTTTCATTTTGAATGTAGCAAATAAGATTTAAACATGGATTTAGAACAATCTAGCCTCATTAAGATTTTAAGACTGATTAATAATGATTGATTTTCTCTGCCTTAGAGAGGACAAAGATGGCCCAATGATGTGCCATGGAGATGGACATTGTATGTGCATTCATGTAAAATGTAACACTACTTATATACGTAGCAGTCAAATCTCATCCTTTGGCTAATAAACCATCACTATGCCGTTCACAAGACCCTGATGCTAATGTACATACATTATTTATGATGCAAATTCACAGTCTAGTATGCTAATCGCATGAAAAGGCGTTTTTATTTTAAAACAAACAAACAAACAAACGAACAAACAAACAAACAAGCGATGACACGTTTATAATCACAATGCACATTATACATTATATATTACAAAAAGCACAATAGTTGCAAAATTAATTATTATGGCACTGAATGGAATAGAATTCTGGTGAATGCTTGAAAAAAATAACTTAAACTACCTGAAAATGTCAGCAAGAAATGTCATTTGAACACGTTTCCAGATGGCGTACTGGTAAAAATGACTCCCCTGTGATGCGTCTGAATCCGGTTGACACCAAGCATCGTTGTTCTGTCTGTTTGGACTCCTTTAACCTCATGTCGTTTAAAAAATATATTATTTCATTTAATTCCCTTCTAATTCATTCATTCATTCATCTTCTATACCGCTTAATCCTGTGTTCAGGGTCGCGGGGGACCTGGAGCCTATCCCAGGAGACTTCGGGCACTAGGCGGGGTACACCCTGGACAGGGTGCCAATCCATCACAGGGCACACACACATACACACACTCACACACCCAATCACACACTACGGGCAATTTAGGAACGCCAATTAGCCTAACCTGCATATCTTTGGACTGTGGGAGGAAACCGGAGTACCCGGAGGAAACCCACCAAGCACGGGGAGAACATGCAAACTCCATTCACACAGAGACGGGAATCGAACCCAGACCCTGGAGGTGCAAGGCGACAGTGCTAACCACTACACCACCGCGCCGCCCAATATCTGTCAATCATGCCTTATTTAAATTTTCTATACATGGTCACGGTGTACCTATCCTCGGCAGAAAACTCTGGATAGGGTACAGTACCAATCCATCTGAGGCACACAGACACACAGTCTAATACTCATTATGAGAATTTTCGGAATGCGTATTAGCCTAATCTGCATGTCTTTGGACTTTGAGAGGAACACTGGAGTAACTGGAGGAAACCCACCAAGCACAGGGAGAACATGCAAATTCCACTCATACAGAAAGCAACTGATTTTATGGACTTTGCAGAGCAGACAATCCTTGCTGCCTACATACTGTATTCTCAACCAGTGCTTTTACCACATTTTCTCTTGTTTCTTGTTTACAGCTCCCCTTTTTATCATAAGAAAGTAGAATTCAGGCATCTGGTGCTCTCATCTGCAATCCAAGATCACGTAGTGAGAGACCCTCATCTGCAAGTGCTTGTGTATTACAGTATGCACAACCCGACATCTGCCAAACTACCGATAGCAAGCAATTAAAGTCATTCAAAGTCAGTGACTTTGAGATTTTAAATGTTGTGTAGAGTGCACTTAGTTTTATTCATCACTAATATCTGTGAGAGGTGTTCAAGTCAAAGCGGGACTTTTGATTTTGCAAAATAACAGAACACTGTTATGAAAGTAAAACCTACTTTTATTTCTCTACATAATCCCCTGTTACACTAATACACTTCTCCTAGTGTTTCACTAATACTTGGATACCAACAGGGTGGAAAGTTTTGTTGGTATGCCAGAGCCATGATTCACTTCTGAAACCCTGGCCTCTCTGGAACTCCTTTTATCAGAGATTTTAATCTAGAAATAATTTGGCGTGAGGTCAGGACTGTAAGGGGTATGCGGAAATAACTTCTAGCCGAGTCCCTGTAATGTGCAGAGTGGTGTGAATGATTACATGTACAGTTCCCATTGTCTCCCCTGCAAATTGGTGATTAGTTATCTTTAAATTTTCAAGTATCAGGCATTCTACTCGCTAAATGCTCATGTTAATGCCTGCAATGAGCAGAGGTTGAAAGAGTAATCAAATGTTGTACTTAAGTACAAGTAAAGTTACCATTATAAAAATCTACTCAAGTAAAAGTAAAAAGTAGCTCATTAAAAAATTTACTCAGAGTAAAAGTTACCGAGTTACTTTTTACTTTTTATTTTTTTTAACAGCGGGGGTGGGATGAGGCGTTCTAGCGTAGTTCAAAAGAGATGAGCAGCTATAAATGTCAAACTAGTTGTTTTTAACTGAAGGAACACCTTTGCATAATAAAGCTGTTGTTTTTCTTGTGCTTGAAAATCAAAGTGGTCACTTAAATATGGTGTTACGTCCCAGTCTAGGGTCATACAGCAAAAGAATGGTTCAGGGTTCTATTTTAAACTGTATGGAAATGGTGGAATATGGCAGAAAGAACTAGATCCAATCATTAACTGATGAAATAATGAGGTTTGTACACACACACACACACACACACACACACACACCAGGAGGAGGATCAGATTCAGGATGGACCCAGGCCAAAATAATAAACAAAATGGTATTTATATTTAGTAGATAGATTACCTGCAAAAAAAAAAAAAAAACACAAACAAAAATACAGGTACCTTCCCGGACTCCCTAAACCAAAAACAGTGAAATTATCTACAAATATATACAAAGACCAACCAAACCAAAGGGACAAAGCAATAATCAAAGTCAATTGGAGGCAAAAAGACAAAACCGGAATACACAACCAAATATCAAAACGCCAAAATCACAATCACTTTCCCGCGTCTCTCTCCGGTTTATATATGGTCGCGCTAGTCGATGACGTCACTCTCAGGGCGGAAGCGACCGTGTGGAAGGTCAGGAAGATGCCGATGTCAGAAAACCCGGAGTGGAGTCTGGAGCGGCGCGCGACCAGGACATGATACACATGCGCGGCGCAACGGAGCATTTATAAAGCATAATATATTGATTATTTTATCATTTTCATTAATTTTTTACTCAGTAGCGAATATGATTTAAAATGTAGCGAATTACAATACTTCAAACAAAACGTACTTAAGTAAAAGTGAAATTACAGATTTTAAAAACTACTTTAAAAAGTAGAAATACACAAAAAAACTACTCAATTACAGTAACGCGAGTAAATGTAATTCGTTACTTTCCACCTCTGGCAATGAGCCACCTCATCACCATACTGTGCTTTAAGTCTTTTGTAAACATCAATCAATCAGTACGTCTTCTGTCACAAGATATTTCAGCACAAATCCCAGTTTGACTCGAACATCCCTTGTGTTTATTCTAATTATTTTTCCCCTGTCCTAATTAGTGTTTCACAGAAGAAGAAGAAAAAAAACCCTAATGGTAGTCATCACAAGATGGTAGAAGTGTCCTGTGGAGTGACGGGACTGGAAGACGTCTTGATCCTCTCAGTATGAATTTGCGAGCGTTACACTGCATGGATCTGCTGGGATTCCTGCACCACACGGGCCCTCGGACCTCACACACTTCACCAGTGGGAGATGCTCACCCTGGGACAGCTAATGGGCTCCAGACACGATCAACACACCTCCTCAAAGCCCTGGCCATCTCCACACTCCCTTAAGCAGCTGTCACATTACCAGAGGATCCTGATGGAACATAAACAGCCCTCTGAGAGCCAGAGAATCAGAGAGAGAGGATAACAGACTCTCAAGGCAGGACACGCTAGAAAGAAAAAAAGAAAAAAAAAGTACACATACACGATATGGGAAGGAGAGTTGCTGACCTTTCAGCAATGATGAAAATAACAAGGCCTTGTGGGAAATGCTGGGATGTGACTTGTCTCCTCTATGTGACTGCGCTTCTCCCTCTTCTGGGAAATTTCGCCTGGACTCCTTTACTGTCTGTCTCATTCTGTCACTTGATCTCTCTTTCTGTCTCTCTCTCAGTTTCTCACTGAATCTTTTCCGCACAATTGCTTGTGAACAGAGATTAAAAGAACAAAAGCAGCAGGGAAAGGCCTACACGTGTATATGCTTCAATAATTCCCGACTTGAAGCTTTAAGCAGTAATGAAGCAATGTGCAAATAGCTGTATATCGATGTATAAATAGCTGATGAAGGCATACTGAGACTCTCCGAAACTGAACTAATTTGAATCTCAATACGTAAGATGTCAAGGATATTTATGTTAAAAGACGGAAGAGCGGTGTGGAGAAAAGAGATGGAAATCGTCTTTGGCGGGAGTTTTTGTTTAGCATCCTGCTTTGACATACACTACGAGGTAGACAGTGTGAAAGGAGTCAATATAAACTAGACAGATTTAGATGCCTTTGAAACAGAGCATTGCGCAATAATCAGCTTTTAAACAAGCACATGCAGAGTTTGTGCTCTGCTCAGAGAACTACAGTATCATTCATTTATTACTGCATATGAGAAAAAGTCTTTCGAACACTTGAATCATGGATTTGAACTTTAATCTACTTGACACATATTCCAGAACTGAGCAAACAACAAAGACGTGTGCTTACTTTAAACCCACTTACTGTACAATGGAGGTGTAAAGGAAGGTGCTGACAACAAAAAACGTTTACGGAAATAATTTTATGTATGTTAGCACTTGCGCGGCACGGTGGTGTAGTGGTTAGCACTGTCGCCTTGCACCGCCAGGGTCCGGGTTCGATTCCCGTCTCTGTGTGCATGGAGTTTGCATGTTCTCCCCGTGCTTGGTGGGTTTCCTCCGGGTACTCCGGTTTCCTCCCACAGTCCAAAGATATGCAGGTTAGGCTAATTGGCGTTCCCAAAATTGACCGTAGTGTGTGAATGAGTGTGTGAATGTGCGTATGTGTGTGTGCCCTGCGATGGATTGGCACCCTGTCCAGGGTGTACCCCGCCTAGTGCCCGAAGTCTCCTGGGATAGGCTCCAGGTCCCCCGCGACCCTGAACACAGGATTAAGCGGTATAGAGAATGAATGAATGAATGAATGAATTTTATGTATTTGTGAATTAAAAGCAAAATCTGTACATTTCACTTTTTCACAGCTGGAACTGTTTGTTCTTTTTATTTTTCTATAAAGGATTTGTTGCTGAGAAAACAGAACTGTTCTTTTTCTGTTTTTCTTCAGTATTTGAAATGCGAATAAGTTTCTTAAAAACAACTGTGACTTGTCGTGTCAGGTTCCTCACAAGGTTTCCTCCTATTGCCAATTACAATCTGGTAATTATGATTTATACATATTTCCTCGCACAACTCATTTCAATATACATATTTTCAGAGGTGGAAAGTAACGAATGACATTTACTCGCGTTACTGTAATTGAGTATTTTTTTTGTGTATTTCTAAAGTAGTTTTCAAAATCTGTAATTTTACTTTTACTTAAGTACGTTTTGTTTGAAGTATTGTAATTCGCTACATTTTAAATCATATTCGCCACTGAGTAAAAAATAAATGATAAAATAATATATTATGCTTTGTATAAATGCTCCGTTGCGCCGCGTGTGTGTATCATGTCCTGGTCGCGCGCCGCTCCAGACTCCACTCCGGGTTTTCTGACATCGGCAGCTCCCTGACCTTCCACACGGTCGCTTCCGCCTTGAGAGTGACGTCATCGACTAGCGCAACCATATATAAACCGGAGAGAGACGCGGGAAAGATGAAAGAGGTTGTGATTTTGGCGTTTTGATATTTGGTTGTGTATTCAGGTTTTGACTTTTTGCCTCCAATTGACTTTGATTATTGCTTTGTCCCTTTGGTTTGGTTGGTCTTTGTATATATTTGTAGATAATTTCATTATTTTTGGTTTAGGGAGTCCGGGAAGGTACCTGTATTTTTGTTTTGGTATATATATATTTTTTTTTTGCAGGTAATCTAGCTACTAAATATAAATACCATTTTGTTTATTATTTTGGCCTGGGTCCATCCTGAATCTGATCCTCCTCCTGGTGTGTGTGTGTGTGTGTGTGTGTGTGTGTGTGTGTGTGTGTGTGTGTACAAACCTCATTATTTCATCAGTTAATGATTGGATCTAGTTCTTTCTGCCATATTCCACCATTTCCATACAGTTTAAAATAGAACCCTGAACCAGTCTTTTGCTGTATGGCCCTAGACTGGGACGTAACACCATATTTAAGTGACCACTTTGATTTTCAAGCACAAGAAAAACAACAGCTTTATTATGCAAAGGTGTTCCATCAGTTAAAAACAACTAGTTTGAGATTTATATCTGCTCATCTTTTTTGAACTACGCTAGAACGCCTCATCCCACCCCGCTGTTAAAAAAAAAAAGAGTAAATTTTTTAATGAGCTACTTTTTCTTTTACTTGAGTAGATTTTTATAATGGTAACTTTACTTGTACTTAAGTAAAATTTCACTGAAGTAACAGTACTTGTACTTGAGTACAAAATTTTATTTCTCTTTCCACCTCTGCATATTTTTTATTCTGTACAGCTGCCAAATTGAATTGAGATTTGACTAAGACTTGGATTTTGAAACTGATATTTAGAACTGGGGTGGCTTAGTGATTAGCACTGTCGACTTGCACATCTACGTTCCGGGTTCAATTCCCACCTCCGGTCTACGTGCATGGAGTTTGCATGTTCTCCCCATGTTGGGTGGGTTTCCTCCGGGTACCCCGGTTTCCTCCCACAGGGCAAAGACTTACAGCTTAGGCTAATTGACGTTCCCAAATTGCCCGTAGTGTGCGCGTGTGTGTGTGCACCCTGTGATGGATTGGCACCCTATCACACCCTGCATACATGACAAAGTGGTATAGATGCTAAGTGAGTGAGTGACATAACATTACATTTAATAACCTATACATCTACATAGTTCCTGGAATTTTATTACAATAGCGGTTTCTGTAAGTGAATTGCCTTCTCTAAGTAAAATGACGATAAAGCCTAATGTCTCCAGTAACTGCGTTCCCTCAAGGCATCTCTCATGAGTCTAGTCCTCAGGTCTCCGTCTCTCTTTCACACATAAACACATACACACATAAACACTGAACCAGGAGAGGCTCACAGGTGTCTGCATGAGTGACAGCGTGGGCTGTGTTGTCATGGCGATTGGCACGGAGCAGACGTCCCCTGTGTTCAGGCAGGCCTTGGCAGCGTTAAATCTTTGTGGCATCTGAAGAGTGCTTGGGCGAGCTGCCATAATCACCCCGTCCTCGCTAGCCTTGCAGAAGCTGGTTTTTTTTGGTGTTGCGGACTAATAAGAGCACCCTCTCACGCCCAATTAACTACTCAACTATGTACATCTCATTGTTGCACTGATGACATGCGTCTCCATGGCTATAATTAAGTTTTCAAATCAGAGCCTTTGTCTTGTTTTCTCCCCTGCCACGAGCTACACATTGAAATCTCTCTGTGGAGCGAAGGTTTCATAAATACACACACTCACACACACACGTAGACAAAAAAGGGTAAAGGGGAGACTGGGTGATTGAAAGAGGAAAGAGTGAATGTGACTAATGTCACAGGGATGGAAATGGGAGTGGACTGTAGACCGTTAGTGTATGGTATGTCAGCATGCATGCTAATTTGTAGGCATGGACAGAGGGCTGTGTGTGAGATAGACAGGGCTTCATTGTTTCATCTGTGTATGTGTGTGTGTGTGTGTGTATACATATAGCCCATGTGGGGGAGGGGGGGGGGGGGTGACAGGGGCTGAATGCCCTGGATCAACAGAGCAGGAGGCACTGCCTTCCATCTGCTCCACCAGGGCACTGTGAGCCCTAATTAATGATATTATAGACTGCCCCACTTTTACCAACACACTCAACACACACACACACCCACACACTTATTCTTGTGAGGGCCTTTCACCAGCATAAATTTTATATAAGCAGATATAACTAATTCTTTACCTACACCTGACCACTTAACATTAATGTTTATTAAAAATAGGTTCATAAAAGCTGAGGTTTTTGTTTAAACACACAGACAGACAGACAGACAGACAGACAGACAGATAGATAGACAGACAGACAGACAGACAGACAGACGCATAGACAGACAGACATATAGATAGACAGACAGTCAGATAGATAGATAGACAGACAGACAGATAGATAGATAGACAGACAGACAGATAGATAGATAGATAGACAGACAGACGCATAGACAGACAGACATATAGATAGACAGACAGTCAGATAGATAGACAGACAGACAGATGCATAGACAGACAGTCATATAGATAGACAGACAGTCAGATAGATAGATAGATAGATAGACAGACAGACAGACGCATAGACAGACAGACATATAGATAGACAGACAGTCAGATAGATAGACAGACAGACATATAGATAGACAGACAGTCAGATAGATAGACAGACAGACAGACAGATAGACAGATAGATAGATAGACAGACAGACGCATAGACAGACAGACATATAGATAGACAGACAGTCAGATAGATAGACAGACAGACAGACAGACAGACGCATAGACAGACAGACATATAGATAGACAGACAGTCAGATAGATAGACAGACAGACAGATGCATAGACAGACAGTCATATAGATAGACAGACAGTCAGATAGATAGATAGATAGATAGACAGACAGACAGACGCATAGACAGACAGATATATAGATAGACAGACAGTCAGATAGATAGACAGACAGACAGACAGACAGATAGACAGATAGATAGACAGACAGACGCATAGACAGACAGACATATAGATAGACAGACAGACAGACAGACAGTCAGACAGACAGACAGACAGACAGACAGATAGATAGATAGACAGACAGACAGACGCATAGACAGACAGACATATAGATAGACAGACAGTCAGATAGATAGACAGACAGACAGACAGACAGACGCATAGACAGACAGACATATAGATAGACAGACAGACAGACAGACAGATAGACAGATAGATAGACAGACAGACGCATAGACAGACAGACATATAGATAGACAGACAGACAGACAGACAGACAGACAGACAGACAGATAGATAGATAGACAGACAGACAGACGCATAGACAGACAGACATATAGACAGACAGACAGACAGACAGACAGATGTCCCCACAAGGACAAAACTGTCAGATATTTCCACCACCACATTTGGATCCGCACCAACAAATGAAAATGCATGCGCGCTTTGGTTTAACCCTAACTTTAACCTCTAAATTAATTCTTTGTCTATTTTTCTCTCTATTTTAGTTTGAAAGGCACTTTTCTTAAAACACACCAGCTAAATATCCTGACAAGGTCAAACCATGCTGTATGCCTATCATAATTGGGACATTTGGTCTTTGAAAAAAGGACATGCTTACACACATACACACACTGCAGCATTTTTTATTGCCCTTAACTGCACTCAACTGTGCATGCACACACACACGCGCGCGCGCTCTCACGAACACACACACACACACACACACGTACACACACACTCAACAGGGCCATTCTGAATTAGTGAGAGTGTAATAAAAACATGGGGCACATTTGAGCAAAGAAAAATGCACTCAATGACAAACGCGGGCTGTCATCCATTTACAACACTCTGTGCAGGTTAATTAGGCCATTTCTCAAACCAATGATGGAGCTGAGAGAGAGGGAGAGAAAGGTGGGGGGGAGAGCGAGCAGGAGGGACAGAAAAGCCATATAATTATGTTTTCTCTGTCCTGTAGCTTTTAGGCTGATATCTGTGTGCCATGTACGTACGTGTGGACACACACAAATGCACCCACACTGTCCTTACAAATTCCTCTCCTCTGCATTGTGCTGAAGCTCAGGCATGATGTATATTTCATACCCTGTCATCTCCAAAACAATGACTAAAACAAGCACTTGGAAAAACAAAAACCCCTACCGACCTACGCTGAAGAGCAGAAGGCTGCATGCAACCGCACAGCTATCCGATATCGCTCCTTCTTACTGATACTGTTTTTTTTTTCTTGTTCACTCAGAGTTTATTTATTTTCATTTCAGTTCACTGGGTGAGATTTGATTGAAAGGCCTGAGGCTGTTCGTGGACATGCAGCTCCACTCAATCAAATGAACTGGAGACAGCGGCACATCAACAGTGGAACATACAGATACAGCAAACTGCACCGTTCTGTCTTTATCCTTTTGACACAAGTGCACATGGATTTCTGTAGCGAAAACATGAAATCATATTGGGGCATTAACGAGTACGGTCGGTTCTCGCTGACTTTCCAGCATCACTATAGATCAATTTATATTTTCGAAATGAAACCTGCATGGATGGATGTGATGATATTTGAATGTGATCACGCAAGCAGAGGGAGCGGATAGCGCTGACCTCCGAGTGTGTTACGCCGCCCCCAATGGTGCATGAGGAAGCAGTTCGAAAAGATGAGGTCGGTGACGTCACGTGGGTCGGAGGGAACACGTGATAGTCTGTGGCCCAGCCCGACTGATTGATAGTAGAAGCTTGACGTGGGAGCCCCCTAGTGACGGGGAGGAATTGGATACGACTAAATTCCGGGAGAAAATCGGGGAAAAATCCAAAAAAAGAAGAAAAAGAGAAAAAAAAAAGATTATTTATTATAACTTATTATCTTAGGTATTGTTATGTTGAATCTTTAGACAGGTTATTTGCTGATTTTAACGTTACACTGAAGGTTTTTAAATGTATATGTTATTTGCATTGATATGCAGATAAAGCTATTGATTGTAGTTCTACCTGATGCATCCGAAACCCAAATGCACAGTTTGATATTGTGTGTGTGTGTGTGTGTGTGTGTGTGTGTGTGTGTGTGTGTGTGTGTGTGTGTGTGCGCATGTGAAAGTCGTCCTACACAGCAGCCACCTGCTCCCCTCCCTCCTTGTCTACAAGCTAGTGGGTTGTGTACGTCCATGTGTCTGTGCTTAGTTGAGTAAACTGGTGTGGTAAACTGTGATGTGTAGGATGAAAGTCATCCTACACATCTCCCCCCCTCCTCCTCCTCTCGTTTCTCAATCGGTATAGCCATGATTCTTTTCAAAGGTAAAGTGCAGGTAAATTTGTTTTATTTTTACTTTATATTTTGTATTAATTATTTTTCTCGAACAAATTTGCTTTGATATACGAGTGTTTTGATATACAAGCTCGCCTCTGGAACAAATTATGCTCACGATCCAAGGTTTCACTGTAGTTTAAAAGTACTACATCATTGTGTGAAGGGGTTTTCCAGGCTGCCACGTTTTACAAAGAAGCAGTGTGTGATATTTCGAGCCTGTTCTTGTCTGTAAGATGAATTGCAATTGCGACAAAAACACTGACCATCTTTCTCTTTTCCCTCAGCAACCTCGTCTGAAACCTAGTGACACGTTCATTTGATGCTGTTAACTTTTCCACACTTCTCACTCATTGTTCCTCTTCCTCCTAATTCCTTACATGGCAATATTTCCTATGATCTGTGTCCCTCTCTTTAGTTTCCACAGAACCTGTGAATGGCTTGTGCCCTTTGCTGTAGCAACAGATGGAGGTGACACATGTATGTACAGTATTTTGTATTCAGTCAGGAATGGCTCAGGACTTAAATACGTTCTTTTATGTGAATAAACCAAAGAACATTCAAAACTCCATCGTGAGCGTGTGTGTGTGTGTGTGTGTTTCTCTCCTGGCCGTCAAGCGTGTCGGAGCTGACGGGTAAGCGTATTGGTGCGCGACGGACACATCAAGCAATTCTTCCCTCAGATTTTAAACTTAGCATGAGAGGACTTTAAACAAAGAAAGTGTTGAGCAGCTCTGATCCAGCTGTTTTTTTCCAGGCCAGGAAAAAAGTACAGTACAGTGAATTTGGAAACAAAGAGGATGTAACATTCTAATACAATACAGTTACTACAATTGCTATAACTTACTGTTTTCTAATGTTTACTTTCATTTCAATTGTATGCTGATTCAGATCTATTATTACTTTTAACAATTATTAACTGCAACTATAAGCTATGAGAGTATGTGTGTATGATTATAGTACAGTACAGTACGTCATTGTTGTTTTAAATGTGATATCAACACAGCCATGCTGAACTCCAATTATATGTGTTTGCTGTTGGTAAGAAAATATAAAAGTGTTTTTGTGAGAATCTAAGCCTCCGAAATTCTGTGACGGACACAAAGCCAGCATCTCACTGGAACTCAGAAGCTGTGTGTGTGTGTGTGTGTGTGTGTGTGTGAGCGCTGTCTCAGGGAAAGCTCTACCAGTCTGTTAATGATCATGACCAGTGCCAGCACACCTCCCTCATAGGTGCCTGGAAGCCCAGTCCCTACTCTCTCTCTCTCTCTCTGTCACATGCATTCTCTCTCACACACACTTGAATGTACTGGAGCCAGGCTTTTACATCAAAAAGACATCACGTTAATTTCATTCATTCAAACTCAGACCTTGAATGGAACAGAACAATTCTAACACAGAACCTGCAGACCCAGGGATCCAGTCCACATGTAGAGCGTCTGTACCATCAAAAGGTTTCAGAGCCATAAGATACGATCCTTGGTGATCTTAATGCGAACCGAGTCTTTTTTATGCTCTTTCAGATCTCTTTACAGCTACATTCCCTTCCTTGAACATGTCCTGTTTCATAACAATGCAGTCCTTTTGAATGAGTCTCTAAAAAAAATGATTAGTAGTGGTCACTGCCATGTCCATTTTTGTTCAGCTGCTGCTGCTGTTTTTTTTTTTTAACTCAATAAAACTACAATGTGCAAATCAAATAATTTACCTAAAATATCTCCAATCAAATCCATGATAATTAAGCAAAGGTTTTAAGTGGTATTACATCATGCTTTTTAGTTTTAAACATTCATGAACTGTATACTGTAAGTAGTGAGCATACAGTACAGTATATGCAACTGATTATATGAATAACCTGATCTGTATTCAGTGAATCCTTACACTCATGACCAAGAGTTGCTCCTTCTATGTTCAAAGGATGAGATTTTACTGAGTCTTGTTATAGCTCTTTCTAGCAGTGCTCATGCACACCTTATTAGACTTTGTTCTACTGGATGTAAAAAAAATGTTTTATACAAAGCCAAAAAATACAATATTAAAAAAGAAACACACATACAGTACGAATTAAGTATATTGTTGTTGCTTGCTTTGGATGAGACCATAATCAATTCATAGTCCATAATCTGGACTCTTGCTATTTATGAATTCAGCCCATTGGTATATGTCATAAACTATATCTGATAGTTACAGACTGACATACTATATATTTTATATGAGTGTTTTGATAAGCCAATATTTTTCCTATCCCAGTGGTAGACAGGAGATGCTCGTTGATCCAAGGCTTAAGCTCACAGCTGGTTTCTGGATCAGTCAAACTCAGTTATCTGATTTTGCCTCCACACTTCAGGAGCCCAATCAATCATACCAGAGGTGGAGTGAAGGCAAAGCCCAGTGAAAAAATCCAGCCTGCTTCTAAAGCAGGACCTTCATGTGTCTCTTCCATAGAAAGTCAATTATGAAGCTGGGGTTCGACTGGCTTTATTGGAGAAGGGGCCAGGAGAAACATTTTCAATTGGCCTCCGTTGAACAATAAGAACTCTCGGAGATGGTCAGTAAATCACGTCTTCTCTCTACCAAACATTAACTGGCTGCAGATAAAGGGCTGAACATATTTCCCATTTGCCTTTGTTAAAATAATGAATAATAATAATAATAATACTTCATTTGTGTGGTTATTCATTCATTCATTCATTTTCTATACCGCTTAATCCTGTGTTCAGGGTCGTGGGGGACCTGGAGCCTATCCCAGGAGACTTCGGGCAGTAGGCGGGGGACAGGGTGCCAACCCATCGCAGGGCACATGTATGTGTACATACATACATACACACACTCACACACCCAATCACACACTACGGGCAATTTAGGAACGCCAATTAGCCTAACCTGCATATCTTTGGACTGTGGGAGGAAACCGGAGTACCCAGAGGAAACCCACCAAGCACGGGGAGAACATGCAAACTCCATGCATACAGAGACGGAACCGAGCCTGGCCGGAGAATCGAACCCAGACCCTGGAGGTGCAAGGCGACAGTGCTAACCACTACACCACCGCGCCGCCCATTTGTGTGATTAAGTATTTACAAAAAAGGTTTAAGCAAAGAGGCTACAAGCAGATGCCTATCACTGGAGGAATGGAACACAATAAAATGCTAACACATCTATTTACCCCCCACCCCCACCCCACCCCCAAGCAATATGAACAAAACACCCACAGCTTCCTGCTTACACAATCATGTTATTCAGTTTACAAAACAACTCATGATATTACATATTAAGAGGAATACTAAACCGGACCAGTTCGATACAGCTTAGCTGTTGTAAATGTACACTTTTCTACACGTGCCAGATGATGCAAGACTTACAAAACGGAAAATGATTTTCAGTTCCAACAAGCCCTGAGTGCTCACCATGCAGTCTGTCATTAAAAAACATGAAGTGAAAGTTTAAAGCAGCAAGCCACCATGTAACCAGTGCTTTTAGAACATGAAAGGCACGTCCAACCCAAGTGGAACATTATAAAACATGAGATGGCATGGACACAACATAAGATAAGCAAAGAGGAATAACAGGTTCAGCATTACTAAGCATGTATAATACAATTGGCTTTAGGTTTTAAGCCCTTAAAACCCACCTAACTGTGAGAGAAAGGAACGAGGAGAAGAGGGCAATGTCATTCTACGGCAGCTGTACTTCTCTCAATCAACTTTGAAAAGGAACTGAGAAAAAAACACTAATAATTCACCGGGCTTCACATTTACAACACGAGCACATCAGCCTGTTTTACATGTGGCTTTCGTCATCAAGCACAGACATTACATTTCAAAGCCCTGAAGTAAAAGGTCCAATCAAAAACATGGAAACTGTCACTTAAATTATGAATAGCTGACGAATTAAAAATAAAACTCTGAAAAATTCATGCCTAAGGTTCATGGTTCAGTAATAATTTATGTCAAGACATTTCTTCTAAGAATCTAAAAAGAGCAAAGAGCATGGTGGTGAGTCCTAGCCAGATGTCTTGACGTCTCACTGCATGTAAGCATTCATGTTCAGTTAGACTGAAAGAAGTCTACTGCCAGTAGAAACACTTGTGACGGTCAAAAACACCAAGTAGTCCATCTGTCAGTCCTGTAAGCCTCAGGACAAGCTGTCTCACATGTATACACACGAGCAAACATTTACAGAGTTCAGTTAATCAAAAAGCAGGATCCCTGGGGGATACACCATAAAGGGTCTCCAGATGAACTTGTTGGAGAGAAGCAGCACATCTTTGTGTGTAAGTGTGTTCCCTTGCTTATATTAGTTGAATATGAGGATGCAACCTTATTAGATATCCTTGCTTGAATGAGACGTGCAGTCTAAAACAACAGAACAGCTACCTCTCTATGAAACGGAATTGTATTGGTGGATAACGTATTTGTCTACAAGTTGATCAGCTGCAGACAGTCCAATTGTCTATAAGTTGAAAAGCGAGGGGTTGGAATAAGCTGAAACCAGAGTGCTGATTCTCGGGGAGGTTTTGAGCCTTCATTCAGGCCTGGTCTCTCTGTGGGGTTCTCTCCGACACTAATGCCTAGACTCCCAATGCCATTCAGCTGAAATAAATCCAGCACCACCAGATTTTCCACTCAAGTAGACGTGTAAAGAAATGGTACCCAGGGCTGGATGGGACAGGCACAGTCCTGCTGGGCCAGTCCACACAAACACACACATACACAAAGCCTGATGAATGCCAATGTTTTCAAACACAAGGAGATGTAGAAGAAAGCGGAGGTTCTGTGTGAACTACGAATAAAAGAGGGAACACCTACAGCTGTGGCACAAATTAGGACCTCGGTCACTCTTTACTCATTCTTAGGAAGGACAAGACCTGCGGTAACACAAGTACAAAGCCATTTAACCCACATTTTATGTAAACTTGCAGACAAAAACGCAACCCCTTCCTCTCTTTTTTTTCATCCACACACAATGACAGACTTGAAGAAAGAAAAAAAAAAAACATGGCCCAGTAATCAAGTGGAAGATTTTCCCCTTTGTGTAAGTAAATGGCAACCAAAGTCGGTGGAATAAAGGGACTTTGGATAGAGGTACGTGGTGGAAAGAGTGTCATACAGAGACTTCTCACAGACAGAAGCCTTACAAAATCTTAAAAATTCCATAAGTCTCATCTAATCTCCACACCGGCACCTCCTCCACCAAGAGAGTAAGAGCCATGGGAATGTCAAGTCCTGCCTAAATTAAACTTAGTTCCTTATTTTCTCCTGATTTCTCACCATTACTTTCCCTTTCACTCTGAACGGAATTGCACTGACTACGAGGCAGAAGCCTGTAGAGATTTGAGGATTAGTCTGGAGTGCTCGCTCTGGGAGTTGGGGTGTGATTAAGAAAGCAGCCGCTGATAGTCCATCGTCACTCCTGCTCTGTGCTCTTTTTTCAGAACCTTGGCCTCTTCTTTTCTACTCCATTCCTTCGTCTTCATCTTTCTCTCTTTTTAAAAATTCTCCACCATGGCTCACACTCAATGATATTCGAATAGCGCAGGGGAGACTCATGAGATTGGAGTCATGGTGAGGCACTAATCGAAAAACCCAAGTCTCTTTCACTTACTTAATGTATCTCTCAACTCTTTCTGGGAAGCATTTTTGATAAGGACAAACTGTTCACCCCAGCTCTCTGTTGCTCCCTCCCATGATAAACCTGTTTACTTCACTCTTCCGTTCTTTTCTTCATCCTCATGTAGCTCATCCTCCAACCTAAATACCAACCCTTTTCATATCCAATACACATGCTAGAGTAGTACAGTGCTAGTTTTTGCATTATTATTATTACTACAGGTGATGGATATAAAATCAGAAGTGGTTTGCATTGTGCACTGGTAAATAACTGAGACCATGAATATATCTAAGAGTGTATCCTGGTCTGTTGTAATGCTTAAATATCTGCAACTGAGAAAAGACAGCAGTCTCAATACAGCAGGCAGTCTTCAATTCACTTCACGTTTCCTTCTCACATTGGCATGAAAGGAGAGGAGCTCAAAAGAAGACCTTCTCTTTCACAAACTCTTTTCTCATGGCCCAGAAACATGGGGCTGATGAGCTTTAAAAAGACTCTTCAAAATCCTGAATACCCTTCAACATCTGGATATTACTTGCTATGGCTTGTTATCTTCCAAGGTGAGCCATTAGCCATGTATGTGTGTGTGTGTGTGCGCAAGTTTCTTTTACTGCAGGATGTTTGACCACGACAGAACTAACAAAAACAGTCAGTGAATCCATTTACTGAATTCAAATTGAAGTTGGGATTGCTTTGATATTGGTGAGAAAATATAATATAAAGGGTACTTTTTAAAACCATTCGTCAAAAAAAAAAAAACTAGTTCTTCCTTAGTATACTTGGATAGATCCAGAGCAGAACCCATGACCACATAATCCTACTAAAACCTTAAAGAGCAGTGCCTTTCTACTGTGTACACGGGCTATGCATATACTGTAGCGCTGTACTTCTACCAGAGGAACGTACCATACTTATGTACTGAGACACACAAATCCGCACAATGTCCATTTCCCAGTGCATATTAATCACCCTTAACAAAGTCACACACAGGCCTGGACTGACCATAGGGCATAGGGCATACGGCCCGGTGGGCCGACGCACATTTTTGGACCGTGCGCAAGCCCCCCCCCCCCCCCCCCCCCCAACTCCAAATCACATGCTCTGAACGCGCGTGCAATCCCCCCCGCCCCCCCGGCCGTTGGTCTGAACTGAATGCCCGGGCCGTTTTTTGGTCCCAGTCCAGACCTGGTTACACATATAACCCCCCCCCCCCCCCCCCGCCTTGAACATGTATTTCACCAAAGCCTCCTGAAACGCTCAGATGCTGTGCATCCTTGGCAGAGGAGTCGAGTGCCCCAGCATTGTTTTGGTATCTGGAACAAAAAGAGCAAGGCTGCATCTCCATCAGTGGGGAGATGTGGACAGGTGGAGGACTGCTCGCTGGCATAATGAGCATTTGCAATTCAATCAGCCGAAGCAGGGTGAGGACATTCAGCATTATAGTGCTCGAGCAAAGCTAAAACACAGAGAGAGACAGAGCGAGAGGATGAGTGCCAGGGAAGGATGGGCGATGAGAGGTGGAGATACATAGCTTAACGCTAATGGTGCTTCTTCTTCAAACTTGAGGTGTTAATCATGTCTTCACTAATGTGTTGAATTAATCAAACGCTGTCCCGCTATCGTTCAGCATTACTACTTCACACTGTTGACCGAAGATAGATTCTAAAAGGGTGAAACGCTTGCACAGAGCTTTATGAATAATGCAGAGGTGTATCTCTATGAAAAGAATGCCAACAGTGTGCATCAACTATTAACCTTTTTTACGTAGTGTAAGTGAGTGTCTGCATGAGAAGTGCCACCTGCCTTCACTGCTGCATACTGTATGGCATTGTTTAATCTCGCGCCGCTATCTACATTCCTCCCCCATCAATCAGCAGCATTAGAGCCCCAGTGATTAGTTTTCTCGCCCAATTCCTGCCATGTGTTGGACTTTTTAACTAAACTTGTTGTGTGTTAGAGCTACGGAGGCATTCAAAGGGTCTGGGCCATTGTGCCTCCACAGCCAGACGTAGCCATCCTAGACATCCAAACTACACCCCGCTGTGGTTAAATGCCCACTTTGTTTGGCGTGCTCCTTTAATTTATTTTCCCAAGACAGAGATGTGTATGTGTGTGAGTACGGTGGTGGTGGTGGGGGGGAGTGTAAGCTGTATGGGGATATGATCAAATGTATGAGTAGGCTTCCAACCAAGTACAAGCTTTTTCTAACAATCTGTCGTTTAGACAGATTGGAGCCTCAGCACGCTTCAGTAATTCAGTCAGATTTCCATTTCCCTGGTATAATTTCGCTGGTTATTTTCAGGTAGTGCTTCCACTCATAGGTGGTGTTAATATATTCAAATTAAACTCAACTGGTTTTCCATGCAAGGGAGGAAGCAGAATTGAGAGGAGAGGGAGAAGTGGTGAAATGCAGAAAATGGAAGAGAGATAGAGAGAGAGAGAGAGAGAGAGAAGACTGCTCTTGAAGGGGTCTCCAGGTCCCTAGTACTAGCGCATTAGAGCTCTCCTAAGTTTTATTATTCACTCTATTAAAATTCAACACCTCCATGAAGGTCATAAGTGTCCTAACAAAAACAGTCCTAATGATTAAATGGTGCTCCAACTCCTCCTTCACAAATCTCTCTCCTATCAATTAGACTCCCATAACGCCACCAGAAATTGGAAGCTGGGGAAAAAAAAAAACCCTCAAAATTTTTAACTTATATTAGATTAAAAATTTTTTTTTTATTGTCCTACACATGCAGGAGCAATTTATGGTCCAACTGGATACATCCTCACTCCCTCCGAGCTCAACTGTGTGCTTGAACACAGCTCAGTTTTGTAGTCCTGTTCATCCTAGTGTATATATTCCTAGTTGGGGAAATACATTTGCATATTAGTTTAAAAATAAATGTAATAGGCCTTCACATTTTGCCAAAAGCCCTTCAGATGCCACACTTCATTTTGCATCTATTACAGTAAAGGAGGGAGAGAAGCAGTTATTTATCTTCATTCTACAGAGAGAGGGATTAGTAATGATTGATGTGTGTTTGCCGTAGGGAACACTGGCAGCACAACATGCTTGGAATAATAGAAAGAAAAAAAAAAAGCAGGAAGAAGAGTGAGTGAATCAGAAGAGTGTGTCAAGGGGGACTGAGTGTGGGGGTACGGGAAAGGAATGGGGCATTTGGGTTTAGAACCAACGTCCAGGTTTGGTCAGAGATGTATTTCAGACATGGCAATTGGCCTTGCATCACACACACTCCCTCACCCCAAGGAGTAGCTTCAAAATCATCTCTTCCTCTATCTCTGTCGTTCTCTCTTCCTCTGCTTTTTAGCTCAGTTGAATGGCAAGGCAATGTGGAGGAGCCGGAAGGCTCAATAATAAACACAGCCTGTGTTTCGTAGGCTTGATTGCTGGGGTGATCTGTCAAGGCTCAGCCTATGAAAGCAGCAGAAATTACAGACTTGTAAAATTCTACACACCCACAGAAATATTCCTAATTGCAGCCAAAAGTCCCGCAGCACACAGGTAGAGATGCCCCCCGGCTCCCACATACAGTAACCACTGTGCTCCATATTTGTGACATTAAAACAGAATGCTATGAATCCTCCACCTCTCAAGGTACCCCATTATATTATATCCTGCTCAGGGACAGGCAGCAGTGTGCTATTTAGATTTATTCAT
This sequence comes from Channallabes apus, assembly GCA_030522415.1. Taxonomy (NCBI): domain Eukaryota; kingdom Metazoa; phylum Chordata; class Actinopteri; order Siluriformes; family Clariidae; genus Channallabes; species Channallabes apus. Next base: position 5,678,844 of record CM060104.1, read on the forward strand.
TCATCTTCATTAGTTGCTTTATTCTGGTCAGGGTCACAGCAGATCCGGAGCCTATCCCAGGAACACACGAACCACCAGATAAGGAGCCAATTCATCACAAAGCACCATGCATACACACTCACACACACACACACACACACACATACATTTACATACTCATTCGCACCTAGCTGGCAATTTAACACTGCAAAGAAAACCAGGCAAACACAGGCGCTATGTGCAAAGCTCCACACTGCAAAGCTTAAGATTGAATCAGGAGCTGTGATTTAGCAGTACTACTGTACTCTCGTCGATTGCTACTGGACGTCACATCTGCAGGTTTTGAAATGTAAAAAATATTCCAAGTTCAGCCCTATTATTTAGCATTTCAGTAAAATATTCTGGGGAGTATGGATTGGCACCCGGGTCCAGGGTGTACCCCGCCTAGTGCCCGAAGTCTCCTGGGATAGGCTCCAGGTCCCCCGCGACCCTGAACACAGGATTAAGCGGTATAGAAGATGAATGAATGAATTCTGGGGAGTACAGCTGCTTTTGTTTTTCCTGTAACACTCATATCCACACTCTCTGTTCCACCAATTATACCCGAGGCCTTTAGATCTGGCCCGAAACAAATTACTCAGCAGCTGAAAACTACTGTATGCAGGTGAGGATTGATCTGTCAGACACGGCTACAATATGGAAACACGGCTTTTAATTCTGTTAATTAAATGGATGGCAAAAACCGTGCGTGTTCATTTTAGCAGTATGTCATCGGGAGATGAAATGTGTCCACTTTGGACACCATCAGCATATTGAGCATCTCAAACAGAGGTTTGCAAATGGCAACTGCCCCTGGATGAGGTATAGAGACACTCTCAATTTCAATATAACCAGAAGCAAAGTGAGGCAAAAGTAGGAAAAGAGAGGGGGAAAGGTGGTCAACATCAACCATCTACCACTGGAGAGGCAACAAAGGCTACATTCACATCACCAGCCACAATGATCAATTCCAAATTTTGCCAAAATGTCTGTGTGCACATAGATCGCACCTGGGCACCATAGTTCCGGGCACCTTAAACATGACTGTGCATTACAAGCTTTTTACAGCTTTCACTTATAAATTTAAATAATGCATTTACTGTATGTTTTTTTTTTTTATAGCCTCATTAGAACCAGTTGTCATCTAAACTCTGATATAAGACCTACTGTATTGCGGATTCTCATTTGTGACTTTCTTACAGTAGGTCTGGTCCCCTGGATCAACACTTAACACACTGGGTGAATGAAGGTGAGAGCTGTCTATCCCTCTTTCATTGCACGGTTATGGCTATTAGCTCTGTCTTCATGCTCATCTCTAGTTCTAAAGAATGAGTGACAGTCTGGGGCCAAAAGCCACCTAAAGCCCTGCTCACAGAATACATACCATTACATGAAGGACAGACAGGGCAGGCGGGAAAACCTACAGATTTCCACAATTCTGAATGGAATCCACTGAAAGCTTTTGTGTGTGACAGCAAATTGAGAACTGTCAATCATTTGGGGTCAAATTAGTCACTTCATACATACTGTATCATACACCCATTGATTTTCTACACTCAATTTCTGTTCTACCTGCACCTCCAACATTATGGCTGCACCTCCAACAGTATTATATTTACTTAAAAAAAAAAAAAACAGTAGATACTACACTGTAAAAAATAAATAGTACATTTTACGGTAAAAAAACGGCTGCTGTGTTTGCCAGAATTCTACCGTAGAAAATACGGTAGCACCGTTATTGCACTGCGAAAAAAATAATAAACCGTCAATTTTTCGGTAAAAAATGGCAGCTGTGGTTGTCAGAAGTTTACCGTAAAAATTTCTAAAAATTAAAAAATTTTATAACTGTCTAATTAAAATGTTTATGTTGTTATAAAAACAGTTTATTCCCGCCAAATTCCAGGGTTTACATTGTAACAAATACGGATCATAACCATGTTTTTTACAGCTCAGAACTGTCTAATTTAAAGATTTATGTTGTAATAATAACGGTTTATTTATCTTTTTTACAGCTCAGTACTCACACACATCATCTATACAACTTTATCCTATATATTGGGGGGGGGCGTGACTAGTACCTGGAGGAAACCCACCAAGCACAGGGAGAACATACAAACTCCATGCACACAGAGATGAGAATCGAGCCTGGCCGAGAATCGAACCCAGACCCTGGTGGTGGAAGGCGACAGTGCTAACCACTACACTACCATGCTGGCTACATAATTGCTGTCGTTGTTGTTGGACTGTTTGTTTTATTATGAATAACCACAGTGAATTCATTCAGCAATTCTGTGAAAGCATCAGTTTATCACACTAGCTGGAGCTAAAAGAGATAGAAGTTACATTGCTAAGCATTCGGATTTTACTGTTAAGAAACTATTAAGAGTACTTTTATACTAATTGATGAATACAAACCTAAATCAAATCATCAAAACCCATCAAAAGTTATTCGAGACTCGGACATCAGCATGGTCCCATGTATTTTTTAATAAAGACAGCAAAACAATATTTAAATTCTCAAAATCAAACATACAAATGTGGACATTTTTTGGGCAGACACTCTAAGGCTGAATCCCATTTCTATTTTCTACCCCTTCCCCTACCCCTTCCCCTACCCCTTGCCCCTTCCCCTTGTCCCTTGAAACGAAGTGGAAAGGGGAAGGGTTTAAATTTTTCCCCTAAGAAATGGGACACCACTACAACACTGTTATACGTCATCATACGTTGTCACTAGTTCCTAATGTTACGTTAAAGGACATGCGCCGATGTTTATCACACATTGCAATAAGAGAGAGATTACTCACTCCCAAAGTTTTTTTGCGCCGTATTTCATCCCTATACATAATATAAATTATAAAAATATATAAAAATAAAATATATATTTGTAATATCGTGCAATCGGTGCTAGCCGCTAGCAAACTTTAGCGATTTTTTTGCAAACATTTCTTTACAGAACATCACCATAAACACAAACACAAGACTAGAGGTAATATACATATAATGAAAACTTGTCATAAAAATCTTTATTTATGGCAAAAATTTACATTTATGGGTCTGTTTGCTCGAGTGAGCAGCCATGTTGAAATTTTCGCTTAGCCCTTCGTTTGAAGTGAGGTCCTGAAAAATCTTCGTTTGGAGGGCTATCTGGCCCTTCCCCTTCCCCCTCCCCCTCCAACCAAAAGAGAAATGAGACACCCCTACCCCTTCACGTGAACGCGCCAAACGGAGGGGTAGGGCTATGTGAAGGGGTAAGGGGTAGAAATGGGATTCAGCCTAAGTATGGCGGTGGCGGCGGGTAAAGTGGCGCCTGCTAGCGGCTGTCCTCGCCACAGTCATCAAAGGGTGGAATACCTTTCACAAATGTGAAGTCCTTGGTTAATGTAAATTAGACGGCTATATAATAGAAAAAACTATTAATATCCGTAAAATATACAGTATAATGAGTGCCGTCCCGTACAACTAAAACAGTGTTGCTACCGTATTTTTTACGGTAAATTTCTGGCAACCACAGCTGCCAGTTTTTTACCATAAAATTTTTAAGTTTATTTTTTACAGAGCAGATATTTTTCTGATTTTTAAACTCTATCAACAAAGGTTTAGTAAAATATAAACTGATGCTCCATGATATTAGTAACAAATACCTTCTCTGAGAGTTTCCTTTTTAGAAATACAGTATATCATGAATTTTACTGCAATAACCCATATTTTCATATGTTTTTAACTGTTAAATTTAAGGTCTTACTCTGTAAAACTAATTACAGTTTTTCACTGTAAATTCTACAGTTATCCCAAGATTTGTGAAATACGGTTTTATTCTGTAGCATTTATACGGTATTTACTGTTAGAATTACGAACATTTTTTTTACAGTGTAGCCAGCCTGGCATGTGTGCTTCACTACTACACTGGGCGCAGGACACAGGCCCCTGATTAGAGACTTTATTTTTGGGATATCCCCGAGGTGATGGCCTCATCCAGGCAAACCGGATTACAGAGATTTTATTGGATTTGTTCTTGTCCAGCTTGTCCTGTCGAAGCATTTTTAATCCAACTTTTTTTTTTATAAAAAGCCCAGCTCAAATTGATCCCTTCGCAAAGTTTAGGTTGTCCTTCAAGTTTCCATAAAAATAAAAATTTCATCTATTTAGCACCTGCTTTAAAATGATACTATGACATTTATGTCAACTTATATGTGTTTTTATTACACAGTATATTGTATGTGTATATATTATACGCATACAATATATACTTCTACTTTAACATTCAAACTGTCTCGTCTCATTGTCTATACCGCTTTATCCTATACACAGGGTCCCGGAGCCTATCCCAGGAAACTTAGGGCACAGGGCGGGGTACACCCTGGCTGGGGAGCCAATTCATCCCAGACATTCACTCTGTAAAGTCATATATTAATTATTTTAATTTTAATATCTACTGTATATATTTTCCATAAAAAAAAAAAATTAATTGAAGCTATATGAAAGTCTCGTTAACAAAAAAAAAAAAAAAAAAAAAAAAACTCAAGGCTTTCCATTAAAATGTGCTTTAGTTTTCGCCATGCTTTTGTTTGCATCGTAATACTGCTCACAAGTACATGCTACTTTGCTGCAGCTATCAAAATCAGTTTATCCAGCTGTATTTCAATGTGTTTACTCCGCAGCCTGTTTTTACTCTACCATGCAGCACAGACATCACAGAGCAAGGACAGAGGTGTTTATGATGGAGATTGACTCAGAAGAGAATCGTAGCGTTGATCATCCTTAGATAGAATAGTTTTACATAAATATTGATCGGACTGGTGAAGGTGACTCCCAGCTCTGAATATACAAACATACACATTCTTCATCTGTCACACACACTCACAAGCCAACAACACTCACTTTCAAATTTATTGATACTGACTGGCTGATTAGGTCAACTACAGAGCAGAGCAATGTGTTTCCAGAGTGTCCGAGCAGAATTTTAAGGCGAACAAGAAAAGCGAGAGAGAGAGAGAGAGAGAGAGTCTGGTGGTTAACCTGATTAATTTTTATCAGTAATAAGACTAATTATTTCCTCTACCTCTTAAACTCGCTGAGTTAATCCTGTTACAAGGTCCGGTACTTTGGACCAGCACTTCCATTGGGAATGGAAAAGCAGGAAGCTGGAGTGCTGTGATGATGGCTATGGTGGGTTGTTAGAAAACACTAGCTGTAATTATTTGGGACAGTATTTGATTTTTTTCCTTCCGAACAAACAGCAGGAGCACATAAGCGGCTTTCCTCCAGAATTTTCAGTACGAAATCAATTATATATGCAATAATAAATCCTCATCTTTCAGAGACGCATGCTGCAGCGTGCTCATCCTAATGACAGCAGACGACTCCAGCAGAGCGTGTCTTTTAAGAAGAGTGAGAAAACATGCCAGATGTGTGCGTAAGTGTGTGTGTGTGTGTGTGTGTGTGTGCGCATGAGAGAGGGAAATTAATTAATTATTATTTTACCGCATGCAACCAAACAGGCTCAGCATTGATTTAAGCAGCAAACACAAAATATTAAATGTTTTTATTCTCCTCTACAGTTTTACCTTTATTGTTTTGTACATTGTTATTGCCCCATAAGAAAGACGTTCTGATTCGTCCATTAGTGATGGCATGTGTGGTTACACGTACATTTATAATATTAATAAATTAAAAGGAAACGCCATACTACAACATTTACAACATTTTCATATCAGATTAAGATCATTCTCAGATTACAGGAAAATCAGTATCTAGATCTTAGCCCAATCATCAGATCATTTAATACATGTACTGAAGACTTCTGAATCCAACTGTTTTACTAATCTGTTAGAGATGCATTTTCCACATCAAAGAATCTTCACTGAACTAACCTGGTAGGGAAGAACCCCTGGAAATGATAAACAATTAATTCAACACTATACCCGAAGATAAGGAAGAAAAGCACTATGTGCAAACCAGGAAAGCCTGCAAATAAATATTGATCAATAAAGTCTCAATGTTTAAAATGAAACAAGGCAATCTATTTCCTTAAAATTTTGCAGAAAATATAAACTTTTGAAAAAACCCTTCTGCATCTTCCACTACCAGCAGAAACAAAAAATTAGACAAACCCTCTGTGATGTCACCCATGGGTTTTCTAAAGAGCGGGTTTGAAGCTCACCAGAAATGGGCAAATGGAATGGAGCTAACGGACACTAGCATAGGAACTTTATGGATTAATATAATTTTTATTGTAAAAATTCACCTGAATATAGACGTGATGAATGGAAAACCAAAACCATATTGTTGTATTGTAACATGTTTATTTCTGTTTTGACGTTGGGCATTTTAGAATGGGGTCTATGGAAACTGACTCCCTTTTGAAGCTAGTATCTAGTTGTCATCGAAGAACTGCATGTTTCAGCACTTCCGAGTTGGACTAATTTTTCAGGCCCAAGGGGGCTGTCCCTTGGGCACACTTGCATTTTTGCAAAGTCTATAACAATTTAACAATCAACAACACAAGTTTTATATATATATATATATATATATATATATAGTATTCACATTCATTACTTGAGTAGAAGTATAGATACTAGGGTTCAAAAAAACTTCTTTAGAAGTTGAAGTATCAACCCAAGCTTTTTACTTAAGTAAAAGTGTAAAAGTACTGGTTTCAAAACTACTTAAAGTATAAAAGTAAAAGTACCGTGAGAGGCGACAAAAGCATTAAGGTCTCGCTTTCTGATCATGCGACGGGGGGGGGGGGGGGGGGGGGGGGGGGGGGCGTTGTGCACGTTCTTACCATGCGACCCAGGGGGTGGGGGGGCGGCCGCCTGTTGTGCGCGTTCTTATCATGCGACTGGGTTACGTGTTGTGCGCGTTCTTATCATGCGACTGGGGGGGGGGGGGGGCGGGCGTTGTGCGCGTTCTTATCACGTGTTGTACGCTTTGATCATAAAAATAGAGTAACGAGGCTATTTTTAAAATGTAAGGAGTAGAAGTAAAAAGTCGGCTGAAAAATAATTACTCCAGTAAAGTATAGATAACCAAAATTTCTATATAATCAATCTATCGATCCATGGTGCATATTAGTAAAAGTCAAAATACTAAACAAACTTATTTCTGCTTGCCCATAATGGTAATCATATAAATGAAGCATGATCAGTGAGTTAATACTGAAACTTTCCATATACACACACACACCCCTCCAGCCTTTGCCCTGGATTCTCTTCCCATAACCACCTCCTTCTCTACGCTTCACTTTCTTCCTTTCCTCTTTCCTGCTTTTCTCCTTTCTTCTCTGACCCAGCACTAATAACAAACATATTTAAGCTCAAGTTTCAGACCTCCTCCATGGTCTTTGAGAAATAAAGCGATGTTTCCTAATAAAGTTCACATTGCTGTAAAAGTTTCTCCCCACAGGGAAGCGGGCAGCAGCTGTGTGCTCACAGTGTGGTGATAAATCAGATCCACACTTGCTTCAGTACGAGAGTTCTGTCCAAATCTCTGATCTGAGATGGGAGAGACAGCTGCACAGCAGAAACACATCAACATGATGGCCAAGGGCCAGGCAGGTTTACATACTGATCTGATGATCAAAAGAAGCAGGTTAGAGAGATCTATAACAGCAGACTATGCTCAAAGGGTTGGATTCAGCCTGACACTCCTGGAGGGCATTAAAACGCTGTCGCAGGAGTGGGCAGTTTCACGTGTGTAGGAGAGGACCGTCATATATAAAGCTAAGACTTTAAAGGTTTGAACAGCTTGTTCACACATGGGTTGTTTTCACGGTACTTTGAAATATTAATTAGTTTACAGTATATTTTGAAGGAACTGACTTCGTTAAAGACTTATTGTCAGCAGGTACATAAATAACTGCATGAGTGAGCAGAATTGGTGAAGAGTGTCGGCATGAGGCGGCGCGGTGGTGTAGTGGTTAGCACTGTCGCCTTGCACCTCCAGGGTCTGGGTTCGATTCCCCGGCCAGGCTCGATTCCCGTCTCTGTGTGCATGGAGTTTGCATGTTCTCCCCGTGCTTGGTGGGTTTCCTCCGGGTACTCCGGTTTCCTCCCACAGTCCAAAGATATGCAGGTTAGGCTAATTGGCGTTCCTAAATTGCCCGTAGTGTGTGAGTGTATGTGAGTGTGTATGTGTGTGTGTGCCCTGCGATGGATTGGCACCCTGTCCAGGGTGTACCCCGCCTAGTGCCCGAAGTCTCCTGGGATAGGCTCCAGGTCCCCCGCGACCCTGAACACAGGATTAAGCGGTATAGAAGATGAATGAATGAATGTCGGCATGAGCAGGTGGGAGTTGTATTCTTTAGTTTGTATGTAGGGATCTGTTCTTGTGAAAGCTGAAATCTCCATCAAGTTATAGTACTTCTGATTTTGGAACAAGTGAGATAATGGGACTGTTTACCACTAATGAGACAAGATATACAGGACTGATGATTCAGGTGACAAAGATAATGTAATAAGATGCAATACATGTTATGAGATCAAAGATTTGCAATATATCAACAGATATGCAGGAACCCTTAGCCGTATCCAGACTCCGAAAGAGTTCCCATGGTCTTCATCCCAAAAATTTTCTTTAGGGAGCCCTCTCAGACAAACTGAAGTTTTCTTATCTAGGCTTCTTATGATGGGTCCCCCAAGGGATTCTGGGTGGCTCAGGCAGATTATCGTAACAGTGACATGGTGTTTCTTGATTAGGGTTTATATCACTGTCTTTTAAACCAGAAGTAAAAAAAGGCATTTTAAAATTTGAAGAAATGTCAAAGTACATGGTGTGCCAGGGAAATGCTCGCAGTGCGCTCTGACCAGAGCCAGGAAAAGGACGACAGAAAGGGAGTGAAATTAAATAAGCAGGATTGTAGAGGAGGTGATTTAATTTAATTTTTTTTTTTTTACAGGGCAGTGTGAATTTTAGCTGTTAGGGTCCAGTGAGCTGCTACTCCCTGTTCGCCCATCAAGACCATCCTAATTTCATCTTAAATAAACTGCACCGGTGGGGATGTCCCCACTCATTCTGAGTGTAAGTCACTAGGGGAGTGTGAGTATTGTTCAGGTAAGTGTTTATACTGTATAACTACAGATTTTGTGTATTTATCTTAGTTCCCATGTGTTCATTTACTCGAGTGCTTGGCCACAAGAATACAGTTTCGTTATTGCGTCAGTCTGGAGTAATCTTGGCCATCTTTCCCTCACCTCATTTCACATCTTTCCACCCGCAGTCCCGGCTGCATTTACATTGAAGGGTACAGCAGCATTGGAAATGCTATATGAGTGAGTCTTTGGGCACAATGGAGACTTTACCAGTTGGCCACACACTTAGAGTGCGTGAAACGTCTGGCCTTTACATTGAAAGATAAGGGCCTTAAGAAATAATTTCCACATGCAAAATAGATCTGTTCTTTTCAAGTGGTACAGAAACTAAGAGTACTAGGATATAGTAGAATTGCTTGTTGCTTAATGCTGGTGCATAGCACTATGTAACATCATCCTCATGGAGAGAAAACAGGTAAAAAATGGAGAATGACAAACGCTGGGTGGTTAAAAGGAAGAGAAATCTACAAGAAAATGCTGCAGGATACTGTAGATGTGATTTAGATCAAATGTGCCATTCCATACTGGGGTTTGCACTTGATCAAAGTGTCCTCCAGCATCATCCAGAAAAAGTCAAACTAATCAATTTACCAAAAGGCATCAACCATAAATCAGAACTTTCAACAGCTCAGCGAGTCTGTGTGCCGCCTCGACTTCGGCCAAGTCTACACGTTGTGCTGACAGGTCAAGGGGAAACCTAGCAGACCGATCCCAAACTGCAACTTCAGTCAGCTGCAGTCATGCTTTTGGTCATGCAGAGTATTTACTCGGGTAACCTACTATAGTGTGCTTTTGGGCTGAAACAAAACTACTTTAAATTGTCCTTCTCCTGCCAGACACCCCATTTAAACCATCTCCTTATCTTAAATATCCTGGACTCATTTAGCACGATCTTGAATTTCGCAAAGGTTTCTTATTAACCCGTGCTGACCCTCATATATAACTGGAGAGTTGACAGATCAGACGAGTAAAGCAAATCCTGTGAATGTGATTGCACTCAAGCAGAGCACGTTTCAGATTTCACCTCTCTCCTGCTGTTAACCCTCCTGTCTCAATGCCTGGCTCTCAGCACTAGCAGTCAAGCACTTCAACTCCACATTTCACTAACCGGGAAAAGGTGGCTTTGGTTTCCAGACGCTGATCTGATCTGTGTTTGTTTAGTTCAGCGAACAAAGACTGTGTGTGCTCCATTCTGGCTCTCCACACCTGCAGCTTCTCTGCTGAGTCTCTTTCTGTCGGCTTTGGACACGCACTACTCGGATGCATCATGTGACTTCATCTGAGCCTGCCTTCTGATGACTTGCCTTTCATACTGAGTAATTCAGGTTTCCTTAGGTTACTTTCATAATAGAGTACATGACGACCTAAAATTACACTGTTCAGAAAAGAATGCATTGATTTGGAAAGTTAATTGATCTACACTCAGAGAGGGTAAACGTATCCAATTTTTTTTTTTACAAAAGTAAAAGTGCAATTACTAGATAAATATTTTAGTCAAATCTGCAGAACAACTTAATTTTTCACTGTAGTTCATTCATTCATTCATTCATCTTCTATACCGCTTAATCCTGAGTTCAGGGTCGCGGGGGACCTGGAGCCTATCCCAGGAGACTTCGGGCACTAGGCGGGGTACACCCTGGACAGGGTGCCAATCCATCGCAGGGCACACACACATACACACACTCACACACCCAATCACACACTACGGGCAATTTTAGGAACGCCAATTAGCCTAACCTGCATATCTTTGGACTGTGGGAGGAAACCGGAGTACCCGGAGGAAACCCACCAAGCACGGGGAGAACATGCAAACTCCATGCACACAGAGACGGGAATCGAGCCTGGCCGGGGAATCGAACCCAGACCCTGGCGGTGCAAGGCGACAGTGCTAACCACTACACCACTGCGCCGCCTTCACTGTAGCTGAAGTTGAAATATATACAGTACATTCATATACATAAGTATGAACGTAAATATGCAAGAAAACATACTAAAGAAAGTGACATTTAACATAAATCATATGCTGATTTCACTCAAGCAACCAAGTAATGAAAACTTTTTTTTCCCCCTTTCTTCTTAATCTATCAACTTTTAGCTAGCATGAAAATAACTATTCCATACAATCTCTTTCAAAATCCTAGCTAGCTCTTACAATCCAAACAGCTTTAATATGCAAAGAATAAAATACTGTTTAGATGACAAGAGGCATCAAATAATTTGTTTAAGCAGAATAGTGCTTTGGATGCATGCTCACATCCATAACTTCTATGTCCTTGCACATTTCCAACAGCCCTGCTGCACTTTTATTCCACATTCCCTGCTTTCTCCCTTACTCGCTCTTATCCATTTTTTTTTTTTTTGACATTCTTACATGGTTTTGCGTGGTATCCAGCCTGGCGTGGCTGTCTGCACGCCTCAGCTGAGCTCAGGTGAAGAACTTAGCATTGGTGGTTGCTTTCTGAAATGGATGTGGCCCCCGAGGGCTGCTGGTTCAGGTTGAAGGACGGCAAATACTGCAGGAATACTGCTAGAGTCACCTGACAGCGAGTGCCAAAGCTGGGCTCATGTGGAGAACGATAACATGCTTCGCTCTAGTTCACCCCATGTCACCCTGAGGGCCTTCCCTGTTTACTTGTCACCGGAGATTTCATATGAGTCCTGAGCTTGGTTTCATATTCAATTATCACTGGTCCTTGAGTAACATCGCTGCCTGTTCAGGTTCTATAGATGGAGGTAGACATGTACTGTATATGGCACAGGGTTCAAGTGGCTCAAGCTATACGATACGTTAATTAGAAAGCTCGCTTTAGCGAGGAAAGCCGAGACCTGCATTATACATGCAGTATATAAAGAAGGTTGTAGGATGCAAGAGGAGGAGAATTTCCTTGTGAAGCACAGAGACATGTGGGAATAGCTGACAGAGGGGATAAGCACAATGTAAATTCTAAGGGAAGAGATGCAACCTAATGTCAGTGTGAAATATGACATCAATTAACAGAGAGGAGAGCGTAATGGGACTGGAGAAAGCAAGCTGTGGAAACAAGAGTCGGCCAGGAAAAGCTTGATTATTAACACCTTAGTGCTGAAACGGCTGAATGTGCAGAAAGACCGAAATTCAGCAACAGACAGCAGGAGGAGGAGGAGGAGGACGGTTGTCGGCTAAACAAAGGGACAATAAAGATGTTTTGGCATGTCGCTCCTTTTCTGTGGGTGGTGTCATTTTTCATCGGCCTTTGTGAACATACTGAAAGCAGCTTCATATCACTCATCAGCGCGGAGACAGGAGCACGCTCACGTCTTCACAAAGGAGGCAGGTGACTCTGTCGACTCCTGGCACAGTCACGGAAATATACCACACTCTGACAAACGGGAGCTCATCCTATCCCGCCTTTTTCATTAGTCTCCATGTTTTGAGGCCAGTCAAGTGTAACACACGGCAAATAAAACACCAGCAGGAAGAAACGCAGAGTGAGCAACCGGCGCGTAATTTAATGAAGCAGAAAGAAAACGTTTTCTCCGTTCAGCAGCACTGTTCTTTCATTGCACTTTATAATTAAAGATGAAATAAGCTGGCTCAAATAAGCAGCTTCTTTCACTTTAGGGTTCTTTCGCTCTGCATTAGAAAAAGGCTTCGCCCTCATTATTTTTCAACCTGGGGAACGGCAAGGCGCGGAGGAGAAAGGCGAGGGATGAGAAATAAAATGCAGATCACACTGTGCGGTAAAATGGTACCTGGGAGCAGAACGGAGAGGGAAGAAGAACAATGCACTCAATGTTGTTTTCTTATCTTGACTCGCTGTGTGTTTCCACTTTGTTTCCTAACGTTCACATTCGTTGATGCGTGAACAAGTGTGTTCCGAATCGAAACACTGAAGGGTGGCAGCGTGAATGGTGAGGGGCGATCTGGATGGAAATGAATGGGAGTTGTTTCTCCAAATGAGGAGAGCAGGGCTCACACACACACACACACACACACACCTGAGACACAGCTTAATTGAAAGAAGTTCTGGATCAATTTTAAATCACTTGCTTTGAACAGTAAAATAAAAAGCATCACACATTTTCTCAAAATGAGGCTAGAAGGTTCCTTAAGGGCTCGAAAAAATTATCTGCAAGAATAAAAACAGATCGAACATCAAGAAAATGGCTCCAGAATTTGTTTAGGAGCGTAAATAAATCAATGCTAAGTCAGAGTTTGGGTGGGTTAAGTGCAGAGGTGGAAAGAGTAATAAAATTTTGTACTCAAGTACAAGTACTGTTACTTCAGTGAAATTTTACTTAAGTACAAGTAAAGTTACCATTATAAAAATCTACTCAAGTAAAAGTAAAAAGTAGCTCATTAAAAAATTTACTCAGAGTAAAAGTTACCGAGTTACTTTTTACTTTTTATTTTTTTTAACAGCGGGGGTGGGGTGAGGCGTTCTAGCGTAGTTCAAAAAAGATGAGCAGATATAAATCTCAAACTAGTTGTTTTTAACTGAAGGAACACCTTTGCATAATAAAGCTGTTGTCTTTGTTTTGCTTAAAAATCAAAGTGGTCACTTAAATATGGTGTTACGTCCCAGTCTAGGGTCATACAGCAAAAGAATGGTTCAGGGTTCTATTTTAAACTGTATGGAAATGGTGGTATATGGCAGAAAGAACTAGATCCAATCATTATATATATATATATATATATATATATATATATATATATATATATATACACACACACACACACACACACACACACACACACACACACACACACACCAGGAGGAGGAGGATCAGATTCAGGTTGGACCCAGGCCAAAATAATAAACAAAATGGTATTTATATTTAGTAGCTAGATTACCTGCCAAAAAAAAAAAAAAAAAACACAAACAAAAATACAGGCACCTTCCCGGACTCCCTAAACCAAAAACAGTGAAATTATCTACAAATATATACAAAGACCAACCAAACCAAAGGGACAAAGCAATAATCAAAGTCAATTGGAGGCAAAAAGTCAAAACCGGAATAAACAACCAAATATCAAAACACCAAAATCACAACCTCCTTCATTTTTCCCGCGTCTCTCTCCGGTTTATATATGGTCGCGCTAGTCGATGACGTCACTCTCAGGGCGGAAGCGACCGTGTGGAAGGTCAGGAAGATGCCGATGTCAGAAAACCTGGAGTGGAGTCTGGAGCGGCGCGCAACCAGGACATGATACACACGCGCGAGCGCAACGGAGCATTTATACAAAGCATAATATTTTTTAAATTATTTGATCATTTTCATTCATTTATTTTTTACTCAGTAGCGAATATGATTTAAAATGTAGCGAATTACAATACTTCAAACAAAACGTACTTAAGTAAAATTACAGATTTTTAAAACTACTTAAAAAAGTAGAAATACACAAGAAAGCTACTCAATTACAGTAACGCGAGTAAATATAATTCGTTACTTTCCACCTCTGGTTAAGCGCTTTCCTTCTTTCTATCTTCTGCCCATGGCTAGTAATTTCTACGCTAATGTTTAGCGCTACGGACACACAGGCTCTCCAGTTCACATGGTATTTGTGTGAGTTTGGAAGCAGGTCGCTGCCGGCCTTGCACTTTCTCAGTCAATGTGGAAACTTTCAGCACGCTTTGTAGAAGTGTAGAGATGAGGGTTTGATCTGGGAACTCTCTGGACACCAGACAAGCTCAGGCTGGCATGCTGTCCTCTGATCTGGAGATGCGTAAACCAATGCCATGTTCTGTGTTATTGCTCAGGAGCGAAGGATCACACTGCCAGAACAAAGCGTTTGTACTTTGGTTTGCAAGCAGTCTTTGTACAGTATGCACACATCCTAGGCTGTGTATGCTAGACTATGCACTGCGCTGCCTGTGAACCGCACACACAGAAATGCTGCTCTAAGCAATTAACTCACACTACGTCCCGTTATTTCAGTAGACCAGAGACTGAGCAGAACAAATAAGGTTTCAAAATGTATTTAAAAATGTATTCATTTCTATATTTCTGTACCGTTGGAGAGCATGTTCTTACCTGCTTTTACTGAATAAGTAAGTGAAATTGACGAATGTTTGACATAAAACATTTTCTAAGAGGTTTTTTGGGAAGAGGTACTGTAGGGCAGTCTTTTTTGGAGAACAAAAAAAAAGGGTTAGAAGAAAAAAACACCTCTTTTCAAGCATGCATATAAAACGCAGAAATTACCCGAGTATCATATGGAGCCAGCGCTGAATTATAACTGGATAATTCAATAATAATGCAAATGAGTTCTCATATGAATCTACTCATATAATTTTTGTATTGAGACAAATCGTGGACGTACTGAGCAACTTCTGTATGTAAAACTTTTTGCAATCCCTTCTACTACTATGATGCTGGACAGCCTGGATATTGTATTTTAGCAGTCCAGGTCTGTAATGGGACTTACATTGTCAAAATAAATAAATAAATAAATCTTCGAGCAGGCCATAGCCTTTTGGGTTTACTTGCTGTGGTTGGGTTGAAGCTGCAGTCTATCCTCTCCGCTCTCTCTCTCTCTCTCTCTCTAAGATTCCTCAAGGGTAAAAGTTCAGTTTCTGTAGGGATTCAACTTGGAACCTTTTCTGAGAGAGTAACTGAAGCTTTGAGGTTTTCTTCCAGACTGATTCTTTTGGGGTGTTAGCAGAAAGTTGGGGGGGGGGGTATTGTTTTTTATTATTTTTATTATTTTATTAAGAGTATAAGGTTCGACTGAGGCGGTGGTGTAGTGGTTAGCACTGTCGCCTTGCACCTCCAGGGTCTGGGTTCGATTCCCCGGCCAGGCTCGATTCCCGTCTCTGTGTGCATGGAGTTTGCATGTTCTCCCCGTGCTTGGTGGGTTTCCTCCGGGTACTCCGGTTTCCTCCCACAGTGCAAAGATATGCAGGTTAGGATAATTGGCGTTCCCAAATTGCCCATAGTGTGTGATTGGGTGTGTGAGTGTGTGTATGTGTGTGTGCTCTGCGATGGATTGGCACCCTGTCCAGGGTGTACCCCGCCTAGTGCCCGAAGTCTCCTGGGATAGGTTCCAGGCCCCCCGCGACCCTGAACACAGGAATAAGCGGTATAGAAAATGAATGAATGAATGAATGAATAAGGTTTGACTGAGATTGGACTGAGGCTACTTCTTGGAAATGCTTTGTAACAGTTGCTTTGGTCTATACAGTAGATGAAGGCAACTCGAAGTTCAATCTGTGATACTGTATCTGTGGGCATACAGTACATTCTTACACTGGCTTCCTTTAAATCAGACTGGAGCTGGATCAGCAGAGAGGTAGTGTGCCATGGCGAGGTCACTTTTGTGTATTTTTGACAGAATTTGGAAGAAGACATGTCGTGGTCAGTCAGGTCCAGGCCCAGATCCAGAAGTCTGCTGGAAGCCCAGGCTGGATAGAGAAGCTTTGAATCCCAGAGCACACCTTTCCCTCTGAAGCAGAGTCAGAGAGAGAGAGAGAGAGAGAGAGAGAGAGAGAGAGAGAGAGAACACATGGCGTCCAGATAGGGAAATCAGTTCTTCATCTGCCTTTGACACAAATGGAAAAATATCTGTCATAAAACGGCTCCCGTGAGACAACCCACCACTGCAAAACCCACAGACGTTTTGAATTTCATGAGGCTACTGAGGGACACATGCTGCTTGAAGACTGATATAAAAATCAACCCAGCGTCTGAAATGAGACAAGCATATCTTTTCCACTCGTTCCCTCTAAAAATGAACATATTTAGCATTCTTATGAAGATGAGATTTCGTATGAGAAGTTTGGGCTAGTTTTTAATGTGGCTCATACGTCAAAAAAACAACAGACAGCGGAAGGAAAAGTCAAGGCATCACTAGAGTCTTACTTCATTCAACTCAGAAGGATTCCTAAAGTAACACTCGTTCAAAAAGTACATTTATTTATCGCTATTTGAAACATACACATATGTTTACACAATCTGAATGCACAGATGGAGCTGGAGAAGCAGACAGGAGCAGAATGCAGTCAGTGCAGCGGGGCTGACAGTGTGAGTAGGCGTAAACAAATAAGCAAATAAGCAAATATTTGTGTCTATTAAAATATGACAGAAATCATGCACCCTAGAAAAATCAGGCTATTAAATGCTGTGAGCCTCAACAGAAGTCATACCGTCCACATTGTGTCCTCCTTACTAGAGATGTTCCGATACCATTTTTCCCTCCCGATACCGATTCCGATACTTGGGCTCAGGGTATCGGCCGATACCGAGTACCGATCCGATACCTGGGTGTGTATCTGTACAGTATATTTATATATATATATATATATATATATATATATATACACACACACACACACACACATACACACTATATACAAATTATATATATATATATATATATATATATATAAATTTCTTTTTTTAAGTAAAATACTACTAGCCCTGTGTAACGGGTTCGGCCCTAAGTGCACGGGCGACAGCATGAAACACGGACACGAGGCGAGGTCTTACAGGGAAAAGGGTAATTTATTTAGAAACATGGGTAAGGAAAGGGTTAAAGGCTCTATGCGGTCTTTTCCGCTTCGGCGGCAGGGATGCGAAGGTGGGCTCTACGCGGAAGTGAAGGTGCCGCGGGAGCTCGCGCAGCTCGTTCACGCGCTCCTCTCGCGGAGATCAAAGGCGCCCCCTTTTTAAAGTCTCTGGGGCGCATCACATCGCCCCGCTCTTGTGCCACCGTCTCTCATAAAATCCACCGCGTCGCAAAGTCCAGCTTCCCAACAGTCAGACCCCGAGCTACACTCCCCGCTGTGTTTAGAGCGCCGGGATCATTAGCGGCGATAGCTCATGGGCCGTTGCCTGATTCTGTGGCCCTGCTCCTTCACATACCTAAAGGGTGGGGAGGCCGCCTAACTAGTGAGCGAGGAGCGATATCAATTTGGGCGCAAGTAAGCTAAGCTAGCAAAGCTAGCGGGCATAAATAGGTTATGTTTAGGGAAATGGTATCGGATCGGTTCGTGGACTAAAGTACTCGCCGATTCCGATACCAGATTTTTTTGTGGTATCGGCAGCATTTCCGATACCAGTATCGGAATCGGAACAACCCTACTCCTTACACACTCTCGGAAAAAGCATTTTATATATTTCATTCAGTATTTCATTTCTGTTGTCCATACTTGTCTAAACGTATCCTACGAAATAAAGCTATCGGACTGTAATTTCCTATAGTCAGTGGGGAACCAATAGGGGGACGTGTCTTATCTTTATTTTGCATATCTTCCAATCTGAGTCGTTTGTTCTTTTGAATCTATTGCGTCTGTGTGTCACGTGACAAAGGAACGAACGACTTGAGACTTGAAGTCTCATTGCTGAGAATCATTCAATTCTGTTTCCTGTTTCCTGTGTACTGCATTGCATAGCGACTATGGGAGTCACGTGACAAAAGAACGAACGACTCAGGACCAAAAAGACTCAAAGGTAACTACTCATATATAACACATACGAAGGTTTTGTGATGATTTGCGCATGCGCGCCCAATTGAAAATGAACGAATCACTCCCCGAGACTACTCGTTCATCTGAGTCATGTTAAAGATTCGTTCAAAAAGAACGAATCGTTCATGAACGACCCATCACTACTGCTGAGTCACACCCAGCCACATAGCAGTAACAAGCTAGGGAAGAATACTGTCTAATAAAAAATTTAAACCGGGTGAAAATCTAATTGGCTTGTTTAAACCTTGGCCAATGCAAAAATGTGATTTTTTTTTCCACCCTCATGTTTTTGTTTGCACACACACTGGAGACCCATCTGAATGTCGAAAAAATGACTGGAAACTTAATTTTTGCATAACAGATCTCCTTCCCCTTTCTCCTGATGGATAATAGTTTGTAATATACAGCATTTATATATACTCTATATTGCCAAAAGTATTCGCTCGCCTGCCTTCACATGCATATGAACTTGAGTAGCATCCAATTCTTAATCCATAGGGTTCAATATCATGTTGGTCCACACATTACAGCTACTGTATAACAGACTCAACTCTTCTGGGAAGGCTTTCCACAAGGTTTCGAAGTATGTTTATGGGAATTTTTGACCATTGTTCCAGAAGTGCATTTGTGAGGTCAGGCAGTGATATTGGACGAGAAGTCCTGGCTCGCAGTCTCCGCTCTAATGGTGTTCTATCGGGTCAGGACTCTGTTCAGGCCAGTCAAAGTCTTTATGGACCTTGCTTTGTGCACTGGTGCGAAGTCATGTTGGAACTGGTGGGGTAATGTTTTTCAGGAGTTTGGCCAAGCCCCTTTCTTTCAGTAAAAGGAACTCCTTAACGCTTCAGCATACCAAGACATTTTGGACAAATTCATGCTCCCAACTTCGTGGGAACAGTTTCGGGATGGCCCTTTCCTGTTCCAACATGCACAAAGTAAGGTTCATATATATAGATATAGATATATAGATATATCTATATATAGATCCATCTCTACCAATATTTTCATGGCTAAGGCAGAGATGAGACAAGATTACAAACAGTACTGCAACTAATATTGAACAGGACCAAAATGATCTTATTTTCAGATGCATCTATTTGTTTCATCCATAAATCTACTGTATATATGAGATTTCTTAATACGACTTGACACAAACAATTCACTAGCACTATACCCTCTAGGCCTCTTGAGTAATATTCTCATAGCATCATTGTACACTACCTGCAGGCTCTGCATGCTATCTTTCTTGAAGTTTGTCCACAAGTGTGTAATATATAAAGATGTACAGCTTGCTTTAAACAAAGACGTCTTTACAGGATCAGAACGCAATGCCTGAGCATTCATCTTTCAGCAGTGCTTATAAATATCATCATCATCATCATCATCATCATCAATTATTATATCAGTAATAAACTGCCCAAGATATTTTACTTTGTTACAGATTTCAAGACAATGTAGACACTGGTCTAAATGAAAAGTTTAGTCTTTGGATGTGCCAGATCAACACTGCAATTTTATTGACATTAAATTTGATGTCATTTTCAAGGTCATCTCTATACATAAGAGATGTATATTCATTCATTCATCTTCTATACCCCTTAATCCTGTGTTCAGGGTCGCAGGGGACCTGGAGCCTATCCCAGGAGACTTCGGGCACTAGGCGGGGTACACCCTGGACAGGGTGCCAATCCATCGCAGGGCACACACACATACACACACTCACACACCCAATCACACACTACGGGCAATTTAGGAACGCCAATTAGTCTAACCTGCATATCTTTGGACTGTGGGAGGAAACCGGAGTACCCGGAGGAAACCCACCAAGCACGGGGAGAACATGCAAACTCCATGCACACAGAGACGGGAATCGGACCCAGACCCTGGAGGTGCAAGGCGACAGTGATAACCACTACACCACCGCGCCGCCAGCATAAAACATAAACTTTTACAATTTCTCCTCATTGATTCTCTTGATGACTATGAACGTAATCGTTGTCTTTAAACAGGAAGGCATTCGGCAAAGAATTATACCGAATGGTCCTGATATACTGTAAGGATTGTACGAAGCTATATAGAAAGTATAGTTGGGGGAAATGGCATGCCCTCATATTAATTATGTGAGTGATTAAATCAGCACTGTAGCATTGTATGTACTGTAACAAATCCTAGCTAGAAATCAAGGCGACATTGAAAAATTACAGCAATGCCATTCATTTTTACTTTGCCACATCATGCTTGTTTGGTTGTCCAACCCATTTTATATCCTCACTGCCTTTAAAAACATATTGCAGAAGTTCTGATGGACTGAAATTAATCTCTTTTCTCATTCATTCATACCTACATATAAGGGAGCACGTGTCTGTAGCAACCCCAGCTTGCTGTCAGAAAGGCCCAGGAGACCCAGGAACTCCAACCCCATGTTCTTGAGTTAGGACGAATTTGTGAGTGTGTGCATCTGATCAGTTGCCTTGCACCTCCTTCTACCCAAAAGGATGGTTAAATATAGAATACTGAAGATGGAGACACAACATCATTTACACCAGAGAAAACATGTCTTTTTTTTTTTTCTCCCTGCCTGAATATGGACTCTTGTTTTATCCCTATGTGACTCTCGTTCAGGCCATGTCACTCATTCTCACAGCACACTAACAGTTTCTCTAGGCCTGAAGTGAATAGGGCATAAGATGACTGAGTAGGCACACTTTCTTTTATCTGAGCGATTTTACCTGAAGGTAACTCTCTCTCTCTCTCTCTCTCTCTCTCTATGTCAGGTCTCTCCCAGTAGAAACACACCAGGCACAGACATCAAAGCAGTCCCTTGTGCTACGAGCGAAACTTCAAAGGTTGGACGTGTTACTCCCGGTGAATATGTGTGTTCAGCTAAAGCTCACCGTAGATAACAGCTCCAAATACACTGCTGTAATTTCATGCTCCATTCAGATGCCATTTCAACCTGAGAATTGACTTCTTGGCATAATTAAAAGTGAGAGCTCAGTAAGTGCAGAGAAATGGTTTAACACACACATAGTTTCCTTCAAGTTTTTTTTTTTTTTTTTTAAAGGTTTATAAAACATTTAAACAAACAATGAGAAACAGTTCTTTATTGAGACACCTCTCTGACTCTTTTATTATACTCAACATGAGCAAATAAGTTAATTTGTAATATGTCAGGTTTGGGTTTGGAAAAATGACAAAGATGTCAACTCTGTGATTTTTGGTTACTTGCATTTGGTACAAAGGTGTACTCTTACCGTGACCCTGGACAGGATACGCAGTATGGAACATGGATGGATGCATGCTTGGTTGACTGGGTGTATGTTTGAATTTAATTGATGACAAATGATATCATTAATAAACCGTTGCTTATTATTAATTGTTTATATTATTTTGCACAGTAATTATGTTGCACCTCATATAATTGAATATAATCCTATTCGCAATAATGGAATGTCCAATAATAGAAATGTTCAATACAGAAACGTCTCAAGTTGGTGAGAGTAGTGTCCTACGTTCTATTGGCTGGTATTTGAATATGCAACAAATAAAACAAAAAAGCAAACAAAGTGAATACACATTCTGCATTTTTCTATTGCGTTAACAAGCTCATAATAATAGAAACTGAAATAGATTTAAGCAGTTGTGTTTTTTATGTTAAATTTATAACAAACCTATAGGAAGTAAGCATTTCTCCAAGTGAATCATTCATTCATTCATTCATTCATTCATTTTCTATACCGCTTAATCCTGTGTTCAGGGTCGCGGGGGACCTGGAGCCTATCCCAGGAGGCTTCGGGCACTAGGCGGGGTACACCCTGGACAGGGTGCCAATCCATCGCAGGGCACACACACATACACACACTCACACACCCAATCACACACTACGGGCAATTTAGGAACGGCAATTAGCCTAACCTGCATATCTTTGGACTGTGGGAGGAAACCGGAGTACCCGGAGGAAACCCACCAAGCACGGGGAGAACATGCAAACTCCATGCTCACAGAGACGGGAATCGAACCCAGACCCTGGAGGTGCAAGGCAACAGTGCTAACCACTACACCACCGCGCCGCCCCAAGTGAATCAAGAAAAAAAAAAAAAAAAAAAAAAGGTGCAAACCACAAAACAATTTGCACATCCCCATCAGCACACACAGCAGACACCTTCCTCAAACACAGCAGGAATCCTGAACTCCTCAGGGTCTCTACAGTTACTCAGCACACAAAGCTACACAGATGTGCATCATGTCACACACAACTGGCACATTTCACTCCTGGGCTTTTTTTTTAGCAGCAAACTTTAACATTTACATTGCAAGCTCTGTACTCCACCCGAAACTGTCCACTGACTGAAAAGCCAAACCCCTAAGGGAGTGAAAAGTGAGGGGGGGGGGGGAATCTGATGTCTGCTTTTCAGGGGTCTATCCACATGCACTCTTATTCTCCTTATGCACTTCTTCCTCACAATCCCTCATTCAGAAATCCACATGGAGTGAACGGCACTGGTAGGAAAAAAAAAAAAAACTCATGCAAATGAAAAGCTGGTTCCTTTGTTTCTGTAAAAAAAAAAAAAAAAAAAGAAAGAAAAATCTTTCTCCACATGAAACTGATCCAAACAATGTAAAAAATATGCAAACAAATTTGCACACATAACCATATTGATACAGAACAATCAAATAAATTAGAGAAGAAATTCTTATAGCCAGCAGAACACAGCCAGAAAAATTATTCTCCATGGAGAGTCAGACAGTTGGACCTCGATTAAAAGAACAAAGTCCTTGTTGAACTTGAGTTAATACTCTTACATGCAGCTGGATGCAGCTGGAAAAGTGATTGGTTATGCTTTTCACACATTAGTTACACCCACTTAAATATTAAGGAGTATCCCAAGGGTCCAGCTGCATAAATACTGCAGCAACATTGCAATAAATTATATAATGTACAGTATGTATATACAGACATAACATCTAAATACAAAAATAATGCTTAAAGTAAGAAATTGTGCTAACACTCCTCATACTGGAATATTTGTACAGTATATACAATGCCCTCCCACGATTACTGGGATTGTTAAATTTAGTAGAAAAAAAAAAAATTTAGGAGCTTCTTCAAGAACAGGGTCAAAAAAAAAAAGGGTCAAGCAGCTTCATCGCAAACTGAAAACTCTGAAAACGGAACCCTGGAGCCTATTACAGGGGACTCAGGGCACCAGTTATCAACATCTGCATGCAGGAGGAAACCGGATTACCCTGGAAAAAACCCAAGAAGTAAAGGAACATTGCCCACATACAAACCGAATCAAACCTGCGTGGCCAACAGTGCTAACCACTACACCAACATGTCCCAAATTGAAAAATTGGAAGAAAAAAAAGATGAAAAATCCAACATTTAATTAAAATAAATATTTTTAAAAATCCTTGAAAAAAAATATTTTAAACAAACACACATGCACTCCAATTATTGACGTGAATTATGAATCCAATTATGAAACGTTTTGTGAACGCAATGAAGTATTTCCCATTTAAAATATACATTGCTGAGTTGACTGAAGTATGGAGGAACCTTCAGGCTGTTTTTCATGACTTTCTGTTTATTCAGTTGAAATAAAATAAAAAAAAAGAAGCTTTTGTCAATAAACACTCAAGGTGGATTTTGGTATAGAAGGGACTTTGTCTAAAATGGAAAGAAACTTATTCCAACTATAAGATAAAGTGAAGGTTTTGTGATGTTTTCCCTTCAAAGGCCCTGGAAATGGCATCAAGGATTCCATGAAATACCAGGACATTTTAAATGAAACACTTGTTGCCTCTGTCAGAGAACGTCTCGGGTTACATTTCTGTAACCCTGTTCCCTGAAAGGCGGGAACGAGATGCTGCGTGAAAACGCTATGGGAACCAGTTTGTCGCGTTGCCGGTCGTTGAAGCATGCTGTGAAAACACGCCAAAGTTTTTGGCTATATATAACCTCGACAGGTGACGTCATCTGATTAGATGTAGGTGGAGGTTATAAAAACAGGTGAGCCGGCAACGACCTCAGATTAATTTGTCTGAACAGCCGTCCGGTCACGTGGTAGTGCGGCATTGCGACGCAGCATCTCGTTCCCGCCTTTCAGGGAACAGGGTTACAGAAATGTAACCCGAGACGTTCCCTAGCAAGGCTACACTCGATGCTGCGTGAAAACGCTATGGGAACGAGAATACCAACGCCGCCGCACTACAGGTGTCTGGACCCCAAGGTTGTGTAGCGTGTGCGCACAAAGCCAAGAAGAGCTATGCCTGGGCAGCTAACTCGGGGGCAGTGAGCCCGGAGTAGCATGAACATCCAGATTTATAAATGTAAGAAATGTGTGCGGGGAGGAACCAACCCTTCGCGCCACACAATTACTGCAGGGGATACCTCCTGCTGGTGAGACTGGGATGATCACCCTGGTTGGGTGAGCCCTGCTTCCCAGAGGCGAAGTGAACCCACGCGTCTCATAGGAGAGGGCAATATGCATCTCTCACCCAGTATAGTGGCGCTCTGACTTACGCCACTAGCTGATGCGGTGGACGTGAATCTGAAGAGCACATACTGGATAGTAAGTGAAGTTTCTCCTGCTCCGAAGCTGTAAAAGGCGGAGGACAGAAGGCTTCAAACAATGCAGCTAAGAAAATCCTGAGGGTACTAGGGCACAAGCCCAAGGACAAGCTTTTACTGCAGAAGCTCCAGCACTGAAACATTTTGGCAGTGGACTGGGTCTACCTGCTTGGCACACACTTGTTGCAGGGGAATACCTCTTGCTAATCCAATAGCTGAGGCGATCCCCTGGTTGAATGAGCCCTGATTCCTAGAGGCGAAGTGAGCCCACGCGCCTCATAGGAGAGGGCAATAGCATCTGACCTACAGTACGCCACTAGCTGATGCGGTGGACGTAGATCTGAAGAGCACAAGCTGGACACAGCAAGTAAAGTCTCTCCTGCTCCGAAGCTGTAAGCGCGGAGGACAGAAGGCTTCAAAAGCAATAGGGTGCCTGTTGGGTTTATAGTTAGCTTTTGGAAGATAGTTGAGAGAGGATGCAGTTACGCACGTCCTGAAAGTGCTAGGGCATAGACCCGAGGACGGAAACTCCAGCACTGAAACAATTCGGCAGTGGACTGGGTTTACCTGCTTAGCAGACACTTGCTGCAGGGGAATACCTCTTGCTAGTGCAATAGATGAGGCAATCCCTTTGGCTGAAAGAGCCCTGATTCCTAGAGGCGAAGTGAGGCCATGCGGCTCATAGGAGAGGGCAATAGCATGTCTCATCCAGCACATGTAGAAACTGCTCTGACCTACACCACTAGCTGATGCGGTGGACGTAGATCTGAAGAGCACAAGCTGGACACAGCAAGTGAAGTCTCTCCTGCTCCGAAGCTGTAAGCGCGGAGGACAGAAGGCTTCAAGAGCAATAGGGTGCCTGTTGGGCTTATGGAGCTTTCTGAAGATAGTTGAGAGAGGATGCAGTCACGTACGTCCTGAGAGTACTAGGGCACAGAACCGAGGAGGGAAACTCCAGCACTGAAACAATTCGGCAGTGGACTGGGTTTACCTGCTTAGCATATACTTGCTGCAGGGGAATTCCTCTTGCTAATGCAATAGATGAGGCAATCCCCAGGGTTGAAAGAGCCCTGATTCCCAGAGGCGAAGTGAACCCACGCGCCTCATAGGAGAGGGCAATAGCATCTCTCATCCAAAACATGTAGAAGCTGCTCTGACCTACGCCACTAGCTGATGCGGTGGACGTAAATCTGAAGAGCAGTAAAAGGCGAAGCATATCTTAGAAGGCAAGAGGTCCGCCTTGCTACATGAAAATCTCTCCCTGACTACTTCGGAGTGGGGTTACCATTCCCCGTGTGTCAGAGATAGACTGGACAGTACTACTGCTCCCGCATCCATGCTGGAATGTAAATCGCTCTGAGGGACAGGAACCTGGTGCGCTAGCTGTTAACGGCGCGAGCACAGTCCGCCCTGGCGATAACATATGAGACTGCCATAGTGTTGTCCCCCGCACTAGGACATGGCAGCCTCTCAACTGCTGGAGGAAGTGCTTTAGGGCCAGAAATAGAGCCATCATTTCGAGGCAATTGCTGTGCCATGCGAGAAGATAGCCTCTCCAGCTCCCTTGGGCTGGACAGTCATCAGAGACCGCACCCCAGCCTATGAGGGAAGCATCTGTCGTTAGCCTCAGCGACGACAAGATGAACTTAGAGTGGGACCCAGAGTAGAGACCGGGGTCTGAACCACGTAGAAAAGGGTACGAAGCACCTGGCGCGTAACCCATATTGGGGATTGGCCCTAGTGATATCCCCTGGTTCTTAGCCACAACTTAGAATGCTCTCATGTGCAGAAGGTCCAAAGGTGTCACCGTGGATACAGCTGCCATGAGAGCTAGGATGTCTGAAAGTGATGGTCACTTTCTGGTCTAGCTTGTTTTCCTTGAGGGTGTTGAGAATGGGTTCGATACGAACGGGAGACAGCTGTGCCCGCTTACGACCGAATCCCATATAGCACCCAATGTGTTGTCCTCTGCACAGGAAAGAGCACGCTTTCGTGGCGTTGGGTCCCAGTCCTGAGAACAGAGATGAGCTAGGACGACATGCTGATGTCGAAGCACTAGCCACCGGATGCCCTGGGACTCCCGTAAGAGCCAGGGCTAATCCGTGCATTTTGTATGTGTGCGGGTGAGCTAGACCAATGGAAGGACCCGATACTGGTAAGCTTCGCCCCCGAAAGCGAACCTCAGGATCTCCCTGTGTTGTGGCAATGTTTCTGTATGAAAGTAAGCATCCTTAAATCGATTGTCAGAAACAATCGCTTGGTAGGGTTGAGAGCAATCACCTTTACAGTCAAGAACTGAACTGTATTCATTGATTTTCAGGTAGCGGAAGAGCCCGCAGAATCTGAAATATTGGACGCAGCCCCCGTTCCTCTTGGGAACCAAGAATACCGACTGTAGTAGCCTGACTCACTGTCTGGTGGGGGAACATGTTCCATGGCCCCCTTCCCCGGCAGCCTGTCAGCAGATGCGCACTTTCTGGTTTCATGGAAGTGGAGGCCACGCCATTGAAAACACAGAAGGTGAAGTGAGAACTGAATCCTGTAGTTCCTCTCTCCAGTGCTTAGTACCCAAGGAGATATACTTGGCAGTAGCTTCCACGCTGCCAGTTTCTCATAAAGGGCAAAAGTTTCGGCAGCTTGGTTTAAACGGGGGGGGGGGGGGGGGGAGGATGTTAGATGTTCGCCATCCTGAAGCATGGCAGGAAAAACCGAAGAACCAACAGCCTATTGGAGACTGGTGTTGCCCGAACACCAGTGGTGGCGGAGCAAAACACCGACCTCCTGGGGGTGCCAGGGAGAACACATATTCGTTAAAAAGGAATTCTGGGTGCCTTTCCCTATTGGGGGGGCCACCCCCATTTATTTTATTTTATACACACATATGTATATATATATATATATATATATATATATATATATATATACACACATACATTATATATATATATATATATATATATATATATATATACACATACATATTTTTTTAATCAGTCTGACCTCCTGTGTGCAGTGGAGCACCAAGCTGACCCACTGCCTGAAAAGCTTTTCCCTCTAGGGCAGATAAAAGTCTACACAGCTAGAAAGGAAGTATAAGCTTACCAGGGAGGATGATGTCCCAGGAGAGAGATAGCCTGTGAAGCGTCTCTGCTATCTGGGCGTCATCATACAATCCCGCGTTTCCATATCGACTATATTTAAATAAACAAATAAGTCGATGGCATGAAAAACACAGCATGAATACAGCCTACTCCATGAAAGGGTTAACTCATATGAAGAGAGCTGAGAGGGGGGGGGGGAGAGAGCGTCATTGAGGCTCCGCCCCCCGGCCACCCGACAGAAGCTGCCGTCTACTGCTTGTTTTAGTGCTTAAGGCTATTTTCATCTCCGGTAAAAAAAGAGAGAAATCCTCGTGATGACAACGCGGAAGAAAGGAGTTTTCTTACCTCCGTCTGCCGCAGCTCTTGTCAGATGCACGAGTTTTAAGCCAGGAACGCGCGGCGGCTCGCAGCTTCTCACGGAATGCGTGGCGCGCGCAGCACTAGTCGGAGCAGTGTAGAGATCGCACTCCGATATGGATTATCACACACGGAGGGATTTAAACTCGTCAAATCGGTGAGTTAAACACCTTCTTATTTTGCTGGTTTATCACAAGCACGCTTCACAACTAGGCTCTGAAGACAAATGATCTGAGGTCGTTGCCGGCTCACCTGTTTTTATAACCTCCACCTACATCTAATCAGATGACGTCACCTGTCGAGGTTATATATAGCCAAAAACTTTGGCGTGTTTTCACAGCATGCTTCAACGACCGGCAACGCGACAAACTGGTTCCCATAGCGTTTTCACGCAGCATCGAGTGTAGCCTTGCTAGGGAACTAAAACTGTTGTCACTGGATCTTCTAGCAGGACAATAATCCAAAGCAAATGTCCAAATCAACACAAAAAAATTACCTGACCACAGAAACAAACTTCTACCACGGCCATCGGTCCCCTCAGTCCCCTGACCTGAGCCCCTTTAAAAAGCTGCACAAGAGAGGTCCTACTGTAGCACCATGGATAACCTAGAGAAAGAGTCAGTAAAGAGGAATGGTCTCAGATACCCTACTCTGTATTCTACAACTTTATTAAGTGTTATAAGAAAGGACTCAATGCTACTTTATTGGCAAAGGAAGGTTGTACAAAGTATTAAATGCTAGTGTGTCAATAATTGTAGCACATCTGTTTTATGAGTTATTATTCATTCATTCATTCATTTTCTATACCGCTTAATCCTGTGTTCAGGGTCGCGGGGGACCTGGAGCCTATCTCAGGAGACTTCGGGCACTAGGCAGGGTACAGTACTTCGGGCACCTGGACAGGGTGCCAATCCATCGCAGGGCACACACATACACACACTCACACACCCAATCACACACTACGGGCAATTTAGGAACGCCAATTAGCCTAACCTGCATATCTTTGGGAGGAAACCGGAGTACCCGGAGGAAACCCACCAATCACGGGGAGAACATGCAAACTCCATGCACACAGAGACGGGAATCGAACCCAGACCCTGGAGGTGCAAGGCGACCGTGCTAACCACTACACCACCGCGCCGCCATGAGTTATTATGTTAGGATTAATGATT
The DNA here is from genome assembly GCA_030522415.1 of Channallabes apus. Lineage (NCBI taxonomy): Eukaryota > Metazoa > Chordata > Actinopteri > Siluriformes > Clariidae > Channallabes > Channallabes apus. Next base: position 5,708,601 of record CM060104.1, read on the forward strand.
TGCTTGTCTCTGAATAAATTGGAGTTGGATTTTTCTCATTTTTTTCAGAGATGAAGCAACTTCACTAAGGTATGAGGCATAAGGATGGAACGCCCCAACATGTACCTGTATCTTTTACTTTGATGCATGACCTAAACCAGAAGATTTTTTTTTTTTTGGAGAGAGAATGCACCCACCAGCTCATCACATGACCTCCATCCCTGCTCAAAATCACCAGATTACTAATGACACTCATCTGTTTACAATCACACTGGTCCCTTTAAATAACCCAGGCTCTCCAGATTTCCTTGTGAAGTCTTGCATCACTATTATTGCATCTGTGATTATTCCAAGCCTTAGCTTTCTGTATGTTTTGAACATAACCTGCTTTACGTTTACTGATTTAGTCTTGTCCAGTTTATGACTAGTTTATGATCACCTCAGCTGTCTAATGTCTTGACATATTTCTAAACTAAGACACAGCAGTAAGACTTCCATTTTAACAATTTTTTTTTTAAACAAAAATCAACAAAAATGCGAGCCCATGCAGGATTGTTCACTTGAAATGAACCGAAATCAATTCGCCGTCTAGGCCATGACTGTGTACTCCACTTAGTTTGAGAACGTACCATAGAAATGCTGTGATTATTAGTTAAATAATGAATGTGATTCTGTGGATAGGTACAGTATGGATAAAGTGGAATACTGTAAACCTACGAAAGGTGACTGTTAAAAAAAAAAAATTTAACACAGAAAAATATATTTTTTTATAAATATAACAAATATAAAAGTGTTAATAAGTATTGATCACTGCAAATGTCAAGTGACAATTGACATCAAAAGGAAAAACCCAATATAGTTTTTGGTCAGTAGTCATAAAACGCTTAAAGTCACTTAAAGTATTACAAAATTTTTTCAAACATAACTGAACTTTATTAAACTTTGTAACACACTGAAAGTCCCCTTTATAGCTGGCTGAGGAAGAAGACATCAGTTAATGAATATAAGAGAAAGAGAGAGATTAAGGAGTGATAAAGGCAGAGACACATGGCTGATGTCCTGCAAAATGGAGAGGAATGAGCTGGGGGAGGAGTTGAGAACGGTCTGGAGAGCAATTCCTCCATGTGTTTCTGGTTTGGCCCTCAGGAGCTCAGGGGTGGGCCACTCAACCTCTGACCCCTGAAGCCACAGGTTAGCTGTAGGCAGCGTAATAGCAGCAGGCATCCGGACAGCATCCGGCTAAGCTCAACTCGCCCTTCTTACACACATAGATTATGACATCCTACTCGCCACCAGCCAGGCAGTATTACTAACACTGTCCTCTGTGCAAAAAGCTTGCAATCAACCCATAAAAACATTAACCCCAAAAAGCCTTTTTATATATACTATCCTATCTAAAAAAAATATTAGATGATAACGGGGGGGGGGAAAAAAATGTGTAAGAAAAAACGATGATGGACAACTTAGCAAACGAACCCCTGATCCCTGTGATGAATGCTGTATTAGCTGAGCAATGCATTATTGATGCCTGGGCGAGTCTACTGCAAAATTACTATCAAATAGTGACAACTGTGCTGTTCAATTATTACTGTACGCAGTGGAATATGAAAGACTTTGATAAGAGACATAAATTCCCAAGTCTCCCCCTCAGCCGAAGAGTTAAGCAGCAACAGCCGCCTCCGTCGCGCCTCTGCCTGGACCGGGAAGTGCAATCAGTGTGTACGAGACATCGAGAGCTTGCAGCACTCAGCCTGCACACTTCTGCTAACAAGTGCCAGCGCTTAAGCCCAAGCATCTCTCTGATACCATTTGAAAGCTGTTTTCATACACAAACATTGCTACTACAATCCCTTATGAAAACACAGTGTTTAGGAAGTCCATTTGGAAAGTGTGGTATGTCTATCAAGCGTACAGTATCACTGTACTGTATAACAAATGTTTTATGCTTTATTACTAGAACATCTAAATTATAAACCCTTTTGGCATCTCAAATATAATAAAAATACTCCGTAGTAGACTTTTGGAATACTAGTAAAGTATAAAATTGGATAAACTTGTAATTTACTTAAATAGAGATATTAGAATTAAACTAAATTAATTAATTATTAAAAAATTTTCATTTTATAAGTCACAATAATAGAATTGGTCTATATTTTTCCTTTATTTATAATTTACAGGCTTGCTTACTTAATCTTTCTCTCTTACACACTCACCACAATTCGTTTGCTCACTAGGGCCTCTTTGATGTTTAACTTAATATACCCTGTATTCATAAATCAAGCAAAAAGCTAAAGTGACCTTTATAACCCTTGTGGTAAACTCACTCTATGAGAGCCCGTAAACACGTCTGATAATTTACAGTCACTAGCTTTAACGTTTGCGAGTGAAAAGGTTTCATTGTGTGTCCTGAAATTCATTTCATCCAAGAATGTTATTCATGTGAAAAGTCTAGATGATAAAATGTTCATAGAAAAGGAAAAATCGGTAAAAAAGGTCGCACTAAAAACTTTAGTTTCTCAAGGACAGCACTGAAATTGGATAGAAACATAAAAGAGTCTTAAGCTTTAGTCTTCTGTCTCTGTGATCTTCCTTTAAGAACCAAAGATCTTAGTAATTTCTCATTTCTCCTCTCCGGTTTCAGCACAAATATCACCTCATACACCGTACACAGATCTACTGACAATGCTTCTCCTGTTCATTAAAAGCCTGTGCTTATACCAAAAGATCATGCGAGAAATTCAAGGACTGAAGGTTAACAGGTGTGAGCTATAAGACATTGCAGATTAAATTTGCAATCCTGAAGTGTCATGGTATTCCTCTGTGGAAACACGGAAAAGGCTTTTAGAAGAACCTATGATTGAGGGTTTAGATGAGATCCTGTTTAGGAAGCTTAGAAACATTAACAGCCTATGGGGAATAATTGAAGAAACTTTTTTTTCCTAAAAATGTGAAGAAAGTGCCACTAGCGAAGTCAACATTTCTGGTATATATAATTTTTTTATTAATTATTTTTTTTATCTATCTATCCAGCCATCCATCCATCCATCCATCTATCTACCTATCTATCTACAAACCGGATTCCAAAAAAGTTGGGACACTAAACAAATTGTGAATAAAAACTGAATGCAATGATGTGGAGAGGGCAAATGTCAATATTTTATTCAGAATAGACCAGAAATCACGGAACAAAAGTTTAAACTGAGAAAATGTATCATTTTAAGGGAAAACTATGTTGATTCCAAATTTCACGTTGTCAACAAATCCCAAAAAAGTTGGGACAAGGCCATTTTCACCACTGTGTGGCATCTCCCCTTCTTCTTACAACACTCAACAGACGTCTGGGGACCGAGGAGACCAGTTTCTCAAGTTTAGAAATAGGAATGCTCTCCCATTCTTGTCTAATACAGGCCTCTAACTGTTCAATCGTCTTGGGCCTTCTTTGTCGCACCTTCCTCTTTATGATGCGCCAAATGTTCTCTATAGGGGAAAGATCTGGACTGCAGACTGGCCATTTCAGTACCCGGATCCTTCTCCTACGCAGCCATGATGTTGTGATTGATGCAGAATGTGGTCTGGCATTATCTTGTTGAAAAATGCAGGGTCTTCCCTGAAAGAGATGACGTCTGGATGGGAGCATATGTTGTTCTAGAACCTGAATATATTTTTCTGCATTGATGGTGCCTTTCCAGACGTGCAAGCTGCCCATGCCACACGCATTCATGCAACCCCATACCATCAGAGATGCAGGCTTCTGAACTGAGCGTTGATAACAACTTGGGTTGTCCTCGTCCTCTTTGGTCCGGATGACATGGCGTCCCACATTTCCAACAAGAACTTCGAATCGTGACTCGTCTGACCACAGAACAGTCTTCCATTTTGCCACACTCCATTTTAAATGATCCCTGGCCCAATGAAAACGCCTGTGCTTGTGGATCTTGCTTAGAAATGGCTTCTTCTTTGCACTGTAGAGTTTCAGCTGGCGACGGCGGATGGCACGGTGGATTGTGTTCACTGACGATGGTTTCTGGAAGTATTCCTGAGCCCATTCTGTGATTTCCTTTACAGTAGCATTCCTGTTTGTGGTGCAGTGTCGTTTAAGGGCCCGGAGATCACCGGCATCCAGTATGGTTTTACGCCCTTGACCCTTACGCACAGAGATTGTTCCAGATTCTCTGAATCTTCGGATGATATTATGCACAGTTGATGATGATAACTGCAAAGTCTTTGCAATTTTTCGCTGGGTAACACCTTTCTGATATTGCTCCACTATCTTTCTGCGCAACATTGTGGGAATTGGTGATCCTCTACCCATCTTGGCTTCTGAGAGACACTGCCACTCTGAGAAGCTCTTTTTATACCCAATCATGTTGCCAATTAACCTAATTACTGTTAATTGGTCTTCCAGCTCTTCGTTATGCTCAAATTTACTTTTTCCAGCCTCTTATTGCTACTTGTCCCAACTTTTTTGGGATTTGTTGACACCGTGAAATTTGGAATCAACATATTTGTCCTTTAAAATGATAAATTTTCTCGGATTAAACTTTTGATCTGTCATCTATGTTGAATATTGAAATATAAAATATTAAATATTAAAATATTGACATTTGCCATCTCCACATCATTGCATTCAGTTTTTATTCACAATTTGTTTAGTGTCCCAACTTTTTTGGAATCCGGTTTGTATATATATATATATATATATATTATATATATAATTTTTTTATTAAAAAATGTATTATTATCGGATTATCGGATACAATTTCTCCTGAGTTTCTGACAAAAAAAAAATCACAGCATTATTAAAGTCTCAATTCTGATGGGTCAGAAAGTGTTCATCACATTTTCAAATTATTGCGATCATCCCGATTTGTTAATATGTTTACACAACCCATTCATATAGACTACTAATGAATGGATAAGAAACTTTTTATTTAACAAAGAAAAATCCAGGAATCATTGGAATATCGAGTGTCAGAAATGTGTAACTCCTAGGAGTCTTCAGGACAGAGGACTTTGAGCTTTCTGGTTTCACAGTAATGTGACGAGCTGCCTTGTTGTGCTTTATTCCTAACATAAAAAAATATGAATCACAATAAAATCTATTGAGTGATCAAAGAACAACTTTTCCTCACAGAATAAATCATGGTAATGATGTATCACTAGCTCTGCCAAGAGCTAAAATACCAAAAAAAAAGTAATAACTGTGCAAAAGGCATTTAGATATGAAGTATAGTTTAGAAAAGAAGCTCTTTATTACAAGATCTTTGCCTGTGGATGTACAAATGCCCCATTGAATAGCAACCACAGTTTCAAGTAGTGCATTTGTTTTATTGCTTTTTGAGAAGTATGTTAACTGACCTAAGCACTGTGGTATCACACCTCCAGGGTTGGGAATTCAAGTCCTGCTTTTATATCTGTGTGTATAGAGTTTGTGTATACAGTTCTCCTGTGGGTTTCCTCAATGTGCTCTGGTTTCCTCCCGCAATCCAAAGACAAGCAGAGTGAGCTGATTGGCATTTCCAAATGGCCTGTAGTATGTGTGTGTGTGTGTGTGTGTGTGTGTGTGTTGATGCTTGTGCCCTGCAATGGACACCTAGTCAAGCGTCCTGAGTCCCCTGGGATAGGCAGCAGGACTCCTCTGTCCCTGTACAGGATAATCAGTATAAAGAATGAGTATATAATTATCTGACCTTTACTTATGTCTCGTACACTATTGGTCCTGTCTCTATATGCCCCATCACATAAATATAAAAATGACATGCTGTATTATTTCCTACCACGGTCACCCAGCTCATAATTTCCAACATGTCCTTCATTTCACAATGTACAACATCTGAAAACAAAATGACAATTGTGGCACTAAGAGTCCTGCCTGTTTGCAGAGACCAAATTACAAGGTCCATTCATCTAGTCATCTAGATCAAGTGTCCAGATTTCCATAGTCCAAGTCTTGTTAATGTTGCATTATATACCAGCTCACATAAAGCTTTCACTTTGCAGTTGCAGCATCAAGGAGAACACATCTTTTTTTTCCTATTCTTTTGAACACAGGCTGCCTGTGGGTTAACTGCCCTCTATTACACTGTCATCTGGCAGAAATGTGAAGTAAATTACTCTGACCTGTCTCATCCATGCTGAGGAGCTTAAAGCCAGCATCAGGTTCTCATACAGCAGGAAGCCTGAGAAAGAGAAGTGCATCCAATCGGTGCTAGATTGTCCACCAAAGCTTGACCTAACACTATATAGAGTGCCTGGCTAATTTATTTATAACATTTATCTTCATCCAGCTGCATCTATTTCGGCCTCAGATCTTGTATTAAAGATGGAAGATCATCCAGTCTTCTCCAGCACATCCCAAAATTTTTTAAGGGTTATTGTTAAAGGTCAGGTGTTAAAGGTCATGTGTGAAAAATATTTCTCATGCTCTCAGAACGACTTCTTCATAATTTGAGGCTGATTAATTTTGCCATCCTGGAATATGCCAGTGCCATGAGAAAAGCAAAACTCCATTGATGTGATACATTAATCATTTCTCCGGGAATCATTCAGTACATTCAGGTCATCAGCTGACTTCATTTTATTTGCCATATAACATTGCTGAGCCGAGACCTGACCAACTGAAGCAACCCTGGATTATAACACTGTATGCAGAGGCTTGTACTGTGGGTAGTATGCATGATGCATTACTACAGTATGCAGTTTGCATTGCTTCATTAGTTTCCCTTCTTACCCTGACGCACCATCGCTCTATAATAGGGTCAATCTGGACTCATCAGACCACATGACCTTTATCCATTGCTTTAAAGTTCACCCTTTACACTCTCTAGCAAACTGAAGACTTTTTTTCAGAATACCTGAATACAAGTGGTTTTCTTATGCCTACACAGTTCCCCCCCCCCCCCTTTTTGTTTGCTTAAGGTTGTTAGTCATGGTAAATGTGAATCCAGAGCTTATCCTGGGAATACCGGGAATGAGGTTGGAATACAGAACGACTCCTTCTGGATGGTGTACACTGTCACACACTCTTATTTACACCTATTGACAATTTTGAATAACCTGCACACACACAAACAAAAACAAAACATAACAACCATCAAAGGTTTTCAGTTGTATATTCATTCATTCATTTTCTATACCGCTTAATCCTGTGTTCAGGGTCACGGGGGACCTGGAGCCTATCCCAGGAGACTTCGGGCACTAGGTGGGGTACACCCTGGACAGGGTGCCAATCCATCGCAGGGCACACACACATACACACACTCACACACCCAATCACACACTACGGGCAATTTAGGAACGCCAATTAGCCTAACCTGCATATCTTTGGACTGTGGGAGGAAACCGGAGTACCCGGAGGAAACCCACCAAGCACAGGGAGAACATGCAAACTCCATGCACACAGAGACGGGAATCGAGCCTGGCCGGGGAATCGAACCCAGACCCTGGAGGTGCAAGGCGACAGTGCTAACCACTACACCACCGCGCCGCCCCTCAGTTGTATATATTACTTTAAAAAAGTGAACTGTTAGTTTAACATATTATTGCAGGATTAGTTTTGTTAAAGAAATGAAAGCAGCAATATGATCTTACATAATGAGCTTAACAATCGTATCTGTCAACGTGATTGTGCACCTATATGATCATATTGTTTTAAGATCGCACGATTCTTTATTTAATTACTTGTTATCTAAAGCATCCAGATTTGAGAAACCATTAAAAAAAAAACAACAACAACTTTAGATCATAATCACGATGAACTCAGATGATGATAATTTGATATTGCGTAATTCATGTAAATAATATTTTCAAAGTGGACTTCACAAATTCGAGTCAAATTTAATAAACTTCACTGTGTCCAAAACCAAGTATACTGTATGAATGAACCCATTTCTTATATCTCCATAGATGAATACCATGTAATGGCATGAATTACAGTAATAAACATTTCTTTATTATTCCTTTATACAGTTCTAGTGGATAGCAGCAATTCTTCAGGAACCTAATCAAAAATGCTGCATTGGCCAAACTGCAGCTGAGGTTTTCCGATGCAGAATGCACCAAACTAAACAATATCACGGCCGTTGACTTCTTTTTAGCAAGAAGCTAATATCCACATTAGCTCATGATATTGCTACATATACTATAGCTGGGCGGCGCGGTGGTGTAGTGGTTAGCGCTGTCGCTTTGCACCTCCAGGGTCTGGGTTCGATTCCCCGGCCAGGCTCGATTCCCGTCTCTGTGTGCATGGAGTTTGCATGTTCTCCCCGTGCTTGGTGGGTTTCCTCCCACAGTCCAAAGATATGCAGGTTAGGATAATTGGCGTTCCTAAATTGCCCGTAGTGTGTGATTGGGTGTGTGAGTGTGTGTATGTGTGTGTGCCCTGCGATGGATTGGCAGCCTGTCCAGGGTGTACCCCGCCTAGTGCCCGAAGTGTCCTGGGATAGGCTCCAGGTCCCCCGCGACCCTGAACACAGGATTAAGCGGTATAGAAGATGAATGAATGAATGAATACTATAGCTGTAATTGGTTTGTGTATTGATAGGTTTAAATAAGGCATTATTATAAAGCTTTGCATTGTTTGGAAGCACAATGGAGATTTTCTTTCACTGGTTATATAGTTTTGGTTAATCATTTCCACAAACGCCTGACAAAATGTCAGTGTAAAGTTCATTCAGTGTACCACTAGAAATTAATATGAATACTTATAATATTAGCTTCATCTTTATGAGGGTAGCTGTATTTCCTTCACATCCTCATCATCTGATTTTCTGATGTGTATAAACCAAAGAGCTGTTTGCATATTTACTTAATTGATTTTTACAGCCTTTAAATCTTAAAAAAAAAAAAAAAAAAAAAAAAAGCATGCTTTTGGCAGTTTGTTTTCTGGCTTTGAAGTGTGCATCTTGGAAGGGAGTGCTGCGAAACAGTATGCAAATCATCATTCAGGGCTTTAATGCACTCCTTTATGAAATCAGTAATATCACACAAGGGATTCTCACTGACACATGTACATGATATTGATTTCGTGACTTAATCGTGTGCCAAGGTCCCCCTTTGCAGCATAGGTTGACAGTTTCCACCCCATATCTTAACTCACACTTCCATAATGCCAATGTACTAGCACATCCACTCATGCCAGTTTATACTGTACACACAGTAACCAGTAAGCCAAGTGGTGTTTCACTTTCGATGAAGGCAATTAATATGTGTAATACAGTATATATGTAATCATGTATGTGTCAGTTTAATGCAGATACACACTATAATGCAGGTGTAACCCCAGTTGTGTCCATGGGCTTGGAAACAGGTGTTCTTTTACAAGAAGCTTTATGTGGGTCATGGCATTAAACAGAATAGAGTGAAAACAGGATGCTCATTTGTTCCCGCATCACTAGGACATTGATGGAAATGGGAGGAAAAGGAACAGAGAAGCAAAAAGCATTCAAAAAGGCCTCTAGCCCAAACACACACCAAGCCCGGCCTGAAAATATCTAATGATCTAATTAATTCTTAAAAATGTATGTGCCGGGTTCCTATTCCTAAGGCTCCTAAAGTGGCTGCACTAAAATCAGACACTTGCACAACATTCAGTTGATAGAGTAGAGAAAGAGAGAAAGAGAGAGAGAGAGAGAGATGAGAGAAAGATGAGAGAAACACCACAGATGTGAGTCGTAAACAGAGCTTGCCTAATTACCGAGAGTCAGTGCTTTAGCTTGCTCGTTTTTGCAGCCACAAAGGAAAGAGAAAACACGCTGATCGCAAAAACCACAGCACAACAGTAGGTGCACAAATCAGCCAACCTATAAAATTTTCATGTTAATAGACCAGACTGTCCAATAGTGTAAAGGAAAGTGCATGAGAAACATTTACAATCCAGCCCTAAGAATAAGAGATACATAGATTACTCATATTAGTCTGTCCTGTTCATATCGAATCAAAGTAAAGATAGCAGAGCAACCTGAATGCAACATTCAAAAAGGTCCCACTGTGACTCATTCATTCATTCATTCATTCATCTTCTATACCACTTAATCCTGTGTTCAGGGTCGCGGGGGACCTGGAGCCTATCCCAGGAGACTTCGGGCACTAGGCGGGGTACACCCTGGACAGGGTGCCAATCCATCGCAGGGCACACACACATACACACACTCACACACCCAATCACACACTACGGGCAATTTAGGAACGCCAATTAGCCTAACCTGCATATCTTTGGACTGTGGGAGGAAACCGGAGTACCCGGAGGAAACCCACCAAGCACGGGGAGAACATGCCAACTCCATGCACACAGAGACGGGAATCGAGCCTGGCCGGGGAATCGAACCCAGACCCTGGAGGTGCAAGGCGACAGTGCTAACCACTACATCACCGTGCCGCCCCCACTGTGACTATTTAAAAAAAAAAAAAAAAAAAAAAGAAGCAAGACTAACATCACACTGTATCCTAGCTGTTGATCCCCAATAACAAGAACCACACTTCACAACTTCAGAGAATCATTTCCTAGTGGCTACAGTTTCCACATCAGGGGGGAAAAAAACATTCACCTCATATTGATCTCCTTATGGAAGTAGGTTGGAAGAGAAATCCAAAGCTCTATTGTTCATTCCATTATATTTAATCTCATTCATATAAGTTTAATCGACTAACCCACACCAGCTGTCAACCCAGACAAATGGTGTTCCTGTTGAAATCCCAGATTAGCGCATTAAAACGGAGACTGCAATTTTCTTCAGCGAGGAAGTAAGTGACTTCCAAAAGACAGGATAAAAGAGACAAAGTGACATTGCTCTCTCTTCAGGAATCAAAATAAATCTGAGCCAGCGTGACCAATTTAACAATTTAGATTAAAAAAAAAAAAACACACTGGTGGCCTCATGTGCCGTGGGCTCAGTGCAGTTTAAGCCAAACTAAGAGAAGCACTGATGACCTTGTCCTAGTTCATCATTAAAACTGCTCTGGGCCACTCTGTGTATCCTGTCGATAACCTATTATAACATGATGGAGGAGTGCACTGGCTGCTGCACTGCCATGACGTTCAATTAATAGAAAGCAGGGGATGTGGACCGCGAGATCCCAAAATGACTGTGACGGAGCAGGCAAGTAAAGATGACCAAAGGAAAGTAGAGGAAGTGAAAGAGAGAAAAGGAGGGAAAGAAGGAAATAAAGGAAGGAAGGAAAGAAGGACTTTTGACGGAGCACTCATTGTTAACCAACAAAGTATGGACTTGATACAAAATTATTCATTCATTCATTCATCTTCTATACCGCTTAATCCTGTGTTCAGGGTCGCGGGGGACCTGGAGCCTATCCCAGGAAACTTCGGGCACTAGGCAGGGTACACCCTGGACAGGGTGCCAATCCATCGCAGGGCACACACACATACACACACTCACACACCCAATCACACACTACGGGCAATTTGGGAACGCCAATTAGCCTAACCTGCATATCTTTGGACTGTGGGAGGAAACCGGAGTACCCGGAGGAAACCCACCAAGCACGGGGAGAACATGCAAACTCCATGCACACAGAGACGGGAATCGAACACGGACCCTGGAGGTGCAAGGCGACAGTGCTAACCACTACACCACCGTGCCGCAATACAAAATTATAATTCCTAAAAATAAATACTGGCTAAAGATGCAAATTACTTATAAACCTATAACAAGCTTTTAGACAATTCTTGGTTCCATCAAAACAGTTGTTAATTGAAATAATGCAATGGATTGTAAAAATTGGTCAAAAAAGGAAATCCAACATGGAGCATGGAATTATTTTTCTTTTCTTTTTTTTTTTTGAGTAAGATGTATATAAAATTTGATTTTGGTATTAACAAAACGATGACAGAAGTTAAACAGAACCCAGTACTAAGACCTAAATGGATAAAAATTATGTTTCAGAGGCAAAAAAAAAAGCAATCATGACGTATAGACGGTTGGATGAAAGTGCTATTCGGTGATGAATAAAAAAATCTGCATTAGTCAAGGAGATGATGCTATAATGTTTGTCTGGTACTGTTCTAATAAAACATATAAAGATGTCAGTCTGGAGAAAAACAAATCTAAGTATCCCACTGATTTATTATACATGTTGCATGTCAAGTAAAGGACCAGAGCAGATGGTTGTACATTTTCTCATTTCAGCAATAGAAAATAGGTTTGAAAGCGTCAGAAATTGTCATCTGAAATTGTCTTTATCTGCACTACTCTTAATCTTAGAGACTGTTGTGTCTCAGCCAAAAATACCTAAACACCTAGATCAAACTTCTGCCCTTATTCTAATATTCAATTAGAAAATTACCTGAAGCTTTTGACTGGTATCTTCATAACATTATGCACTACGCTGCTCCCAGGATTGGCTGGCTGGATACTGGCATGAAACAGGCTGGTGAATATGTACTTTTTTATCTTAATACTTAATATTAACATTAACAGAAGACTTCAAGAACAGTACAGTGATGCATCTCATCTCTTTTCAATGGTGCAAACGTTTTTTAAAGAATGTCCGTGAATGACGATCCTGGCAGAGCCCACTGCAGTTGTTTCCATGGACATTAAGCAAGTGGAACGCCTGATTCGTGAAAAATAATAATTAACTTGTCACCAGCCTGCGGGACACACACATCTGGCTGTGCAAACTGTACACACAATGATTCACAAACACCATTTGCACATTACAGGAACTCAACTGGGAGTGATTGTCATATCACCATACAGTCCTGACCTTGTTCCAAGCCATTTCCATGTGTTTGGGTAATTAAAGGAGTTCCTGGCAGGCTAGTGTTTCAGACGTGAGACAAGCAGTCCGAGCATGGCTGAGAAATGTACAGAGGAAACTTTCTACCTTTTTGATATCCAAGCACTAGTATATACACTGATATAAGTACCTTAGTGTAGTGGAAGATTATATCGAGAAATTAAGCTAGTTTTTAAGTACATAAAACTGTATTCCAGTTACATATACAGTAGGTTCCGTTGTGGATATGGAGGTTGCCAGAAGATGAAGACCCATCAATGTTTTAGCAAATCGAAAAATAAAAAGCAATGCTGTGACAAATCTCTGGTTCTAGCTAGCAAACGAATAAATAAACAAACAACCAAATACATTTTTTAAACAATGTACTAGAAGCCTGCAGTGTGTCAGTTGTTGATGCACAAAAGCAGGAGCTACACTTAATATCTCCAGAAACTATTATACAATAATGAAGGTTACAAAACATTTTGTTCAGGGTCCTACGTAGTTTCTCGTTGATCTCTTAATGCAACTGGGTTTAATCGGACGTTATAGACTTTTGAAATCGCATAGGTCTCATTAAAAATCAGCCCTGCAGGGCTCACCAAGGTTGCTTTTCTTTCTTTAAAAAAAAAAAAAAGAGCAATTGCTCTTGCTTCTTGCCTCAGCAGTAAGTCTCTGCTGATATGCCTGCCTGACTGACAGCTCTCACCTCACTGCTGGCAATCACAATACGCAACTACAACCTGCACGCACACACACACACGCACACTTCACCAGTTCACAACCCTTTCTGTAACTATGTCTGCCTGCTCTCATACTAACACTGATTTAAAGAGACGCGAACACCTCTCCAGGGCTTCATTTACAACCAAAAAAGACCAGTTTGCTTCTTTGCAAAGATGTAACCTGCAGTCATTTATCCCCTCCAAATAGCCGAATGCGTTCAGCCCAGTCAACACACACATACACACATAGTGTCGTTTTCAGACTGTCTTAGTGTGAGGTGAAATCTCCTGTGGACATTTCTATAATGGCTGTCTATATAGAATGTGAGCACAGGATCACAGGCCAGTCTCCAGGCTAAAACACAAAGCAGATGGGAGAAGAACTAATTGTACAAACTAAACAAATCTAATGAGACGTTGGTGGTCTGTTGAGCCTATGGGCTTACCGGAATTCCTTCTGTCATCTAAACGTGACATCTAAAGGGCACACCGGCGGAGAAACATTCGAGTTATAAAAATGGACCCTGTTTTCTTATATTATTATCATCTGTTTCCAGTTTCATCATATGCTCCATGAAGGTTAAGTTTTGTGCTGTGTGTGCATGTGTTCTGGTAGCTTAATAAACCAAATAATCCTCCAGGAATGACTGCGTGGCTGAGCATCTTCTTGGATGCTGAGTGAGTGACACATCTAATCAGCTGCCTCTGGCTCCCTCACACATACAGCAAAGGAAAAAGCATTCTGTTTTCATACTAAATAGATATCACTCTATTCAAATACATCATCTCATGAATATAGCCATCCAGTTGTACCACATCTGCTATAGTAGTCAAATGGTGTAAAATCCATTGTCTTAAAAAAAAAAAAAAAAAAAATATATATATATATATATATATATATATATATATATATATTTTGTTCACCTTTAAAATGTATTCCATGTTTTTACAAATAGTATTTCTGTTGTGTTTTTCCAGTAATCGCTTGATCGTGGCATCCTAATGCAAAGTTTGTATCACAGTTCATTACGAAGATCTGGAACTGATTTGATGGTAATGCCATCAGCTTTTTCAGCATCATATTCCTGCGTTTCAACCAGTTACATGACATTTCAGAATGTTTTTACATTTAATCTATGGCATTTTTACATTTACATTTTGTTTTTTGTTTTAAAAAATGTTTTATTCAGGTTTTCTTTGAGGACAGGCACTTAGGATGCCCTGCAACCTAATGGCTGGGTATGGGTACCCTAGTAAAAAAAAAAAGTATGCTAAGTATATTAAATCCTAGCGAGCCAAAGCATACTTAAATGTACTTGCAGCCAGACTAATGACTAGTATACTTGAAGTTTGCTATTTTGGAACAACTAATTTTGTACTAAGTGTATTTAAGTTGTAATTAAACTGTACAAAAGCACAATTTTAAGTGTATTAAGTATACTTTTGTGTGCTAAAGTGGAACAACTTTAAGTATACTTTAGTACACTTAAAGTATATGGCTGTGTGTGTACTAACGTACATACCTGACAGTATTCATTCATTCATTCATTCATTTTCTATACCGCTTAATCCTGTGTTCAGGGTCGCGGGGGACCTGGAGCCTATCCCAGGAGACTTCGGGCACTAGGCGGGGTACACCCTGGACAGGGTGCCAATCCATCGCAGGGCACACACACATACACACACTCACACACCCAATCATACACTACGGGCAATTTAGGAACGCCAATTAGCCTAACCTGCATATCTTTGGACTGTGGGAGGAAACCGGAGTACCCGGAGGAAACCCACCAAGCACGGGGAGAACAACACATTAACAACAACACATTAGACAATACAAACTATAGCTTAAAGTATGTACTTAATGACAAATTACCTAACAAAAACCGTTACATTTACATCTTGCCGATGAAAAAAAAAATAACGATATGAATAAACGCACGCGATGATGCAGCTTCTGCCGTTAATTCAAACTAGAAACGGAGGACTGGGGAGCCAATCAGAGAACGGACAGTCCGAATCTGCCCGCCGCCAGTCTCTGATTGGCTGGTGGGCGCAACGATTCTAATCGCCGGTTGGCTGGAGTTCTAACGCTGCTGCAGTTGCAAGAGTGAGAGAGTGCAAACATAAATTTTCTTGAACGGCGAAAGTGATTTTCAGCGCACAAAAACGAGTTGTGAGATGAGATCGCGCGTGCGAGGGAGAGATTCAGCGTGCAAAAACAAGTCTAAAAGCGCGCGAACGAGAGAGTAGTGCACTAAATATAAGTACATATTAATAAGTACATTTAAATTTAACTGAGACTACCATGTATTAAAAATTGTATTCTAATGTATACTTTCTGTACATTTGTACAAAATGATTATTTCGAGCATATTTTTTAAAAATATACCAAAATATATTGAAAAACAAGTTTAAATAAGTATACTTTGGAAATTAGACCAACCTTTTACTTAAAGTATATTTTCCAATAATATGTTTTTGGAACGTGTACTATAATACAATTATTTTGAAGTATATTTAAAGTTTAATTCCAAAAATTTGGTAAAAGCATGATGTTAGTATACTTTTTATATATTAACTGATGGTACAACTTTTTGTTAGTATATTTGCAGTGTATTATCGAGGATTTCAATACACTGTATTTGTAATACACTAAAATGCATTTTTTTTTTCACTGGGTTATACGACTCAACCTGGGCATTCTGTAGGCTGTAGCCTCTCACTGAGCCATCAATGCCCTCAAAGTTTCCATCAGCCCATGGAGACAAACGAGGAAAAATTATACAAACACTTATAATGGCATGAGAATAAGCATTGGATGGGTAGAGCCTTTCTACTTAAAAGTCATGCACTGGATGAAACTTGGCCCTCCATTAACAGTTTTAACAAGAAGTTGCCCAAGTAGGTGCCCAAAAAGCTAACACTTTTTTTCCATCCTTTCTCCATTTCTTCACAAAAGGTTTCTGGACATGTAATAGATGCTGAAAGGCTTCTAGAACCGAAGACATCTTCGGCTTCTGCTGGTCACAATGAGAGAGGTACTCTTTTGAATGACTGAGTCTATGTGGGAGGCAAAAGGTCACGTGGCCCTTATTATACCTACAGTACACTTACCACACATCTGAGAGACACCAGGGACAAGAAGGAGGACTGGAAGATAATTGGGGGCTTGAGTCACAGAAAGGGCACTAGACCATGACGAGGGGGGTTTGATTGAGATATGGCTTTGTTGTGAGCACGAGCCTTGCCACTACACCTCCTCAGTGCCCTGGACCTCTTGCTTCACTGGAGATAATAATGCACGATAACTACTGTAGGCACATAACGGATGGAAAGTGCATGAGCGAACTGGCGAGGTTCGCTAGCTCAAACTATGTGCAGTGATTATTTACAGTGTGAATCTTCTCAGCATTCAGACAGTATGGATTATTTCCAGCCAGATGCAAATCTAATAAGGACTCATTCTGCATATTTGTTTATGCAGAGCTCATTTAAGAGGAACATGTGCATATTTTTCTTTATTATATTTGCCTCACAGTCTCGGTGCTTTTGTTTTTCATCACAAATTTCCCTCAGCCTCCAACCTCCATTCCATATCACCCCAGGCAAGCACTACATGCAAAGTGTTTTCTGCATTCCCGGAAAGATAAAGTTGTTCCTCGCAAGGATTTTCTAACTTTTATGGCCGCTGTGCTACCTGGAGGGGGGCGAATAAAGCGCTTGTAGGAACACAGCATGGAGAAGCCTCTGCGCATTCAGCACACAAGCCATTATCAGTGTTTACTAAGGCAATGCAGGCACCACAGGGATGGTCTTTATGGGGATTAGAAGACTGCCCTGGAGTCCTGAAGAAGCACATGGCATGCTAATGCTAGTCTGGGTAATGGAGCAGGACAAACTGTTAACCCCCTGCACTCTATGAGCAGGTTGTTAATTAAATGGTACCTGACACTGGAGTGAATCAACCACATCATGTCTGCCATCTGTAACCGCACATATACGCGAATAGAGTTTGTCCTGAGCCGTGGGTGTAGCAGAGTTGGATATGCAAGACACTTGAAAAGCAAATTAGTTGACCAGGTTTCGTATGTTTACACAAACACAGACTGTATTACATTTCAGGAATACAATGGTTCCTGACATAATTACCTCCCAAAAGACGAGTGTGTTGGCTTGTTTTTACCAGGTACGTTTGGGGAGACCATCCTTGCACTCTACAAACTACAAAGTAAACCTGCGACCAATGAGACGTCCAGATTTTTCACCATTCGACTAACTCCACTATGCTGTTGAACTGTGTTATAGTGACAGATCTGTTCCAGTAACATTAAACATTTTGGCAAACTGAACATAAAGTGACAATGAGGAGATTCTCACACATCCACACTTCCAATTATTTTCTTTTCTATTATTATTATTATTATTATTATTTAATTTTATTTTTATTTATTTTATTTTTTTAATTAATTTATTATTATTTTTATTTTATTTTATTTATTTTTTTTATTATTATTATTATTATTATTATTATTTTATTTATTTATTTTTTTGTTAAATTTCTTTAATTTTTGTGAAGCTGCTTTGAGACAATGACCATTGTTAAAAGCGCTATATAAATAAAATTGAATTGAATTGAATTGAATTGAATTGAGATAACGGCTGCACCACTATAAAAGATTAGAGACCTGCATAGTTCTGTGTTATGGAATTCTGCAATTAGAAATTTTTATTAAAATGGCAAAAATTCTGAATGAGAGTATTGTTTTATAAGCCGAATGTTGAACTGAAATACATTTTCGAGGCTTGTTAAATAGCAATCAAAAATACAAAGTGAATCACAGGCTTAAAGGTGTGATTGGAAATTGTGAAATTCTAAATGCAAGTTATCGGGATGTTATTTCAAAAGTACGTTTTAATACTTTTTTAACATACTTCATTTTAAATGTTTAATCACAAACACACATGGGAAATTAATTTAAAATTGATTTCTGATCAAAATTCAATTTCACATGACTCAACCATCTATTGTCTACACTGCTTGTCCTTTTCTTTATTCTGTGTTGGATCACAGGGGACTCCTATACCAGAGATCTCATGGCACTACAATGGGTACCAACCCATTGCAGGGCACATTACTTCCAGCTATTTGAAAGCACCAGTCAGACTACACCATAGGACACCAAGAGGACCAGAAGGAAACCCACCAAGCACAGAACTTCACACTCACAGACCATAGGTGAGATTTGAACCCCAGCCCTAAAGGTAAGCGGCATCAATGTTAACCATGAAGCCACCATGCTGCTTTCATATAATTTACATTATTTATTTATTTGTTTATTTTGAATTCAAATTCCTAAGAGTGTGATAATACTCTGTACACTCATTAAGCTAACTAACTGTATACATACACTACCGTTCAAAAGTTTTAGAACACTTGCAAATTTCTTTTTTTTTTGTTTAGTGATTTATTTTCTACATTCTACAACAATACTGGGGATTTCAAAACTGTAAAATAACACATATGGGATTAGGTAATTACGTAACAAAAAGAAAAACAACAGTTAGTTGTTATTTTAAGACACCGAGGTCAGCCTTTCTGTAATAGTTCCTGCAAGAACAATATCGTCAAGTGCATTTGCAAAATCCGTCCAGCACCATAATGAAACTGTCTCTCATGAAGACCGTCCCAGGAGGACGAGACCAAAACCTACCTCTGCCGCAGACGAGAAGTTCATTTAGAGTTATCAGCCTGAAAAATGACCAAGTAACAGCACCTCAGATTAGAGGCGTTATGAAGTAGCAGACAGAAGTAGCAGAAACATCTCAATATCAACTGTTCAAAGGAGATTAATGCATTTTTGGACGCCTTCAGCAAAACTTTACAATGTAGTAAGAAATTAAAATCAGGAACGATCATGGAGTACAGCCATTTTCATAATTATCAGTTCCATTTTCTGCAAAGAAAACCGCCATGAAAGAGGCTTGCATGATTCCTGGTTTTACATGGCGGAAAGAATTTTAGAAGTACACCAAATGCTAGACATTCTGGTAAATATGAAGACTGATGAGCATGGTGTAGGTGAATATGATATATAATTAAGAGTCACAGATTTTCCTTGGCTTGTCATGAGCCATAACCTGTAACGCCTCTGAAATCAGAAAACAATCCCTGCTCCCTGACTGTAATCACAATCCAAGTCAACTGCCCTCTCCTAATGACGCGTGTGGTCCTGACATACAAAAATAAACCCTTGAGTCTCACAC
Source organism: Channallabes apus (assembly GCA_030522415.1). Classification (NCBI taxonomy): domain Eukaryota; kingdom Metazoa; phylum Chordata; class Actinopteri; order Siluriformes; family Clariidae; genus Channallabes; species Channallabes apus. Next base: position 5,728,307 of record CM060104.1, read on the forward strand.
AAAGACGGTATATACTGGTGTGGAGAAGGTATTTGAGACACCCAAAGCATATGTCCCTGGTGATTTCCAGGTGGGTAAATACTGCTGATTTAACCAAACAAACAGTGAGTGTAGGCTCACATTTTAGATCCTGATTAATAAAGTAAACCTGGCATGACCCAACCGACTTCATCCAAACTTATGCTTGTAATTAGTTGGCTTCATCCTAATATTTACACTAACTCTGTGTCAGTTTAGCCAACATGTCACAATTTATTCATATTGGTGGAGTGAATATAGCCATGACTGTACAGTTCTTCTGTTCGGTGCATCAATACTATGATTACGTGACCACCAAATTACTGAAAAACTAAACAAAAGACATTTTTCAAAACAATGTCACAAATTGTTACCACAAGATCATCTAATCAGATATACAGTAAAACAATACACTTATGTGATTCACTAAATTACTGCTTAAATGTTATATAAACCAAAAATATGAATGCAACCAATCCAATCTACAGGAATGTGTAAGCAAGTGAGGGGTAGCTCAGGGATTAAGGCATTGGACTACTGATTGGAAGATCAAAGGTTCAAACCCCAGCACCACCAAATTGCTGCAATTGGGCCCTTGAGCAAGGCCCTTAACTGCTCAGAGGTAAAATGCAATAAAAATGTAAGTTGCTTTGGATAACGGGCGTCTGACAAAAGTCAATGGCGTAAATGTATGGTGTAAAAAACATCAAGCGATGGGAAAGTGCCAGATGTGACACATTAACAGTTCAGGTGACCCTTGATGGGATTTCATTCCATCACAGGGCACAAGCACACACACACACACATACTACGATCAATTGGGGAACGCCAATAACTGTATGTTATCTGCATGTTTTTGGATGGTGGGAGGAAACCAGAGCATATAGACAAAATTCACCAAGCATGAGGAGAACATACATACTACATGAACACGTACCCGAGGTGGGAATTGAACCGTTGACCCTGGAGGTGCAAGGCCACAGTACAAAAAAAAAAAAAAAACACCATCGTGTTGCCTGTTAATATGACAACCGACTTTTTTTTTTGGTCTTATTAACGTTTAAAGACAGATCATTTGAGGCTGGTGAGGTAAGGGTTTTGTTTTTAAGCCAATAAACAAAGAGTTGTACAATGTGAATTATGAAATGAAAATGTGAATTTTTAGATACAGATGGGCAATACATAGTATACTATTTTTATAATAATTTTATTACAGTATGCTTTTATAGCATATTTTTGACATCTGTATTAGCAGAAACACCAAATGCATATCAGAGTTGGTGGAGGATAGAACAAAAAATATCATACAATAATATTTGAAAATATTTCTGCAATACATGAAATGTTGTGTGTCGTGTTTATTTCACTCCAATTTACTGACGGGCCTTAAGCTGTATAACCTTTTAATATACCCTGCATGTCAGATCTAACTTGTCTTAAAGCATCTTGCCATCACAGTTTGGATGTAATAGAAGTCTGCAGAGAGCCAGCTTAGTTGTAAAAAAAAAAAAAACATATCAGTATCAGTACCAGATCAGCAGCAGGTAGCATCCAATTCCCAGATAAAGTGGGATTGGTCCCTGTCTAACTGCAACTAACAAGTAGATGATTGGATATTAGTCCATTATAGCATCAGTCTGTTTTTTATTTTTTGTAATATTTTACTTTTTGTAATCTCTGAATTTAAATACCAGGCTTTAACTGTGCAACTCATGTACTATCTAGTTATTTAGTCGCATATGAATACATATATATATATATATATGGATACTATATTATTTGTAATGAATATCATGTGCTGTCAAAATTCTATTTTTGGCCATATTACTTTCAAATGTTACCAAAGATTGTGTAATTTATTGAAATAGTAGGTTATAGTAGAGCAGTAGCACAAAAGCAGTATGCAGTTTTAGGCATGGTGCTTCCTGTTCTGATTGGATAACAGCTGCCAAACCATAGGCTGTTCTGGTGCCAACCGGTAAGTTATTTAACAGCTTCTTTATTACTAGACAAACGTTTTATGTTGTTTTTTTTTATTTTATTTTATTATGTTGTCTGATTTCCTGGGAAAACTACTCATCTGTAATGGTGCATTAATTGTGTGTTTGCTTTCATTACCAGCTGGGACAGATGGGCTGCCAGTTTGACCAGCTCAGCCTGTGTTTTGGCAGCAGGTCAGACCAGCAGCAGGGATGTTCCTGGCCATGGCGACAGAAGGCAGAAGTGCAGACTTACCTCTGGCATTTAGGATTTTCACCACCAGCTGTGTGGAAGAAGTTAGCTGATGCATTAAGTAGACTCGGCCAGTTTCCCTCTCCACGCGCACTGCTGAACCCGCTTCCGGTGACAGCGACTCGAAACGCTTCTCCTCGAACTTCTGATCCGGGACAGTGAAGATCACATCTCCTGCTTCGGCGTACTCTGACAGCGCTACAGTATAGCTGAGCTCCTCAGAAACAGCTCTCGGGGTTCTTGCAGTCTTTTCCTTGGCTGGTTGAAAGGTTCGCGCGCTGGTGACTCGGATGTGCAGCTGCAGCGGCTCACTCAGCAGCGCCGCGTCTCCGTGATCCCTCGCGTAAATCGGGACGGTCAGGTTAGCGGGCGCGCGGACGGAGCGCACCAAGACAACTTGGCCGCTTTTAGGAATCACGTGAATGTTTGGGTTTGGAGCCGAAAAGAAGGTGATCGCGGCGTTTCTCCCGGCATCCCTGTCCCGCGCGCTCAGGAGGAGCAGCTCGCTGCCTACCGCCGTTAATTCATCAATTTCTATGCGCTCGGCTGAAGTGAGGAACTGCGGCGGATTGTCGTTTTTATCCAGGACCTCGATGTTTATAGCAACTGCGGGTTGCAACGCGCATCCTGGTAAAAGCGCACTCACTTCATACTTCGCCTTGAGTTCCCTGTCCAAACTTTTCGCGGTTTTCAGGAGAAACCCCGTTTCTGATGAGGACAGAAGTGAGAAATCCGATGCGTTTTCCCCGCGTAAAGTGCTCCCGAGTCCCGACGAGCCTGACTCTCTGCATTCGTGTCCGAAATGCAAAACTACAGAGCCGACACGCGCGTTTTCCTCAACTTGCCCATAATAAACCACAGGATTTGCCACCACGACAGAGAATGAAAGGAAAACAGCGAGAAATCCTGCATCCTTACATCCTACAAGTTTCATCTCTCGTCGACGTGTCTTCATGTTTAAAATATTTCTGTCACTTTCCATTACAAACACAACCTTCTCATCAATAAACCAATTATATCTAGATTGTAAACTTTTTTTTCACTCAGTATACACAACAGAAATTCTTGGTAAAATTTAACAATGAAATAGTCCGTAAAAAAAAAAAAAGTAATAAAAAAAAAATCAGTGTTCAAAATGAAAAGACATGGTGGTTTGCGTCTCTCCGACCGGCATCATTCAACTCTGAGTTGCAGCATCCCCTGGTCCACAGCAGCTCAGGCTCCATGTGGTCCACAGCCCAGCCCACAACCTGTCAACCAATCACAACGCACGAGGGCTAGACCTATCGGTTTAGCCACGCCCACACGATTGGAAGAGGAGCTGATTCATTTAACATGCACCGTGCGAGCGTTACGGCTCGAGTTTCACTGCCGCCTTTTAAACGGTCACATCCTCATATTACTGTCCGCTCTTTAAAGAGCCGTGGGTCCATAAAACAAACTCAGGACATCTTCAGTTACACGCTAAAAAATGCTGGAATGGTAAGAGGCTATTCTCTTTAAACCATAACAAAGACTATATAAACCTGAGTTTAATTTAAAAAATTAAAAACGATGGTTGATGAGTTAGATCTTTATGTGATTACAGTTCTTATAAAATAAAATTGATGGGGAAATACCTTGTTCGTCATGTAACCTGTAGAGTTTCTCCCAGTGAGAGAACTGAAGAAGGGTTTTAGAGGGTGGCACAAAAGTCTGCATCCATAGACTTGATCCTTACATGAATTTTAATATTTTTCTCTTTTTTTTTTAGAACAGAACTCATTCACATGTTCAACTAGGCACTACAAAATGGACATCAGTCCATTGCAGAGTACCATGCAGACCTATTCACACCTAGGAGCAATTTAGAATAGAAATTCACATGTCATGCTGTCAGATTGGAAGGTTACTGGTACCCCGCCTAGTGCCCGAAGTCTCCTGGGATAGGCTCCAGGTCCCCCGCGACCCTGAACACAGGATTAAGTGGTATAGAAAATGAATGAATGAATGGTTAACTCAGCAAAACACACACAAATACAAGATAGCATGGAAAATAGTAGGGATAGACACTAACACAAGCTTAGGCTTTAAACCAGAACACAGAGGTAGCAAGTTAACCATTCCACCACTGTGCAATCCCACTGAGAGATTAAATTTAGTGGAATAATTGTAAGATATGAAACTGTGCTTGGAAATGTTTGACATTCCTTATGCATGTTAAAATGCTGGCTTTTGAAACAAAATTGACAATCTTAAACTTGCCTGTGGAAGTGAAATTTTTTTTATACTTATTTACATAGTCAATTAATTAAGATACCTTTCAGCAAAGATCTGTGCAGATATTTTTCACATTTGATTCCAGAATAAATAAACACATACTGTAGATTCATACTATTACTTTCCCAGTTCATGTGTCAGTAAGGATCTGCAATATGAAGAAACATCAAGTTATTAATTAAATTGTACATCTTTAGGCATAATTTCGGAACTTATTTTGATTAATCACTCTATATAGCTTATTCTCATCAAAAATCAGTTACAGCATGTTTACAGTGTAACATTCTGAACAATGTTGAATGTACATGTCCAGTAGACACAGTTTGGTACATAAAACATATACGTTAAACTATAGGAGTTGGATTGTTTTTTCTGGAAAATTGTATACCCTTGGCAGGAGGGAGCTTTTCTTTGACTCTTTGAGAGGCGCAGCACAAATTACAGCAATTTACCCCAAGAAGTAGCATGTCTGTGACAGCAGAATGGGTTTCAAGTTTACGGTGTCAAATGTCATGCCACAGCCACTCATGCCAGTCTTTCATCATATTTTGGCATGCATATGTGCAGAAAAAAAAGTGACAGAATTGTGGGTGAAGGCAGCAATCTCACAAATGGTGAGATTTTCCGTCTAAGGTCAAAATGACTGATGAGATTTTTTTTTTCTTCCCTCAATGCTTCTGTTGTGATTTCCTTCTCATGTTCATCTGTAGTTTGTCATTGTGTGTTTCTGTTCTTATCTTTCCAGCCTCCTTCCCTTTCTAATAAAAAAACTGACAGTTAAATGAATGCCAGGTGGATTTGTCTGTCTCCATTCACGGCACATCTCCACCCACAGCATTAAGATCAAGTTTCTCTGTTTTAGGCATCAGATCTTTAACTGATTGTCCAGATGCTCTTTGACAGATTGATAGGAAGGTGAAACAGTCCCGTACCCTGTCCCCATAATCAGGCTTACTGTACTTGCTCAACTGTCAGATCATCCTCACATCAACACCTCACTGTCTCCACATGCGCTTTCTTCTGTTCATCCTTAGGTTTCATCATCCACACCTGCCATTCAGCTTTGAGTGAATGTTGTGCAGTAGCTTATCTGGTGGCTCTAGCTGTATGAAATCTGCAGGGTAAAATAAAATTTAGGAACGCCAATTAGCCTAACCTGCATATCTTTGGACTGTGGGAGGAAACCGGAGTACCCGGAGGAAACCCACCAAGCACGGGGAGAACATGCAAACTCCATGCACACAGAGACGGGAATCGAGCCTGGCCGGGGAATCGAACCCAGACCCTGGAGGTGCAAGGCGGTAGGTGAGAATAATATATGAATAAAACAGAAGCTTCAGTAGTATGCACTGCATACCATTTGTGTGACTAGTGAGTCATATATTGAAAGAATATATGATTTAGCCACACCTTTGTTCAGTTCTGTTTCCTTCTACAGAAGTCTGCCTACATAAATATAATGCCATCTAGGCCATACTGGTTTTCTGTAATGCAAACAGGGTTATCTACCAGACGCCATCCAATGAAAGTAATCATTTCTAAGGTCATGGCAATTAAGGAAAGCAAGATTAAAACATGCACACCCACACACAAAATTGTAGTCCAACACTTGCCTATAATTACCTCAAATCACTTCATTAAATTTTTGTGACAATTCAAACTTGGCAGCTACACACAAACAGAAAACAGAAAACATACTCTCTGCCAGAACCAAATTAGTGGGAAGTATGAAGAATATCATGTGACCTATTTTTATTCAAATATGACCCAAATAAATGACTTTGAATAATAAATTATTTTTATATAAAATTGTATAAAATGCACAGTATACACAATATACATGAGTAATTGCACTAATAACTGTGTTTGCTGCCAACAATTTTGTTCTCACACTTTCTCAGAATATGACTCATTTTCTTCACCTCTCCCCTGAATATGGAACTTCAGCAGGCTGACAGGTGGAGCCTTTGAAGCATTAAACTGAGATATATGTCAGTGTAAAGGTGGCTGTAATCTGAGCAAAAGAACATGAAGTACAAAGCGTAAAAACAGAGTGAGTGTAACAGTGCCCCCATGTGACCCTGTACCATAGCAGGAGCAAAGAAGGATCATTAATGGAGCATCACTCAACTCTCTCTCTCTCTCTCTCTCTCTCTCTCTCTCATCATTGTGGTGTGAACCGGCTCCATGTGCCGTTAGACCTCAGCTGTCCTTCCCAGATTTACACAGTCACCCTCTGCCTGTGACAGCCACTTCGGTTCCATCTGTAACTCAAGCTGGCTGAAGACCAACACTGCAATCACACAGGCTGGCTGCAACCCAACACTTGCCCTGAGAGATGCAACTGGTTGCATTAAGACATCTATCTTAAAACATACCAAATTCATATATATATATTTATGTAAAAAGATGATCCATTTACTGACATGCATCATAAAAGTCCTGGAACTGAATAAATTCCAGTATAAGCCACCAGAGGCCACTTTACCAAATTCTGTGTGCTGCTGAATTAGCCACCTGTGCCCAGCACATGCCTCATTTCTCAGGCCACCAGCCACGTAAATCACTCAATCATACAGTAACTCTAGCAGCTCTGCCATCAGCACCCTGCCTCACATCTTCCATGTAATCAGTGTTGTTTTTCCTCTTCCTCATGGCACACACACCCTGGCCCCTAAATGGAGCATGCTCCCCACCATCTTCACCCCCACCTGTAACCTATTCCTCTGTTGTGCTTCCTCCATACAGAGTGGTAGCAATCTCCCCTCTGATTGCAATCAATGAAAGAAGCAAACTCTGTTTGCTCGATTTAAACCCTCTTGAAAGCATTTAATGTCTAACAATTTGTAGCAGAATGTATCATTAGAAGCGAATAAACAGTTCTCATACTGGTGCTAAATCACCTGCAGTCCTGCAAAGAGCTCATATTGTTTCAGCAGGCGAAAGAATTTCTAAATCCATTTACACAGTACATGACCAGCAAGTTAATGATGTAAAACACTACAATGTTCCAGAAAGGTACATGAATGTACAGATTTGTTTTTTTTTTTATAGATAATACTTATAAGCGGCTTAATTTCTATTGTGCAGCCTTAAAACAGGTAGAAAAAAAAGTTTTTCTTTCCAGCTTAAAAGGTAAATAAAAAAAACAATAGTTTGAGCATCATCTTTGACAGGAATGAAATGATAGAAGCTCATGACTCTTTATTCCAAGCAGACAAAAATCATGGAATTTTCTATGGTTTTGATGCTATTACACCCTGTATTACAACACCATTAACACTTTATCCATTGCTCAAACTAAAGAACATGAATCGCACATGGAGAATTTATTTAGAATTGCCATAAAAAGAGAAACTTGATTTTAGTTTGTGAGTCTGAATGTGAGATATCATATCATCGATGCTGCATTCTAGCTCTCAGTGCCACAGAAGGCCCAGCTGAAATTTCTAGTGGTGCTGTGAAGGCAGGATTAAAAATTTGAACATGGACATTTGTTGTGGTTTATGGTCTCCCACAACAATTTATAGTTTATAGAAATTACACAATTGACAAGCGCCATGGATCAAGAAATTTAAAGAAGGAGAAACCATCAATTGTGACAAAGGGGATTTTCAAAGAGGATACGAGAGTTGGGTTCAACAAAGGTGCAAATGCATCACTTGTGATGGTTACTCTACCGACATATGCAATTTCATGTTTTATATCAGTTAATAAAAAGATTATGCCCAGTTTTGCGTTACTCTTGGCACACCACTGATTATAGTAGTTGGTAAAATGCCAGCAGTTAATAGCTTGACACTACAGTCATTTTGATTTTGATACTGATTATTATATTATATTATATAATATAGATTAGATTAGATTCAACTTTATTGTCATTGTACAAAGTACATGAGTATGAGTATATTCTTACTGCAGCAGTAGCACGCTGTTATACTTCTGTCCAATTACAAATACTAAAAAAGTACACTTTGTGTTTAATATGTTATAATACTCTATTGCAAATGTGTTACCAGTACACTAAAGGTGTTTAGGATAATTTACAAATTCTAAATGCATTTTCTACACTATAACATGTTTTTGAAAAGCATTACGTGAGTAATTATGAGGCAGATTTTATTCATGAGTTCAATGGATTTAATTTGCACAAGGTTACAAAAAAATCACTACTATAGTTTATTTGTGTTCAACAAAACATGTTCACAAACACAAACAAAAATTTTAAACTGCTGTCTGAACACAGAAAGACATTAGTATTAGAATTAGTATTAGAGTATACAGGTACAGTATTAGTTTAAACCTGGTGTGTTGATTCTGTTACACAGAGACTGAAAACAGGCCGAGAGCTACAGAACCATTATACCACAAGCAAAGTACACAACACATTAACAACAACACATTAACAACAACACGTTAGACAATACATTCTATAGCTTAAAGTATGTACTTAATTACAAATTAACTAACAAAAACTGTTAAATTTACCTTATGCCGATGAAAATAAAATAATAACGATACGAAATAACGCATGCGATGATGCAGCTTCAGCCGTTAGTTCAAACTAGAAGTGGAGGACTGGGGAGCCAATCAGGAAACAGACTGTCTGAATCTGCCTGCCTCCAGTTTCTGATTGGTTGGTGTGGCGCCGATTCTAGTTTCTGGTTGGCTGAAATAGTTGTAGAGGTAGAATCCTGCTTCAGTTTGTGCAAGTGTAGCTTTATGACAGTGAGCGCATCATCTTGAACGGACAAAAGTGATTTTCAGCGCACAAAAAACGAATTTGAGAGCTCGCGTGGGAGAGAGAGATTCAGCGTGCAAAAACGAGTCTAAAAGCATACACGCACAAGAGAGTTGTGCACTAAATATAAGTACATATGAATAAGTAGATTTAAATTTAACTGATAATATCCTGAGACTACCATATATTAAAAAATATATTCTAATGTATACTTTCTGTACATTTATACAATGATTATTTAGAGCATATTTTTTAAATAATATACCAAAAATACATTGTAAAACAAGTTTAAATAAGTATGGAAATTAGACCAACTTTGGAAATTAGACCAACCTTTCACTTAAAGTATATTTTCCAATAATATATTTTTGGAAAGTGTACTGTTATACAATTATTTTGAAATATATTTAATTCCGAAATTTGGTAAAAGCATGATGTTAGTATAATTTTTATATAATAACTGATGGTACAGCTTTGTGTTAGTATATTTGCAATGTACTATCGAGGATTTCAATATACTTGTAATACACTAAAGTGTATTTTTTTTTTTCCACTGGGGAAACCCTTAACTTAAATGAAAGTGTAAGCATAACTTAATAATATCTGACCTGCTCCATTTTCAGAGAAAAATACGATTATAAAGCTCTTTGCCATAAGTAATGACAAAACTATGTCCTTGTCATAAAATCAGAGCAAGCAAATTGCATTTATGTGGCTTTGGTTATTCATGATATTAACTAGCACTCTAAAGGTTCCGCAGACTTTCAGTGACAAAAATACATACAGTAGGAAATTTTGAGTAATTTTGTCAGTATGTCCTGAGTATATTCTGGTATGCCTGTATATACTACATTATATGTAAATATAATGAAGAGACAAGGCAGCAAAAATAGGGAAACAGTAGCAGAAAGAATTTTGATTCCAAAGACATGCCAGATTAGTTGGCATGAAGTTTGACTTGCCTTACCATTTGTCTGTCAGACCTCGGCTCAGCAAGTGAAATATAGTAAATCACCTTTAGCCTGTGGCCAACTTAAGAATAAATACTGCACAAAAAAAAAAAAAAAAGATCATTCTTTTTCTTTCTCTTGCAGCTTTCCACTCAGTAAAACAACCAATTTCGCAGTACCTGGCAACTTGGGGTAGTGATTGCATTAGAGAAGCATTGCATGAAAAAACTATGTGATTGAACACTTTGGCACGCTGTATTGCTATCTGGGGGGAAAAGTGAAGCAAGAATGAGGACAGAGCACAATAATGAAATTTCGTTGACTCGGAATAATTATTTCCAAAGACTGCCATTACTTTAACATTAGGCAAAGCCAGCTTTCCAGAAGAATCAGGCTAATCAGGCAGTACTGCTATCAGTCAGTGGCAGAGAGTAACCTGCAGCAGGCACACATTCACTGCACATGGAGAACACATACTGTAGACTTCCCTAAGCCTGATTGTTCTCAAATTGCTATGTGACGGTGTGGAAGGAGCCAGGGTGATGGATGTGTGTGTGTGAGGGTGGAGGCTGTCTTTGAGATTGGCCCCTAATGTGAAACATCTGCTGAGATCAAAGATGGAAGGTGGAGACTGGCTTCACAGTATAGCTGTACATGAGAGTCCATGGCAAACCTCCAGCCAGTTAGCTTGCCATACCTGACCATTATTGAAGTAAGATACTCTATCTTCTATTATGGCAGTGAAGCCATGAATGATCCAATTGTTAAGCTAAGAGAAGAGAAGAGAACAGCAGAGGTAATGGTGCAAACTCGCCAACTGTCAATCCATTAATTGATGCATCCATTCATCCATCCATCCATCCATCCATCCAGTTTACACTGAATAGTATGCTAAGTGTAAAAGCCCCAGCACACACCAATCACAGACAAAGCCTGCAGGAATTGCATGAAATCAAAACCACCTTCACAAAGCTTACTACTCCCTTTCACATACTCTGTGGTTTTCTTTTGTCCATTCTGTGTGCTCTCATATACGAGATACAGCAAATAACAGTATAAAACCTTTAAACCAATTTCTATGACTCTGACTATAGTAAGAAGAGTCCCATTTCTCATAGTCATCTGTCTTGAAATGAACGCTTGAGGGTGCTAAATTTGTAACAAACAGTCACAGATTTGGTCATGTAATGTGTTTATCCATGCAGGAAGCGAACCTCTACAGATATATATATATATAATATGCTTCTATTATTCATAGAAGCTATAAGCATAGAAGCCAATCCATGGACTACGAAACAGGTTAGTGAATATTATATCTACCGAATGTTCTCTCTACTGTACCTACTGTATATACTGAGGCCTTAACATGGGCAACTCCTGAGACACCCACAACAAATGCAACACATGAAAAAAGTCTCAAAGTGTTCATGGTTTTGATTTCCCTTGGCTATATCAGTAGACCCAGGACCAATTAGCAGTAAAGCAGTGTAGTATTTAGTGTGTTTTAATTGATTCTGTAAGTAGATTAAGAACATTATGATTAATCATAAAATCATTGAGACCGTTTCACCTTTTGACCTTCTCTTTTTTTCTATTACAACAAGACAGTTCTGAGTTCATGGCGAATTTAGTCTAAAGCCAGAAAATCAGTGAGCAATTGTGCTTCATAACTGAAAGGTGCATATCAGGAGCATAGTAATACTACTGCAGGCATAATCCTTTTATGAAGAGAAAATTGGAGTTCATGCTTGAATACTGCTGGCAAAACGGCCTGAATTTAAGACATCAAATTCATGCTGCAAAGCAAAAAAGAGGGGAAAAAACCCACAACGTGCAATTTTGAGAGACTTGAGGCGTAATTTTGCAATGACTGTTCATCAGCCGAGACACTCGCTACACTGCTATCTCCTTAGAACTCATCATAAAGGCTGACATCCTGCCACGGAGGAAAGAAAGAGAGCTGCTTTGGTATTTTTTAAGGAGCAACTCAGATCTTTTCATGTTTAATCACTCATCCCTTTGATACAAATGTTTCACATTCCCTTTAATATGACAGCTTATCATTTTTTAAACAAAGGAAGACAATCTAGCACAACACTCATACACAATATGCCGTGAGGCATCAGACTGACAGCACACGCAAATTCACCACATCTGGCGAATGACTGAGTTTCTGTCTCGGTCTCCCCCACTGTCTCAATCACTGCCACACAAAGAGAACCGATTTCAAAGACAAAAGATTGTGCAGAGACCATAAAGTTTATTGGTTATGGGTGTTTTAATGGAACACAAACTGAAAGATTTGAAACAGGTTAGTGAGTGAGGTGCAATATGTCTTCAGAGGACTTTATTTGATTGGGCGTCTGGCCAAGGCAAATCAGTAAGTGAGTGTGAGCGCTCGATGGCTGAGCTGTCAAGTTCTGCGTGTCAGTGTGATGGCCTCTTCAATACACAAAGGAACCAGTGCTCTGGCAATGAAGTGATTCAAATTGGCCATTACGTTTAAATTAGACAGCTCTGGATTGGACACAGATGAAAGAGGAGGGAGGAGGTGGAGTACTTAATGGCTTAAAGTGGAAATGACCGTTAGAGACACAGACACTTTATACATCAAACTCCACTTTGCATACACACAAGCACACATGAACGCAGGAGAAAAATACTTGGGTTCAAAAGAAAAACAGCAGCTAACATTTTGATTTGGGGCAGAAAGCTTGTGCGCTCTGGCATTTGAAGGGTTGACATACTAAATGAATGATGTATTTCTCTCTCACAGATGTTCAGGGACCTGCAGTCCATAGTGGCTTCTTTAGAAGTCATACTCAAGACTTTCTTAACCATGTGAATACTCCTCTTTTTATCAGTTGCGTAGAGGCGAAATTCTTTCACTTTCTCTACAATGCTTATCCTGTACATGGTTGTGGGAGGCCTGGAACCTATCCTAGCTCATGGACTGCAATGGACACATGGACTACAATCCATTGCAGGACACAAGCATTTACACACGGTCACGTTCTGCTAGATGTTGGACTGTGGGCATATAGGTGAGGCAGAGGGGATGCGGTGAAACAATGAAAGTCTTTAATAACAAAACAACGTTGGCTAAAAAAGTGGAGCATACTTATAAACAGAACTCATAAACTAAAACATACACAGACTAGGGATTACAAACACTGATACAATACAGGCTGGACAAGACAAGACACACTAAACAGACTAAACACTAGGGACTATGCATGTAAGGGATAAACACAAGACAGGCTTGGCTAGGTCTACTAGCTGTTACGCCCATTGGCTGCTAAGCTAGCTAATAGCTAAACAGACCAATTGCTAAACAGGCTAGTAGCCTGAGACCCAAGGGATGAACAGACAAGGTACACAGCAGACTAGGTATAAAACAGACTAAGAACTTTAAAGGGTAAGTGGCTAAACGGGTTAGTACACAGACTAAGAGCTAACCAGACTCAAAGACTAGACAGACTAAGATCTAATCAGGTTAGTAATGCCCTCATTAGTATTTATACAGACTAATAACTAAACATGCAATGGGGGTTACTTACACATGAGGGTAAACACAGGGCTAATTCTCCTAGAGGCTAATCCTGCTAGGAGACACAAAGACATATTAATCTAAACAAACTTAACTTAAAGCTCCATAAACAAAAAGGCCAACTGTCTTTAAAACAAAACCCACTCAACAGAACTGAAATTATAATGCTCGACTCAGTTTCCCAGAACAAACAGGTATTTATAACATAATGAGCATCCTCAGTTCAGGTGGGCATCCGCGTCACCTGACTGAGGTGCCTTCTGGGAAACTGAGTCTATGAACAAAACTACAAACTAAAACACAGTGCCCTCTAGTGGGCAACCCTCACAACTATGAGGAATTTGATAATGCAATGGACTCATGGAGGTGGCGCGGTGGTGTAGTGGTTAGCACTGTCGCCTTGCACCTCCAGGGTCTGGGTTCGAGTTTGCATGTTCTCCCCGTGCTTGGTGGGTTTCCTCCGGGTACTCCGGTTTCCTCCCACAGTCCAAAGATATGCAGGTTAGGCTAATTGGTGTTCCCAAATTGACCGTAGTGTGTCTGTGTGCCGGTTTTGTGCTTTCTCATTAAGGAATGCTCTTTAAGATTATTTAGATGAGCCTTAATTTCAACATCACAGTACAGAAGAATAAACCAATATTTTCACCTACCAAGTGTTTTTTTTTTTTATCCATCAAGATTCATTCATTAATTTTTTTTTCTCAAGATGAGAAAAGGTATCTCATTTGGAGAGGAATTTTCCTAACCTGACAACAAGATCCTCTACTTTCTCAGCTCTTTCCTGGGCTGTCAGGAAACTTGTGCGTGGCTATCCGTATAAATGTTACAGTACGAGTTTAGATTATTCCTGTGTTGAAAATGTCTTGAAAGTTACCAGGGCCAACCTACTAAGATTTCCAGACGTGAACGGAATGAGCAAAGTCGACCAATTAAATTTCGGTCAGATTTATGGAAAGTAGTGCATATCTGAAAGACGCACATGTTGTAAAAGAAAGTGTTTTCGCATTTTTATTAACAATGATTTTTATGTAAACATCTGTGATAACTGGATTGGCGGAAATGTTTTTTTTGCACTATGTGATCAGTATTAGTATGCTCCTAATACCTTTACTCTTGTTTTACATTATATCCAGAAAAAAAGGCAAATGCACTCTCAAACTAAAACTTGTATATCTTGCTGGTTATTCGTGGCATATGGATAAAAATCCATCCATCCATTTTCTTCCGCTTATCCGAGGTCGGGTCGCGGGGGCAGCAGCTTCAGCAGGGATGCCCAGACTTCCCTCTCCCTGGCCACTTCTTCCAGCTCCTCCGGGGGGATCCCAAGGCGTTCCCAGGCCAGCCGAGAGACATAGTCCCTCCAGCGTGTCCTGGGTCTTCCCCGGGGTCTCTTTCCGGTGGGGTGTGTCCGGAACACCTCACAAGAGAGGCGTCCAGGGGGCATCCTAAATAGATGCCCAAGCCACCTCATCTGGCTCCTCTCGATGCGGAGGAGCAGCGGCTCTACTCTGAGCCCCTCCCGGATGACTGAGCTTCTCACCATTTTTGATGCACTGGCATCAATTTTTCATAATCATTGTAATTTATTGTGTTAACTAATCATTACACTCCAGTATTCAAGTGTAGTATGGAATTATGCAGGAGTAAAGAGGCTCTTGGTTTTCTGAGTATTTGTGTGTGTGCAATTTCTGGATTCATGGCATCATGAAGATTGTTAGCATTGATCCTATATTAAAAGTTAGTTCATGTAAGATTTATTAAACTCACTGAAAAATCTTGTTTATTTAAGCCAGCTGGACCGTCCATATAATCCCAAAACAAGACCTTGTTTCTCATAAATGTCAAATATCCACAAATATAATAAATTCGAACTTTTATACATTATGAATTTTCTGCTCTCTCTCTCTCTCTCTCTCTCTCTCTGTCTCTCTGAATGGGTGTTTTCGTGTCTATCTCAAGTATTTAATTTATAGTGCATAATTCTTTCCCAGGTGAATACATACCCGTGTCATTTTGAAATACAACAATTGAAATAATAACAGTCAAATTGTGGAAAATTGGAAAGCGAAAGCTACCTGTGTTACCAATGTGTGCTCCTTTAAATCAAACCAAAGTCCATACACAAAAAGCTGAAATGCCAGTTAAATCATATTGGGTGATAAAAGCAATCTGAAGACTTTTCAGCTATTCAGCAATACAATGTACCCTCATTCTCCTGGCTCAATTTCAGAGCACAGTTTCCAAGCAACTGGGCACAAAAAGCATGATTGGAGAGATGCCACAGACAGCGGGAGCTGATTATCAGCGGCTCTTATCTCATATCGAACTGATACTCAATTTCTAAGCAATTTCTGCTGAGAAACTACACAGAGGGAGGACAAATGGGAACGTTTAACACCATGAAGTGGAGAAAAGCTTGGACTCCAAAAGAGGCTGCAAACTTACTTCAATTTGTGATATGGTGACTTGGCAGGTGGTCTTCTCTAGAGAGGGATGAAGTGTCGGAACAGAGTGCGAAAACAAACAGGGCTGTCCCTGGAGTCAGAAGGTGGGGCACGAGGGCAGTTGCAAAGCTGCCAAATGATTTATCTGCCAGTCAAACGTTTCGTTTCTGGGAAGAGTGAGCCAAGGACAGGACAGGACAGGCCTACTGACCAGCATTGTTAAACACCTATGGAACACAAACACATGCACATGCAAACACAGACTGTTTTTGTTCAAGTTTGAGTCTATTACTTTATATTCAAGCCTTATATCAGAGCTTATCTTACTCTGCTTTGACACATTTTTAACCTTAGTTGTTGTTTTATGTATTCAGTATCAGTAGATTTTGTAGATAACATATAATATGCACAAACTATAATTTATACTTAAAACTTGGAAGAAAACTTGAAATTATCTTTATCCCTCTGATCATAACGTGCATGGAGCAAAAGTATAAATTAAGAAAAACATCTTTTCATCTCATAATGCTTTGATGATTTTATGCTTATCAGACTTTTGGTGGATCTGGAACCTATCCCAGGAACACTGAGCATAAGGCCAACCTGTTTTTCTCTAATCTTTTTTTTTTTTAATGCAATAATTTTACATTTTGGGATTTTTACCATGTCACCATCTGTGTGCAAGCAGAGAAAAATAATATTAGCCAATGTTTCATGTCGCCCTTTCCCCAACCTCATCTATCACTTGTCAGGGATTGAAGGCGCAGGCGGATACAAGTGTCATCTCTTTAATCAAACAAAGTGCAGAAACTTTACCAAAGACACATGGAAACAAAAACTGTGTCCAGTGGCTATGAGGCAAAAACATAAAGACTACGATCAGAACATTAGCTAACAGTATTCACAACCTCAAATTAAGCTACATAAAGATATGCAGATAAACAGAACTTAAACGGGTGATACAAGACCCAGTCAATAAGGTTTTGTAGCTGGTGGGTGGTGATCTCTAAGATGCTGCCGTGATATCACTGAGCAAAAATGTAAGAAAACAAAAAAAAAATTTCCAAAAGCCTCTCAGAGATTGTAATAAAATCATTTAAAGCTCCACAGGTTACTTTATTACAGTGGATAATATAATCTACAGGACATCTATGGTACTTGATACTGGTACCTCTCAGAACAGATTGTTCAGTTGCCAATGCAGAAATCTTCCCAGAAGTTTCTGTCAACTGTGATAATAAAAAGGCAGAAAAACTGTTGTTGTTGTTTTTTTGCCATTTGCACGTTTCTGATATTCAGCAAAAGTCAGGTCTTGTCATTTATACCAGTGAAGTTTGTTTTTTTGATATACAGTATTTTAATAAATAGATCATTTACTTCCAGGCCAATAATATGATTATACAGTGTCCTTCCAAGGTCTTTACATTAAAGGATTCTTTACATTAAAACTGCTATTATATTTTAACTGTTATCGTTTTACAACCAACCGTCAGTCAGTATTTGAATGGCATACTGTAGTATCATTCAATGCTCTAGCTGTGGCTTTTTAAGGAACTATTTTCATTATACATATTGTGTTTTGTTTATAAAACTGTTGCATAAATGCAACACCACACTTGTAATTATGCTGATGGACTGAATGTCACTGCTGACATTCAGTATAATGCCACTTGTCATTATGATGTAATTGTCGATTTTCATTTTTTAGAAATTAAAAGCCATATTTTCTAGAGTGGAAACACATTAAATCACAGGGAATGTTTAGAATAATTTCTTAGAATCAGAAAATCTAAATATTAATTAAACTATATTCTGAAAACTAAAATCTTTGACCTGCAACTTTCCATATTCATTCCATCCCTAATTAGAAAAGGGAGTGAAATTTTATTAGATTTTATTCTGATAATTGATTAAAATGTTTATATATAATTTTCCTTTGTTTTGCTAAGAATTGCTAAACCTATTTTAGTTATTAATTAGATATGAATAAATAATTTTCATAAGTAAATGTAAACATAAAAAATTTGAATTAACAAAAAATCTTGTAAAATTATTTGCAATCGACCTAATTGATTGTATTATCATTGATTGTAATATCAATTGTTTAAAAAAAATTAAGCACCACTGACACCTCTGCATTTTTACACATATGCAGTACAGCCAGTCTATCCTTGGTAACAGCAGCATATTTGGATTTTAAACTGCCGAATAATTTAATGCTGTAAACACACACACACACAAAAAAACATTCTGATAATGTTATGATTATGTTACATATAGAACGTATTTATTGTTACTGCACCAGCACATCGCATCTGTATACCCACGAGCGTGATCCCTTACTGTTATTTATCTTCTTTGGTTTATTAAAATAAGTGTTCATTAGCAAAAATATAATGTGAATCCTGGTTGTCTGCAGCAGTATATGCAGATTGTACTGAAAAGAGTTAATATAGAGATAGTGAGTATTGTTGTTAACTCACTGTGTTACGGGAGAAGAAAAAAAAAACAGTAGAAAAAAAACACTAGACCATAAAGGGATACTTGCTGCTCTTTGGAACATTCTGTCCTCTATGAAGAGAAATTTTTCTTGTATTTATAATATTTCTCGCTCTTCATATGCTGTCTCCGCTCTCCACCCCTTTGTTTCTGTCTCAGGCCAAGCTCTTAATGGGTCATCATGCTCCTGAAGTTGGTATGAGAGCACTTAAACCTGCTTGTTGAGAGCTGCTGGATCAGGAGCCTCAATCTCATCCACAAGGCCAACAGCTTCCATTATCAGCCCAAGGTTATGGGAGAAACATTACAGCTGCCTGCATTTAAAATGTTTTTTCATGTTTTTAGATGGTATTGAGAAAAAAAAAATTCTATCCCCAACTGGCCAATTCTCATGTTGGAAGAGATCTTTGTCATAGAGATAAAATATTTAACTTTATTTGAAGTACATCTATCAAAAAAATTCAAATAGTAAATTGCTGTTTTTGGAACATTTGTAAAGTTCCTGTTATAATTTGTATATTTCCCCAAAGCATCTCTTCTTTTTTCCTCATTACAAAAAGAAAAAGTAATAAAAAACACCAGCTTGTCATTTCAGGTTAAAAACCCAGAAGCAGAAAGTGAAAAAAAATAATAATAATTTTTATTAACCTTAAACCTGGTATTTGAAATGCAGGAGAAACTGTTCTCTTTCTACAGTGGATGATTATCCGCATCTTCTGACCAATCCAGTTTAAGAATACAACAGCATGTGCATCAGCACACAAAACATAGTGTATATTCTACCTTCATGTCCCCACTTTCCTAATTTGGGATAAAAAAAAAAGATTCTCTTGAGACTCAACAGATTGGTTTGGATAATTTTTTCCCATTGTGGCATTTTCTCTTGTTGCTGGCACAAATCAGATCATCTTTTGTACTGTAGGAGCATAAAGTCCCCAAGGTAGTGGGGGAAGAGTGGAGTTGAACATGCGCAAGCTGATGATTGGGGAAGTCTTAAATACTGTATAGCCCAAATTCATGGGTTATTGAGCTTTACTTCATGGATTAATGATTTTAACTTGAGCAATGTTTAACTTCCAATCAGTTCCAGCAGCATGGGGTAACATGAAGGACACCAGATCTCCAAGGGGGAACAGTGCAAGATGGTTTCCAAATCTAAAACAAATGCGCTTGAAAAATAAAGCAGATGGAAAACGATGTCTCAAACTAGAACACATTTTTCATAAAGAATGCCTTATTGAGTGTTTATGAAAACCATGAATTATGGTACTCCATTACTTTGTGTTTTATTATCATTATCACTATCAACTACCTGCGTTTTTAAAACGTTTTGACCCGGTTTTTGGGTACTTAAATTGATATGTGCATATGTCATGTGAGAGGCAGTTTAAGTTTCCACCCTTAAGAAACTATGTTAATGACGCGTATAGTAATTGTGATTACATGAAATGGTGTGGAACAGATGTGCACCAGTTTGGTTCATATGTCAGAAGGTTAAAGAAAATTAGAGCACAGGAGGATTCACTCTTCAGTGAAGGTCTGTTAAAGAACAGTTTTTTAATTCAATATTAATGAGACTCTAACTGATTGTAATACAAGAATACATAGATTTGAAGCACGCTTAATCAGCCACACTTCCTTGAAAAAGAAAATGATGGCATGCATACTTTTCCATCTAGCATTACTGTGAAATTTCTACAAACCGGATTCCCAAAAAGTTGGGACACTAAACAAATTGTGAATAAAAACTGAATGCAATGATGTGGAGATGGCAAATGTCAATATTTTATTCAGAATAGAACATAGATGACAGATCAAAAGTTTAATCCGAGAAAATGTATCATTTTAAAGGAAAAATATGTTGATTCCAAATTTCACGGTGTCAACAAATCCCAAAAAAGTTGGTACAAGTAGCAATAAGAGGCTGGAAAAAGTAAATTTGAGCATAACGAAGAGCTGGAAGACCAATTAACAGTAATTAGGTTAATTGGCAGCATGATTGGGTATAAAAAGAGCTTCTCAGAGTGGCAGTGTCTCTCAGAAGCCAAGATGGGTAGAGGATCACCAATTCCCACAATGTTGCGCAGAAAGATAGTGGAGCAATATCAGAAAGGTGTTACCCAGCGAAAAATTGCAAAGACTTTGCAGTTATTATCATCAACTGTGCATAATATCATCCGAAGATTCAGAGAATCTGGAACAATCTCTGTGCGTAAGGGTCAAGGGCGTAAAACCATACTGGATGCTCGTGATCTCCGGGCCCTTAAACGACACTGCACCACAAACAGGAATGCTACTGTAAAGAAAATCACAGAATGGGCTCAGGAATACTTCCAGAAACCATCGTCAGTGAACACAATCCACCGTGCCATCCGCCGTCGCCAGCTGAAACTCTACAGTGCAAAGAAGAAGCCATTTCTAAGCAAGATCCACAAGCACAGGCGTTTTCATTGGGCCAGGGATCATTTAAAATGGAGTGTGGCAAAATGGAAGACTGTTCTGTGGTCAGACGAGTCACGATTCAAAGTTCTTGTTGGAAATGTGGGACGCCATGTCATCCGGACCGAAGAGGACGAGGACAACCCAAGTTGTTATCAACGCTCAGTTCAGAAGCCTGCATCTCTGATGGTATGGGGTTGCATGAGTGCGTGTGGCATGGGCAGCTTGCATGTCTGGAAAGGCACCATCAATGCAGAAAAATATATTCAGGTTCTAGAACAACATCTAGTCATCTCTTTCAGGGAAGACCCTGCATTTTTCAACAAGATAATGCCAGACCACATTCTGCATCAATCACAACATCATGGCTGTGTAGGAGAAGGATCCGGGTACTGAAATGGCCAGTCTGCAGTCCAGATCTTTCCCCTATAGAGAACATTTGGCGCATCATAAAGAGGAAGGTGTGACAAAGAAGGCCCAAGACGATTGAACAGTTAGAGGTCTGTATTAGACAAGAATGGGAGAGCATTCCTATTTCTAAACTTGAGAAACTGGTCTCCTCGGTCCCCAGACGTCTGTTGAGTGTTGTAAGAAGATGGGGAGATGCCACACAGTGGTGAAAATGGCACAAAACTTTTTTGGGATTTGTTGACACCATGACATTTTGATTCACCATATTTTTCCAGTTTAAACTTTTGTTCCATGATTTATGTTCTATTCTGAATAAAATATTGACATTTGCCATCTCCACATCATTGCATTTAGTTTTTATTCACAATTTGTTTAGTGTCCCAACTTTTTTGGAATCCGGTTTGTACTTTTAATTTATGAAGAAAACTGTATTATTTAAAATCAACACTAAAACAGAGTGGCATCGATCATGTAGGATTATTTTCGTTGGCTGCCTCCATATTCTATCTTGAACCTATGATTCTAAATCACACCTCTTATCTGTCAAGGGTGATGTAAGACAGCTGGACGTGCTTTAAACTCAGTTTTGTTTTTAAAATAAATACCTTTATACTGTACTATAACCATTTTTCTCTTCTTATTATTGTTGAATCACCAGTTTTATTATTCCACATCATGACTATCTGGAGTGGCCATATGAGCTCACTACAGAAGCTTGTAGTTTTTACATTTAGGCATTTGGCATCTGAGTAGTTGAGGGTTAAGGGTCTTGCTCAAGGGCCCAGCAGTGGCAACTTTGTGGTTGTGGGGTTTCTTCCGAACCGTAGTCCAGGGGTCCAGGGCCAGGTGTAGCTCAGTGGTTAAGGTATTGGACTACGGTTCGGAAGATCCCAGGTTCAAATCCCACAACCACCAAGTTGCCACTGTTGGGCCCTTGAGCAAGGCCCTTAACCCTCAACTGCTCAGATGTATAATGAGATAAAAATGTAAGTCATTCTGGATAAGAGCGTCTGCCAAATGCCTAAATGTAAATGTAGTCCAATGCCTTAACCACCGAGTTACCCCTGACCCCTGGGTTTTTAAAGCAGGAATGTCCAAACTGCTCACTCAGGTGATGGTCGAGGTTTTTATTTCAAGCAAATCAGAACCATCCTGTACTATGACATGCCACACCACAGGAAGTGTCTCCTCATTTTGGGCATTATTTAGATGTAAGGCACTCAAATAATTTATATACACCTTGTAGAACAGAACATAATCAGGTTGACTTTATATAAGCATATCTACATCCTTATATTTACCACAACCTTTGAGATAGTTATATATACGTAGGTAATAAGAATAAGCAAAAGATAGTTATTTAGCTAAATATACAAATTTTATATAGACATACAATCGTGTGAAAAACTATTTGCCCCCCTCCTGATTTCTTATTCTTTTGCATGTTTGTCACACAAAATGTTTCTGATCATCAAACACATTTAACTATTAGTCAAAGATAACACAAGTAAACACAAAATGCAGTTTTTAAATGAGGGGTTTTATTATTTAGGGAGAAAAAAAATCCAAACCTACATGGCCCTGTGTGAAAAAGTAATTGCCCCCTGAACCTAATAACTGGTTGGGCCGCCCTTAGCAGCAATAACTGCAATCAAGTGTTTGCGATAACTTGCAACGAGTCTTTTACAGCGCTCTGGAGGAATTTTGGCCCACTCATCTTTGCAGAATTGTTGTAATTCAGCTTTATTTGAGGGTTTTTAAGGTCATGCCACAACATCTCAATAGGATTCAGGTCAGGACTTTGACTAGGCCACTCCAAAGTCTTCATTTTGTTTCTCTTCAGCCATTCAGAGGTGGATTTGCTGGTGTGTTTTGGGTCATTGTCCTGCTGCAGCACATAAGATCGCTTCAGCCTGAGTTGACGAACAGATGGCCGGACATTCTCCTTCAGGATTTTTTGGTAGACAGTAGAATTCATGGTTCCATCTATCACAGCAAGCCTTCCAGGTCCTGAAGCAGCAAAACAACCCCAGACCATAACACTACCACCACCATATTTTACTGTTGGTATGATGTTCTTTTTCTGAAATGCTGTTACTTTTACGCCAGATGTAATGGGACACGCACCTTCCAAAAAGTTCTACTTTTGTCTCGTCGGTCCACAAGGTATTTTCCCAAAATCATTGAGATGTTTTTTAGCAAAATTGAGACGAGCCTTAATGTTCTTTTTGCTTAAAAGTGGTTTGCGCCTTGGAAATCTGCCATGCAGGCCGTTTTTGCCCAGTCTCTTTCTTATGGTGGAGTCGTGAACACTGACCTTAATTGAGGCAAGTGAGGCCTGCAGTTCTTTAGATGTTGTCCTGGGGTCTTTTGTGGCCTCTCGGATGAGTTGTCCCTGCGCTCTTGGGGTAATTTTGGTCGGCCGGCCACTCCTGGGAAGGTTCACCACTGTTCCATGTTTTTGCCATTTGTGGATAATGGCTCTCACTGTGGTTCGCTGGAGTCCCAAAGCTTTAGTAATGGCTTTATAACCTTTACCAGACTGATAGATCTCAATTACTTTTGTTCTCATTTGTTCCTGAATTTCTTTGGATCTTGGCATGATGTCTAGCTTCTGAGGTGCTTTTGGTCTACTTCTCTGTGTCAGGTAGCTCCTATTTAAGTGATTTCTTGATTGAAACAGGTGTGGCAGTAATCAGGCCTGGGGGT
Source organism: Channallabes apus (assembly GCA_030522415.1). Lineage (NCBI taxonomy): Eukaryota > Metazoa > Chordata > Actinopteri > Siluriformes > Clariidae > Channallabes > Channallabes apus. The sequence goes on from CM060104.1 coordinate 5,752,559, forward strand.
GACTACAGAAATTGAACTCAGGTGTGATAAACCACAGTTAAGTTATTTTTTAACAAGGGGGGCAATCACTTTTTCACACAGGGCCATGTAGATTTGGAGTTTTTTTTTTATCCCTTAATAACGTAAACCTTCATTTAAAAACTGCATTTTGTGTTCAATTATGATATCTTTGACTAATAGTTAACGGTTGATGAGCAGAAACATTTAAGTGTGACAACATGCAAAAGAATAAGAAATCAGGAAGGGGGCAAATAGTTTTTCACACCACTGTATAAATCCCAATATATGTATATACATAAAATCTATATAAATGATACAAGAAAATACACAAACAGTAAAAACAAGGTCAACAAAACAAAGCCCAGACATACATACAGTACACTCTTACACAGACCATAATAGCTATGGGTGTTTTGTTATACACCTGCCTTAGAGGTGAGACAGTGAGATAAGAATGAGAGAAAGAGATTAAAGTGGAAGCATAATCATAAAACTGTATCAACCTTGAGACTGCTATGTGCGGGAGGTGCCAGGTCTCAGTGCTAACCTTAAAAACAGAAACACACTCTCTCCGTCATCACATACATCTCTTCTTGCCAGCCTGCTTTCCTCTTGACGACAACGGGAGAAAAGGGGAATTAGTAAGATCATAAGTAGAATAGGTATTCAATTGCAGGATCCTAGCCTCAGTCAATAGAAGGGACTTTGTGTACTGTAAAGTGAGATGTGTTAGGAAAGCTCAGTACTTCCTTAATCTCTGATCTCCAACACACATACATTAATACACTTATTTCTGTATGTGATAGTTCCACTTTCCAAGCCATTAACAACAATTTTTGCAGACTTTCTGCCAGAAATTTCAGCTCCATTTTCAGAAGACTATTCTTTCATTCATTCATTCATTCATCTTCTATACCGCTTAATCCTGTGTTCAGGGTCGCGGGGGACCTGGAGCCTATCCCAGGAGACTTCGGGCACTAGGCGGGGTACACCCTGGACAGGGTGCCAATCCATCGCAGGGCACACACACATACACACACTCACACACCCAATCACACACTACGGGCAATTTAGGAACACCAATTAGCCTAATCTGCATATCTTTGGACTGTGGGAGGAAACCGGAGTACCCGGAGGAAACCCACCAAGCACGGGGAGAACATGCAAACTCCATGCACACAGAGACGGGAATCGAGCCTGGCCGGGGAATCGACCCAGACCCTGGAGGTGCAAGGCGACAGTGCTAACCACTACACCACCGCGCCGCCAGAAGACTATTCTAAGCCCCTTAATAATTGCATGTAAAATCTTACCTTTACTCATTCTTGACTGTTAGTAGGGTAAAGAAGCATTAAACCATTTCTCCACAACATTAATGTACCATGCAAGAAGCAGTGGTGACTGATCAGAAGCTCCGGGGTTCAAGTCCCAGCCTTGACACTCTTGGGCTTTTGAGCAAGGCCTCCTGGATGTGTTGTTCTGATGTGTTGTATCATGGCCAACCCTTTGTGTGCTCTTGTAGTCTTGTGGCTGAATGAGCAAAAATCCGCGAAGCCACTTTCCGGAATCTAGTGGAAAGCCTTTCCAGCTAGTGGGAAACAACGCGATAACGCTCTTGGTTTTGGAATGTGACGTTCAACACTTTGATGCCCACATACTTTTGGCCATATAGTATATGTGCTTTTTGACTTTTTGTTTATATTAAGAACAAGAACGCACCAATGAGTTATGGCCTTTCTCCGCGCATGCTTAGGCCCCACTTTGAGCAATGAGCCCTAAAGGACACTGTCCTAAATCATGTCATGACCTACCATAAGTAGAACAGACTGCAGCAAAAGCATAACAATGGCCATTAGTTTTGCTGTGTGATAGAGGATAGTATCTGACTATGGCAGTTTTATAAATACCTGAGTGAGTATAACCTGGACTTCATGCAGCTGTCTATCCCATTTAGAGACTTTCATGGTCAAATATACTGTAGTGCCTCCAGAGCTTTACAAAAGTGCAGCATCATACAAAGTACACATTCAGTCTATAGTAAAAGAGCATAAACTGTACTACAGCACTCAAATATAAATTTATTCATGATGACATTCAGGTAAGTTTAGCTAAATAACTAATAAAATCATAACCGTAAGCTATAGTGAGTTATAGTTTACTGTAGTAATGAGGTCTGGGTGAATACATGCAAGTGCAATCTATACTGTACATAGAGAGTGACCTTGGTGTACACACACACACACACACACAGCTACAGACTCAGTGAACCTTTAATGAGGGAACTGGGGAACGAGCCAGAGCCATCCCAATTGTCTAATGGCTTCCACTGCTTAAGAGAAGGAGAAAAGGAGAAAAAAAACAAGCAGAGTGTAAAATAGAAAGGAGAGAGAGAGAGACACAGAGAGAGAGAGAGGTTGATGTGTTGTTCTGCAAAGCTGTAAAAAGTGCATTTTTATATAAGGGTGAAAAAAAACGACACTCCCAAAGGAACCTGAGGTGCATAATGAGAAGACCGAGCTGGAGACTGGGTTTGTTGTGGCTGCAAACAAGAGCCAAGAGCTGAAAGTATGACCTTGCCAGCAGGATAAAAAAAAAAGGGGAAACAAATCTGACAAGTGACATTGGCTCCTTTCTTTATTCATACATACTCCTTGATTTCGGGAATTTGCCCCTTCATTGTAAATATCACCGTATCTCATTGGAATCTTGGCAGCTGGAGAGGTGAGAGTTCTGTCTGGTGAATTTTTAATGCTGTTAGAGATCATGTTTATTTGTCCTTCATTTTGTTCCGTCCCCGTGTTTATCTTGCCCAGCATGAGAAATGACATGCCCTTCGTTTCCTTGATACTGAAGCACTCTCCCTTATTCACACATCTCACCCTGTGAAATCCTTACTAATCATCTCCCACTGATCTCAACACATACAGCTGATGAAACCATGTTATAATGATTGTAGCATAATCCATGAGGTACGTTCACTGCATGGAGATGATCAAAGACAACGTGTTTGTTTGAAATAAGGAGAACACAAGAAGAACAGGGGAACACGAAGCAGAATGCGAAAGGAAGGTAGAAGGGAGCGTCTTACTGTACATTCTCTCTGTGCACTTCAATGGGATTGTGACAGATGCAGTGAGGGACATGACAAAACACGGCACCCTCAAACGCCATCCTGAAAAAAACATGTTCAAACCCATGGCAGCTGGTTTTATGTTTTTTTTCACAGCGTCCACTGAATCTCATCTTTGGTGACAGTCCTCAGTCTCTTGGCCTAGTTTTGCTGCACACAATAAGTCACTGTTAAATTAATTTCATTGCTTCCATTTTTCTGAAACGATGGCTGTACTGTAGGTCTTAGCCAGAAAGCATGTGATGGGCGTTCAAGTCAAACTGTGATTAAATTTCTTGTGAATCAAAGTGACTTCAAGCACAATATGGTGATGATGCTCTTATCATTTAAACGTAAAACATTTGATGGTTCAAGCATTTTAAAGATGCCCATATGTTGGTGAAAGACAATCCTGGGCCAAAGTGGCTCAGAGCCCACTTGCATCATTATGGAAGACGTTTAGAATGTGGAACACTTCATCTTTGAAAATCAACAGATAACTTGAACATTACAGAAATTCAACCTGGAGTTCAATCCTGGGGTCAGTCCTGCCCCCGCTCCAAGCCATTTCCACTTGCTTGGGAGTTCCTGGGACACCAGCATATCAGAATTGAAGAAGGCAGTCCAATCATGGCTCTGGCGTACTGAGAAAACGTTTTACCTTGATGGAACACAAGAGATGGAATCCAACTTCATTCATTCATTCATTTTCTATACCGCTTAATCCTGTGTTCAGGGTCGCGGGGGACCTGGAGCCTATCCCAGGAGACTTCGGGCACTAGGCGGGGTACACCCTGGACAGGGTGCCAATCCATCGCAGGGCACACACACATACACACACTCACACACCCAATCACACACTACGGGCAATTTAGGAACGCCAATTAGCCTAACCTGCATATCTTTGGACTGTGGGAGGAAACCGGAGTACCCAGAGGAAACCCACCAAGCACGGGGAGAACATGCAAACTCCATGCACACAGAAACGGGAATCGAGCCTGGCCGGGGAATCGAACCCAGACCCTGGAGGTGCAAGACGACAGTGCTAACCACTACACCACCGCGCCGCCTGGAATCCAACTTATATAGAGAAATAAGGTTTAGGAAATAAGTTTTGACTCTTAAAACTGTCTTCTCTTATTCTGCACAACCAATAATTGTTACTGACATAATAAAATACTCACATGCTTCAGCTAATATTGCTAATATGTCTGTACCTAAAACCTTTGTGATCTTCTGATACCATCCTTAAATCTCTCATGTCTTCCATGAGCGTTTCCAATCTCTGCTTCATCTATCGGTGCTGCTTTCACAAAAATCTCTAAAAAAAAAAAAAAAAGAAAAAGAAAAAAGAAAGGATGAAGTTTGTATAAAAGAAGAGATAAAAGAGAATAAGAGAGGGAGTAAGTGATAGAGCAGGGATAAAAAAAAAAATGCACAGACGGGACGACAGATACATAAAGCACCTTCCGGCAGTGACAAATTTCCTGCCGCTCGGAACCAGTTCATTTTATTTGGCTTGTTTTCTTCGCACTGCTACTTCATTGCATTTCAACTTCAACAGGAGAATGATGTGGGGAATGTACATTTTCACACTCTGCTGGGCCCTGGCAAACACAGGTACTGTTAATCTACGATGCGATATCTGCTCCAAGAAAGAACTATTTATCTTCCCAAAGAATGACATACAATACAAACGCAGGTCAATACACTTTGTTAACCCACTGACTAAATGGTCAGTATAATGTCACATATTGTTTCCCTTTTTTGGAAAGCCATGTAAATTATACTGTACATTAATTCATTCATTCCTTTCATTCATTCATTTTCTATACCGCTTAATCCTGTGTTCAGGGTCGCGGGGGACCTGGAGCCTATCCCAGGAGACTTCGGGCACTAGGCGGGGTACACCCTGGACAGGGTGCCAATCCATCGCAGGGCACACACACATACACACACTCACACACCCAATCACACACTACGGGCAATTTGGGAACGCCAATTAGCCTAACCTGCATATCTTTGGACTGTGGGAGGAAACCGGAGTACCCGGAGGAAACCCACCAAGCACGGGGAGAACTGTACATTAATGAAAATGACAATTTTACAAGGCTATAATTAATACCCAATGTTTAAACTTGCTGACTGCCTACTGTATAAGAGTGCCACCCAAAAAAGCCACCCACTCTCATATGACTTTGGACAACTTTTGGCTTTGATTATGGCACACATTCACTGTGGCATCATTTCGATACGCTTTGCAATGTCACAACCCCAGCACATCCCAAAGATATCATTCCAGCAGGAAAGGAAAAAAAAAATCCACTGATGTGATAACCTGGTCATTCAGTATATTCAGGTCATCAGTTAACCTCATTTTTTTGGGCACATAATGTTGGTAAACCTAGACCTGATCAACAGAAGCAACCACAGATCATAATACTGCCCCCACAGGCTTGTACTTTAGGCAGTAGGCCTGATGCTTTAGGCATAAAACACGTCATCCGCCTCACTTCTTATCCTGATGCACCTATCATTCTGGAACAGGGTAAATCTTGGCCTTTTTCCAATTCTGCCCAGTCCATTCTTTATACTTCCTAGCAAACCGAAGCCTTCTTAGCCTCATTTGTAAGTGGTTTCTTAAGGCTACACAGATGTTAAGTCCCAGTATGATCCATTGAGTTCTCCCTTGAGTTCTCTTTACATTGTATGTGTAGAAATACACTTACTTTCACTATTAAACCTACTGCAGCTGTAAGTTCTACTGTCTGTTTTTTTGCTTTGTTTTTACTATTTGATTTCACCAAACATTTTTGCTTTCGGCGGCGCGGTGGTGTAGTGGTTAGCACTGTCGCCTTGCACCTCCAGGGTCTGGGTTCGATTCCCCGGCCAAGCTCGATTCCTGTCTCTGTGTGCATGGAGTTTGCATGTTCTCCCCGTGCTTGGTGGGTTTCCTCCCACTTTGGATTCCAAAGATATGCAGGTTAGGCTAACTGGCGTTCCCAAATTGCCCGTAGTGTGTGATTGGGTGTGTGAGTGTGTGTATGTGTGTGTGCCCTGCGATGGATTGGCACCCTGTCCAGGGTGTACCCCGCCTAGTGCCCGAAGTCTCCTGGTATAGGCTCCAGGCCCCCCGTGACCCTGAACACAGGATTAAGCGGTATAGAAGATGAATGAATGAATATATATATTTACAGCTGAACCATATTAAGTCATGAAAGAGGTGGTGACTTTTTGGCCAGTTTAAAAAAGTAAAATTTGGTTTAACCTAAATTTCATCAAATTATTTCCGATTTTAACCTTTCAATGCAACCTAATAGAAATATTGCTCCGACATCTGTAACACATTGCAATTAACATTGCAACAATGTTTTGACAATCAAAGATTTCTCCTGGGAGGGTAGTGGGGCATTGAAAAATAGCTATAGTCTATACTTGGACAAAGTGCTTATACAGTTTCACAGACCACCCCTAAAAAATAGCCAGTGAGTGTAGATAGGTGAACATAATAAACAGATGTATATGTAAATTGTATTGAGCATATATGTTGAAAAAGCAAGTATTATGATATTTTGTGCTATTGCCTATGTGCGGTATGTGTGAGCATTCGGATCAGTGATGATTGACTGCGGTGTTACTCACTTTGTGACATATCAGTGATTTCTGACTGTATTCGAGTTAATGTGTAGACCACAAAAAAAGTCTTAAATCCTGTATTGATATTATGTGCTTCACAATGTTTATAAAGTGAGCTCAGAAATGAACCCCTGATCTGAACTCTACGCTGCAGTAGATTACACGGCTCCCTTCAGCAGCCTTGCAAAGAAAAAGTGTGGGTGTGTGAAAGAGCAACAGAAAGATTCATGTATATATGTATACAGCTTAGCCACTGCTTGTATATCACTCTGTGTGTGTGTGAGTGTGAGTGTGAGTGTGTGTGTGTGTGTGTGTGTGTGTGTGTGCGTGTGCGCGTGTATTTTCGAACAGTAGAGGATTTATCTGCAGCTTTACCAGGAGAGCAGCAGTTTTAACATTTGGTGAGGACAGCAACAACAAGGCAAGGCACACAAAGCTGCATCCAGAGCTCAGGATCATGCCTCAGAAAATCCTAGCAAGCTGCCATGGAGAATTACCATGGCTTCTCCAAAATCCGACCAAAAACTTCTGTCAAACTTGGCTGCCTATGAGACGCATGAGCACGTTAGCAGCAGTGTGTGTGGGTGTGTTGGCAAGGTGGAGTGAAGTGATGTGTGTGTGTGTCCCCTTGGTCCCTGCTTTAGCCTGACAAGGGCAGACAATGTGCCAGGGTTGCAATATTAATCTGTGATTTTCAGTACAGAGATAACAAAGGGCATGGAAAGAAAGAGGAATAGAAAAAGTGTATCAGAATTGCAAACAGTGAAACAGTGCTATGCTCTCTATACAAATGCAACAAATTCAAACACACAAAATATATAGGCACTTTATGCATAATTATGTACACTATACAGAACATGCACACCCAATTCCAGCTGTTAAAAACTTGCATGTTTTTTTTTTTTCACCTTGCACCCAGCTCCAGAGCCACCGTGACTCAATCAAGTCACGTTAAAGTAGTAACTGAAGAAAAATAATTGTATTAATTTATTTTACCTATTTGTTTATTTTTGGGCAGAACAGTGATGCAGCATGCAACATTGCTCATTGTGACCCTGAGCACGATAAAACACTCTGCCCGTGCATGGATATTTAATGATATTCCTAACTAATTTATAACATAATTTTTTCCCCTAACTTTATTTTATCATTTGTTAACTTTGCCAATATTGTAACTGTATATGGTCATGCCAATAAGATCTACTGGTTTGATCCCAAGTAAATTTAATTGAAAAGAACAGGGGGGCAGGGAGGGAAAAAGAGAGAGAGAGAGAGAGAGAGAGTATTTTAAACAGGTCTGACTACTCCCCCTTTTGGTTAGTTGTGGTATAGCGTCTCAATTTTTAAAAGCGTTCATGTTTCAGGGTGGACTTAACAACCCTTACACAGATGAATATTTCAAAATGAGTGCTAGTGATCTGTACACACACACACACACACACACACACACACTGCCCCACCAAAAAAAGATTGCACAGTCTAATATTTCATTTTATTTTGATCAAATAAGAAAATAAGTAAGCTGAGTACTTGAATATATAAGTACTCAGCTTACTTATTTTCTTATTTTTAACTTCTACACCAAATTAACTCCAGACCATAACTCTAACCCCCGAGGCTCATACAGCGGCCACTAGGCACGAGGGGTGCGCATCACTTCATGCGCTTCCTTTCTTACCCTAATGTGCACATCATTTTGACCATATAATTTTGCCATTGTTCCAAAGTCCAATTTTTATACTCCCTAAATTAATTTAAGTCTTTTTTTTTTCAGAATTGTCTTATAGACAAAACAGGCCGCCTCAACGTAAAAAGTTTAGTAACAAGTTGCACAGCTCTTTTAAGTTTACTCAATTTTTTGAGAAATTTGTTGGCCAAACTAAATATTTCACATCGCTGTTTAGTTGACACACTGTGTGTACCTAGTTCAAAATATTAAGTTGACTCAACTTGTAACTCTTTAATATTTAAGTCAGCTCAAGTAGTATTGTTTGTGGGCTCAATTAATTATATTTCTTTAGGATTAGCTTAGCCCATAGATGTAGTATGTTAAAGTGATTGTTTTTCTGTAAAAAAAACAGGTTGGCCTAACAATACTCTGACAATTAAACACACAAAAAACTTTATTCTTCCAAAGCTAGTCAAAGTTAAAACAGTGATCTGAATAAAACAGGAGAATACACATTCTATTTTAATTAAAATGTCAATAAAATACAGTATTTATCAACATCTTACTGATTCTTTACATTACAACATCATAACCATTTTAAAATCTAGCAAAGATTTGACTTTTGAAGACTAATTTTTCCAATGCATCAGACAAACACACACACACACACACACACACACACACACATACACACACACACACACACACACAAAGAGTCTCTATGGCAACAAGAATTTGTTTCTCAAAATCTGAATCTGAGGTCCAATAAAGTCCAATAATAATCGTTCGGATAGCTTTAGGAGTACATCAAGTCGTTTTGGAATTCAATGTTAAGAGCACAGACCTGACCAGACATCACTCCTAAAGTTGCTGCATTGTCACATAGACTCTCAAAGACTACAAGGGATCGTCTCGGGTTAATTTGCTTTAACCCTGTTCCCTGAAAAGGCCGGAACGAGATGCTGCGTGAAAACGCTATGGGAACATCTTGTCATGTTGCCGGTTGTGAAGCATGTGTGTATCAAACACGCCAAATTTTGGCTTATATAACCTCGGTCGGGTGACATCATGTGATGAGACGCACCTGCAGGTTATAAATAGGAGTGAACCGGAAACATTCCTCAGATTGATTTGTCTGAATGGACGTCCGGTCACATAGACAATGCGGCATTGGGACGCAGCATCTCGATCCTGCCTTTTCAGGGAACAGGGTTACAGCAAAGTAACCCGAGACGTTCCCTTTCAAAGGCTACACTCGATGCTGTGTGAAAACGATATGGGAACGAGAGTACCAACGCTGCCGCGTGGACATATTATTTCACTAGTTTTGACGCATATATTTAATTTGAAGTTTCACTCACACAACAGAAGTCCGATGATCTCTTTGTCTCTTGTAGTTTATTTTGTCAGCATCAAAGAATCAACACTTCATACAGTCGTCTTGAGTAAATCCACTGTGGTTACAACACCAGTTGCTGTATCTTATACATTTCTTGAATTACGATTAGCTTACGCATATACCAATACATTTGCTGTATATCTGATTACAGTTAGCTTACGTATATAACAACACTTTTGTTGTATATACTGTATACGTAAGCTAACTGTAATCAGATTACAGCCCTGCAAGTGTCTGGACCCCAAGGTTGTGTAGCGTGTGCGCACAAGGCCGAGAAAGTCTCAGAATATGCCTGGCAGCTAAGTCGGGGACCCATGAGCCTCGGAGTAGCATGAACATCCAGACTATAAATGTAACATATGTGTGCGGAGAGGACCAACCCTCCGCGTCACACACTTGCTGCAGGGGAATACCTCTTGCTAGTGCAATAGGTGAGGCAATCCCCCTGGTTGAATGAGCCCTGATTCCTAGGGTCAGAAACCTAAGGTGCTGACTCTAGTGGTTCAAAAGGGGTCTTAATTGGACCTTTGAGCACGATAGATAAAACCCACAAAAGGGACCGTGGCTCTAGTGGGTGGCCTCAACCGTTTAGCTCCATGAATGGAACGGGTAACTAAAAGGGTGTTTTCGCACAGTCACCCCATCGATCAGGACGTGGCAGGCTGAAATAGCAGTTACGTACGTCCTGAGAGTACTAGGGCACAAGCCCGAGGACAACTTTTCCTGCAGAAGCTCCAGCACTGAAACAATTCGCCAGTGGACTGGGTCTATCTGCTTCGTCATGCACCAACTTTCAAATACATTCCTTTTGAGGGCATAAGCTCTTCTAGGGGAGGGAGCCCTAGCACTTAGAATAGTCTTAATTACAATGGCTGGAAGACCAGCTTGACTTAATTGGCCCCATTCAGGGACCGAACGTAAATGTTCCAAAGCTCGGGCCGGGGATGAAATATCGTCCCCTGCGCCTGAGCGCCAAGACTCCCGGGAGCAGAGCTATCAAGCATAAAGGCGTAACCTGGGCCACGTACGGGCCAAGGTGTCCAGACCCAGGAGGGCTGGAAGAGTCAGAGAGTAGCAAAGGGGACATTTGTTACATGAAATCTCTCCCAGATTGACTGACTACTTCAGGGTGGGGTTTCCATTCCCCATGTGTCAGAGATTGACTGGACAGTACAACTGCTCCCACATTCATATGCCCTGAAATGTGAGGGAGAGGATCCTGGTTTGCTAGCTAACTAGTGGCGCAAGTACAGTCCGCCCTGGCGATTAATATATGAGACTGCCATAGTGTTGTCCACCCCCACTAGGACATGGTAGCCTCTCAACTGCTGGAGGAAGTGCTTTAGGACCAGAAATAGATCCATCATTTTGAGGCAATTGATGTGCCGCGCGAGAAGAAGGCCTCTTCAGCTCCGTTGGGCTGGACGGTCATCTAAGACCGGCGATCTGATCTTTTAGAGGTGGCCTGTGAGGGGGGTGCCAGTCCTTACAGGGGGGTGCCTGGCTACTAACGCTCTCCTTCTGCACCTCTCGCCTGGCGAGAATCAGATCTGGTCAAGGCTGGGTGGCCGACGGCCTCGACTCTTGAGCACGGCGTGGGAGAAATTTCCCAAAAGGTTGTTCATATAGCCTAGCCTCTCGAAACTTGGTGGCGACGAAATAACAGCGTCACCAAATAGCCTGGAGGGTGAGACAGGGGCATCAAGGAGGAATGTTCGATCCTTATCCTTGATGCCTGTCAGATTTATCCATAGGTGCCTCTCAGCGGACACCAAGGAGGCCATAGAACGGCCGATAGCACGGGCTGTTTGTTTAGGCGCGCGCAGGGACAAATCAGTTGCCCAGCGTAACTCTGTGAATGCTTCCTGATTCACAGTGCCGCTCGTGCTCAACAGATCAGCCTGGTACGCCTGCAAAACCGCCATGGTGTGCAAGGAAGCGCCGGCCTGACCTGCAGCTTGGAACGCCTTCCCTACCAGTGTAGAAGAAGTTCTATACGGCTTGGAGGGAAGGGATGGCTTCTTTAATGAGGATGATGTTCCAGGAGAAAGATAGCCCGCAAGCGTCTCTTCTATCTGGGGCATCACCGCATAACCTCGTGCTTTTGTATCAACGATGTTCGAATAGAGCGATGGTACAAAAATACGGGATGAGAAAGGTTTATTCCAGGAACGAGATAATTCGTTATGGAGGTCATCAAAAAAGGAGAGAGAGCGGCATTGTGGCGCCCACTCCTGGCCACCCGACAGAAATCTGTCGTCTAATTTTGATTGTTTTTGTGAGCTTGCTCCTGTGGCCAATCAATGTGCAATCGTTCGACTGCATGTGTTAGAACTTCAAGCAACTCCTCATACTCTCTATCATCTTTAGAGGAGCATTCTGAGGTAGCTACTTCCATTTCTACAGGAGAACGAATCTCTTCCGTACACCCATGAGAAGCACCGAAGTGCGCTCGTGAAGTGGAAGGAGAGACTTCATGATCGGGGGAGAGGGCGAGAGAAAGGAGCAGCCGTGTGTGCATATGTGGAGTCAAGCCGCTGTTGCTGGGCAAAAGTCAGGGCAAAGTGGGGGAAAAGACGGATATGGTTATATCCTGTACAGTGTACCTAACGTTAGAAGTTCACCTCAGTAATGTCAGGGTGCCTCATATAAGGCGTATATAACGTTAACTGTCTAAAATACCTGCAGGCTAACCGAAACATATTTTATTTAAAATAAATAAATAAATACTTACCAAACGAATAGAGTCCCCAAAACGGCCATCTCCACCTCAGTCCGACAGGAGGGAGGAGGCTGGTGTCTTATAAATCACGTGACTGCCCCTCAATAAAGGTGAATTGCTGGCTCAACTTGTTTTTTTAAATACATTTATTCAGTCTGTGTCTCCAAAGTTTTCAAAAACAGTGTTATCTTTTGTCTCAACAAATACCACTGTAAGAAGTTGGGCCAGCAATACAGTATTAATTCATTCAACGTTTATCTAGTTGGATTTTTTTTTTTTTACAGTGTGAACACTTGTTTTCTAGGTTGTCACAGTACTGTTTAGTGCCAATTCTGTGAGTTCTTATCACACTGTGTGTGGAAATGCTCTTATTATGATTATTAAATATACTGTAGCTGTAGTTTCTACTGTTGATTTTTGATGATTTCACTTTACCAAGTGTTTAAGTGATCTCTCCAGCACTGTCCGTTCAGATTTTAATAATTCTTTGGACAGTTCTTTAACAAATTCCAGTCTTAAAAAATCTTTAAAAAAAAATTTCTTGATTCTGGCTAATTACCATACTAAAACATATTCATCCTAGTTACTGACCCAAGCGCAAGTTATGTAGCCATCGTGGTCGTTAAGAAGTCTTGGCCAACAAACCCTTAAAGAATGATTTGCTACGTGACAGTATCTATCACAACAGTGTCATGCTGCACACCACTGTCAGACAACTGAGGCAGCCCAGCTCAAAAGCTAGCCAGGATTTATCACATAATCCTTGGGTATTTTTGTATTTATCTGTCTCATAGAGCCCCACAAACCACTGCAAGGCATATGGCTCTGTCACGGTAAGAGCACTGGCAAGGAGGCAAGTTACAAAAGAACATCATGCACCAGTGGTCCGCCCTGACAGCTGCATTATTTCCCTAAATTTATTTCAACAGACAGTCAGAATTCTTCCTCAGTTTAATCACTGTCAGTTCAATTCTTCATGTAGCAGTAGTTCTTTCTCTTATCACACAGCAGCACCCGCAGTATTGGAGGTTGAAAGGTAGGATGCACTCAGTAGGGAGCAAATGAAGCTGCTGCTGCATTTTCAGATAGTATTACCCATGAGTGTCAGAGGATAATGTAAACAGTACAGAAAGGTGTTTTTTTTTTTATATGCAAACTAAACAAAGCTCTTGATGTTATATTGGACCATACTGAGTCAAGTCATATGATCATGCTTCTGATAAACCTGGTCTTTCCTAAACTCATCTGTGCTGCACCAAGAGGTGAAGTCAAAAGGACACACTACTTCTTTTTTTTTTTTTTTTACATTTAGCTGATCCAAGAGTCTGTTTTTCTGGTTTGTATTACATCTTGGGTGGGTTAAGATGTTCCTACCTGTCAGTTGGGCTTATGATCACTTACTTGATATGAATTCTTTTCACGAAACAGCCAGTCATAATTTACTACCCGTGTACATGTCAAGCCTGTACTAATTCAATATGCTGCCGAAATCCATATTTATGGGAACAAAGATTCTGTCTGTCAACACAGCTTTTCTGGCAATAACACAACTCATTTTCTGGGAATTTTATATCGAAATGCTTAGAGAATAAATCCTAATAGATCAAAACCTAGAACTTCAAACTTCTTAGTACTAAAGCAATTTCTTATGTCTAAGTACCACATCAAAAAAATATATTTTTACTGTTTCAATTATCACCTCCAGGGTCTGGGTTCGATTCCCCGGCCAGGCTCGATTCCCGTCTCTGTGTGCATGGAGTCTGCATGTTCTCCCCGTGCTCCCCGTGCTGTCCAGGGTGTACCCCGCCTAGTGCCCGAAGTCTCCTGGGATAGGCTCCAGGTCCCCCGCGACCCTGAACACAGGATTAAGCGGTATAGAGAATGAATGAATGAATGTTTCAATTATACCCCGGCCAGGCTCGATTCCCGTCTCTGTGTGCATGGAGTTTGCATGTTCTCCCCGTGCTTGGTGGGTTTCCTCCGGGTACTCCGGTTTCCTCCCACAATCCAAAGACATGTAGGTTAGGTTAATTGACATTCCAAATTGCCCGCAGTGTGTGAATGAGTGTGTGTATGTGAGTATGTGTGTGTGCCCTGCGATGGATTGGCACCCTGTCCAGGGTGTACCCCGCCTTGTGCCCTAAGTTTCCTGTGATAGGCTCCAGTATGGAAGTATATTAGTGCCAAAATTCCTGAAAGCAAAATAGCAGGTTGAATTACATGAACTGAAAAAAACGTGTTGAAATAAAAATGTTTGAATTTTTCTGCATTGCAATTTGATCTGAATGGAAAAAAATCCTTAGAGCATTTACAATGTTTGAAATTTTTGCCACTGCAATTTATTGTGGTTGTATATTTCAAGTGAAAAATGTAATTCAAGCATTTAAAATTCAATGCAAAAATATTCAAGTTAATAAATTGCTGTTCAAAAATATTTTCAGGTGTTAAAAATACAATCGTTATTATTTTTCAATCTTACAAATTCAAGTAACAAAATTCAGGTAGTAAAAATTCAGGTAACAAAATTCAGGTAGTAAAATTCAGGTAACAAAATTCAGGTCGCTAAAATGCTGGTCTTCACATCCGGGATATCACAGGAAGAGCAGTGGAGTGCCGCGTGCTGCTGAACGTATGGAAGTATATTAGTGCCAAAATTCCTGAAAGCAAAATAGCAGGTTGAATTACATGAACTGAAAAAAACGTGTTGAAATAAAAATGTTTGAATTTTTCTGCATTGCAATTTGATCTGAATTGAAAAAAATCCTTAGAGCATTTACAATGTTTGAAATTTTTGCCACTGCAATTTATTGTGGTTGTATATTTCAAGTGAAAAATGTAATTCAAGCATTTAAAATTCAATGCAAAAATATTCAAGTTAATAAATTGCTGTTCAAAAATATTTTCAGGTGCTAAAAATACAATCATTATTATTTTTCAATCTTACAAATTCAAGTAACAAAATTCAGGTAGTAAAAATTCAAGTAACAAAATTCAGGTAGTAAAAATTCAAGTAACAAAATTCAGGTAGTAAAATTCAGGTCGCTAAAATTCAGGTAACAAAATTCAGGTCGCTAAAATGCTGGTCTTCACATCCGGGATATCACAGGAAGAGCAGTGGAGTGCCGCGTGCTGCTGAACGTATGGAAGTATATTAGTGCCAAAATTCCTGAAAGCAAAATAGCAGGTTGAATTACATGAACTGAAAAAAACGTGTTGAAATAAAAATGTTTGAATTTTTCTGCATTGCAATTTGATCTGAATTGAAAAAAATCCTTAGAGCATTTACAATGTTTGAAATTTTTGCCACTGCAATTTATTGTGGTTGTATATTTCAAGTGAAAAATGTAATTCAAGCATTTAAAATTCAATGCAAAAATATTCAAGTTAATAAATTGCTGTTCAAAAATATTTTCAGGTGCTAAAAATACAATCATTATTATTTTTCAATCTTACAAATTCAAGTAACAAAATTCAGGTAGTAAAAATTCAAGTAACAAAATTCAGGTAGTAAAAATTCAAGTAACAAAATTCAGGTAGTAAAATTCAGGTCGCTAAAATTCAGGTAACAAAATTCAGGTCGCTAAAATGCTGGTCTTAACATCCGGGATATCACAGGAAGAGCAGTGGAGTGCCGCGTGCTGCTGAACGTGCCGCAATGCACTTTAAAGTGTGCTTCCTGATCCCCCTGCAGTCTACGTTCCAGAAAGGCTGGGTTGCCAGTTGCACAATAAACGGTTAAAATTACCCCCATTCCGTAAACGCCACATTCAAAGCAAAGCCGGCGCTCTTTCATTCACACGCGAGAGCGATGGGTTTCCCGCCCCTGTGCTCGGTAATGTTACAGTCTGTGGAAAAATTCTGTACAGCAGAAGAAACTAATTTAGGAAGCAGGCAAACAGTTCAGCGAGTGACATCAGAGTAACTGCAGACGAAAAGAAACTGATAGGGACAATTCAAGACAAAGAATAAAGACAGACAGACAGATACTTTATTGATTCCGAAGGAAATTCCAGATATCCAGGAGCAGTAGAGACAGTAACAGTAAGACAGGTTATAGACTGCACACTGTATATCTTACAGTCAGTATACACAGGGTCATGTGGGAACTGACCAGAGGTACTACTGCAATGATGTACAAAAACTACAAGATGTATAAAAAGGATATAAATAAAAAATATAAATTACAATAAAAGTGAGAAATGGGGTTAATTGCAGTGACGCCATTGATGTACAATTTTATATGCGACAAAGTCACAATGCGACAGGTATTAATTTATCCAAGACTTATGACTTCATACTAAATATTAAACTGAAATGTTGTAATTGCATGCATAAAATAATTAGTGACAAAAATGTGTTTATTTATTTATTTTATTTTAATCAGACTGACATTAAACCGCACTATCCACATTTTACGTTTTTCTTAATTACAAAATATTTATGGTTACCTTTATTTATAAGCAATATAAATTTAACAAAGTGTAAAGAGCAAGTATGTTGTTGCTGCTGCTGAGGAAATTAATCCCATCTTGTTACTGAATGTGACTCTACATTACCGAGCGCAGGGGCGGGAAACCCATCGCTCTCGCGTGTGAATGAAAGAGCGCCGGCTTTGCTTTGAATATGGCGTTTACGGAATGGGGGTAATTTTAACCGTTTATTGTGCAACTGGCAACCCAGCCTTTCTGGAAAGTAGACTGCAGGGGGATCAGGAAGCACACTTTAAAGTGCATTGCGGCACGTTCAGCAGCACGCGGCACTCCACTGCTCTTCCTGTGATATCCCGGATGTTAAGACCAGCATTTTAGCGACCTGAATTTTGTTACCTGAATTTTAGCGACCTGAATTTTACTACCTGAATTTTGTTACCTGAATTTTTACTACCTGAATTTTGTTACTTGAATTTTTACTACCTGAATTTTGTTACTTGAATTTGTAAGATTGAAAAATAATAATGATTGTATTTTTAGCACCTGAAAATATTTTTGAACAGCAATTTATTAACTTGAATATTTTTGCATTGAATTTTAAATGCTTGAATTACATTTTTCACTTGAAATATACAACCACAATAAATTGCAGTGGCAAAAATTTCAAACATTGTAAATGCTCTAAGGATTTTTTTCAATTCAGATCAAATTGCAATGCAGAAAAATTCAAACATTTTTATTTCAACACGTTTTTTTCAGTTCATGTAATTCAACCTGCTATTTTGCTTTCAGGAATTTTGGCACTAATATACTTCCATACTCCAGGCCCCCGCGACCCTGTATATAAGGATAAAGCGGTACAGAAAATGAATGAATGAATGAATGAATGAATGTTTCAATTATACTGTACAACAGTGTATCTGCCACACTGATAAAACTGATTAATTTTAATTCTGTTTAGGTTTAATTTAGCAGCAGGTAATTAAACATATCTGTAATGCAACAGAGAAAAAATATATATTTTTTTCTCTCTCATTAATTTCCAAAGCTGAAGGCCAGCCACATAAAGTATTTGCTAATTAATTGTTTGCTTTGGTGTTCCTGCTCTGTAGAAAAAAATAGTACTTAGCTACCTTTCGTCAAACTCGATTTTGACAGTTTTATTACCCCTTTAAGTGCTTTTTTGACCTTTGGATGACCTTTAGGAATTTTTATGACCGGGAGGTTTCGTGATAAAAAGGGAGGGGTTTATGCGTTAGACATTCATTTATTTATATACGTATTTATTTATATACGTATTTATTTATTTATTTATATACGTATTTATTTATATACGTATTTATTTCATTTATTAATTCATTTATATACGTATTTATTTCATTTATTGTAAGAATTTGTTCAGTGTGTTTTTATTTGAAAAATATGCTTGGTGAGGGGACTCATTTCAAGGTGTTTGTGCGTAACTATTAAGACAGGGAGAATGTATTTATTACCAAGGGGGCAAACAGTGAAACATTTATTCACTTTGGTAAAAACTTGGAGCATTTTTTAATGACTGAGGACTAGCGAAGTTTTTAAGTTACTTTTAAAGAGAAGAAGCATAAACGTTACCAGAGGGCGAGAGCCCCGAGTCGGTGAAGAAGATGAAGAGACGAGTAAAACGTTGCTGCGGGAAAAAATAAATTACAAGAGACATAAGCGAGGTCCGAGCGCGCGTATGAGTTTGTTCGATGTCAAGAGCGTGTAGCGCTTGAGTAGCAAAGTCTTGTCTGGAGCGGGAGGCGCGCTGAGTTTGAGTTTGTGAAAGGGGAATCGAATGGGGTTCCTCCCGGGCCTTGTGATTGGCCGGATCTGCGCGTGACGAAACCCCACCTCCGCCTCTACAGCTTAGTCATAAAATGTGTTTATTTTTTGAGTGCTCATCTAAATCTGTTGTTTTATCCACATTATTTTTTTTAGGTAGGACTGTGCTTATTTTGTCTTTTTAAAAAGTTCCCTAAGACTAGAGCTGGGTGACCGTGTGTGTAGTGATTAGTAATAATGTAATGGAAGAAAACAAAAAAAAGCTGCTCCGTGACTCATCAGTTCACTGTGTGCCGTGATCATTTTGTTAGGAATTACATGCTGAACTGATTCAACAGATCGGTTAAAAGTCTAGCCGGTTTTACATATGCTTATATATACGAGGACCATGTGTTAAAAACCTGGTCCTTTACTTTTCTTGAAAAGAAAAAAAATCTGGTTTTTTGGTTGTCATAGCAGGCCTTGTAATGGCACAGGGGTGTTAGTTAACATCTATTATCAGATTAGGATGTAATAAACATTTGACCAGATATTTTTCCATGGGGAGATGGGGCTAATGTTTAATAGCTTTGTTTAGAAAATGTTTACGCCAGGTGAGTGTGTGTGTGTGTGTGTGCATATGTGTTTACGTCCATGCATGTGGAGCAGATACTATATTTACATTTATTTTAACTCTTTTTTGGTTATTATTTCTTTCATATTTTTGATATTTTATACCTTGGAAATCATTATTTTATTGCTAATTTATTTTTATTTATTGTTTTGCACTAGTGTTAAAATATTCGGTTATGCTTGTGACTGCTAAAAAAAAATGGGACACGGCCCCTTTTAGAGTTCCCGCTTCTTCCGGTTTCGGCTGGTCTCCTTCAGTGCGCGCGCGGTAAGCGTAGCTGGAGAGAGGTGAGTTCTGACGGAGCTCTAGCTTAAAAATAAATAAAATGTTTAGTTAAAGTTGGTTTATTGCGAGTAAGATGTATGTTTGGTGATAAAAATGCAGTTTATTTGTAAGGAAGCACAAATAGAGGTTGTTTAACGCATGTTTTCTTTGGAAGTGACACTATGTATGTTTGAACTCCATGGCTAAAATTATCTGTTTTGACTCGCAAACACAGTTATAAGCAAACATGAAGTTTTTTATTCATTTGGTTTTTAATTCATTCATAATAATAAAAGTGGCTTGTGGAATATTTGTTGTCCGGCCTCGTTAAATTCACGACACAGCACAGAGTTTGGGACAAACCGGTCACACATGGGGTTTGTATTATTATTATCTCTGTAGGGAAACATTCACACAGGGGTAGGAATAAACCCTTACAGTTTTATTCTGGATGTTTCAAAACACCCTAACATATAAGTTGAGTTAGCTCTCTGAATGCTCTCAAAATAACCGGTAATGTGAGTTACACAAAGTATTTTCTTCAAAATCTTAACAAAAACTGATCAGAAGTAAATAGTCAGTAAATGTTCTTGGGTTGTCTTGAGGGTTTGAGTCTTTTCTTTTTCTTTCGGTCACTAAACCTTCACGCTGGAAAGTTCAGTTAGCTGCCACTGCTAGGTGTAAATATAATGTCATTTTAGAAACGTTTCAGAAAACTCTTACAAAAACATCTGAGCTACAGTAAAAGTTGTTTTTCTTCTCTTTCTCCTAAGTTTTGTCTTCCATTACAATATTTCTTCACCTAAGTTAAAAGTAATTAGATTGGAAACTTCGTTACACAAAAAAAAAATTGTCGTCGTCAAAATCTAACATACTGTATCAGAGTTAGAAGTTGATACTGTGGAATGATTAGACTTGTTTCATCGGCATTAACCTTACACATGACATTTCTTTTAGGTTCTATTAGTAAATGTTGTGAGCAATACGTTTTATTTTAGAAACTCAAAAAATTTTACAAGATGTTAAAGTAGAAGTTCTTGATTGTTTGGACATGGTTCCTCTGGCACTAAACCTTCACGCTTTAAAGATCTGTTGCATCAAGGCTATGTGTAAGTATAATATCATTTTTAGAAACCTTTCAGAAAAACTAACACATCTTGGGCAATAGTTTCTGTTCTCAAAGGTTTTGTCTTCCATTACAACATTTCTCCACCTATGAAAGTTAATTACTTACACAAATTATTATTTTTAAACAACGTATTTGAGTTAAGAAGTTGATACTGTTGAATGATTAGACTTTTCATCGGTCATTAAACTTACACATATGAAATTTCTTTTAGTAAATGTTGTGAGCAATACTTTTTTATTTTAGAAACTCAAAAAAAAATCTAACAAAATGTAAAAGTAGAAGTTCTTGATTGTTTAGACATGGTTCCTGCCTCACTAAACCTTCACGCTTTAAAAGATCTGTTAAGCATCAGGGCTGTGTGTAAGTATAATATCATTTTAGAACTTTTCAGAAAACTCTAACACATCATAGGCAATAGTTGTTGTCTTTGATTACAATGTTACTTCACCTATGAAAGTTAATAGTTATTGCACCAGAATTTTAGCCGTGCAATAAAATTTTTCATTCATAAAAATCAAACAACATATCAGAATAAAAGCTGAAAGCATCAAAGTGTTATTTATAATGTCGTTTAACAAACTTTTTTCAGAAAAACTAACATCTTGGGCAATAGGTTTTTGTCTTCCATTACAATATTTCTCCACCTATGAAATTTAATTACTTACACAATTTTTTAAACAACGTATTTGAGTTAAGAAGTTGATAATTGTTAAATGATTAGACTTGATTCCTTGGTAATTAAACTTACATGTATGAAATTTCATTTTTTTTTTTCTTGTATGTGGGTGTTTGTAAGGATGTAACAAGAGGATGGATTTAAAAAAAAAACAATGCACAAGGAGTTGTTAAACTTCTGTTACAAACCTAATTTAAAGTCAACGTTTCTTTATGGTTTTGCCCTGTGTTGCTATGCCTTAACTTTTTGAAAGTTCGGGCAACTAATTGTGAATATTAAATCTTTATATACGTTGCAATTTTGACTACATAGTCTTTTTTTTTTTTTTAAATAAATATTTAGCAAAATACTTAATTCGAGGGAATTGTTCATGTTTTTTCATGTTTCCTCTGTCACTAATGCCTGAAAGTTCTGTCAGGGGTCATGGGGTGATAGTTAATAGAAGATAAGGGTTGAGGAGCTTTTATGACTGGTGAGTGTCCTTGTGCCAGATGTCGCAAACGCTTGGCCGGACAACGTTCAGTTCAAAGGAGATGCTAAATTTCTGTTAGAAACTCTTCTCAAAAAAAATCTAAGGTAAAAGTCAGCATTCTTTAGGTATTTGTCTTGTTTTTCCCTGCATCGCCATGCCTTCACTTGTGAAAGTTAGGGTAGCTAAATGTG
Organism: Channallabes apus; assembly: GCA_030522415.1. NCBI lineage: Eukaryota > Metazoa > Chordata > Actinopteri > Siluriformes > Clariidae > Channallabes > Channallabes apus. The sequence goes on from CM060104.1 coordinate 5,774,672, forward strand.
ATTAATAAAGTTTATGTGCATTGTAATTTTGAATACAGTCTTTTTTTCCCCCATAAACTTTTAGCAACATAGTGTATTTGATGGAATTGTTTTTTCACGGTGTCTATCGCCAAACCTTCATGTATGAAAGATCTGTTAAACGTCAAGTCTATGTGTTATTTATAATGTCATTTTAGAAACTTTTCAGAAAACTCTAAACACATCCTAGGCAACAGTTGTTGTTTTTGATGTTTTTTTTTTTAATTCCATGACATTATTTCTTCACATATGAAAGTTGAAAGTTAATGCACCGGAATTTTAGCTACACAAATTATAATTTTTTAAAAATCAAACAACGTATCTGGAAAAAAAAACTATTATCCTTTATATTTTTTTGTCTTGTTTTCGAGTAGTTGTGTCTGTGTACCCGTGTTTTTGGGGATGTAACAAGAGGATGGATTAAAAAAATGCACATTGAGGTGTTAAACTTCTGTTACAAACTTTTCCTAAAATCTAAGTTAAAGTCAACATTCTTTATGCTTTTGCCATGTTTTCCCAGTGTCACTAAGCCTTCACTCGTGAAAGCCCAGATAGCTTAATGTGAATATTAAAGTTTATATGCAGTGCAATTTTTGACTATGTAGTCTTTCTTTTCTTTCTTTCATAAACTTTTACCAGCGTACTTTATCTGAGGGAATTGTTCGTGTTGTCTGCCCCTAAACCTTCATGTTTGAAAGATCTGTTAAGTGGCAAGGCTAAGTCTAGTATAATGTCGTTTTAGAAACGTTTTCAGAAAAACTAACATCTTGGGGCAATAGTTTTTGTTCTCAAAGGTTTTGTCTTCCATTACAATATTTCTTCACCTATGAAAGTTAGTTACACAAATAATTTTTTAAAACAACGTATTTGAGTTAAGAAGTTGATAACTGTTGAATGATTAGACTTGATTCCTCTGTCATTAAACTTACATGTATGAAGTTTCTTTTAGTAATTGTTGTGAGTAATAATTTTATTTCAGAAACTTAAAAAAAAAAAAAAAAAAAAAAAAAACATTAACAATGTAAAAATAGAAGTTCTTGATTGTTTAGACTTGGTTACTCGGTCACTAAACCTTCACACTTGAAAGATCTGTTAAGCATCAAGGCTATGTGTAAGTATATCATCATTTTAGAACTTTTCAGAAAACTCTTAACACGTCATGGGCATTCGTTGTTGTTCTTGACGGTTTCGTCTTTGATTACAATATTACTTCACCTATGAAAGTTAAGTTATTGCACCAGAATTTTAGCTATGCAAATAAAATCATTCATAAAAATCAAACAACGTATCGGAAAAAAAAAGCCGACGTCTTTTACGTTGTCTTTTTTTTTTTCTTGTATATGTGAGGGCGGGTGTTTGTAAGGATGTAACAAGAGGATGGATTTAAAACAAAAAACAATGCACAATGAGTTGTTAAACTCCTGTGCCTTTACTTTTGAACGTTCGGGTAATTAATTGTGAATATTAAATCTTTATATGCATTGCAATTTTGACTACAGTCTTTTTTTTTTTTTTCATAAACATTTCTTCATGTTTCCACGGTCACTAGTGCATTTAAGTTCTGTCAGGGGTCATAGAGGTCATAGAGTTAATAGAAGATAAGGGTTTAGGAGCATTTACGACAGGTGACTGTCCTTGTGCCAGATGTACTAAAAGCCTGGACAGGCAACTATCAGTTCAAAGGAGATGCTAAACTTTTCTCAAAAAAAAAATCTAAGGTAAAAGTCAACATTCTTTAGGGTTTTGTCTTGTTTTCCCTGCATCACTATGCCTTCACTTGTGAAAGTTCTGTTAGCTAAATGTGAATATTAAAGTTTATAGGCATTGCAATTTTGATTACACAGTCTTTTTTCATAAACTTTTAGCATCATACTGTATCTGAGGGAATTGTTTACGATGTCTGTCGCTAAACCTTCATGCATGCATGAAAGATCTTGTTAACGCTAGGGGTAAGTACGACATCAGTTTAGAAACTTTTTTCAGAAAAAACTCTTAACACATCAGAGGCAACATTTGTCTTCCATTAAAATATTTCACCTATGAAAAGATTTCTTTATTTTAAGGTATATTATGTCTTTCCTGTCGGATGGAGTGAATGGGCCCTGCAGGTCAAAAGAACATAATACAGGTCCTTCTCAAAAAAAAAATTTGCATATTGTGATAAAGTTCATTATTTTCTGTAATGTACTGATAAACATTAGACTTTCATATATTTTACATTCATTACACACAACTGAAGTAGTTCAAGCCTTTTATTGTTTTAATATTGATGATTGTGTCATACAGCTCATGAAAACCCAAAATCTAAAAAAATTTGCATATTTCATCCGACCAATAAAAGAAAAGTGTTTTTAATACAAAAAAAAAAAAAGTCAACCTTCAAATAATTATGTTCAGTTAAGCAATCAATACCTGGTCGGGAATCCTTTTGCAGATTCTTGTGTCAACTCTCTCTTCACAATATCCCACAGATTCTCTATGGGGTTCAGGTCAGGAGAGTTGGCCGGCCAATTGAGCAGGTACCATGTCAGCTGCTGGTGTTGGTCCACTGACCATGGTATTACTGTGCTCAATTGGCCGGCCAACTCTCCTGACCTGAACCCCATAGAGAATCTGTGGGATATTGTGAAGAGAGAGTTGACACAAGAATCTGCAAAAGGATTCCCGACCAGGTATTGATTGCTTAACTGAACATAATTATTTGAAGGTTGACTTTTTTTTTTTTTGTATTAAAAACACTTTTCTTTTATTGGTCGGATGAAATATGCAAATTTTTTTAGATTTTGGGTTTTCATGAGCTGTATGACACAATCATCAATATTAAAACAATAAAAGGCTTGAACTACTTCAGTTGTGTGTAATGAATGTAAAATATATGAAAGTCTAATGTTTATCAGTACATTACAGAAAATAATGAACTTTATCACAATATGCAAATTTTTTTTTTGAGAAGGACCTGTATTATGTTCTTTTGACCTGCAGGGCCCATTCACTCCATCCGACAGGAAAGACATAATATACCTTAAAATAAAGAAATCTTTTCATAGGTGAAATATTTTAATGGAAGACAAATGTTGCCTCTGATGTGTTAAGAGTTTTTTCTGAAAAAAGTTTCTAAACTGATGTCGTACTTACCCCTAGCGTTAACAAGATCTTTCATGCATGCATGAAGGTTTAGCGACAGACATCGTAAACAATTCCCTCAGATACAGTATGATGCTAAAAGTTTATGAAAAAAGACTGTGTAATCAAAATTGCAATGCCTATAAACTTTAATATTCACATTTAGCTAACAGAACTTTCACAAGTGAAGGCATAGTGATGCAGGGAAAACAAGACAAAACCCTAAAGAATGTTGACTTTTACCTTAGATTTTTTTTTTGAGAAAAGTTTAGCATCTCCTTTGAACTGATAGTTGCCTGTCCAGGCTTTTAGTACATCTGGCACAAGGACAGTCACCTGTCGTAAATGCTCCTAAACCCTTATCTTCTATTAACTCTATGACCTCTATGACCCCTGACAGAACTTAAATGCACTAGTGACCGTGGAAACATGAAGAAATGTTTATGAAAAAAAAAAAAAAGACTGTAGTCAAAATTGCAATGCATATAAAGATTTAATATTCACAATTAATTACCCGAACGTTCAAAAGTAAAGGCACAGGAGTTTAACAACTCATTGTGCATTGTTTTTTGTTTTAAATCCATCCTCTTGTTACATCCTTACAAACACCCGCCCTCACATATACAAGAAAAAAAAAAAGACAACGTAAAAGACGTCGGCTTTTTTTTTCCGATACGTTGTTTGATTTTTATGAATGATTTTATTTGCATAGCTAAAATTCTGGTGCAATAACTTAACTTTCATAGGTGAAGTAATATTGTAATCAAAGACGAAACCGTCAAGAACAACAACGAATGCCCATGACGTGTTAAGAGTTTTCTGAAAAGTTCTAAAATGATGATATACTTACACATAGCCTTGATGCTTAACAGATCTTTCAAGTGTGAAGGTTTAGTGACCGAGTAACCAAGTCTAAACAATCAAGAACTTCTATTTTTACATTGTTAATGTTTTTTTTTTTTTTTTTTTTTTTTTTAAGTTTCTGAAATAAAATTATTACTCACAACAATTACTAAAAGAAACTTCATACATGTAAGTTTAATGACAGAGGAATCAAGTCTAATCATTCAACAGTTATCAACTTCTTAACTCAAATACGTTGTTTTAAAAAATTATTTGTGTAACTAACTTTCATAGGTGAAGAAATATTGTAATGGAAGACAAAACCTTTGAGAACAAAAACTATTGCCCCAAGATGTTAGTTTTTCTGAAAACGTTTCTAAAACGACATTATACTAGACTTAGCCTTGCCACTTAACAGATCTTTCAAACATGAAGGTTTAGGGGCAGACAACACGAACAATTCCCTCAGATAAAGTACGCTGGTAAAAGTTTATGAAAGAAAGAAAAGAAAGACTACATAGTCAAAAATTGCACTGCATATAAACTTTAATATTCACATTAAGCTATCTGGGCTTTCACGAGTGAAGGCTTAGTGACACTGGGAAAACATGGCAAAAGCATAAAGAATGTTGACTTTAACTTAGATTTTAGGAAAAGTTTGTAACAGAAGTTTAACACCTCAATGTGCATTTTTTTAATCCATCCTCTTGTTACATCCCCAAAAACACGGGTACACAGACACAACTACTCGAAAACAAGACAAAAAAATATAAAGGATAATAGTTTTTTTTTCCAGATACGTTGTTTGATTTTTAAAAAATTATAATTTGTGTAGCTAAAATTCCGGTGCATTAACTTTCAACTTTCATATGTGAAGAAATAATGTCATGGAATTAAAAAAAAAAACATCAAAAACAACAACTGTTGCCTAGGATGTGTTTAGAGTTTTCTGAAAAGTTTCTAAAATGACATTATAAATAACACATAGACTTGACGTTTAACAGATCTTTCATACATGAAGGTTTGGCGATAGACACCGTGAAAAAACAATTCCATCAAATACACTATGTTGCTAAAAGTTTATGGGGGAAAAAAAGACTGTATTCAAAATTACAATGCACATAAACTTTATTAATCACATTTAGCTACCCTAACTTTCACAAGTGAAGGCATGGCGATGCAGGGAAAAACAAGACAAATACCTAAAGAATGCTGACTTTTACCTTAGATTTTTTTTGAGAAGAGTTTCTAACAGAAATTTAGCATCTCCTTTGAACTGAACGTTGTCCGGCCAAGCGTTTGCGACATCTGGCACAAGGACACTCACCAGTCATAAAAGCTCCTCAACCCTTATCTTCTATTAACTATCACCCCATGACCCCTGACAGAACTTTCAGGCATTAGTGACAGAGGAAACATGAAAAAACATGAACAATTCCCTCGAATTAAGTATTTTGCTAAATATTTATTTAAAAAAAAAAAAAAGACTATGTAGTCAAAATTGCAACGTATATAAAGATTTAATATTCACAATTAGTTGCCCGAACTTTCAAAAAGTTAAGGCATAGCAACACAGGGCAAAACCATAAAGAAACGTTGACTTTAAATTAGGTTTGTAACAGAAGTTTAACAACTCCTTGTGCATTGTTTTTTTTTTAAATCCATCCTCTTGTTACATCCTTACAAACACCCACATACAAGAAAAAAAAAAATGAAATTTCATACATGTAAGTTTAATTACCAAGGAATCAAGTCTAATCATTTAACAATTATCAACTTCTTAACTCAAATACGTTGTTTAAAAAATTGTGTAAGTAATTAAATTTCATAGGTGGAGAAATATTGTAATGGAAGACAAAAACCTATTGCCCAAGATGTTAGTTTTTCTGAAAAAAGTTTGTTAAACGACATTATAAATAACACTTTGATGCTTTCAGCTTTTATTCTGATATGTTGTTTGATTTTTATGAATGAAAAATTTTATTGCACGGCTAAAATTCTGGTGCAATAACTATTAACTTTCATAGGTGAAGTAACATTGTAATCAAAGACAACAACTATTGCCTATGATGTGTTAGAGTTTTCTGAAAAGTTCTAAAATGATATTATACTTACACACAGCCCTGATGCTTAACAGATCTTTTAAAGCGTGAAGGTTTAGTGAGGCAGGAACCATGTCTAAACAATCAAGAACTTCTACTTTTACATTTTGTTAGATTTTTTTTTGAGTTTCTAAAATAAAAAAGTATTGCTCACAACATTTACTAAAAGAAATTTCATATGTGTAAGTTTAATGACCGATGAAAAGTCTAATCATTCAACAGTATCAACTTCTTAACTCAAATACGTTGTTTAAAAATAATAATTTGTGTAAGTAATTAACTTTCATAGGTGGAGAAATGTTGTAATGGAAGACAAAACCTTTGAGAACAGAAACTATTGCCCAAGATGTGTTAGTTTTTCTGAAAGGTTTCTAAAAATGATATTATACTTACACATAGCCTTGATGCAACAGATCTTTAAAGCGTGAAGGTTTAGTGCCAGAGGAACCATGTCCAAACAATCAAGAACTTCTACTTTAACATCTTGTAAAATTTTTTGAGTTTCTAAAATAAAACGTATTGCTCACAACATTTACTAATAGAACCTAAAAGAAATGTCATGTGTAAGGTTAATGCCGATGAAACAAGTCTAATCATTCCACAGTATCAACTTCTAACTCTGATACAGTATGTTAGATTTTGACGACGACAATTTTTTTTTTGTGTAACGAAGTTTCCAATCTAATTACTTTTAACTTAGGTGAAGAAATATTGTAATGGAAGACAAAACTTAGGAGAAAGAGAAGAAAAACAACTTTTACTGTAGCTCAGATGTTTTTGTAAGAGTTTTCTGAAACGTTTCTAAAATGACATTATATTTACACCTAGCAGTGGCAGCTAACTGAACTTTCCAGCGTGAAGGTTTAGTGACCGAAAGAAAAAGAAAAGACTCAAACCCTCAAGACAACCCAAGAACATTTACTGACTATTTACTTCTGATCAGTTTTTGTTAAGATTTTGAAGAAAATACTTTGTGTAACTCACATTACCGGTTATTTTGAGAGCATTCAGAGAGCTAACTCAACTTATATGTTAGGGTGTTTTGAAACATCCAGAATAAAACTGTAAGGGTTTATTCCTACCCCTGTGTGAATGTTTCCCTACAGAGATAATAATAATACAAACCCCATGTGTGACCGGTTTGTCCCAAACTCTGTGCTGTGTCGTGAATTTAACGAGGCCGGACAACAAATATTCCACAAGCCACTTTTATTATTATGAATGAATTAAAAACCAAATGAATAAAAAACTTCATGTTTGCTTATAACTGTGTTTGCGAGTCAAAACAGATAATTTTAGCCATGGAGTTCAAACATACATAGTGTCACTTCCAAAGAAAACATGCGTTAAACAACCTCTATTTGTGCTTCCTTACAAATAAACTGCATTTTTATCACCAAACATACATCTTACTCGCAATAAACCAACTTTAACTAAACATTTTATTTATTTTTAAGCTAGAGCTCCGTCAGAACTCACCTCTCTCCAGCTACGCTTACCGCGCGCGCACTGAAGGAGACCAGCCGAAACCGGAAGAAGCGGGAACTCTAAAAGGGGCCGTGTCCCATTTTTTTTTAGCAGTCACAAGCATAACCGAATATTTTAACACTAGTGCAAAACAATAAATAAAAATAAATTAGCAATAAAATAATGATTTCCAAGGTATAAAATATCAAAAATATGAAAGAAATAATAACCAAAAAAGAGTTAAAATAAATGTAAATATAGTATCTGCTCCACATGCATGGACGTAAACACATATGCACACACACACACACACTCACCTGGCGTAAACATTTTCTAAACAAAGCTATTAAACATTAGCCCCATCTCCCCATGGAAAAATATCTGGTCAAACGTTTATTACATCCTAATCTGATAATAGATGTTAACTAACACCCCTGCGCCATTACAAGGCCTGCTATGACAACCAAAAAACCAGATTTTTTTTCTTTTCAAGAAAAGTAAAGGACCAGGTTTTTAACACATGGTCCTCGTATATATAAGCATATGTAAAACCGGCTAGACTTTTAACCGATCTGTTGAATCAGTTCAGCATGTAATTCCTAACAAAATGATCACGGCACACAGTGAACTGATGAGTCACGGAGCAGCTTTTTTTTGTTTTCTTCCATTACATTATTACTAATCACTACACACACGGTCACCCAGCTCTAGTCTTAGGGAACTTTTTAAAAAGACAAAATAAGCACAGTCCTACCTAAAAAAAATAATGTGGATAAAACAACAGATTTAGATGAGCACTCAAAAAATAAACACATTTTATGACTAAGCTGTAGAGGCGGAGGTGGGGTTTCGTCACGCGCAGATCCGGCCAATCACAAGGCCCGGGAGGAACCCCATTCGATTCCCCTTTCACAAACTCAAACTCAGCGCGCCTCCCGCTCCAGACAAGACTTTGCTACTCAAGCGCTACACGCTCTTGACATCGAACAAACTCATACGCGCGCTCGGACCTCGCTTATGTCTCTTGTAATTTATTTTTTCCCGCAGCAACGTTTTACTCGTCTCTTCATCTTCTTCACCGACTCGGGGCTCTCGCCCTCTGGTAACGTTTATGCTTCTTCTCTTTAAAAGTAACTTAAAAACTTCGCTAGTCCTCAGTCATTAAAAAATGCTCCAAGTTTTTACCAAAGTGAATAAATGTTTCACTGTTTGCCCCCTTGGTAATAAATACATTCTCCCTGTCTTAATAGTTACGCACAAACACCTTGAAATGAGTCCCCTCACCAAGCATATTTTTCAAATAAAAACACACTGAACAAATTCTTACAATAAATGAAATAAATACGTATATAAATGAATTAATAAATGAAATAAATACGTATATAAATAAATACGTATATAAATAAATAAATAAATACGTATATAAATAAATACGTATATAAATAAATGAATGTCTAACGCATAAACCCCTCCCTTTTTATCACGAAACCTCCCGGTCATAAAAATTCCTAAAGGTCATCCAAAGGTCAAAAAAGCACTTAAAGGGGTAATAAAACTGTCAAAATCGAGTTTGACGAAAGGTAGCTAAGTACTATTTTTGTAGATTTGTAAAGATCACTAGGAACAATATTGATCGGAGGAGAAAGAATATTATTTACAGTCAGGTCCAGCTGCGGTTTTTGTCATTTTGTCTCTGTACATCACCACAAAGAATATACTGTAAAATGAAGTAATCAAGATATTATTGAAGCATTCATCTTCAATGTAATGGGTTTAACAAAAATATTGCATAAACAATTTAGGAATTACAGATATTTTATTGTACATAGTCCCTGTATTTTCACAGGCTGGACAATTGGACAATAAACTGATAAGCAGTTTCATGGCCAGGTTTGGTGTGTCGCCATGTTACTTCATGATGCATTAAGGCGATAAAAGGTCTGGAGTTGACTGCAAGTATTGAATTTATATTTGGTAGCTGCTTAGGAGAAATCCTACTATGATCACAGATGATCACAGAATTCTTTCCTTGGTGAAAAAAAAACCCTTCACACCATCTAACCAGGTTAAGAAATCTCTTAAAGAACTACAGTAGTAGTATAGTCAAAGTCTATATTCAAAGGACACCTTTATGTTCTTAAAAACATCTTCAGATGCCCCTGAACACATCATCAGTGGTGTAACCTGGGGTCCTCGGGTGTTTCGGGTCTTTCAACATCAGACACCTTCGCCCAGGCGACCCAGCCACAGCTGATCAGACCGCAGCCTGTGTTCAGGTAGCACTCGCTTGCCCCCCATGGTGCTCCTCTACAGATCCAGAGCCATCTCGATGCTTTCTCGGCTCCGTCTGTGGTGTTCTTGATGGCCCTGCTCCTTGTTATTCCTGCAATGCCCAACGCGGTAAAGGTTTTGTGGAGAGAACGCCCCACAAACCATCTGCAGCCAACCTCGATGGGCATGCATCTCGACTTCCAGCCCTGTGCTCGGCAGACTGTGACCAGCTGTTAATTTTTGGTCATCTTTCTTTCGTGGGCTTCTCCCAAGCAGTCCGCCCATGGCACGGTCAGCTCCATGATGACTATATTCCTGGTGCTCTCTGAGACTAGAGTAATATCTGGCCTCATAGTTCTGACGATGTGCTGTGGGAATTTTAGCTGCTTCTCCAAATCCACAGCGAGTTTCCAGTCATTGGCCGATGCCAGGATCCCTGCGGGTGCCTTCCTCCCTGCTTGTGGCTGTTCTCCTGCCCTAACAAATGCAATTGTGCGAGTGGTATTGCTCCCTTTAATGATCTCTTTGCTGATGGTGTCTGCAGTAGCTTTCAGCACCTGGTAGTGACGCCAAGTGTAACGGTCCTGGCCGAGCGCTGTTGGGCAGGAGCTCAGAATGTGCTCCAGCGTCCCACGAGCTGGGCACAAATGGCAAGTTGGTATGTCTGCTTTTCCCCACATGAAAAGAGGTTTGCTGGACTAGGCAGGACGTCATACACTGCCCCGAATCAGGAATGCTCACTTTGCCAGAGCTCCGTCTAGGTGACCTTGCGGTCCATGGCCTGCTCCAACCATGGCCAGGCTCCCTGCTGCCCCATTCCAGCTGCTCTGCTAGTCCTTCCTTCATCCACAGCAGCTCTAACCTCTTCATATATATGGCTGCGTTCCTCCTTCCCCTCTCTATGCCGAGGAGGTGCTGGAAACATCCCCAAGCCTGCTCTGTCACGTGCCACCACTCCCACAAGCTCTTTGTGCCTCAAACGAGCCTGTGCATCCAGCACAGCGGCTTGAGCGCGTCATTTCCTCCCTGTCCTCACCAACACTCTTGCCTGAGCCACCTTTGGGTCGTCGGAGTCTTTATACATCAGCACTTCACGTGCCCGAGTCACTTTAAACTCCTCTTCCAAGGATTTCAGAGGCAACCGGGGCATTGTGGTGTTTCCATAGGAAGAGATGTTACTGAGACTCCTAGGTAACCCTAACCATCTCCTGAGGCAACTGCTGACCTTTCTTTCCATGGTCTCCACCGTAGAAATTGGAACGACATACACAAGTAACGGCCAGAGTATTCTTGGCAGTATACCATGTTGGTAAATCCACACTTTAAACTTGCCAGGGAGGCCAGAACGGTCTGTTGCTCTTAATCAGCTATCCAGTTCCTGGCAGGTTAACTGGACTGATGCGAAGTCTCTGAGGTTGCTGTCAAAAACCTTGCCCAGGCTTTTCACTGGCTGTTCTGACAATGATGGTATCTTTGTCCCTCCTATTCTGAAATGAAACCTGTCCGTAACCTTGCCCTTCTTAAGCACTAGCGAACAGGGCTTGGCTGGTTTAAACTCCATCCGAGCCCACCGAATGAGCTTTTCCAGCCCTTGGAGTATCCACCTGCCTCCTGGCACAAATGTGTGGTGACTGTCAGGTTATCCATAAATGCTCTGATCGGCGGTTGTCGGATCCCTCCTCTACTTTGGGGCCCCCGACACTCAGGCTCTGCCGATTTGACAATCATATTCATAGCCACTGCAAATAGGATCACAGAGATGGTACAATCTGTGATTATTCCCACCTCCAGTTTGTGCCACTCTGATGTCACACCTCCTGCAGAGACTTGAATCCTGAAATGGTTTTAATAATCCAAGATCAGATCTCCAATGTGATGTGGCACATAGTGCTTGGTCAAGGTGGTCTGGACCAACTTGTGGGGGATAGAACCATATGCATTGGCCAGATCTAACCACAGCACAGTGAAGTCTCCCTTGTATTCACGAGCTTCCCGAATGAGCTGAGTCACCACTCCCGTGTGTTCTAAACAACATGGGACTCCAGCAATTCCTCCCTTATGCACGGATGTATCGATGTAGTTGTTAATTAAGAGGAAGTTGGTTAGACACCTTGCTACTATGCTGAAGAAGATCTTGCCTTCCACGCTCAGCAATGAGATTATTCTAAACTGATTGATCTTCTTGGAATCTTTCTCCTTCGGGATCTAGACTCCCTCAGCAAATCTCCACTGCTGTGCCCACACCTCCACACCTTCCCTCTTCTCCAAATGACTCGAATGATCTCCCAGAGTCGCCTGAGCAGCAAGGGACAGTTCTTGTAGACCTTGTATGGGATTCCACTTGGTCCAGGGGCAGAGCTAGATCATGCTTTGTGCACAACATCCTGGACTTTGTTCAACAGTGGCTCCCTGCTGTCAAACTCCTTGTAGGGAAGAGGTATATCTACAAGGATGTTACACTGGCCCAACTCTTCCTCCCAAAGAGGATCACTGTAAGTGCTATATTTATGAATATAAATACAGAGATTTCCTCACCAGCAAACCACTGGTAATACTCAAAACCATAAAGGCCAGATTGGACCTATAGAATATCTAAAAAAAAAAATCCAATCCAGTTCTGGATCAAGACTATTTTGACAGATGAAAGCAAGATTTTCTTGTACTAAAATGATGGCATGATAAGAATATGGAGACGGAACGGAAGGGTTCATTATTCAAAGCATGCAATATTGTCTGTCAGACAGTGTTATGGCATCTGTATGCCATGGATGCCAATGGAAATGGGTGACGATGATGGTGATGATGTGACTGCTGATAGGTGTATCAGGGTACAAGTGAGTAGAACTCTATTATTTGCTCAGACTCCAGCAAAATCCTGCTAAACAGGGCAGCACTTCACAGTATACAGTGGTGTGAAAAACTATTTGCCCCCTTCCTGATTTCTTATTCTTTTGCATGTTTGTCACACTTAAATGTTTCTGATCATCAAAAACCGTTAACTATTAGTCAAAGATAACATAATTGAACACAAAATGCAGTTTTTAAATGAAGGTTTACGTTATTAAGGGAGAAAAAAATCCAAATCTACATGGCCCTGTGTGAAAAAGTGATTGCCCCCCTTGTTAAAAAATAACTTAACTGTGGTTTATCACACCTGAGTTCAATTTCTGTAGTCACCCCCAGGCCTGATTACTGCCACACCTGTTTCAATCAAGAAATCACTTAAATAGGAGCTACCTGACAAGGGGCAATTACTTTTTCACACAGGATTTTTTTTTTCTCCCTTAATAATAAAACCCCTCATTTAAAAACTGCATTTTGTGTTTACTTGTGTTATCTTTGACTAATAGTTAAATGTGTTTGATGATCAGAAACATTTTGTGTGACAAACATGCAAAAGAATAAGAAATCAGGAGGGGGGCAAATAGTTTTTCACACCACTGTAGATAGATAATGACCCAGAATGTACTCCGAATGAAACCAAGCAGCTTCTTAAGGCAGATAAATGGATTGTTCCATTAACCCTCAACCCAAATAAGCATGCTTTTTATTTACAGAAGGCAAAACTGAAAGCAGATTGAAACAAGCAGCAACTGAAGGAGTTAAGAACTGGCAGTATCTCAAGGGAGGAAGCTCAGCATTTTGCAATGTCCACAGGTTTTATACTTCAGCCATCATTTATTCATTAACTTCAGTGTGTGCTTAGGGCATAAGTTGGAGGGTGCACCCTTGATGGAGTGCCCATTGCAGTGTGCCAGAGATCACATAGTCAGTCATACATTATGAGCAATATGGAAGCATCAAGAAGGCTATGTCACATGTCTTTAGACTGGGTATGGGGGAAACCCGAAGAGCCTGAAGAAACCCACAAAGCATGGGGAAAACATGCAAACTCCACCCACACTGACCTGAAGTAAGATTTTAACCCTCAGTCTTGAAGGTATGTGGGTAACCGCTGAGCCATTGTGCCCCCTTGAGCAATTATTGTGTGAAGTGTATTATTGAAGTGAAGATGCTAGACTAAATCATAGAACCTCTGAGGCAGAGATAGTATCAGGTAAACTACCATCAGCTGTCTATCAGATGTCTAGCGTCCTGCTGGGATGATTTAGCAGACAAAAGGAAACAACTGCTGTCTGTGCTGATTTCAAAAGAGTGAAGACGATCAACATTAACAACAACTAAACATATGCAAAAGATCATTAGACCTATCACATGTAAAACCTAGAATCAAGCAGGTTGCATACAAATCAATTTTATCAGCTGTGTGGTGTGTGGGATAGAAAAGAACCAGATAATACACAGAGTGACTGCAAAAATGCCTGGTTCTTAGTGAATGTAAGCCAGCTTTGCAGTTACACATTTTATCAGCATGTAATTGTGTTTAATTCTCTGCAAACGATTGCCTGTAAAACAACGTCTGCAACTTTAAACTTTCAGCTCACTGCAATTTCTATACTCAAAGAGAATATAGGCGGTTAAATTTTATTATGTTTTATGAAAATCTTTGCACAATAGCAGCTAAATGTTCCTATTGTTGCTAATACAGGTTCTAATAGTCTACTGTACATATTTAAATAGCATCAGAGGAATTGCACACTCAGCATGAATCATTTGTCGATCAATACAGTAAACTGTTGCCTTTGCCTAAGATGTCTATTTTTCTTATTGACATTGTTATGTTCTACATTTCTAATAATCCATATTTATTGTACTTGTAAATTAAAATAAACTGATTTAAAAGCAGCTTTGAGGATGTTGTTGTAGTCTGGCTAAATATTGCCCCCTAGTGGCCATAAACCCAGGACATTTTTAAAGGTGCTGACAATTGTGTATTGAGCTCTTGTGAATTACAGAATTACAGATGTGGTTATGTATGCAAATGCATAACAGATTTCTTGACTTGAGATAATGTCTTGAGCCCTCTCTCTCCCTCAGTTCAGTTCAGATTAGCAGTGCTTTATTCGGATGAATGTTAAGAAATTACATTGTTGACAAAGCATTTATAGAAGGTTGCTTACATTATAAGTAACATCTAGCTGCATTTATAGACATATATAAACATTAAATTCATTCATTCATCGTCTATACCGCTTTATCCTGTATTTAGGGTCGCGGGGACCTGGAGCCTATCCCAGGAGACTCAGGGCACGAGGCAGGGTACACCCTGGACAGTGTGCCAATCCATTGCAGAGCACACACACACACACACACTCATTCACACACTATGGTCAAATTGGGAATGCCAATTAGCCTAACCTGCATGTCTTTGGACTGTGGGAGGAAACCGGAGTACCCGGAGGAAACCCACCAAGCACGGGGAGAACATGCAAACTCCATGCACACAGAGACGGGAATCGAGCCTGGCCGGGGAATTGAACCCAGACCCTGGAGGTGCAAGGCGACCCATGCCGCCCATAAACATTATAAACATATTCAATATAAAAGAAAACATAGTAAGTACTCACTTACCGTCTATACCGCTTTATCCTGTATTTAGGGTCGCGGGGACCTGGAGCCTATCCCAGAAGACTTAGAGCATGAGGCAGGGTACACCCTGAACAGGGTGCCAATCCATCGCAGTGCACACATACATACACTCACTCACTACAGGCAATTTGGGAATGCCAGTTAGCCTAATCTGCAGGTCTTTGGACTGTGGGAGGAAATCAGAGTACCCGGAGGAAAAAATACCAAGCACAGGGAGAACATGCAAACTCCATGCACACAGAAAGATGCACACAATCGAGTCTGACCAGGAATTTAACCCGGACCCTGGAGGTGCAAGGAGACAGTGTTAACCACTACATCAACGTGCCGCCACATAGTGGGTAAACAATAACCAAAAATAAGCAAAAAAAAAAAACAATAGTAACAACAAAAACTATCAGTAACTTTCTAAACAGTACATCCATCTAGGAACCTCTGTAGTCCAACAAGGGCGACTATTGGTGATCATTGTATTTATTCTTATTTTACGTCCATGGTGGAACCTCCGGTCAATATTCACACTCTACGGGCAATTTGGGAACAGCAATTAGCCTAATCACCCGGAGGAAACCTACTAAGAACAGAGAGAACATGCAAACTCCATGAAACAGATCCAAAGGCAGGAATTTAACCTGAAGGTGCAACCTTCCACTAAGCCTCCGTACCGCTAGCTAATGATCTTAAATTGTGATTAATTGAGTTTAGGGAAATTCTGGGTGTGTGCACGTTGTGTCTTTCTGCCTCTACGGTTCAAATTTGGGAAATCTTGGGATTTTGTGAGGTTTTCAGTAAAGGTGTTCCTAATATTTTGACTTTTTTTGACAGTGGAGGAGGAAGCGCAGCTCCATCTCGACCTCACCACTCGTACACTGAGCACCTCTCTCTCCGTCTCTCTCTTTCTCTATCTCTTTCTGTGTGTCAGTGTGTGTGAGTAAACCAAAACATTCATGATCTAACATGCACGCATGATTCTATATTCAAATCGCAACGTCATGGCACATAGGGATGTATGTCGCAAGGCTGCTTTGCTGGATCTTCTCCAGGTGTCATTGACTGGAGCTAAAGAAAGTCCTTGCACGTGTAGAACACTGAAAGGCAATCCGGACACACCGTGAGTTGGCAGATTGAGGAGTGGTTGAAGAGCATGTTTCATGAGCGAACTACTGGTTCTTGCTTCAGGCGGTACATAACCTGATTGGATGGTTGTGTTATATGCAAAAGATGTAGGCTTGGCCTTAAACAACACACATGGGCTTGTCTGTGACGACACGTGGTGTGAAGAGAACTCCTTCGTCTGCACTAATGTTGACTTCAAACTCTCACTGGAACATCCTTCATTATTATGTAATGTTGGAGTGTGATGGTTTTATTGCGAGGCTGCTATTTGAAAGGAATGAAAGTACAAGTGATCATAGATACAGGACATAAGGCAAATAATTAATATATTGAGGCCACAAGTTATGTTATCTGAGTACTAGTAATTTGCCTTTCAATGATGATGCCTGTCAAATACATTTGCCATCAAATACATGTTTGTTTGTTTTTTATTGAGGAGGCTTAAGTGTTAGGTCAGTGTCCTGAGCTCAATTATGTGCTCAGTTTACTATGTCTGTGGAGTGTTGTACATATGTATGTTCTTTCTGTAGCCATGTGGGCTTACTCAGGGTCTGCCAGTTTCCTCCGATCTTCAAAAACATAATTGTGTATAATCTATGTGTAAATGTGTCGAAGATACATTTTGAAATGAATGAACGGACTGTTATGGCCACACAAACCTAAGCATGGGAATCATTTATAAAATAACACTTGAGTTTTAATGCTGATATTTAAAAGGTCATTTTTTCGGCGCGGGAGGGAGCTTCAACCATAAATGTTGATTGCTCACAGACGTTGGTAAAATGCTTGAAACAAAAGAGTGAATTGTACCAATTAGCACCTGAGAAGATTACAGTAGTTGTAGGTGGAGGAGTGAAAGCACTCCACTACTAGCGTGAGTCATTTCCCAATTTTTCTGGGTGTGGCAAACATACAGAACATTTTTTTCTCAGGTGCCAATTCTGCAAACTAGGAGCTACTTCCTCAACAAGCTGTGACTACGCTGAAACACCAGGAAGGAAATGATCTCTGTTGATATTAATCAATGATATTTGAATGCAGTTTATTCAGGGCTCAGAACTGATATGCAAATACTGTATGTGGGAAAGGGTGCCTTCTATGTACATAGGGAGCAAATACAACTTTGCAAGGTCCATTTCAAAACATGGCTATCATACATGTTTGTGGTATACAAGACACGCCTACAGTGGTGGGTAAAAGGATTAGGAGAACATAAATTATTAGGAAAGTTGTATTCCTGAGGATTCATTTTATTGTTGAAAAATAACTATGTTTTCACTCAATCAAAAAATGTAAATTAACCTAAAACCTGTATTCATTCATCCATTCATCTTCTATACCGCTTAATCCTGTGTTCAGGGTCGCGGGGACCTGGAGCCTATCCCAGGAGACTTCGGGCACTAGGCGGGGTACACCCTGGACAGGGTGCCAATCCATCGCAGGGCACACACACATACACACACTCAAACACCCAGTCACACACTACGGGCAATTTAGGAACGCCAATTAGCCTAACCTGCATATCTTTGGACTGTGGGAGGAAACCGGAGTACCCGGAGGAAACCCACCAAGCACGGGGAGAACATGCAAACTCCATGCACACAGAGACGGGAATCGAGCCTGGCCGGGGAATCGAACCCAGACCCTGGAGGTGCAAGGCGACAGTGCTAACCACTACACCACTGCGCCGCCACCCTAAAACCTGTATGTTTAAGAAAAAAAATAGTACAGTTTGTCATTCTCAGAGGAATATACACTGTTGACCCATTACATTATGACCACTTGCAAAATACTAAGTATGTCCCCACTTTTTCCATCAAAACTGAGATGCAATGTGTTCTGACACTTTTCTATTGGAACCTGCGGATTGAGTCACAGTAGCTCTTCTATTGGATCGGACTACACGAGCCAGACTTCGCTCCACACGTGCATCAATGAGCCTTGACCACCCATGACCCTGTCACCAGTTCACTCATTGCTTGGACCACTTTTGGTATGTCTTGACCACTGCAGCCCGCAAACCTCCCACAAGAGCTGCCGTTTTGGAGCTGCTCTGACTCAATCGTCTAGCCATCGCAATTTCACCCTTGCCACAGTAGTTTCAGTTACAATCCCATTACAATATATTTTATTACAATGGCACTTGGAAGTAGGTGGGATATGTTAGGAAGCAAGTGAACTTTTTTCCTGAGGTTGATTTGCTAGACGCAGGAGAAATAGGCAAGTATAAGGATTTAAGTGATTTTGACAAAGGACATAGGACATAGGACTGGGTCAGAGCAACTCCAAAACGCCAATTGTGGGGTTTTCCTGGTCTGCAGTGCTCAGGACCTGGTCCAATTGGGGAAAACTGGTAAATCAGATGCATGTGGGGAGCAAAGTTGGACCCATGTAGACTGATCCAATAGAAGAGCTACTGTAGCTCAAATTGATGAAAAAGTTAATGTTGTTCAGAGAGAAAGGTGTCAGAAAAAAACACAAGGTCATTACTGTTTTGGTGTCAAAAGAAAGGAACTATCCAATATTAAGTGGGTGGTCATAATATTACAGCTGACTGGTGGATATGTGTGCACAATTATTAAATATATTAGTAAATATAACAAAGAGGCGGCGCGGTGGTGTAGTGGTTAGCACTGTCGCCTTGCAACTCCAGGGTCTGGGTTCGATTCCCCGGCCAGGCTCGATTCCCGTCTCTGTGTGAATGGAGTTTGCATGTTCTCCCCGTGCTTGGTGGGTTTCCTCCGGGTACTCCGGTTTCCTCCCACAGTCCAAAGATATGCAGATTAGGCTAGTTGGTGTTCCCAAATTGACCGTAGTGTGTGAATGAGTGTGTGAATGTGTGTATGTGTGTGTGCACTGCGATGGATTGGCACCCTGTCCAGGGTGTACCCCGCCTTGTGCCCTAGGCCTCCTGGGATAGACTCCAGGTCCCCTGCGACCCTGAATAGAAGGATAAAGCGGTATAGAAGATGAATGAATGAATATAACAAAGAAACAACTGAAGTCAAGTGAATTGCAAACTTCTGTGGTACATTTCTGTACATGATCTTCAAGAAGCAATAATGCAGGCATGAATTGCGGTATAGCATATTCCACAATTCAGTATTCCATTGGTACAGAATTTCCTGGTTTAAAATAAATTATTATAACGATTGAAATTATTTTAACTGCCATTAAATCAGTGAATTTCACTTGTCTCAATACTTTAAGATACATTACCTTGACACAAAATAGTCACCATCACAGAAGAGTCAAATTATTGGGCTGCATCAAGCAAAGAAAATGACCAAGGAGATTTGAATTTACTGCAACTGGGTTTAACACATTATCAAACCTGTAATGATAATTTCCATATGTACACAATGTGATGAGAATTCACAGGATTGGGACTACACGGCTGTGTGGCCATAAGAAAACCTCTTGTTAGTGAGACAAATTATAGAAAGAAAAGCTTCAGGTTGCTAGAGATCAAAAAGATTAGACTATGTAGCAATAAAAAAAGGCATCATGTGGTTTGGCCAGGGGTAGCTCAGTGGTTAAGGCATTGGGCTACGGTTCGGAAGATCCCAGGTTCAAACCCCACAACCACCAAGTTGCCACTGTTGGGCCCTTGAGCAAGGCCCTTAACCCTCAACTGCTCAGATGTGTAATGAGATAAAAATGTAAGTCGCTCTGGATAAGAGCGTCTGCCAAATGCCTAAATGTAAATGTTTGATGAGATCAGATTTACCCTTCTTCAAAGTGATGGGTGCATTAGGGTAAGAAAGGAAATGCACGAGGCAATGCACTTATCGCACATAGTGCCCAGTGTACAGGCCTCCGACTGTAGCAAAGTCTGACATACTTTGGTCAATAAATTGATTCCTCTGCCACAGTGGCGGTTCTACAGTACACTGAATTGCTCCCTGGGCGAGACTCCCTGCCCCCCCCACCGGCATTGCCTCACTTTCGCCTACCCCCATCCGTACCCCCCCTTTGGGTTTGAAAAATCCGGCAAATGTGTTTACTATTGCATTTTTTTTATCAGTTATGTCAATACCATCTAGCATTCATTTATATTGTCTGAGCTCATAAGAACCATAGGCTAGGTGACTCTTAATGAGCATAATTAACTCAGGGTGAATAGCTCTCATTAATGAATTAAACTCTCTAGTAGTTACTGGAAGTCCATATATTCAATTCAATTCAATTCAGTTTTATTTGTATAGCGCTTTTAACAATTGACATTGTCTCAAAACAGCTTTACACAATCAAAAGAATTATTTAAGTTTGTATGGAATGTGAATGTGTATGAATCAAAATGTTCAGATATTCCCTGGCGAGCAAGCCCGAGGGCGACAGTGGCAAGGAAAAACTCCCTGAGACGGTAATAGGAAGAAACCTTGAGAGGAACCAGACTCGACAGGGAACCCATCCTCATCTGGGTGAAACAGATAGCAGGAAATGATCTGCATTTATACAGTGTTAAGTGTTAGGTTCAGCTATAATATTTGATGTTAATTGATGTTATAATACTTGATGTTAAAATGGAGTCCAGTAGTTATTCGAGACTCAGATAGACTTGTAGAAAGTTCCAGTCCTGAACTATCGAATTGTCAAGTCCTCAGAGAAACAGCTGACCACACCAGTCGAGGCCAGAACCATCTTCTAAGTATAGAGAATCATCCCCAGACACCAGACGCATCCTAAAGAGACACACGGGGCATCCATGCGATGAGACCTCCAACCAGAAACCGGGCACCAGGATGGATCAGACCATATAGAGTCAGGAACTTTTTAGTTTTTTTTGTGTTGTTGTTATTATTGCTGCAGTTATTATTCTTGAATGTGTTTAACATGTTCTGTATTCTTTTGTATTGTCTCAATAAAAAATAAAAAAAATAAAAAACGCCCCCCTCCGCCTCTCTTACGCCTCCTCCAACCCCCCTCCCCCCTCCCCCCCCATTACATTTACATTAACTGTGCATGTAAATGTACTGAGTGAAGACTGGCATAGCACAATCACAAAGTGAGCATTTTGCATCAAAATGCAAAATGTAGCACACCAAATGCTGTAAACATGGGCCAGGGGTAGCTCAGTGGTTAAGGCATTGGACTACGGTTCGGAAGATCCCAGGTTCAAACCCCACAACCACAAAGTGGCCACTGTTGGGCCCTTGAGCAAGGCCCTTAACCCTCAACTGCTCAGATATGTAATGAGATTAAAAAAAAAATAAGTCTCTCTGGATAAGAGCGTCTGCCAAATGCCTAAATGTAAACAGATGCTTTGTGTGAAACACTAAAGGCATTCACTAGTTGCAGTAGTGAGTAAACACACACTCTCACACAGACACACACTCCCGCAGTAAAAAGTCTGGATAACACTATTGCTGCCCCACTTTTCCTCCTGTCATCATATATGGTGTCGCACCATCTAAGGTGCCGGCTGTTTGCCTGGCCTGGTCCTTGAACACAACAAGCCCTTCCAGAAATAGTCCATTACTCATATTTCAACACTGACTGTACACACCCTTTGAGACTCACTGTTCATTTGAGCCTTAGTGTATTTTGCATTAGGTCAGATCTGTACAAAGGAGAGTAGAAATGTTTGTAACTAGTGGTAAAAGCAGAGTAAGTAGGGCCTGCTGAGTGCAGCATTTCCTGGAGCTGCTTTGCTTTCAGCAGCCAGTGTTCAAAATGGACCAATGCCAGCAAGAGAGGGGGAAGTGTCCCCGTGGTGAAAAATGCAGGCGGGCTCAGGGCACTGAGTACACGGCTAAACACGTGCTCATGCTGTCTACAACACAAACACAGCGTGGTGTGGGAGGAGCCCTGTTTCTAGGAAATCTTAACCGACTGGAACAAATGTTATCTCCACCCTAAAACCCTTCCTTCATTTCTCTTCCTAGACTCTCTCTCTCCCTCTCTCTCTCTCTTTCTACGTGCTTTACTGCATTGAGTGCCCTGATAAATATTTGTTTACTTCAGACACTCAAGTGTGAGGTGACTTTTTAAAGCATACACTCAGACTAGACAACAAGATTCTATTTCACATCAAAACACATTGAATACATGCACACTTAATTATAGTGTATCAAACTGCAATTCTATAACAATAAGAGAGGTTGGATATGTTTGGAAATACCAGTTTATGTGATTCATTATGTGTAACTTGGGAGTATATAAGAATGCCAACATATGCAGATGCCTGTGTACTGTAAGTCTCACTCGTGCATGAGAATCAGGCTCTCTAAAGCAGATTGAAAAGGAGCTTATTAGATGAAAATGAGCTAATGAAAATGAACAGCATAAACATAATTACAACAAACATGGACATAATTAATCACCTAGTTTCACAGATTGCTAAGAGTGAAAAATGGAGACACTAAGCACCTAGAGTGACTGTAAATGTATTATAATCTTTTTTTGTTACAGTGGTGGAAATCACAAACCACCACTATTAATTACGACGATATATATATTTTTGTACATTCCTATATTTATTAGATCGAATTGGTTGAATCAAATCCACACCTCTGCAGCATAATAGTACAGTGTGTAGTATTGCCTTCCTCACAGCTCCAGGACCCTGAACATGCGGCTACTGTAGTTGAGCTGGCTGGCCGTGTGTATGGTGTCCTGCAGTGGACTGGTGTATTGCCACCCTGTCCCGTGCTCACTTGACATGAATTAATGCATGAATAATGCAGACTTCAGGAATTGAAAAAAACAAGTAGACACCTAAGTAATGTAAATTTAAATGAAAAGTTTTTTTTTATTTTTTTTTTTATGTTCTCTGTGAGGAAAATGAAAGGCAAAGGTTTACATTAACATTTAGGCATTTGGCAGACACTTATCTAAAAGTGCTTAAAACTTACAAAAGTTTCACTGATGCCAAGAAATGATTGTACATATTTCAATACTTGAAGTATGTTTATAAATTAAATGTGCACAAAGGTGATCTGTGGAATTTATTTTGTAACTGTAGAGATCTCATGCTTCAAGAGGTGTATGAAAAACCTGTTTTCTGGTAAGCAGTGTAATGCATAAACAGATACAGGAGACCCCATGCTACTTTTTAAAGGCTGTTTCAGTGT
Organism: Channallabes apus; assembly: GCA_030522415.1. Lineage (NCBI taxonomy): Eukaryota > Metazoa > Chordata > Actinopteri > Siluriformes > Clariidae > Channallabes > Channallabes apus. The sequence continues at coordinate 5,798,178 of CM060104.1, forward strand.
CGTGTTTAACCCACACTCATCACTGCCTCCCCTTTACAAAAAAAAAAAAACATTTACAGCCAAAGCCCTCCATGATGGCCTATTTAAGTGGACTCCAATGGCAAAAATAAATCATAGAGTGCTATGACCTTATGATCAAAATTTTATTTTGACCCTCTCAACAAGGAATTTGTGCCTAAATTATTGACCGGTGCCTTATCATCTATTTAAACCCTAGAGGTAAAGCCGGATAGCCCTACTTGGCTCATGTCCCTTACAAAGTACCCAGCGTATGCAGATATCAAATTTAATTTTGAAATCAGTTAAAGCTAAATGATTACACAACAAAATGGCAATGAAATAAAAATAACAATGACAAGCATGCAGGTCCTTTAAGGACAGTTCAGGTGTTTATAAATGTTTACTATTTTTCTATTGTCAAACCTAGCCAATACAATTTGGTTTCCACTAAGTACTTTTACTAAATAGTTTATAACAAACCACTTCTTTATGCCTACTAAAGTTCCTTAAACAAACACCCTTTTTTCCTCTCAAGTACATTAAAAAAAAAATTTTTCGCATTTCTTTTCTAACACTGGTTCTTGGCCATACAGCACATGTGTACTACATTACTAAGTATGACTTAATATGTTTTCAAATAGTCTTCCACTTTCAGAGTGAACAGAGAATACAAAGGCAGCGTTCTTTCTTTCACACAACTAGATACATGTATAGAATTAGCAAGCAAATCAGCATTCCAGTCATGACATGTCTTCACTGCTCTTCACACCTGCTTATGGATTATTCCCTTGGTTACACGGCTTAGGTTTGTTCATGCTCTTTAATCACAGTGAAATCTCTGACTCAACATAGTATTCGGACATCCTCAAAATATAAAAGCCTTCAGAAAAAGGTAGAATTTTAATTTTAGAATATTATTATAAGGGAGGTCTGACAGTTTTCTTACACACACACAAAACACATCCCAAATAATAATTTACATCTGATACTACCCTATTGCATTCCAGAGAGTTTTGCAATGTCAAATTCTCTGTGAATATATCATGACCAGTGATTAAATATTTCCATCATATATTATAGACAGCATTTATAATTATTTAAGATACAATTGTAGGCCATATGCATTCACCAAGACAATTCCATTCAGCTTCTACATTCATAGTCAATGAACCAGGCTAACAGAAAGCATGACCTCAGCCTGAGAAACAGTACACAATGTCTTTTGTTTTTCAGGAAGGACGGTACTGAGAAGCAGAACCCCCATGGCTGTGCTGATTACACAAAACATGGTGCAACAGCACACCAACTGTTACCAGGTTGTTCATGGCTAAACACCTTGTTATCAACAAGCCCAATTAATACATTCATTATCCTGTTTATAATACACATCCTGAGGTATATCTGCTTTCAGAATCCAGATGAAAACTGGAATGTCTAGAACATTCTGATTTGCATTTGTAGTTATAATGTAGGTAGATTAAGCAGTGTAGTTGAAGTGGTGTGTTCCCATGTTTATTATTATAACAACAATAATAATCATGAAGCTTTCACAAACTCCATTAATCCTAAACATTATATAGGGTTTACTTGAATATTGTTTATATAATAAATGCAATGTTCATTCATTCATTTTCTATACCGCTTAATCCTGTGTTCAGGGTTGCGGGGACCTGGAGCCTATCCCAGGAGACTTCGGGGTACACTCTGGGCAGGGTGCCAATCCATCGCAGGGCACACACACATGCACACACTCACACACTACGGGCAATTTTTAGGAACGCCAATTAGCCTAACCTGCATATCTTTGGACTGTGGGAGGAAACCCACCAAGCACGGGGAGAACATGCAAACTCCATGCACACAGAGACAGGAATCGAGCCTGGCCGGGGAATCGAACCCAGACCCTGGAGGTGCAAGGCGACAGTGCTAACCACTACACCACCGCGCCGCCTAAATGCAATGTTGCAAACCGGATTCCAAAAAAGTTGGGACACTAAACAAATTGTGAATAAAAACTGAATGCAATGATGTGGAGATGGCAAATGTCAATATTTTATTCAGAGTAGAACATAGATGACAGATCAAAAGTTTAATCCGAGAAAATGTATCATTTTAAAGGAAAAATATGTTGATTTGATATGTTGATATGATGTGAAATTTGGAATCAACATATATGCTGGTTTGTAAATACAGACAATTCTGAAAGCCTTTAATCTCGACAATTACTTATAATATGCAGTTTCGGGATATAAATCTTACAAATACAAATGAGTAGTTTTGAACAGACATACTAAGAGCTAACACTGAACAGTTAAAAATGATTAAAAATGAACATTTTGGAATTCATGTTAATGTTTGTGAAAGCAATTACTGAAAATCCATTACTCACTTTGATCATTTAAATGAAACAAAACTAAATGTGAAATGTGTGTGTGTGTGTGTAAATTTACACATCTGAAACTTCTAACAGACCTGACAGGAAATTTAAAAACTGACTTGTGATAGTGTTTGAGTTCTAAGGAACCCTCTAAAAACCACGCTCTGTTCATCTAACAGGAAGAGGAAGTGGGGAAAGAGATGTCATGAGGATTAACACTTTTATTAGCAATTCCATCATTTTAAATCATCTAGATATTTAGTACAATAAAGTGTATGTTAAAGATTGACTTGTCTTGAAATATAATTATTTCATCCATGGTTTGTGAAGAAGCTTTAGTGACTTTCAAATTCCTTCATTTCTGGTATACCTATACATACTGTAAATGTTTAACTTATTTGAGATTGTCAACATGGTTTAATAAAAACCCAAATTAAACTAAAAGATAAGGGTGGAAATTAATTAGAACATCTTGTTCACATTCTTTGTCTACAGTCGCCCTACACCCTGCATTTCCGTTGGTGTAATGCTATTTAGTTGGACTACGTCGGCCTCACCCATGGCGCCAACCTGGGGGGGGTGTAATATTTTATGTTTAATTAATAGCTAAACACAATACCATGCTGATCTTATTATGCTATATACAGTCTAAAATAACAATTATAGGTGAGAAATATTTAATTATAATAATCATCTATTTAATTTTAAGTTACATCGCAAATATTACCCCGGACCAGCTCTCCCCGGGAAAGTGGTACGTTCCGTCTGTTGCGTCATTCATTGTTTACAAACCAACCCTAGCGGCTGCTTTTCCTTGGGCAGCGTGGTGGCTGTGAGGACGCCGGTGAAGTGCCCACGTTCGTATTTCTGGCGAATCGTGTCCTAAAGGTCTGGGATTCATATGCAAAAATGCCTTGTCGAAAGGAGAATTACATTTTTCTGGAACAGTCCGTGACCGTCGATTCTAAAGAGGTGGACGCTCTTGTGACAAAAATCGGCGAGGCGCTTCAGCTGCACAACAATAGCGCTACACAGCAGACGATGTCGCGTCTCCACGGTTTGACCAGCAGCAGCAGCAGCAACAACAACGGCAACACCAGCAGCAGTAACACTGCCAGCGCAAAGAAAAGAAATGGCTGCTGTATACGTCTCCGGAGCGGGCGGAAAGCGACCAGAGCGAGTCCGTACAACATCCCCGGCTCCAGCGATCAGGAGTGGGACCATTTCTCAGCGTGGAACCGAAAGGGACTCGACGGTACGGGTAACGAGGACAACCCGCACCAACTCCTCCAGGAACTGATCTTATCTGGGAACCTCATCAAGGAAGCGGTCAGGCGACTCCAGTTCTCTTCTGAGTCGCACCGCGATGTTTCGAAACAGATCGACTGAACGTGTGAGCCAGGAGGAGGAGGAGGAGGGGGGGCAGGAGTGCTGGATTAAAGATCGCCCTCTCATCACCTCGGCTAACCTGGTTAGCTGCTGGATATCCAACAAGATCAAGAGCGATTACGATCATGTTCTGTCATAAAACCACGATGTCGGGTTAACAAATGAAATGTTGACTGTTATATCGCTGATTTATTATTTTTTTTATTTTATTTTTAAGCGTGACTAAACACATTGTCATTAGAGCCCGAGTGGGTTTTTTTTTTTTTTTTTTTTTCCCCTCAATGAAATGTAAACAGCGAGCTATTATTTGTCCTTAACTCTTAAAGGTTGTGATTTGAAACGGTATTCCTGTTTGCAGGCTAGTAGACCAAATGGTCTGTGCACCATGTTTGGGTGGCAAGTAAGAGGTTCGCACTGTGCCCTTGGCGTGCTACCTTTGTTTACAGTCTTGCTATCAGTAGCTTGGTATGGGGATGGGCCACAGGTACACACACACACGCACACACACACACTCACTAAATCTCTGATCTGACTGAAGAGCCAAGGAACTTCAATGTCTTGAAGATTTGGACTTTCAAGCTGTTTTCTACACCCACGTGGACTTCTCCATCGAGTCTCACCTACAAACAACAACAACACACACAAACTGTTGAGGATCTTCATGAGAGTTCTCACTTTGTAACGAGAGACGGAGATTGGCACATCAGACTCTCTGGTGCTTTCAAACTTCCTCTGTGGAGTTCATCTGTTTCTCTGCTTTCTCTGTAATGTTTTGTATGCTTCGTACCGAAGTCATTTTAACAGCCCTGACTTTTTTTCAGGCAGTTTTGTCCTTAATAAACACGGTGGATTTTGTTTTCTTTTTCATTTGGCTGGCAATTTTTTCATTTTATTCATTCACTGTTGCTGTGCTGGGGAAACAGAAACTACATGCTAAGATGGGGGGGGAAAGTACTTTATTATCTTCCTTACTGTTTACCTAAGAAGACAAACTTCTTTCACTTCATCATTTAAAAGTACACCATATTTGCATTTCTAAATCTCCATAAGGATAAGTTAAAAGTTCTAGATTGCAATGTAGGTCTGTACATGTTCATAGATCTTCAGACTATTTCGGGTAAATGCTGTGTGCAGCAGGCGAGTGTGATATCTGTGGAGTCATTCTTCCTCTACTTCTTGGTAATAGAAACACTTTTCTGAAAAGCTGCCACGTGTAGAGCAGCCAGCGGTCTATACTTCCTCTATCAATCACCCTCCCCCCAACCGCCCAGTTACTACTGTGCGTTATAAGATTATCTTACGCTCATTTGATCTAATCATATCTCTGCAAGATGGATATTACACACGATCCAATAATACTTTATTTAGCTGTCTACAAATCGTAAACACGCCATATTGTTAATTACATGTCTACTGGCATAAAATTAAACCCCCTTTTTTGATAATGGCAAAATTATGCAGTCAGCACAGGATCAGATATATATATTATATGTACACACACACACACACACACACATATATATATATATATATTACTACATTTCATAAAGTAAGTGACAGGATTGCACATGAGCCAAGAATGAGCATTTAAAGCAATTATTGTTGTTTCATAGGTTATTAGTACAGAAATTAAGCATTTGTGTAATTCTAACTGGCGATGTTTACATTTTTCAAAAGCCAATTTAATGATAAATTTTTTATGAAACTTGAGATATTTTGTAAATTCTTTATATGCTCCACGCTGCCCGAACAGCTGCACCAATACTTGTGCCAGATTGTGAATTATTTCACAATGTTAAGCTGCTTTTCTTTTTTTTTTTTACTTTTGTTTTCTTTTCCAACTTTTAAATAGACATTTTTAAAAGACACAAAACAGCACACTGCTTTTAAATTATTGGAAGCAGCCATGAAACTACCGAAAACCTAATACAAGTAAATTCCTTATGACTAACTGAATATGGCATAAACTCAAAACTGGTTTTGGCACATCATATATAACTTGTGCCAAGACATAAATTTTTAAGTCATATTCTTGCAATTAAAGCTGGGGAGAATTTCCAAGTATCCATTGCCCTTTTACACAAATGTAGGACAAGTTTCAATGAATTATATGCAATGCCTTGTAATTCAGTGTTTTGTTGTCTATCTGAAAATAGTCCCCAGGATACAATGATTTATAGCATGCCATCTTGTGAATGTTTACTCGGACCAAAAGGAGCGGCGTAATCTCACTCAGCCAAGACCTTAAAATATGCTAAAGCAGCAATCATATCTGCCAGAATGAATGCACTGTACTGTAGGGATGTAAACCAGTCTTTATCAGTTGTTGGTTAAATGATAGTGGTAGAGAGCGTTGTCTAACTTTGGTCTAAAAAGCATACCCATCAGGACAGGAAGATTAGAAAAAATGTCTTGATTTGAAGTACCCCTTCCTTCTAAGGGAGCATGTGGTCCCAAGACAATGATGTTCAAATGTGTATTTTTGTTATTGACAAATGTACTGTATATGGACAAATGTATTTCTGTATTAATACATCCACCTTATCATGATATGTCATTATCAAATCACGTTTTTGCTCATTTTCAGTGGCTGATTAATTTCAGATTCAGTACATTTGCTGTAGGGGAAAGGGTGGTAAGTTACACTGTTCATTTGAACAGTTTCCTGTTGACGTGTTTAAAGTCACTCTACCCTAAGGGGAAGACCATTTTCTCCTCTTTGACCTCCAAAATAATACTAAGGATGAAATTTCCCAAAATCTATATTTAGGGTTCAGTAGAGGAGAGATTTAATTGTCTTTTGATACATCATTTCTTACAGTAAGATTAAGCTGAGATATAGCCACTAATCAGACATGTCAGTTAGGAACAAGAAACAATGTGACCTGACATAGAAACTGACACAGAATTTCCCCCAAATTTGTTATGATATTATTAGACTGTTCTACTCATCAGCTACAGGGCACAGATAGAAGTGTTTAATTTATATTGTTAATATATAACTATTTAATCAGTATATACAGTATATTATTTTAACACAATACACTGATTGGCCAAAAATATTATTTGGATTGAAATAAGCAAATACTTGAGAAGCTTAGTTTTAATAATAATAATTACTGCAGTGATTAATAAATTTCATTCATTCATTCATTCATTTTCTATACCGCTTAATCCTGTGTTCAGGGTCGCGGGGGAATAAATTTCAGTTGGCAGCAATTCCTTTAACCCTACTTGATGCAGCGAGTGGCATCTGTTTTGTTGAAAAAAAAAAAAAAAAACCTCATTGAGTATGTATCCTGTTGTTATGAAAATATATTACTGTATTTCAGAAGGGTCAAATTATTGACCTGCATCAAGCAAAGAAAATAGTTAAGGATATACAGATTTTTTTGGAATTGGGTAAGAACTGGCAAAGACTTCACAGAGTGATTTGACCAAATTAGTGCGAGATCTTCGTAAAAAATGAATCCATCTTTGGATGGAAATAAATGTTATTATATATGGTTGATCTTATATACAGTGGTGTGAAAAACTATTTGCCCCCCTCCTGATTTCTTATTCTTTTGCATGTTTGTCACACAAAATGTTTCTGATCATCAAACACATTTAACTATTAGTCAAAGATAACACAAGTAAACACAAAATGCAGTTTTTAAAAGAGGTGTTTTATTATTTAGGGAGAAAAAAAATCCAAACCTACATGGCCCTGTGTGAAAAAGTAATTGCCCCCTGAACCTAATAACTGGTTGGGCCACCCTTAGCAGCAATAACTGCAATCAAGCGTTTGCGATAACTTGCAACGAGTCTTTTACAGCGCTCTGGAGGAATTTTGGCCCACTCATCTTTGCAGAATTGTTGTAATTCAGCTTCATTTGAGGGTTTTCTAGCATGAACCGCCTTTTTAAGGTCATGCCACAACATCTCAATAGGATTCAGGTCAGGACTTTGACTAGGCCACTCCAAAGTCTTCATTTTGTTTTTCTTCAGCCATTCAGAGGTGGATTTGCTGGTGTGTCTTGGGTCATTGTCCTGCTGCAGCACCCAAGATCGCTTCAGCTTGAGTTGACGAACAGATGGCTGGACATTCTCCTTCAGAATTTTTTGGTAGACAGTAGAATTCATGGTTCCATCTATCACAGCAAGCCTTCCAGGTCCTGAAGCAGCAAAACAACCCCAGACCATCACACTACCACCACCATATTTTACTGTTGGTATGATGTTCTTTTTCTGAAATGCTGTGTTACTTTTACGCCAGATGTAACGGGACACGCACCTTCCAAAAAGTTAAACTTTTGTCTTGTCGGTCCACAAGGTATTTTCCCAAAAGTCTTGGCAATCATTGAGATGTTTTTTAGCAAAATTGAGACGAGCCTTAATGTTATTTTTGCTTAAAAGTGGTTTGCGCCTTGGAAATCTGCCATGCAGGCCATTTTTGCCCAGTCTCTTTCTTATGGTGGAGTCGTGAACACTGACCTTAATTGAGGCAAGTGAGGCCTGCAGTTCTTTAGATGTTGTCCTGGGGTCTTTTGTGGCCTCTCGGATGAGTTGTCTCTGCGCTCTTGGGGTAATTTTGGTCGGCCGGCCACTCCTGGGAAGGTTCACCACTGTTCCATGTTTTTGCCATTTGTGGATAATGGCTCTCACTGTGGTTCGCTGGAGTCCCAAAGCTTTAGAAATGGCTTTATAACCTTTACCAGACTGATAGATCTCAATTACTTTTGTTCTCATTTGTTCCTGAATTTCTTTGGATCTTGGCATGATGTCTAACTTTTGAGGTGCTTTTGGTCTACTTCTCTGTGTCAGGTAGCTCCTATTTAAGTGATTTCTTGATTGAAACAGGTGTGGCAGTAATCAGGCCTGGGGGTGACTACAGAAATTGAACTCAGGTGTGATAAACCACAGTTAAGTTATTTTTTAACAAGGGGGGCAATCACTTTTTCACACAGGGCCATGTAGATTTGGAGTTTTTTTTCTCCCTTAATAACGTAAACCTTCATTTAAAAACTGCATTTTGTGTTCAATTATGTTATCTTTGACTAATAGTTAACGGTTTTTGATGAGCAGAAACATTTAAGTGTGACAAACATGCAAAAGAATAAGGGGGCAAATAGTTTTTCACACCACTGTATATATATATATATATATATATATATATATATATATATATATATATATATACACACACACACACGTGTGTGTGTGTCAATGCATATTTATTATTATTTATGAACCATATTTGGAAGGTTTGGTTGCCATAATGTATGGTATACAGTGTATGACGTGTGTTTTTTTACCTAACACAATAGATACATTCTAGTGTGTGAGGCAGTATATATATCCACACATAATGGCACCCACACCTTCTAGATCTGGCTGTACTGGTTCTTACTTAAGTCTTACTTGGTTTTCCATATACATTTTTTTTTTTACAAACAGTATGCATAAAACATAAAAAAAAAAACCCTCTGATGGCTATATTGTCTTAAGTTCAGATCTTCTACTCTATTGTCTGCAACTTTTTACTTAACTAAGATATAATGTCATAGTCTGCATGTTCTGGTTCACTGCCAAACCAACTACAGTAGGTGAATTTTAGTAAAAAAATCACTTATAACTTGATAAGCTTGATAAGTGAGTTGTTGTTTGAGTTGCTTAATGACCTTGTAAGGATATAATGCAAACACAAACTTAAACTCTCTTATCAAACGCTTGGTTTCCTTTTCCTGTTGTCTGCTTCTGTAATGTTTTCTACTTTTTCTATTTAAAATCAGTCACTGACAACTGTAAGCATTGAGCATTAAGCATTCCGAATGAAAGCTTAATTTTCAAAAAACATGCACACGCGATATATACAGTGTGTTTATATCAAAGAAGTAAAATCATTTCCTTGAGATAGGGCCTCTTCCACAAAGAAACTGCTTGATGGATCTATATTTTGTGCACAGACTCACAAAAGAACACAACCTCATTATAACTGGGCAATAGGCAAAATAATGCAGAAAGAGATCCATGAATGAAGGTGTACAAGCATAACTACAAAGGTAATGTAATATATTAGTAATTAAAATTACAATTTTTATTCATCATATACACAACCATACACAGTATGATTTGCAGTGAAATGCTTACAACTAATAGTAATATATTACTATATATACTATATATACAAATTAAATGATTGGTTTACTTCCTCTAAGCATTGGTTAGATTATATTTGATTAGAAAATAATTTTTCTTTCTTTATTCTCATGCACGGTGGTGTAATGGTTAGCATTGTCACCTTGTACTTCCAGAGCCCGGGATCTATTCCTCTGTGTGAAAAGAGTTTACATGTTCTCCCTGTGTTAGATGGGTTTCTTCTGGGTTCTCCGGTTTCCTCCCAAAGACATGCAGGTTAGTCTAATTGGCACTAACCATCCCAAATTGCCCGCAGTGTGTGAATGAGTGTGTGAGAGTGTGTATGTGTGCAGAGTGTACCCCAGGGAGAGGATCTTATTGATCATTAAATCCCAGGGAACTTTTCACATCTCTTACATGTTCCTTCTGCTCACCTTTGTATGGTGTTGGAGCAGATGAAACCAGTACAGAACCTACAGTATACACTATAACATTAAAACATAAAAAGTTATCCCTTGTACTGTATAGGTTCCCCTTGTGCTGTTTGGGCAGCTCTGGCCCTTCAGGGCATGCTTCCACAATACTTTTGGCGGTGGAGTGTGGTGTTTGGCACCAGGACGTTAGCAGTGAATGCATTGGGTGCTGTGAGTTGCAGGGTGGGGCCACCATGGAACTATACACTGTAAAAAAATAAATAATAATAATTAAATTAAAAAAAGGCCTCCTTTCACAGAAAATAACTTTAAAATTTTATAGTTGTTTTCCTTTTTTAAAACTACATACAAATCTCGGGAAAGTTACAGAAATTATCTGTAAAATTATTAAGTCAACTGTTATTTTAAATATTATTCCAATACAGAATTTTTTTCTCCACATTTTTAACTGTAAAAATACCATAGTATTTATACAGTGTTTTTTTTTTCTGTTTCCGTAAATTACGTACAACTTCATGTAAAATTACAATAATAAGTTTTAATTAAACATTAAACTGATTAGATAAAGGTTAATGTCCGTACTAAAAAAATTTTTTGTACCCAAAACTTTAGCGGAAACTTCACACGCTCTCCGTGTTCACTGACACAGCCAATCAGAAGCTGGAGGAGGGAACTAGGGAATTCTAATCTTGTTTCTGATTGGGTGATTCAGCAGCTGGAAGCGGAGATATTATAATTACCGCTTCCTGATTGATTCCTTAAATAAGCGCGCGAGTGAGGGCGGGACCTGACGCGAAATACGCCTGAGTTTATTGCTCAGGTATCAGACGCAGATGTAACGGGATATGAACCAGCCAATGGGAAACAGGCGTCCTTCAAATGTTTAGCGCACGAAGAGGCGGTCTGCAACCGGTAAACGGTTTCTGTGTGAATTCAGTGTTGCCAACTTAGCGACTTTGTCACTAGATCTAGCTACTTTTCAGACCCCCTTGACGACTTTTTTTAAGCGCCTAGCGACAAATCTAACGACTTTTGGACAAACCTTAGCAACTTTCCAAATGTCGCCAGTACTGTCCTGTAAGCGCGAGGTCTGTAAATTTGTAAAGGCCTAATTCAACCAAAGGTTTATCCACGTGTGATAATTAGTTTGCCAGATGAGCCCATTTAAAGGAAAAGTACTGAAGAAGGTTGTTCCACATTATTAAGCAGGCCGCAGGTTTCAAGCAATATGGGAAAGAAAAAGGATCTCTGCTGCCGAAAAGCATCAAATAGTGCAATACCTTGGACAAGGTATGAAAACATCGTACTGTGAAGACATTTGTGGCTGATTCAGTGAACAGACAGGTTCGTCCACATAAAGGCAGAATGAAGAAGGTTTCTGCAAGACAAATTCATCGGATTAAGAGAGCAGCTGCTGAAATGCCATTACAAAGCAGCAAACAGGTATTTGAAGCTGCTGGTGCCTCTGGAGTCCCGCGAAGCTCAAGGTGTAGGATCCTTTAAAGGTTTGCAGTTGTGCATAAACCTACTATTCGGCCCCTAATCAATGCTCACAAGCAGAAACAGTTGCAGTGGGTCCAGGCATACATGAAGACAAGTTTTTAAACAGTCTTGTTTACTGATGAGTGTTGTGTTTTTTTTTTTGACTGAAGTGTATTGATATTAATTTACTGAATGAAATAAATCATTTAAAAATACAAACACACAATGTTTACATTTAGGCATTTGGCAGATGCTCTTATCCAGAGCGACTTACATTTTTATCTCATTACACATCTGAGCAGTTGAGGGTTAAGGGCCTTGCTCAAGGGCCCAACAGTGGCAACTTGGTGGTTGTGGAGTTTGAACCTGAGATCTTTAAAAAAAAAGAAAAAAAAAAGTTTTTTTTAATCTCCTAGACTTCTAGTGCTGTTAGTTTATTGAAGGTGTTAAGCCTAAATGTAGGACGAATCTGTAAAATAACCTGTAATAATCTGTAAAATAGCATAATAATAATAATAGCATTTCACTGCATATTATACTGTGTATGATTGTGTATGTGACCAATAAAATTTGAATTTGAATAATAATAATAATAATAATAATAATAATAATAATAATAATAATCTGTGTTTCTCTGTAAAAGAGTACATTAAAAAAAATTGTAAATTGAATGTTTTTGCACATTAAGCAAAAAATAGAACTAAAACTTGAACTAGAGTATTTTACCTTAATTTCATAGTTTTTGTTCATAGTTTTCTGTTCCTGCCAGTCACTTGATTATACAGTGTGTGTGTGTGTGTGTTTAAATACCTGTAAATTCATTCATTCATTCATCTTCTGTACCGCTTAATCCTCTATTCAGGGTCGCGGGGGACCTGGAGCCTATCCCAGGAGACTTCGGGCACTAGGCAGGGTACACCCTGGACAGGGTGCCAATCCATCGCAGGGCACACACACACATACACACACTCACACACCCAATCACACACTACGGGCAATTTAGGAACGCCAATTAGCCTAACCTGCATATCTTTGGACTGTGGGAGGAAACCGGAGTACCCGGAGGAAACCCACCAAGCACGGGGAGAACATGCAAACTCCATGCACACAGAGACGGGAATCGAGCCTGGCCGGGGAATCGAACCCAGACCCTGGAGGTGCAAGGCGACGGTGCTAACCACTACACCACCGTGCCGCCATACCTGTAAATATTTAATATAATTAAATAAAAGAAGCATGTTTTGTAAAAGACATGATGAGAAAACTAGAGTTCTTTTGGATTCTTGGATCACAGACAGAGAAGGTTTCAGGTGTTAAATACAGAATCAATAAATATCACTGTTGTAAGAAATCACGGTTAATACCTTTATCCACCAGCAGAGGGCAATATAACATAAATAGCTCCACCTTCTGTTTAAATAATAAGTCTTTGCAGTTCAATATCAATCTGCATTATTCTAAAACAAAGTGATGACTTGATCACTTACTTCAGGCAGTTTTTCCTTGCCACCGTCGCTGTCCCCCTTGTCTTGCTCATCAGAGACATTTCATTCATTCATCTCATTATTACCTAAACACATTCTTCTCACACATACACACTTCCAAATATTTTTCTTTTCTAACAAAAATCTTTTTCATTTTTGTGAAGCTGCTTTGAGACGATGACCATTGTTTAAAGCGCTGTATAAATAAAATTTAATTGAATTACTTTAAACACGCAGGTAAATACTTATGAGGGTTCCTGATTTACAGGCTAAACGAAGTTTATATTGTTTAAGTTGGAATTATCTGTACCAGGATCACAATTTTAAACTTTATAACCTTCCTTCCTCATCTTTACAATCTAGATGCCATAACATCCAGACCATTATTTGTCCTATTGTCACTGATATTTTCCCGGGTCATTAAAAGTTCCTGTTATTGCTGAAATTGTACTAGAATTTCTTACAGGAATACAAAAATTGTTCACACATTCATCACATTCCCACATGCAAAAGGCTGTATCTGTAAATGTCACAACAAGTAAGGCACAATAATTTTATGCATGAGTCTTATGTAAGTGCAATGTTTTTTTAAACTGTCCTATATTTTGACCTAAATCACAAAATGATGATTAAAAATAGGAACTCAAAAAAAAACAAGCTTTCGAAATATCATACAGTAGATGGTAAATTATAGAGTGATACTTTTCTTTGATGCCCTCAGAATAAAATGTGGATCATGTAATCCAGTCTCCTGATTGTTTGGTCAGTGAAGTTTAGACAGAAGTGTTGCCGTGGCATTTAGAATGATAGAAGGAAATGCCGTCCACTGTTTCCTGTATGAGATGGACAGTATCCATCCATACTTTTTGATGTAACACACTGCTAGTTATGTAGGTCAATTCAGCAATTAAATTATGTATTCAGTAATGAATGAAACAAGAAGTAATGTCAGTTTGCTGACATTTTCCTAATTTTTAGCATTTTTGTCACATGGCCTTTTCCATAATTGAATTTTTTTAAATGTCTTTTTTTTTTTTTTTTAAACAAAAATGAAATTGGATTCTACTTCCATTTGTTTTGAACCAGTGGAGTTTTCCTGTTTGCTTGTTTTCTTGCCATGTTGCAGCACAAATGCAAGCAGGCGAATTGACTGAGCAGTCCCATGGAAGGGAAGTGCGGCTTTACTGCATTGGAACAAAGATTAGATGAGCTGGCAGCGGGCACATGGGGACAAAAACAAGGCCTGTTATCAGGAATGCAAAAACCCAGGTTGAGGTACTTATTAGATCGTATTGACAAATAATTGCATTACCTAAACTTAATAGCTTATCAGTGTTAAGCTTATCTTTTCTTTATGCCAACCCACCCACTAAAATATTCCATGGTGTCGATTTTTCATAGGAGATGACTGAGAGACATTTTACACTTAGAGTTGTTGACTGTATCCTGGAAATGAAGCACTGCACCGCACTGTAGTGTTATTTAGTGACTTTGCCTACAACAGTATATTTGATAATGATTATTATTCTTTTTCTTTTATTGGTTTGACATTCCATAAATTACTACAAGGAAATGCAGAATTCAAACGTTGCATTTTCTAGATAGTAGATACTTAATTTTTTATTTTCATTCACCTTATAGTGCTGACATAAGAGCCAGTGTCTTAATATTGGTGAGTTCTTACCAAATCACACCTATATATATATATATATATATATATATATATATATATATATATATATATATATATATATATATATATATATATATATATATATATAAAATTCTGTCTGTCCTTATAAAGACTTTCCTTGCTGGGCCTTTGCTACTATCCCAGAGAAGGTCAGAGTTTTCTTGTGGTGGGAAGATGTCTCAGCCATATTTATAAAATGCTTGCTTTAAAACTACAAGATGTAAAACTTCACAATCCTTAGGACAAAACTGCCATTGCAAATTCACAGCTGCAAACATGTCCATAAGATTTAGGGCTGTGACCCAAACTGTGCAATGCACAATACAGGACCAGGAAGATACAGTATGTGTTTTGGCATGTTTATGGTCACCTGGTTCAAGTGGCCTCTTTTAGGTTCTTTCACTCATTAGCACTTTTGGCTCTTCTAGTAAGAATAACCAGATATTTATGCAATGTCACCCTTAAAATCATGCTACTGAACTGATATTCAGCACGACTGTGATATGAAATTGGCACGAGGACAGCCTGAGTGCGGAAGATTCCACGGCTGTGCCGATATTCAGTACAACAGCATGACCTCGAATGGGATACTGCTTTTATACGATGGTTCTTAAAATGGCATTTATTATCCACAGATTATTTAATCAGTCATTTGGCTCTGCCTATACATATCCTTCTTTGACTATAAGAAATCGTTAAGCTGTCGAGTGACACTTATGCCTCTTTTCCACTGCATAGTACGGCACGACACGGTTCAGTTCAACTCACTTCGTTTCGGCTCGGTTTGCGCTTCCACTGCAGTTTAGTAACGCTTTAGAGTGGGAGGGATTACTCACGTGTCGTTATAGTCGCGGCGCCGCTACTGCCGTGACATCATCGTAAACGCGCCACAAACAACCACGCAACAATGGAGCATATTCTCGGCATGTGGATGTTTTTAACAGCGAGACGAAGGAGTTTGTTTCAAAAGAGGCTGATGGCAGCCAAAGAAAATTTTTGGTTAATACAAAAAGGTGCGTGCGATCCTTCTCTGGCTGTTTCTAAATATAGCGGTTCTGTTGTGTCTCGTGTCGCAAGTTCGGTGACGCAGTAATGACGATTTTCTCCAGCCAATCAGTGACCAGCGGAGTTTACACGTCACGTTTTGGTAACGGTTCGCCGTGCTTGGAACCTCGGCTGAGGTGGTACTAAAAAAAGGACCAGGTACCAGGTACTGTTCCCAGTGGAAAACCCCCCAAAAGTGAGTTGAACTGAACCGCGTCGTGCCGTACTATGCAGTGGAAAAGCGCCATTAGTGTAGCAACCGAAAGTTGCTGTAAATCTTCTAAGTTTCTCTTTATGTCTCCACTTACTCCACTATAGAATAGCCTCAGCGAAATAACTGTCCTGGGGTTGAATCCCAAATAGCGTAAAATGGAAAGCTGGTGCACTATGTAGGGTGTAGAAGCTATTGTTCCATGCACCAAGTAGTGCCCTTGTTCAGGGATTAGTGATTATTGGAACACATGTGAAGCAGAGAGAGACATATACAGTAGTTAATGTTCCAGTTAACTCTATATGATACCAGTTATACTTTATACGAGTTCATGGGATGCCTGTTGTCCCATCAGATTGGTAGGTCGGAACTAATTATCGTATAATAAGAGATTTTGTCCTTGTAGAATGTGCAATGTAGCACATTTTAAATGGGTGTTGTCCTGCAGGGTGTTGCTCCTTTCCATTACCTGGAAGGAAATGGCATACAACATTTATGTGGCCACTGGCTATGAAATGTCTATTGAGCTTGATTCAGAAATCGCTTTATATATTCCAGGGGCTTAGAATGTAACGTCCTGATTTGACCTCAGACATTAATTCCCATTTTCAAGACCAGAAGTTTGAGAAGTGCTTCTTTTTTCTGCTCATATAAATGGGGTGTGTCTGATAATAGGGACCAGTTTGTTGACGTGCACACTGTGTGAGCATGTGAGCCATGTGTGGCGTTGCACATTGTAAGCAGCGTGGGTGGATGTGTATGTGAATAGTGGCTATGATGGCTGATAATTTCAAAGTACTGTACATATGTTAAGAAAGCTTTAAAAATGAGCAAGCTCAAGGACAATTAAAAAAATTAAAGTACAGAAGTTAACTTTCTGATAGAATGGTAGCCATTAACGTCACTGAGCTTGAGCTTGCTATGTCATTGCTGTAAGACTCAACGTCTGTTTCTATACCTACATACAAAGATTTAAAATCCTGGCTTAAACAAGGACCAAGAAGCAATGTGCGTGGCCTTGATTCATACAAATTGTTCTATGTTGGCATGTCTTTCACCAGTTTTTCTCTACCATAGTGTTGAGCAGTGGTGAATGCTTTGAGCTGAAATAGCTTGCCAAAAATAAACAGCATTCTTTCACATTCTTTATGAAGATTGCTTGCTATGTTTGTGTCGAATGGGAGTACACATTTCAGTAGACAGTGAAGCTCCTGTGTCTCTCCTTACTTCTTCACAGTCTGTTACACTTCAAGGTCTAGATGACAGCTTTCTCCTTCAGAAATTCCTGCCCGTTGCTATGCAGCAAGGTGACCCATGTTTAGCTGTATTTTTGTTAGTTGGTAATATTCACGCTTTTGGAGCTTTTGGAAAGAGCTTTTAGCAGTGGACGATGTCAAACCATGGCTTTATAGAAATAGAAACTTGATATATACAGTACACTTAAAATGTTCAAGCCATCTTCATAGTTGTTAAGTGGAACTCTCCCCAGTCTCATGTATCTTTAAGTGGACCATATGGGGCCATCCTCAGCAGCAGTGAGTCGTCTCCACATGGTGAGAACCAGAAGTAGGTCATCAGGATGGATCAAGCAGGTCTGGAGAGCATAAGGGGTCAGGATTACTGGTACCTCAGGAACTGCTCTGTACCAGGCAACCAGATTCTGAACCAGGACTCTTGCTGCTGCATTAACTGGAGCTTGTTTATGTACCTACTGCAACACCCAGACATTATGACATTACAATAATACAGAATAGAGGTGACGAAGGCATAAACTAGTTTTTCTGCATTGAGTAATGGTGTTATGCTTTTATTTTAGGAATATTTCTGAGATTTTAAAAGTAAGCCTGGTAATGGTAGTAATAGCATCTAGATCTGCATGAAAGACTGGAGTCAATAATCACACCAAGCTCTTTTTTTGTTGCATACTGTCTGATAAAACAGAAAGGACCTCCAGAGTTACTATTTAAAAGCTCACAATACTTCAAGCTATCCTAGTACCAGTACTTGTCATGTCAGAATTAAGTCGAAGGAAGTTAATAAGCATCCAGTGTCTAATGTTCCTTACACCTTCTTTAACCTTATTAAGCTTATGTTTCTTATCTGCCATTGCTAAAATATTAATCTATGTAATCAGCATAAGAACAGAAAGTAATATCATGTTAACAGATGACGTTACCCAAGGGAAGCTCATAAGGAAAAAAAGCAAGGCACCTAACTTTACTTTAGGATGCATAGAGATGTGATCATTTTAATCTATAAGCTGATATCGAAGAGTCAATAAAAACTGATTCAAGAGACAGTCCCTTAACTCCAGTGACATTATCCAATCTATCAACTGGAACATTATGATTTTCATTATTGGTGCCATTAAGGTCGAGATACAAAACTGAATCAGTAATCAATTACCACTTAAACCCAAATGCCCAAATCCTTACTGATACATTTCATGAATGTTTTTTCTATGTAGGTATGACCATAACTGGTGTAAATAAAGGGAAAGTTTAAAACTGGCCTATAGTTGGACAAGTGTAACAGTTAGGGGTTTTTAATCAGGGGGTTCATAACTGCTAGCTTAATGTAGAGAGCCCATTCTAAGGAGGCAGTTCATTCATTCATTTCATTCATTCATTTTCTATACCACTTAATCCGGTGTTCAGGGTCGCGGGGGACCTGGAGCCTATCCCAGGAGACTTCGGGCACTAGGCGGGGTACACCCTGGACAGGGTGCCAATCCATCGCAGGGCACACACTCATACACACACTCACACACCCAATCACACACTACGGGCAATTTGGGAACGCCAATTAGCCTAACCTGCATATCTTTGGACTGTGGGAGGAAACCGGAGTACCCGGAGGAAACCCACCAAGCACGGGGAGAACATGCAAACTCCATGCACACAGAGACGGGAATCGAGCCTGGCCGGGGAATCGAACCCAGACCCTGGAGGTGCAAGGCGACAGTGCTAACCACTACACCACCGCGCCGCCAAGGAGGCAGTTATGCACTAAAAAATATATTTTATAACCATGCTGTTAAAGTTTTTGGAATTAATATATTTTGCTCTTTTTTTAATTCTTGCTGAAATACAGTTTTGCCTAATGACCTCAACCAATCTACCATGGAGATGGTAATTTACTAGTCAATGCCAGTGTATGCACTTATTTTAAAATGCACATCATAAACTAAACCAAAAGCCACACTTTGGAGAGGAGATGGTACACTGTGGGACCATGCCTCTGGAATGAGAGAAACATTGATGACAACTGTTTATTCTTTGCATTTTTGGGCATGACTATGCAATAATTTTAATCAGGATTTGTATTTAAAATTTTTTTGTTTTTTGAGTATAAATATTTAATTTCTTTGAACTCCACTCATCCTTACCAGTCAAACATGTAGCATGTAATAAGCACAAAAATTTGGCAGGTTTGAGTGCTTTTGCAAGAAAGAGTGGGCAAAAACTGCCAAGTCAAGATGGGCCATGCTGATAGACTCCTACCCAAAATGCTCATCATTCAGTCTATCAGCATGGCACATCTTGTTGTGATAAAACCAAAAGGTGCTTCAATAAAGGTTGTAGGTGTAGGTTACTGGTCACATTAAAGGTGCAGCAAGGTGACCCATGTTTAGCTGTATTTTTTTTGTTAGTTGGTAATATTCAAGCTTTTGGAGCTTTTGAAAAGAGCTTTTAACAGTGGACGATGTCAAACCACAGCTTTATAGAAATAGAAACTTAGCATATACACTTAAAATGTTAACAGCATGGAATATAAATTTATTCCCAATGTGCAAACCACATGCATTGGTGGTGAGGAAAAGTTCCCTAAGAAAACAAAAGGAACCTTAAGATGAACCAAACTCAAAATTGAACTCATCCTCATCTGCGTGATATCTGACAGTGCAACTATAAATAAATCCAAAGCACTGCATGTTCTGACATCTTTCTATGGGAACCAGCATTAACCTTCTTAACAAATTGAGTTACTGTAGCTCTTCTATTGGATCAAACTACACGGTCCAGCCGTTACTTTCAGAGCAATTGCAGTCATAAGCCAGGACAGCAATATCAAAATCTTCATAGTTGTTAAGTGGAACTCTCACATTAAAGGTGGCAAAATGTTCAGAAATTATTTATCTTTGTTTTCACATTGTAAAAATCTGGTATCTTTACAAAGGTGTGTAGATAATTTTTTTTTTATATCCACTGCTACTTTCTTATACACTATTGTTGAAATGTATATAAAAGTTTCAGATAGATCATTTAAGGTATTCAAGATTCCCTGTGATGAACCCAATACAGAATGTACACAGCCTTGTGTCTTGTGAAAGCCTTGTGAGCCTGTACAGGATAAGGGGTATAGAAAATGATTGATAGAAAAATGATTCAACCAAATTATGAAAATCATTTGATGTATGAGTGAATTTCATAAATTTAGTTACACAAGCACCTGCCGCTCTCAGACGACACACATATCTAATTAGGCCTATTGTGTGACGCTTCTGGCTCTCATCAGATAGAGGAATAGCAGGCCTCTTCAGGGCACACCTGGGAGCAACAGGCACACAAGGGCAATTCAGTGTGCTTATGTGGGGCTAAAAGAAAAGTTAATTAGTGTCATCACCAGACACAGTCTGTGAACAGGAGAAACTAAAGAGTGGAGAATCTCTCACAGAAGATGAAGTATAAAATGTTCTCTGGCCTATTAATGTTTCATTTTGCCGCACATATTAGAGATGTAAAGGTAATTCAGATTCTGTTCATACTCCGTGTGGATTAAATGGATGTTGGATCTTAGTAATGATGGCAAATTAAGTATTTGGCAGTTCTGTCTCTTCTGTGTGTTCCCAGAAATGCAGTTCCTAAGTAACAATTAAAATAGTGACTAGTGATTAAATCCATTTGTGACTCAAATATCCATGCTTTACTTTCAATCCTTTTGCATCCATTTCTTTTGGAAAAAGGTATAAATTATGTTTTCCATAGATTTTCCTTATTCCAATGGTAATTATTCTTCATACCGTATGTGTAATTTTATATGATACTTATTTGGTACTAGGATTTATTGATCTTCTAATTCAGTCTGTCAATATAAAGTTACACATCAGTCCTTGCACTTAGGTTTCACCAAACAGAGCAGATATTTGTAGAGGCCAAGGATTGTATAATACATCAACAAATTGCCTGACTGCCTTTTAAATTAAGCGGTGGAACTGGCAGCAAATACAGTGACTACATACAAATACACAAATATGTGACATGCACTATCTACTACACTGCCTTGTCAAAAAGATCACCATTTCGGAAGGTCCTGCATCAAGAAAAAACAAAAAAGAGATTGCTGAAGTTAGTTGAATTGGGTTAAAATTGGGGGGGGGGGGATCATGAAAGGCCATGATATATATATACAGTATACAGTCATGGCCAAAAATATTGGCACCCAACCAATTCTGTCAGAAAAGACTTTTGGGTCGCAACATAGTGGCCAGTGTCAGAAGGCTGCGTCTCCACCAGAGGTTATAGGGTCTTCCAGCAGGACAATGACCCGAAACACACTTCAAGAAGCACTCAGAAATGGTTACAAACAAAGCACTGGAGAGTTCTGAAATGGCAATGCAAACAAAAAATAAATAAACATGTGAGTATCAAAATATTTGCAACTGCAACAATTTTTTAAGAGAAGGGTTGCGTTTTTTGACAGAATTGCAAGGGTGCCGATATTTTTGCCCATGACTGTATATACAGCACAGTATATAAAATGTTTTTTTTTCTTTTTCTTCCTTGATAAAACATGAATTGACCACCACATTATGCCCCGTACATGCTGTCCAGGGTGTACCCTGCCTCGTGCCCTGGGTCTCCTGGGATTGTCTCCAGGTCCCCGCAACCCTAAATACAGGATAAAGCGATATAGAAGATGAATGAATGAAGGATTATGCCCCGTAATCAAAACTAAGGGTGGTCAAACTAAATATTAGAGTGGGCTACATTTTGGCCATGCAGTGTATAATCAAATATATTTTCACTCAGTCTATTGAAGAGCTTCGACTATAAATATGATGCAGAACTGTAACTATCAGAATTAATTCATGTAATCTAATTTATTTAATTAATATGGAAGCTAGCTGACATACCAAGAAGGTCTGATCACAAGCCAGATGTTCTAAAGGTTACTGAACATCAAAATGCTCTGCATCAAAATTAAGCAATATCACACAAGAGAGAGTGCTGTTGTGCTTATTATCAACATGGCCATGTGGTCACAATAATGTATTGATCAGTTCTTAACCCAATTCTGATAATAATCTCCTTAATTGCTTTCTTTGCTTTAATGCAGGCCTTCCTGAAACAGGCTCTTGTTTTTTGACCAGACATTCGAAATAACATCAGTACCTCGAGTGTGATATTATACACAAACACCATTTATTATCAACAGATTATGATTTGTTTGTTTATTTAACCACTAATTTTGCTCTGCCACCACACCCTTCTGCGACTGCTATTAAGGCTATCCCTGTTTTGATGCTCTGACAAAACTCTTTTCTGAATGCTATTCTGAAATGTCAGACACCAGATGCTTTTCATCAGTTTTACTACATTACCTTTTCTGTGGGATCAATTCAATTCAATTCAATTTTATTTATATAGCGCTTTTAACAATGGTCATTGTCTCAAAGCAGCTTCACAAAAATTAAAGAAATTTAACAAAAAAATAATAAAAATAAAAATAAAATAATAATAAAATAATAATAATAATAATTTAAAAATAAATAAATAAATAAATCAGGCCAAGCACACTGGCATTTTGTCTCCACAGGCATAGATGAGCCTTGGGTCACCCTGTCACCATTTTACTGGCATGTAATCAATAATCAGTGTTATTCAATTCATCTGGTGGTGGTGTTAGTTTCGTGGCTGATCTGTGTATACAGACTGCTATTATCTTTTGCCAGTGCCATTAAAGTAAGGGGATCCTTGAAACAACAAAAAGGGATAATGAGCGGATTTAGCCATGCTTCTGCCAGGAAAGAAAATCTCCAAAAATCTGAGAGAGAAAGAGAGAGAGAGAGAGAGAGAGAGAGAGAGAGACCCTACATATTTTGCATCAGTCATCTTACTGTACATCTATTTTAACTTTAAATAATCAACTCAAAATCAAGAGCTAATTGCTATACCAATGAGGTCTAACACCACAGGTCCTAAAGGTGGCTGAACATCAAAATGCTTTACACATTATACACTGGTAATGTTGCGAGATGTTTTTTTTTCTGTTTACTCTCCTTTGTGATTTGTCAATGTTCCAGCTCGTGCCCTCTAAAAATGTATCAAAGCAGCATATATACAGTAACAAAGACCATGTATTTAAAACTCACTAAAAGTGTGACAGGCAGCGCGGTGGTGTAGTGGTTAGCACTTGCACCTCCAGGGTCTGGGTTCGATTCCCCGGCCAGGTTCGATTCCCGTCTCTGTGTGCATGGAGTTTGCATGTTCTCCCCGTGCTTGGTGGGTTTCCTCCGGGTACTCCGGTTTCCTCCCACAGTCCAAAGATATGCAGGTTAGGATAATTGGCGTTCCTAAATTGCCCGTAGTGTGTGATTGGGTGTGTGAGTGTGTGTATGTGTGTGTGCCCTGCGATGGATTGGCACCCTGTCCAGGGTGTACCCCGCCTTGTGCCCGAAGTCTCCTGGGATAGGCTCCAGGTCCCCCGCAACCCTGAACACAGGATTAAGCGGTATAGAAGATGAATGAATGAATGAATAAAAGTGTGACACTGAATCCCAATCAGGGCACAAAGAAAGCACTGCTCAAAATGAGAGCAAATCATTCCAGACTGCCTCATAACCCCATAAACGTTAAATAGTGCCACAGGAAAAGACCAGTATCCATTCAGGATTCAGTATTCTCACAGGAAGAAGACAGGGTAATTTCTGTCTCACCCTACTGGTCAAAACAATTTGAAAACCTTACAAGCATAAATCATTTTGGAACATGCTTGTAATTCAAAGCACAATAATGAAAACCCAAAAATAAACATAAAGTAAAACGAAAAACAAATGAACCTGCATTTTAACTTTGAAAAGAATCATGTCCGGTGTTAGACGAGAGAAGAAGGAGGCGGAGGAGGGGGACTACTGTGTAGGACAACTCTCTCTCTCTCTCTCACACACACACACATTCTTCTCTCTTGCGCTCTACAGGATTATGGGTAATTGTCTCTCATGCTCATTTTCAGTGAGCCTGCGTCATTCAACATCTATATTCAACATCCGTGGGTGTGTGAAAGTCGTCTTACACAGTAGCCCCCTCCCTCCTTCTCTCCTTCACACACACACACACACACATACGATAATCAGAATTTCAATTATTTCTTATGGGTAAATTTGCTTTGTTTGATATATAATGCTCCATGCTTCCGGAACTAATTACTGTATGCTCGCAATCCAAGGTTTGACTTAGTGTTGCTGGGATAGGCTCTAACAATAATAAAAATCTTCACTGATTGAATAAATGAATGAACGAATAAATGCATGCACACATGTTAATAGAACATTATAGACGTGTATAAATAATTTACCGTCTTGATTTTTTTTTGTGTGGTGTTTTGTTCTCTATGTCTTAATTTTCTTCGTTGGGTGAGGTAGTCCAGTTCGTTGTTCACAAACATGTCAAAATAGTTCCACATGTTTGTCTCCTGGAATTTACAGTAAATTCTTCTCTTCTTGAAACTTTCTGTCAAGAATATGAAAATTGGAGGTGCACAGGATTTGATAGGATTTGCACAACACTTGCTTTCCTAAATTTTGAGATTCTTTGAGGGTGCATCTACAGTCCTATAAATGACAAAAACGAAAATAATAATAGTAATACAAATGTCTGGCCAAAAAAAGGTGCACATTTAGGTTATAGCACACGACAGGGTGACCAATTAATCCATAAAGCTGAAAAATAAAAAAAAGGGAAAAAAAAGTCTTTGCTTGATGCATGAACTTGTGAAACTCTGACCTTTTTGACCAGGCAGTCTAGTATACAGCAGTTAATGCATATCTCATATCTTGTATTTGTATATAGTGTATGTGCTGCTAAGTCTCAACCCCCTTAATGTAAAACGTCCTTGAATTGTGCTGTCTTCACTCCTTTGTGATGATCACCTGGCCTCCATTTTGACTTTGCTGCAGTCACACTGCAGAAAGTCTTTTTATGGTACTGTATTCTTTTCCAAAAAATGTGATAAAGCCCTGAGAACAGGGAGCTTTCATTCCCTAATGAAGTTATCCTGCTGTGTGATGTTGAGCATTTTAACCCCGTCTGAATGCAAACAATAATGCATAATAAACACATTTAATTTTATACATTAAGAATTGACTATTGCTGAAACTCAACATACTTAAATCTTAGCAATCTGGTACATTATACTTATGTCTATGACGGTCATGAAAATGTTTAGGAAAACTTTTGAAGAAGCATATCAAGGTGAATGAACTACGTATTTCAGCTTTACACTTGGAAAGAAAAGAAGTACATCATGGCAAAAAAAAATATTTCTATCAAAAATAGACCTGGTTAATTAACGGTATTGCCAGTATACATGAATAAAAATATTCTTTACATCCACCTCTTTCCTCATAAATTCCATGCTCAAGTATCTAACTCACCAAGGACACACCTTTTTTTTTTTGCCCCATGCCATTCTGACCTATTTGTGAGTTATCACGTTGTTCCATGGGATGCTTTAACACTCATTTTTCACTTTCATTCTCACTGGTCTCTAAAGAATGAACAACTTGAGCAATGTCCTTCACTTACCATAGGAAGGATATACTGTACCTCCATAAATTACATATACACATGTGGAATTGTTTATAGAGAAGCCAAAAACTAAGGTTGTTTTAATGTTAATGTTCATTTTTTTATATACATCAATCATCCATAACATTATGACCACCCAGCTAATGTTGAGTAGATCTCCTCTTTTGCCACCAAAACTGCAATCCCCTGTGTGTTCTTGCACACTGGTTTCTGTCAGAACCAGTATTGACTTTTTCAGCAATCTGAGTTAAAGTAGCTCTTCTACGGTTTGGTTTTCTCTAAGTA
This sequence comes from Channallabes apus, assembly GCA_030522415.1. Classification (NCBI taxonomy): domain Eukaryota; kingdom Metazoa; phylum Chordata; class Actinopteri; order Siluriformes; family Clariidae; genus Channallabes; species Channallabes apus. Next base: position 5,824,506 of record CM060104.1, read on the forward strand.
TGGCACTAAACAAATCCTCTTTGGTCTCATCTGTCCAAGACATGGTTCCAGAAGCCTTGTCGCATTTCTTTGCGAATCTCAGTCATACTTACTGTATGTGCAGCAAAAACTTCTGCTTTTATAGAGGTCTGCTCAGCTGCATACAGTAGGATCAATTAATTAACAAAGGCCTGATGATTAGCAGAACCTGGCTGCAATGTACCCTCTTAAATCCTGTGGAAGTGGTTAAAAAGGGGGTACTTAGTCTTGCTTACATATTTACTTCCCTTTTTGTTGAGATTTTTGTTAAATAAATAATGGCACGCTTGCAAAAGTTAAATGTTGTTCTTCTGAGGTTGCATTCGCCCAATATTGAGACTCAATGCAATCAGATGATTCTATTATGTTTTCCCACAAAAACATTCAAATTAAATGAGGGGGTACTTTTGAACATGACTGTGTGTGGATGGATGGATGGATGGATGGATGGATGGATAGATAGATAGATAGATAGATAGATAGATAGATAGATAGATAGATAGTGTGTATATTGGCAAAAGTATTCACTTGTCTGTCTTCACATGCATATAAACTAGAGCAACATCCAATTCTTAATCCATAGCGTTTAATATAATGTTGCCCCCCACCCGGCACATGTCAAACACAGGCTAGTTCATTGCCAGACAGAGAAGCGTGATTCGTCACTGCAGAGAATATGCCTCCACTGCTCTAGAGCCCAGTGGTGGAATGCATTACACCACTGCATTTGATGCTTTGCTTTTCACTTGGTGATGCATGGTTTGGATGCAGCTTCTTCGTCTAGGAAACCCATTCCATGAATCTCTCTACGAGCTGTTCTTGAGCTTATCTGAAGGACACATAAAGTTTGGAGCACTGTAGCTACTGACTCTGCAGGAAGTTGGCAACCTCTGCGCCCTATGCATCTCAGGATCCGCTTACCCCGCCCTGTGATTTTACGTGGCCTACAACTTTGTGGCTGAGTTGCTGTCATTCACAATCGCTTTCACTTTGTTATAACACCACTAACAGTTGACTATGGAATATTTAATATCAAGGAAATTAAAGTGGTCGGCATTTAGCTGCCTAGGTGCTTGATTTTAATATTCTATATTTGATACAGTGGAACCTCGGATTACGAGTAACGCGGTTTGCAAGTGTTCCGCAAGACGAGCAAAGATTTTTTTTAATAAATTTTGACTTGAAAAACGAGCATTTTCTTGGTTTACGAGTACCGAGTATCATGTATCACGCATGTGCTTCTTGTTTTGACAGAGCGTCACATGATCACAAATGAGGAATTTTGGGTAATCGTCTCCCCTGCCGCGCATCTCTTACTGGTACGCGTAATATGACACCGTGCTCCTTCACTCACACACACACACTCTCACTCCCCCCCTCCTCCTCTCGACTTCCCACACACATACAGACGCACACTCTCTGCCTAACACAGAAACACTGCTCTGTCGCGATTCTTTTCAAAGGTAAAGTGCAGGTTCATTTGTTTTATTTTTTTACTTTACAGCAGTGATTCCATTAGTATGCGCTCACGCGAGTCTGATTAGCAATGTTCCTTGCTAATTTTTCCGATAAAACAGTCTCTCCATTAATGTGTGACACACACACAGCACCTGCGCGCATAAATGGAAACACTTATCTGTCTGGACTTATTTTTTCTTTTTTTAAAGGTAAAGTGCAGGTTAATTTGTTTTATTTTTACTTTATATTTTGTATTCATTATTTTTATGTATTTATGTTTTTTGGGCTGTAGAATGAATAATTTGTGTTTCCGTTATTTCCTATGGGAAAATGTAAATTTAGTTTACGTGTTTTGGAATATGAGCCCGCTTCCGGAACAAATTATGCTCGTAATCCAGGGTTCCACTGTATATATATATATATATATATATATATATATATATATATATAAAACCTATTTTTAAAAAAATCTATCTATCTATCTATCTATTTTTGTCTATCTATAGATAGATAGATAGAGTCATGGCCAAAAATATTGGCACCCAACCAATTCTGTCAGAAAAGACTTTTGGGGCGCAAAGTAGTGGCCAGTGTCAGAAGGCTGCGTCTCCACCAGAGGTTAATCTCCACCTTCCAGCAGGACAATGAAGCACACTTCAAAAAGCACTCAGAAATGGTTACAAACAAAGCACTGGAGAGTTCTGAAATGGCAATGCAAACTAAAAAAATTAATATGTGAGTATCAAAATATTTGCAACTGCAACAATTTTTTTAAGAGAATGGTTGCGTTTTTTGACAGAATTGCAAGGGTGCCGATATTTTTGGCCATGACTGTAGATAGATAGATAGATAGATACATAGATAGATAGATAGATAGATAGATTTTTTTTCTGGGTCAGGTGTGTGCAAACAAGGAACATTCTGACAAACAGAGAAGCATTTTGAACAGCATGAAGAAAGTGGTGTCCCCCTGAGGTCTTCTCTCATTCCCTTTCTGTTTCTTCTTCCTTTTCTGTCTCTTCTGTGTTCCTGTTTCTTTCATGCATACAGTACAAATACAGACAACAACTTTTATTTAATTATATTGCCAATGTTCTTTTGTGGATGCTGGTCATCTGGGGAATAGATGAGCCCTCATCCCTGTGCATCAAACACATTCAAATGCATTCTATTTATACCTCAACCTGGGGGCTGCCTATTCATCCACCATCCTTTGAATCCTTATAGTAAATATCTGGACTGTATTACATAAAGCGGAGCAGGAAAATTACAAAGCAAATGAAATGATACAGAAAAGCAATGTTTTCATGCATTTATGAGTATTAAATATTAAGAAATACTAAAATTCATGCAAATTCAACTTTTCTTTCGCATTGTTGCTTATAATTTTTTATCAAAATTTTGTACCAAAAAAAAAAAGCGAAATAAAAGTATATTCACAAGGGTCTCCGATTCCAAATCGCCTTTAATCTGTGCTTCAGTTTCCTTGCCCTGCTTTTCTCTTTACATTCATATGGCAGACTATCATGGGTCACACATCATACAGAATATTACAAGTGAAAAAAAATAAGATTACTGAAATATTACTGAATAGCAAATCCTTGCTCAACATAATTGGATGCAAATCTATGCCCTACCTTCATTTCAAAAGTATTAGATTTGTTACATGTAACTTTTAAAATAAATATTTAAAATAAACATTCTAGACATTACAGACTTCACTTCAGTATGTTTTTCTGCAGTGTACCACCATCACCAGACATCCTCTCCTGCACTGCTGCGTGTGCTTGTCCTTCCTCTGCCTTGCAGCCGCAGCAGTTCTAGCACACTGTGGGCATAGGCATCGCGCAGGTTTAGCCCTACTGCTGGCTGCATACCATCTGAGGCTGAATTGCGCTTCAGACGCTTTAGTGCCTCACTCTGCCGTAGTGCTACCTCCTTCATCTTCAGGGTGAAGTAGCAGACAGAGAAGCGGTCATTGATGATGGCAATGGGTAGGGCGAGGACAAGGATGCCAGAGAGAATGCAGATAAAGGCTATGACCTTGCCGATGGCTGTGTCTGGGCGAATGTCCCCATAGCCCACTGTGGTCATGGATGTGGTGGCCCACCACCAGGCGCAAGGCACATTGGTAAATGTAGTCTCTGGCATGTCGTGCTCAATGGCGTACTCAACCATCGCGAAGATGGAAATGCCCACAGAGAGGAAGAGCATCAGCAGGCCCACCTCTTCATAACACTGAGCGATTGTCATGCCCAAAGACTTCAGACCTAATGAGGAGTGCAAGTTACAGATTACACACAAGTCAAAGAAAAACTCTTTCTTTTTTGTTCCAATTGAAATAAGATGGTTTATCCTAGAAATTAACATTCACAGGCCCCCTTTGATTAATGGAGTTTAATAAACGCATACGATTGGAAATTACACTAATAAAGGCTACATTCACATTATAAGCCATATTGTTATATTCAGATTTTTTTGGTCAGATCAGATTTGCATGTCATGATGGTTCACATTAGGGCTGCAACTAACGATTATTTTGATAATTGATTAATTGGCCGATTATTGTTTCGATTAATCGGATAACGCTAAGCGCTTCTTTAATTTGCTGTTTTGCTTATAATTATATATAAAACCATACCAACATTTGTTTTGTTTTTAACAATAATTGCAATAATTGACTGTTATATATATAAAAAACACTGTCAATTGCCATCTGCATACATACATACATACATACATATATTATATGTATATCGATTAAATCGGATAAAAGCTAGACACTTTAATTTGATGTTTTGCTTAACTATATAAAACCATAAATCAGGGTATTATTTATGTATAAAAGTAAACTTTAAAAAATGCAATAGCCACATAGTTTAATTATCTTTAATTTTTACATTTAAACCTTATTTTGTGTAAATCAACATTTTTGTTTTTAACTATAACTGCAGATGGCAAATTTACAGTGTGTATATATATATATATATATATATATATATATATATATATATATATATATATATATATATTTTATTTTTTTATTTTTTTTTAAACAAAAATACATTCAGTTGTTAAGAATGACTTAAATTTTAAATTCTCTTAAATTAATTCAACTTAAGAAGAAGAATAGACTTCTAGATTATGATATTTTTAATTGAAGTGTCTACTACATCCTTTTCACGGTTTATACATTATTTCGATCCTCTCGTGTATTTTATCCTTTTTTTTGTCTCAATAAAAAAATAATAAAATAAATACTAGACATTCTCATAATACGGCGACGCAGAGAGAGAAAAAAACTTGCCGCTACTGGGTTCAGTCTGTTTATTTTGCCCTTTTTCCGCATTTCCCGCTGTACAGCATGTAGGATGATGGGATATATCCGGTCCTCCGAAGTGTAAAATGAACGTGAATGTCACGTTTCCCTCTGTGTCTGTGTCGGCCGTGTGTGCGAGGCATGATCGCGGAGGCGAGCTGACGGTTAACAAAGTCCTTTTATTTGACTTCCCACAAAACATAAACAAAAACACTCCAACACAAACTAACGTTATTGAATGGTTGCTAGACGCCTGACTGGAGTCCAGCCAGGCTATTTATAAATAAACATAAAACAATCATCAAATTAACTTCCCTCGATTCAGGTGAGCTTCTACATCACCTGACCGAGGTGCAAACTGGGAAATGAAGTGAAACTGAACGTAAAACAAAACTACAACTCAAAAGACAACACAAATACAAATGGGGTTGTATCTAGGGGTTAACCGTTACATTACCCCCCCTCCCAAAAATGCTCCTCCGGAGCATCACCGGAGGCCCCGGACACCTAACCCAATGTTCTACCTCTCGCCCCCTATCCAGGAGGCTGGGCGACGGGGCTGGAGGCATGCTCTGCGACTGCTGGGCTGGAAGCGTGCTCGGCGGCTGCAGAGCTGGAGAAGTGCTCGGCGGCTGCAGAGCTGGAGAAGTGCTCGGCGGCTGCAGAGCTGGAAGCGTGCTCGGCTGCTGCAGAGCTGGAAGCGTGCTCGGCGGCTGCAGAGCTGGAGAAGTGCTCGGTGGCTGCAGAGCTGGAGAAGTGCTCGGCGGCTGCAGAGCTGAAGACGTGCTCGGCGGCTGCAGAGCTGGTGAAGTGCTCGGCGGCTGCAGAGCTGGAGAAGTGCTCGACGCAGGCGTTGGAGCGGTCACTGCGCTCGACGCAGGCGTTGGAGCGGTCACTGCGCTCGACTGCAGCGTTGGAGCGTGCACGGCGCTCGACTGCAGCGTTGGAGCGTGCACGGCGCTCGACTGCAGCGTTGGAGCGTGCACGGCGCTCGACTGCAGCGTTGGAGCGTGCACGGCGCTCGACTGCAGCGTTGGAGCGTGCACGGCGCTCGACTGCAGCGTTGGAGCGTGCACGGCGCTCGACGACGGCTCTACGTCGTCCTCGAAGCCGGGAGGCGGCGGCAGAACAGGTTTTTCGGTCAGCGGCTGTTGACACGCTGGCTCACTGTCCTCGAAGCCGGCAGGCAGCGGCAGAACAGATGCGTCGCTCAGCGACTGCTGACATGCTAGCTCGCTGTCCACGAAGCCGACAGGCGGCGGCAGGATGAGTGCATCGGGCAGCGGCTGCTAACACGCTAGCTCGCTGCTGTGTGTTGGCGAGGGAGGAGAAAGCTCCGAGCCCGCTTCGCGGTTATCCCGGAAGTGGAGGATCATCTGCTGGAGCTCCTTTACATGCTCCAGCATTGCTGCTCTGCCTGGGGTTTTCTTTCCCCCTCGTCACCGCCGTACTTGGGCTTCCTCGCCCTTCTCTTCCGGCCGGTGCGGGGAACCACGTGACCCCGTGCCGCGTCGCCCCTGAATGGCGTCCGCCGAATGGCGAGCCTGCAGCCCTCCCAGCTTTGTGGTGTCTCTCTCTCTCTCTCCTCGCTGCTCTCTCGCAGGTGCTCCTGCTCCTCCAGCAATCTGTACTCACAGCTGCGGTACATCTCCTCCTCGTCCTCTACCAGCCCGATGTAGTTCCAGCCATAGCACTCCTCCTCGCTGTCCCGCCAGTTCGCCAGCTCGGGCGAGATGGTCATCGCGCCCCCCCCAAAAAACTCCAGGGGGAAACCCTCCGCCATGCCCCTTGTTTGGTCTAGCAATCTGTCACGTTTCCCTCTGTGTCTGTGTCGGCCGTGTGTGCGAGGCATGATCGCGGAGGCGAGCTGACGGTTAACAAAGTCCTTTTATTTGACTTCCCACAAAACATAAACAAAAACACTCCAACACAAACTAACGTTATTGAACGGTTGCTAGACGCCTGACTGGAGTTCAGCCAGGCTATTTATAAATAAACATAAAACAATCATCAAATTAACTTCCCTCGGTTCAGGTGAGCTTCTACGTCACCTGACCGAGGTGCAAACTGGGAAATGAAGTGAAACTGAACGTAAAACAAAACTACAACTCAAAAGACAACACAAATACAAATGGCGCTCTGGCGCCATCTAGGGGTTAACCGTTACAGTGAAGAAAACGAACTAGAAGTGTTTTCCTTGCGTTCGTTGGGATTTGAACGCAAAGAAAAAGCTGCATGCAACGTTTTTTTTTTAAACACCGTATAACCGCGCAGCCGGACAAACGCACGTCACCAAAGCCCGTGTGAACTCTCACTGACTCCTATGTGTAGAAAACCCTCGGCGCTTCATCTGCGCTCACTACAACCGGCAGAAAAACGGTCGATTTTAACGCCCGATAAGAGGCATTTAATGTAAATTGCTCCCATACCTGGGAGGACTTGGGCCGCGCGCTTTTTCCTGCAAACGCTTCTGTAACCGCCATTGCGCGAGCGACTGTGTATCTGTGTGTGTATTTGTGTATCTTGTGGTCGCGCTCCTCAGTAACGTGAGCAGCCCAAATAATCGATAACGGCATTCGTTGACAACGAATTTCATTTTCGATACTTATCGATTTTATCGATTAGTTGTTGCAGCCCTAGTTCATATTCATATTTTCAAATGACTTTTATTTGAAGCAGAAGTCCCAAATACCCATAGGAACAGCTGCTAACACCATACAAACGATTTTTTACAAAATTCTTCTTTAGAATCCAGTGTTTGTAGCCTGGTCATAAGTTCGTGGCCAGGTCGATGGTCTCTGAACGGCCAAGATTTTCTCTGAACGAGGTATGAAATATACTTACGAGTGCCTTCGGGACAACCTAACAAAAATGTACGATGTTCGTGGATCATTTGTAGTGGCTGTCACCATACTGTATGCCACAAGAACACATTAAGTTGTTTATATGAGAATCTTACGGCATTACCGTTATTATTACGTCATTCCTCTGAACTGATATTCATGTGGCATTTATACAAATACACCATGATGTTTTTAAGGCATAAGAAAGGTGTTCACAGGAGGCAGTACATCATTTGTGTGGTGTTTGTGACGTTCTTACAAGGGCCTTATAAAAGCTGAATGTGTGTTGTACGATCGCCCATTTTCTGCTAAGAGTTTTTAAGAGCTAACAGCTAATTTCGTTACCATTTCTGGATTGTTACATCTGAATGTTTCTGCATATCTTGCAGGTAGGGATCTATCTTTTTTAATCTGCAATATTTCTGCAATAAAATCTGCAATATCATCATGTGATCTCTGAGAAGAAAGTGTCGTCTCTGCATTATAACCACCTCGAAAATTAACAGAGAGAGTGGATAGATGCCACTATATACCATTACAAAATGTGCCAACGGACAGGAGATGTTCCTACCAACTACTTGCGAGTGCTGTATGTAGCACATATGGGTGCCGTATGACCATGAATGAAGACAATTTTAGTAAGATCGACTTATGTAGGCTGTAGGAAGGCCATAAGGCAATTTTAAGACAAATTTAAGAACTCTACGGCCGTACGATAGAAAAGTCACCTTTTTTCCCCTCAAGAATGCCCGTACCAATATCCTAAAGAGGCTGTAGAAAACTATGATCCCTGCAATGAATGTCTGAATTTGTTGGAACAGGGCGATTCGTACGAACCTATCGTCCATAAAAATATTTGTGATTAAGGTTCGACCCTAATGCGGATGCTTCTGTATACTCTAAACGACACGCATATGCAGATCAACACCTCTTTGCTAGGGTTGTGTACCAATACGGCACCGGTACCTATAGAACCGGTATGGACCGGACCGAAACAGAACGCGAATTTCGGTGCCTCATTTCGGTGCCACTTAAATGCCTGAACTGTCGATTGAAATATTTGTTCTCTAGATTCATATATTTTTGTAGATTAATAGTTTATTAGATTAAATTAAAGAAATTAAAAGCACAAATCATCCGGAAATGAGAGACCATCCGAGATGCGCGTGAATGCAGTAACTAACGTTACACTCGCTCTGACGGCAGCAGGCGGTCTAGCGATAGCTTAGCATGCTAAATTAAACAACTTTCGTTAAAATGCCTAAAACTAAACGGTCGAAAGTGTGGCTGTATTTCACAAGAATGGATTCGGACACCGCGACGTGCAGCGAATGTTTCACAGCAGTTGCGTGTAAAGGCGGAAACACGTTAAATCTACTGAAACATTCGAGGGCAGACGGAATAAAGTTAAAAGCAGAGGGAGGCACCGTGTTTAACAGCTTGTGGACAACAGCTGGCGCTATCAGTGTGGACGACCCTCAGTCCCAGTCACACCAACTGTAGCAAAAAGGAGTCACTGATTATGATGACGTCAGCAGCCTTTCCGCAGGTTAGTAGTAGGATAATGTAATGCTAATAGCAAAATGCAAATCTTGCATTCATGCTAACAAATAGTCAAACGAATTGTAAAAAACTAACATGGATTCTGTTTATAATTATGGCTTTCCAGCCTGTACTAGTAGTACTACAACAGTGACCCCATTTACTATTGCAAAGAAGGCTATACATGTCCTGTGCAGGGCAATAAGTCAGGAAAGGAGTCGTATTTTGCCAGAAAAGGCAAATATGGTGAAATTTCTGCAAAAGAATTGCTAAAATTTGAAGCTTACATATTCATATATACTTTAAACTTTTAATATATTGTTCAATTTTAAGCATAAAATTTTTTGTTCAATAAAAATTAATTCTTGAGTCATCCACTGTAATTTTGTGGCTTAAAAGTATCAGTTCAGGCACCGTTTTGGCACCGGTACCGTTTTCAAAGTATCGATTTGGCACCGGTATCGAAAGAAACCCAAACGATACCCAACCCTACTCTTTGCTGGGTTAAAGCATATACTAAGTTAATGCGATCACATTCATTTCAAATGAAAAAAGCGATTTTAGCTAAAACTATGCTTAGGATTTTGCTCTCGAACATGGCAAGCAGTTTGTTGTTAGTGTTGAGGTCCAGAACAAGGAAGGAAGCAATATGCTTCCCGCTTTAACTGTTTTAGAAACTATTTCTAGTACTCCTATGAAATCTCAATGCCCCATGTATATTGCAAAAAAGTCACATGAATTCTAATTTGCTTGTTCTCATTTAAGTCGCATGACTGCATATCAGATACGATACTGTACAGTATGTATCTGATCTAGGACCACATATGAAAGTTCAGATTTGTGTATTCAGAAAGTCCTAAAAAAAACTGTGTCACAGTTATAGAGTAAAAGATCAGAACTGAGTCACTTCAGGCTGGTAATGTGAATGTAGGCATAAATAGAGATTTTATATTCAGATACTGATGCTGAAGTACTGCCTGTTGGCTATAGAGAGTTGAGCTACACACACATAGTGAGGATTTAATAAAATGGCTATTCTCTCTAACTCTAGATAGTTAGATCTCAGAAAAAGCAACAGGCTTTGGTATTAATTTCATTTTTCTTTTTTATGCCTGGTGAACACTGGATGTTAAATTCTTAAAACTTAAGACACTGCTTATGTTAAGGATTCAATTTTTACATTCAAAGTTATTACATAAAAATGCTTGTTCAGCTTATTCTTTATTTGAGACAATGACAATTGTTAAAAGCGCTATACAAATAAATTGAATTGAAAAAATTCTTTAAATAATGCTTTTTTTAGTTTCAGACAGTTATATTAATAAAAACCCTTGGCATTATTTTATTAATATGGTGTCTTTAAAAAAATTTAAACCATGAAAAAAACTGGTTTATACTGGTAAAACCTCCTGACTGTAAGTTACTACTGTATTTCATGGCTTCATTTAATTCTGCACAATTAGCTGTCTGTACTTGATATAAAACTTTTATTAAAAAAAAAACAAAAAAATGGGTGCATGCTTGAGATTTCATGATTTCATGACAAAAACATAAAATTACCAAACCCAGTGAATGTATTATGGCACAATTTTGTGCAGTATACCTATTATATCCTTATATCATAACATTTTATCATATAAATTAAGAACACAGGTTTCCTCCGGGTACTCCGGTTTCCTCCCACAGTCCAAAGACATGCAGATTAGGCTAATTGGCGTTCCTAAATTGCCCGTAGTGTGTGAGTGTGTGTATGTGTGTGTGCCCTGCGATGGATTGGCACCCTGTCCAGGGTGTACCCCGCCTAGTGCCCGAAGTCTCCTGGGATAGGCTCCAGGTCCCCCGCGACCCTGAACACAGGATTAAGCGGTATAGAAAATGAATGAATGAATGAATGAAATTAAGAACACATAAAAGAAAAAAAAAGTATTTTTATATTTACCATTATTTGAACTAATGTATGAAATGCTATAACTATTTGAGAGCCAATTAAATTCATATACAGGGGTTTTCTTATATTTCTTTTCAGGATTTTTCAGATCTTCTTACATTTCCTCAATTATACTGTGATGGCTAAAACACTGTGGCTGTAAAGGAATAAATCTTGCTTATACATGTTCAAACATATTGCAGTGCCTTATTGCAGTGCCTTTATTGGCTGCTGTATGGCCCATGTTTCCATAACCAAATTAACCACAGCCGATGACAAACACAACATGTGTGAAGAAGACTGAATATAACCTCACACAATATTAAAATTCTATGTAAATAATGATGTCTCCTGTTTCCACAGGGCGTTATCAGTCAGTATTCACTGCTGATTTTATAATCCCAACAGGAACATGCTGCATGATGTTGTTATATAGTTGTAATTAAGTTGCAACATCATCCACCCAAACCACAATATCGGGACAACACTGATTTTGAAAGTTTTGACCTTATGATTAAATGGTTTTAGAACCAACATAGAATGAATGACCCCAACACAATATTTCAAATACAACCTCAAAACAACTTCAATATTTATTTACAGCATTTATACTGCTTAATGGCCGTTCAGAAATCCCGACAAGAGAACCAGACAAACAGGACAGCTTCTCAATCACTGCGCATGTATTGTGTCTCTTGAGTGTTGTAGCGTTATCTCTGTTTGATTTTCTTTAAAAAACATTACTGTAAATATATAACTTGGCTCAACACAACAAAACCAGTACTAGTTATAGCAGCAATGGAGACAATGGAGAAGCTTCTGTCTGAAAATAAAACAAAAGGTTATTAAAAAGTAAAAAAAAAAATTGAAAAAAAACACCTCACCATTTAGGCATGTCACATTCATACGCCGCAATATCCCATATAGTTTTGCTAAGCATCAACAATACTGTAATGTAATATCATATTATGCAGACTTTAAAGAGGTCCTATTATGCTTTTTCAAATATGATCTTTCATGTAGTGTGTCATGTAGCTGTATGTGAACATAAACTATCTGCAGAATCTGTGACACTGTCAGTGCACGATGAATGAAGTTTTTGTCTATTAAAAAAAAGAGTCGGCTCACATTCGCCTAAACGCGTCGTTAGCAAATCTATTTTTACTCTGTTACGGATCCACGTCACTACATATTTGCATAATGTCCGCCCACGTTCTACGTCACGAACAACTTGCCCCCGGATTATCTTTGACTGGACATATTCCCCGGACTTCTCACCCTCCGTCATCGGCCTCCCGGACTTCATTAACCCCGGTGAGACCGAACCATACTCGGGACGCTCGGATAACACACATACAATAAACACGGACTTCGGACATTTTCCACTCACTCGTACACATACACATACCGTTTATTATATGTAGTTTGTAAGTATTGTTTATATCTTTGCTTGGTTGTGGTGCACCTTTTTCGTTTACTTTATTAAATTTTGTATAATACACATTTGCTTTATCTACTTGTTTGTATTTGTCCTTTTTGCTCACCGGCCTTTTAACGCAACACCAACACAAAGATAAAAGACCTCTTGATTTTTGTAGCCACAGTTAATATAAAATTAGCTGGTCGTTATACGGTAAAACCAACGCCATCTTTTCTATGTATTGACGGGTCTCCAGAGCCGTCATTCAGTTATGGTAATGGTCGTTTCTTTTTCCGACACACACTGTAGCGGTAGACCAATCATAAAGGACTGTGCCATCTGACCAATCACAGTAGTGAGGGCTCACGGAAAGGAGGGGTTTAGACAGACTGAATCTTCGAACTGCTTCACACGAGTCATTTACGAATCATTTAGAAATGGGGTAAAATTAAATCTATTTTTGGAGAAAACGAAAGTGTTTTTTGACCTGTTTTAAGAGACTCATTAAGCAATATTAGCAACCTTTAAAATGGCATAATAGGGGCACTTTAAACAGGCTATGTTTCCTTTTGCCATCGTCCCTAATTAACGTTTGGGTAAACTGCAATAGTCTACTATTTTTTTTTACATGGAGGAGTTATTTTGTGACACTGGTTGCTTGACAAAGCAATATACTGTATGCGCATTTACTAGCCCCTAATGCAGCTTCTCTTATGGACCAGTGTTCATACTTAGTTTTCTTACAAATGAAACTGGGGTCTGAATCCTGCTCAGGGCATTGTCTTAGTGGCAGAAAAGAAATATATTTAAACAGTACTAAATGGTGTTAATACTTGTTCTTCTGAAGTCATATTTTCAGCCTTGTATTGAGGTCATAAGTAGATAATATGTAGTCTACATAATTTCATCAAACTAATGAAAAAAAAATCCCAATGTCTGTAACCAACCAGATATTCCTGCTTAGACATCTGTTCATAAACATTAATCTGAGAGTGTAGTGGGGTTATGTGTGTTCTTAAAACCAGGCTCAGATCTTTTGGGGTGAAGGATCATAGCTAAAGTGCTATATTTTATGTTAAATAAATGAATGTAGTTGGATTAAATTTATTTTATGATTTGGCAGAAAAGCATACAATCTTACACACAAATCTACTTTTTAAGACTTCACACAATATGCATCAGTCCCTGCTGCTCTCACTTCTGTCTGCTTTGAAATATAATTTTCTTTAATTATTCAGGACCCTCTCAGGACCCATTCACCAGGACATTCACAAGATCAAAGCCAGTCGTAACGTGCTCTCAAACTTTTTTCCTGTTGCACAACCTCCTTCTCTAGTCTCTATGGGAAGAATCTCCAAATATGCATGAATTACTGTAATAAATTAGCTCTCTCTCTCTCTCTCTCTCTCTATGGAAATAACTGAGGAAAAAAAGAGAATGACTGGTGATATCAGCTAGAGAGAAAATGCGTTTCAACTAGGGCTGCAACAACTAATCGATAAAATCGATAATTATCGATAATAGAATTCGTTGTCAACGAATGCCGTTATCGATTAGTTGGGCTGCTCACGTTACTGAGGAGCGCGACCACAAGATGCACAAATACACAAATACACACACAGATACTCAGTCGCTTGCGCAATGGCGGTTACAGAACCGTTTGCAGGAAAAAGCATTTGGTGCACGGGCTTTGGTGACGTGTGTTTGTCCGGCTGCGCGGTTATACGGTGTACTTCTAGTTAGTTTTCTTCACGTTCATTTTATACTTCGGAGGACCGGATATATCCCATGATCCTACATGCTGTACAGAGGGGAAATGCGGAAAAAGGGCAAAATAAACAGAGTGAACCCAGTGTTTTCTCTCCCTACGTCGCCGTATTACGAGAATGTCTAGTACAGCAAAATGGTCTATATTATTTTTTTTTATTGAGACAACAAAAAAAGGATAAAATACACGAGAGGAATAATGTATAAACCGTGAAAAGGATGTAGCAAGAGACACTTCAATTAAAAATAATATGATAATAATCTAGTCTACTATTCTTCTTATTAAGTTGAATTAATTTAAGAGAATTTAAAAGTGAGGTCATTCTTAACAACTGAATATGTCAGTGTATTTTTTAAACTATATATATATATATATATATATATATATATATATATATATATATATATATATATACTTGCCATCTGCAATTATTGTTAAAAACTAAAATGTTGATTTACATAAAATAAGGTTTAAATGTCAAAATTAAAGGTTATTAAACTCTATGTGGCTATTGCATTTTTTAAAGTTTACTTTTATTCATAAATAATACCCTGATTTATGGTTTCATATAGCTAAGCAAAACATCAAACTAAAGCGCTTAGTTTTATCCGATTAATCGATAAAATAATCGACCAACTAATCGATTATCAAAATAATCGTTAGTTGCAGCCCTAGTTTCAACAGATGGAGCATAAAAGCTTATCTTAACCTACCAAGGTTGCATATACATTTGACAATACTGTTCTTGCAAGAACTACTGCAGACCAGCTGACCCTCATGTCTTAAAATAACAACTGTTGTTGTTAGTTAATTAATTGCCTGTTGTCATATGCGTTATTTCATTCATTCATTCATTTTCTATACCGCTTAATCCTGTGTTCAGGGTCGCGGGGGACCTGGAGCCTATACCAGAAGACTTCGGGCACTAGGCGGGGTACACCCTGGACAGGGTGCCAATCCATCGCAGGGCACACACACACACATACACACACTCACACACCCAATCACACACTACGGGCAATTTAGGAACGCCAATTAGCCTAACCTGCATATCTTTGGACTGTGGGAGGAAACCGGAGTACCCGGAGGAAACCCACCAAGCACGGGGAGAACATGCAAACTCCATGCACACAGAGACGGGAATCGAGCCTGGCCAGGGAATCGAACCCTGGACTCTGGAGGTGCAAGGCGACAGTGCTAACCACTACACCACCGCACCGCCGCGTTATTTCATAGTTTTGAAAAAATACAGTATTATTCTGAATGTAGAAAATAAATCTAAATTTGTTTCCAAACTTTTGACTGTAGATATATTATAACAAAAAACATTCTTCTCTCACTTCTGTG
This sequence comes from Channallabes apus, assembly GCA_030522415.1. Taxonomy (NCBI): domain Eukaryota; kingdom Metazoa; phylum Chordata; class Actinopteri; order Siluriformes; family Clariidae; genus Channallabes; species Channallabes apus. The sequence continues at coordinate 5,840,148 of CM060104.1, forward strand.
TGGTAGTATCTTCATGCATTCATTTTTTTAAACCTATTTTTACCTTTATTCTGACATCCTGTTCTCTTTTTTTTTTTTGTCCTTTTAAAGTTCATTGATGTTGTGTTATAAAAGAACATTAGAGATTCAGTTGTATTTAAAACATGGTTCAACCATGATATTACCTGTGGAATGACGTCCTAGTTTCAGCATTCTGAGAAACCTCATCAGTCGCAGGACCTGCACTACACGTCCCACGTTCTCCAATTCTGTTGTCCCACCATGCAGACTCTCTACTGCTAGGGTGATATAGAATGGCAGGATGGCCAGCAGGTCGATGATGTTCACAACACTCCTGATGAATTTAAATTTATCCTTTACACACATGAACCTGAGCACCAGCTCCCCTGTGAACCACACAATACAGATGTACTCAAGAATATCCAAGACAGGTGCACCAAGGATAGTAAAGTCCAGAGAGATCAGGGCCATGTTCACGATAGATATGATCACAAAGAACATAGACAATGTCCCATATGTTTTTGCTGCCTTGGATGAATCTGGCTTCTCCATGAGGTCCCAGAGACGCCGGCGAATATCCTCAAACAGTACTCCACTGAAGTCATCTTCCACAGCATGTATTTCCACATCTTTTTCAATATCTATGGATTCTTTCATCTCCTTCTTACGGTAGTATCTGTCCCTACAACAATGGTCTATGCGGAGCTCATCGATGCCCCAGTATTCAATTTCTTGCAGGAATGAGAAGACACAAAGTTCCTCTCTAACATGCAGACGGCCAGTCTTATAAAAGTTCATGATGTACTGGAAGGTTTGAGAATTGCGGTCAAAAAAGTATTCATTTTTAAGAAAGTCTGCATCGTCGCACAGGTCTAAAGCTGAATCTCTGGTGGAGAGTGCTAGCTTGCCCAGGCGTGTCTCTGGGTGAGAGGCCAGCAAATCCTGAGAGAGAATGTAGCGGCTTCCTCCAACATTAATGATGAAGAAGTCTAGCGGATTGTCAGCTGGTGGAGGCAGTTCACTGAAGAATACACTGGAATCCTGAGACAACACAGAGGCACTGTCCCCATGGAACTCTGCTACACTTGATGCATCACTAAACATAGTGCTTTGGATAGTATATAGCCTTTGCAAACAGAAAATATGTCAATTAAATGGATGAGATTAAACCATATTTATTGACTACAAATTAAAACTGTTGCTATGTATCCAAGTTCATAATGATGTGTAAAATATACTACATACAGTATAACAATATATACAATGGAATTTATGTGCAGCTAGACTTGGATCTTGGTCCAAACAGTGACATGCAAACAGGATTGTCAGAAACAAGCAAAGATTGCACAATATATTACTACTACTATTAATAATAATAATAATAATAATAATAATATTAATAATAATAATACAGTTCTGAATCAAGAAGAATAATTCACTCAATGAGCACATCCCCTCAACATTTTCCCCCACCACCACAACTGAGTGATCACACATCACACACAGAAGGAGGGAACAAGCCCTTGGCAGTGCCCTACTTCTTTGAAGCTGCTCAATGAGATTTAAATATTTTAGCTGTCCTGCCTAATGAATTGCTCTAATGCTACTATTCTTGTAATCATTAATTCTCTTGGGTAACTTCTCAATATAATATTGTCATGATAGCAATTTTGAGACTTGCATTTTTAATTAGATCTCACGAAAAAGCATGAAAGATATCCCATGCCACTGATTTAGACAAAATTTTGAAACAGACTAAAACAGAAGAAGAAAAAGAAAAGTATGATCCATTTTGGGGTACTATTTTAAATGTGGTTTCATATACTGCATAAACAGTGTGACATATGTAGTGTAACTGAGCATCTTATCATGGTAAGTGCTGTGTAATCATTGGTGGACAATCAATAAAAGATCCTCAATTTGTAATTTTTACTTACCTTAAAGGTGCAAATACTGTTTTGATGTCCATATACTTAGTTGAGACAGATTGGCCATATTGAGCATATATACTACAGTATGTAAAGAACCCACACTAGCAGTAGCTAAATAGAAGACTGTGGCTGCACACAATATTCAAAAGATAAATACATAGATTAAAAAAAAAAAAAAAACATTATTGACTTGGTAAGATCAAGTTTGCAAATAATTAAAGTAATTAGAATACTGTTCAGCCTACTTGGACTGACGTCGATGTGTTTGTTGATGGTATGAAGATCATGCTCCTCATTGCAGTTTCCTGTTGTGTCTGTTTGCTCATAATAATTCAGTGTGTAGAGCCGCAGCGCTGAAACAGCGCGCCAAGCCAGCAGACCTGTGCCGCGCGCGCTCAACATCCACGCGCAGTTTAAAGGTTTGGAGAGCGCGAGAGCTCTTGATTGGTGATTCATAAACGAATCGTTCTATATAAACGATTCCTCTATGAGCATCAGGCGACTCGATTCACGAGAACGATGGGAACTACTTGGTGTTTGGATATGACTTCAGTGCATACAGCATTATCATGCATAAGCAAACCCAATTTGGAGGCACTGAAGGGGTAAAATATACAGTTTGTTTTTAAAAAGGCATATTCCCCCAAGTTATCCTATTAGGGCTATTTCAAGACATATTTTACTATTTTATGTGTAACATTTTCCTTATTCTATTGGCAGCAAATGTTTATTCTTTCTAGAAATGAATGCATAAAGTTCACAAAATTATCTGCAAATAGAACAAGACAGTTTAAAATCTATGTTTAGCTAAAATTTGTCTAGAAATAGATGTAATATTTACAATTTTTGTATTTTGTTTATCTTATAAAAAGAGATACATTTGAGTAAATTCAAGATATTTAAATTTAATTAAATGTCTATTTTGTGCAGTGAAGTATGTCTAATGGGTGATTTCTGCGCTATAGATGTATTGAAACATTTCACTCCTATCATTTCTTAATATTTGACATGCTGTACATTCACTTTACTGTCATGTACTTTTTCTTATTGTTGTACTTTTCTTATCAATTAGGCTTAGGGTTCTTTTGGATAAATATTTGCCCTTACTTTCTACATTTTTGTGTACAGCATGAAATTGGCATTACAGTGGGGTTTAAAAGTCTGAGACCACACTAAAAATCGAGGATTTATTTGTCATTTAAAAATTTAAATAATCAAGTTCTTTCAAGGCGGCACGGTGGTGTAGTGGTTAGCACTGTCGCCTTGCACTGCCAGGGTCTGGGTTCGATTCCCCGGCCAGGCTCGATTCCCGTCTCTGTGTGCATGGAGTTTGCATGTTCTCCCCGTGCTTGGTGGGTTTCCTCCGGGTACTCCGGTTTCCTCCCACAGTCCAAAGATATGCAGGTTAGGCTAATTGACATTCCAAATTGCCCGTAGTGTGTGAATGAGTGTGTGTATGTGAGTATGTGTGTGTGCCCTGCGATGGATTGGCACCCTGTCCAGGGTGTACCCCGCCTTGTGCCCTAAGTTTCCTGGGATAGGCTCCAGGTCCCCCGCGACCCTGTATATAAGGATAAAGCGGTACAGAAAATGAATGAATGAATGAAGTTCTTTCAAATGTATTAAAATAGTTCAGACAAAAATATTAAATGCTTAATATGTTGACTATGTAATATCTAAAATGCTGCATTATTTCTAGGTGCTTATTTCAATGTAAGCAAATCTGTGATATTGACCATGTCATAGAAAGGTGTTCCTCATATCTAAACTTTCTACTGAAGCATGTGATGACAGATGACAATCAGATGGACTTTAAAATGGATCACAATTTCCCAACAAACTTGGGGACTATGTGCCAGCTTGAGTGCACACTGTCATTAAAGCAAAAAGGGAACATACCGAATGCTAAGAAAGTCATGTAAATATTTCAAAGACTCTACTTTGCCCTGATGTTGTTTTCAGCAACAAAATATGTAGTTAAAATTGTTGTATTTAGTTAGAAATGAGTGTAAATCAAATCATTTTTATGAATTATTATAGACTTTTGGAACCCATTTTCCAGTATATATTATGAATCCATAAAAGCCCATAATACTGAAGAGGGAGTGAATGGGTAAGGAAAGCATTAATCATAGAAACTATAAAGAAGCCAAGGGTAACACTTAACATCACCATCATTATGGCAGGAAACCAAGAGTACCTTTTGTGAGGAGAGTAAATGATTCTTTAGCTCCATCTACTGTTTCTTTACAGAAATACTGACGTGACATAATTAGCAGCTGGTTGGAACTGTAAGATCAATGTAGACTATTAAAGCTAGTGGGTATTTTATATTAAAACAGGAAAGCACAAGATCCTTCCCTTAAGACATTCCTCAGCCGAGAGATTTTGCAAAGCATTGTGCTGACAATAGAGACCTAAACCAAGATGTAAAGTCATAGAAAAAAAGCACAATTTCTGACCAATCAGATTTGAGTATTCAACCACACTGAGTATTAAATTGTTATTTCTTTCAAATATAATACCATATTTGCTTACTGTACACACATAAATAAATGGCCATAGCTTGTTATGGCACCCTTTAACAACAGCAGGCGTTTTTTCACGTTAGTCATCAGTTTGTCATTTTTAACTCTGAGAGTTTTGCCTTTTATGGTGTTTTACGAGCATTAGCTGGCATTTATGAATACAGGTCCTTCTCAAAAAATTTACATATTTTGATAAAGTTCATTATTTTCTGTAATGTACTGATAAACATTAGACTTTCATATATTTTAGATTCATTACACACAACTGAAGTAGTTCAAGCTGTTATTTATTTAATATATGTTTATTATTTAATATATGTTAATTATTGTTTTAATATTGATGATTGTGGCACACAGCTCATGAAAACCCAAAATCCCAAAAATCCCAAAATCTCAAAAAATTAGCATATTTCATCCGACCAATAAAAGAAAAGTGTTTTTAATACAAAAAAGTCAACCTTCAAATAATTATGTTCAGTTATGCACTCAATACTTGGTCGGGAATCCTTTTGCAGATTCTTGTGTCTTGTGTCTCTCAACTTTCTCTTCACAATATCCCACAGATTCTCTATGGGGTTCAGATCAGGAGAGTTGGCAGGCCAATTGAGCACAATAATACCATGGCCTGTAAACCAACCATTTACCAGTGGTTTTGGCACTGTGAGCAGGTGCCAGGTCGTGCTGAAAAATGAAATCTTCATCTCCATAAAGCTTTTCAGCAGATGGAAGCATGAAGTGCTCCAAAATCTCCTGATAGCTAGCTGCATTGACCCTGCCCTTGATTTTGATATACATTAAAGATAAGGCAGCCTGTGTAGTAATTTTGAGTTCACACTCCATGGAAAGTGTCATTGTCTGTTCAACTGTCAACCAAAATTACTTACATTTATGATAATTTATGAGCATAATGAATACTAAGCCGTGGATTTTTTATTAAATCATTCACTCAATGTCCAAACCCCAGCCATTGGATGCAGTGCCGGTCCCAACACTGGTTAAAAAAAGGAGGCTTGCTTCAGGAATGGCGCACAGCATATAATCTATGCCAAGTTGTGTGTGGATCAGATGGTATGCTGTGGTCATGGGGAGCCTGCAGCCTATTCCAGGAGACTGGGCACAATGCGGGGTACACTCTAGACTGGGAGCCAATCCATCGCAGGGCACACAGACACACACTGAGTAATTTAGGAACACCAATTAACCTAAACTATATGTTTTTTTTTTTTTTCGGGAGGGCTGAGCACCTGAAAGAACATGCAAACTCCAAACACACAGACCCAAGGTGTGAACTGAACTCTCGACCCTGAAGGTGTTTTTAATAAAAGAATGCATTTTATTTTATTTTATTATTTAGTTAAAAGATAAACTAATATTAAGATTTAAAAAATATCTCTAACATTTCTAATAATTTTCCACAACAATTGCACCTGCAAGAAATGGAAAATATTGACTACTGCACCTTTCATCCATTTCCTTTCGACATTTATTTATTTTCCACTTGGTTATTTATATCATATTTCCATTCCACTCCCTTATCCACAGCCCTTATCCGCTCCCTATCCAGTGCACTCCTAGCAGAGGCAGCTCCTTTTTTTTTTTAATTTCGGCCTTTGTGTTTGTCCACAGTCCCGAGGTGATCGGGTCACGTGATCACACGCCCACACTTTTCAAACGCCATGTTGCAGCGCTTCAGTTCAGTTTGAGTGATTACCTCCTGCAGCTTGCCCAGTCTTACACTGTGAGTGTTTTGTTTTATTCTAGTCCACACAGCTTAAATTCGACACAATTCCTGATTTAGATATTACAATTGTAGTAGTTCGGTTTTTGTGATATATTTCCAGTCTCCCAAGAAAACTATCGTTTGTTTTGGTTAGGGCTTTGTGGGCGGGACTGTTAGTTAGCCACCTAGCTATGCTAAATGTTTGTAGTTGTTGTTAAATCCGTGAATGTAGCTCCAGAATCATAGTGTAGGCGTGAAGGATAACGGGTAATGTCAATCTGTGCGCGTGCATCAGTTTGCGTTTTAATAACGTTACTAAACGCCGTTTAGCCGCGCGTGCTTGTCGGTCAGTTACAGTGTCTCGCGCCAAATTTTTTTGAACTCTGAGACAGATGGCTAAAGCTAGCTCCGTCGCCATAGCATTGTTTCGCGCGCGTGCGTGTGTGTATACTCAGTGTTACGTGTGTTAGATCCAGTTCATGTTAACAGTACGTAATAATTGTTCTGTAAAAAAAGTGAGTTCTTATATTAATTTTATCCACCTTAAATAATTTCCTGCCTTTGCGTTAACTAAGCTGTGTGTAAAAGCGACGCAGCTGTGCACTGCGCGTTCCGGGCTGAGGAGGCTTCACTCTTGATACACACGAGAATACTGTGGGGTTTAACCTTGCTGTCTCCCGGACTTGCACTGTTCGTTTTGGGTGTGGACCTAGTTTTTGTGTTTACTTTCTCTCTGTTTCTGTAACAGGCCTCTCACTGAGATGACTGACACCATGGAAGTTGAGATGGAGTCAGCTGCTACAAACGAAGCACATGGTGACACTTCCAATAAAGAGGAGCAAGATGAGTCAGGAGCACACAAACCCAAGAGCCGGATATGTATGTGGTGCAGCAACGTAAATTTTTCATAAAGAGAAAACTTTCAGCTATGTTGTTTTCAGAGAGCCAACTTTATCTTTTTTTTATTCTTTGTGTAAGGTGTATGTACACAAGGTTATAATTAGGGCTGCAACTAACGATTATTTTTGCTAATCGATTAGCTGGCCGATTATTGTTTCGATTAATCGATTAATCGGATGAAGCTAAGCGCTTCTTTAATTTGATGTTTTGCATATATTTATATATAAAACCATACCAACATTTGTTTTGTTTTTAACAATAATTGCAGATGGCTAGTTGACTTTTTATATATATATATATATATATATATATATATATATATATATATATATATATATATAAATAAAACATTATCAACTTGCCATCTGCATGCATACATACATACATTATATGTATATCGATTAAATCGGATAAAAAACTAGACTTTTATCGGATAAAAGCTGGACGCTTTAATTTGATGTTTTGCTTAACTATATAAAACCATAAATCAGGGTATTATTTATGTATAAAAGTAAACTTTAAAAAATGCAATAGCCACATAGTTTAATTGTTTAATTTTGACATTTAAACCTTATGTAATTTATGTATATCAACATTTGCTTTTAACAATAATTGCAGATGGCAAGTTTACAGTGTATATATATATATATATATATATATATATTAGTTAAAAAATACACTGACATTCAGTTGTTAAGAATAACTTCAATTCTCTTAAATTAATTCAACTTAATAAGAATAATAATAGACTTCCAGATTATGATATGATATTTAATTGAAGTGTCTACTACATCCTTTTCACGGTTTATACATTATTTCGATCCTCTCGTGTATTTTATCCTTTTTTTTTTTGTCTCTATTTATTAGACCATTTTGCTATACTAGACATTCTCGTAATACGGCGACGTGGGGAGAGGGAAAAAAAATCGCCGCTACTGGGTTCACTTTGTTTATTTTGCCCTTTTTCCGCATTTCCCCCTGTACAGCATGTAGGATGATGAGATATATCCGGTCCTCCGAAGTGTAAAATGAACGTGAAGAACCTCCATTGCGCGAGCGACTGTGTATCTGTGTGTGTCTTTGTGCATTTTGTGGTCGCGCGCCTCAATAACGTGAGCAGCCCAACTAATCGATAACGGCATTCGTTGACAACGAATTTCATTATCGATTTTATCGATTAGTTGTTGCAGCCCTAGTTATAATTTAAAAGTAGTTTTATTTTAGCAAAGTTTAAAAAACGAATAAAATTGAAGTATTCCAGCAAGTCATTTTTCAGTCCTTGCAATATACACCATTAAAAAAAAATACTGCACCTTTAAAAATAAATTCCCTTTATTTTCTTAATGTAATTAATATATTTTTTTCCCCTTTGCTGCATATTTTGATTACAGTCTTAAACTGCATCACTATTTCTATTAGGTTTCTAATTAGTTTATAAATTTCTCATGTTCATAAACTCATTGGCTTCTCCCCAAGACTTAAATGAACAGGTAGTTGATATCTGATGTGCAGTTTTCTTCATCAGTTATTTTGAGAGTGAAGGGTAGTTTGGATTTACTGGTTTAATGTGAAATATTACTATATCTGGCAACCTAACTACTTACAGCAACAAAAGGATGTATTTTCGTCACCAAATGCGCATTAGGATTGGAAATCACCAGGGGACAGCTTGTACGACGTTATGATACCTAGATGCCAATTCAGTTTGTGTTGTCATTCTTTCAGCATCAAACTTCTCAATATCCCAGTGTATCTTTATTTGTATTATTACTTACAGTTCTAAACATTTATCAAATAATTTGGATGCCATGCATGTGCCATTGTGTGAATAGGTTTGACTGTTCCGCCTGTAGGATTAAAGACGAACGTCATCAAACGCAAACGTTTATGAACAAAAAAATATCTGATTAGCATACATGATCTTTTTCTCATCTCTGCAATTGGCTGCTGCTAGCACCAGATGAAATCTCTCTTGTTGGAGTATTTGGGTTTATTGTTGCAAAATTATCAGGTGTTTGGCCAGGTCTTTTTTTTTTCTTTTTTCCCCCTTCTTCATTCAAATATTTACTTAATATATTATTAAGCCCAGACTGATTAAAGGACCAGTATTTGAGGTAACTTGTATGTTTAACACTCACTTTTACTTTCCTGCTTTTAGATCCAGGGGAAATCATTGAAGGCAAACGAGAGAAGAAGACAGTCCAGAGACTTAATATGCAGATGGGTAAACCAAAAGAGAAGCTGAAAGTTGAGAGTATAGGCCATGGGGACAAATTGGGAGACATTGCTCGTGTCAATCATGCCATCGGAAAGCTCAAAGCCCCACAGCTGAAACCTCTTCACAAGATTATATATGATCGTCCAGGAGCAGTAAGCACTCTGAGAACTATACTTCTGCGTTATCATTCAGCAATGAGTAATGTCGCAGCTTTAAAATATTGAAAGTTGTTTAAAAATTCTTACAGGTATCTTCTCTAAGGAAACACCTTCGGTTGTTCAATGGATTTCCATTTGAAACCGGCAGTGACACTTACAACAAAAAGAAGGAAAAAGTGCTGAAGTAGTGAATCAAATCTTTTTCTATTAACACAATTTATACATACATTGTGCAATATTGTGTGCAAGTTTGAAACGATCTGAAGACCATTATTTGTTTATCTTGTAGGCTCCCTAAAATACAACTCAGGACTATTTGTCAAATTCTTGATCTTGAGAGAAGTGGAACTCAGAGTGTTTTGGGTGATAGGATTATGCAGTTTCTTACAAACCCCACAAATTCAGGCAAGGTAAAAATGCATGATGAATTTCTTTTAGATTTGTGTGGATGTGTATATGTATATCTGTGTGTATAAAAAAAAAACATTTTAATGCCCATTAATTTTTATTGATTAGTATGAACAAACATAACTTTTTGTGGTTTTCTCTGTTTAGCCAGTAATCCTGAAAAAGAAAAAAAAGAAGAAAACACCAAAAGATGCCAAACGAGAGAAGAAAATTTCATCTAAGTACAAGCATCAACAAGTGGAAAGTGGAAAGTCTAAAGCAATAGTTACTGATTCCAGCAGTGAGGAAGCTGAGGATGATGATGATGATAGAAGTAAAAATGAAGATGGAGAAAAGTCTGATGGTCAGAAACATGAAAGTGATGAAAGTATTTCTGAAGATGAGGAGGTGAAAAACATTGAATCTGATGAAGGTTCAGATGACGACAAGGATAAAGAGGTAGGTAAAAAAGCAAGAGTTAAAGTTTTCATAATACAATTTTTTTAACCTGTTCAGAAGTTTAATCCAACCAAACAGAATGATCTTCCGTATAAACTAGTCTACCTGTTCCCAAAACAAGGGTTGCCAACTATAATGCACAGTTTTATTGCCCGCATGAGTATAGAATGTAAGGTCATTTGTAATATAGTGCATAAGAATGTGTTTATTTTTAAAGAGGTAATATGCTTTTTTAAAAATGATCTTTCATGCAGTGTGTCATGTAGCTGTATGTGAACATAAACTATCTGTAGAATCTGTGATGCTGTCAGTGCACGATAAATGAAGTTTTTGTCTATTAAAAAAAAAAAAAAAAAAAAAGAGTCGTTAGCAAATCTATTTTTACTCTGTTATGGATCCACGTCACTCCGTAACATATTTGTATAATGTCCGCCCACGTTCTACGTCGTGAACAACTTGCCCGCCATCTTACAAGTAACGTTACCACACTCTTGTTAATGTGACCGAGCATTCATGCGAGGAGTAGTAATGGTGGACCTGAATATAAATATCTGGGTATTTGGCTAGATAACACTCTTTCTCAGAACAAATATCCAACTTGAGAAGCGCTGCTCGAATCACAAACCTGCGCAACGCTGATAGAAATAGACCGCGCCGACCATCAAAATAAATTTTACCCCACTGGATTGCGTACGTACAAACCAGGCATGGCAAGGCGGAAACAATATTAAACAGTCCTGACATTTTAAATAAATAGGTTTAAAATAAAAAACAGTGGGTCGCACAGGTTTATGATTCGAGCAGCGCTGATCAAGTTAATCTGTGCTGCACGATCCACCAGTCTGCGCAAATAAACCAGATCATCTCTGCGCTATCCAGATAGTTTGATGTTCTCTACCACTCTGCCATCCAGTTTATAACAAACGCTCCTTTCAAAACTCATCACTGTACCCTGTATTCTTCTCTCAACTGGTCTTCATTGTATACCCGCCGCAAAATCCATTGGTATATGGTCATTTACAAAACTCTCCTCGGTTTGTACCCTCCTTATTTACAAGAATTGTTACACTCTTTTTCTTCTGGGTATAACACTCGATCTGCTAATCTGATTCTGCTGACAGTTCCTAAGGCTTCTTCTGCATTTGGCCTGTCATCTTTTCAGAACGCTGCTGCTAGAGATTGGAATGACCTGCAAAAAAAGTTAAAACTGAACAATCTCATTCTCATTCCTAAGTCTGTTTTTCAATCTCGGATCCCAGCTCACTTTAAAGATGTGTGTAGCTGTTATTTAGACTAGCTCCTCTTATTCATTGCTGCTCCACTCTTCACATTGTTTGTGTATGTTTGTATGTGTGTGTGTGTGTGTATGTATATAATGTATGTGTGTGAAAAACTATTTGCCCCTCCCCCCTCCTGATTTCTTATTCTTTTGCATGTTTGTCACACAAAATGTTTCTGATCATCAAGCACATTTAACTATTAGTCAAAGATAACACAAGTAAACAAAAAATGTGTTTTTTAAAAGAGGTGTTTTATTATTTAGGGAGAAAAAAAAATCCAAACCTACATGTGGAAAAAGTAATTGCCCCCTGAACCTAATAACTGGTTGGGCCACCCTTAGCAGCAATAACTGCAATCAAGCGTTTGCGATAACTTGCAACGAGTCTTTTACAGCGCTCTGGAGGAATTTTGGCCCACTCATCTTTGCAGAATTGTTGTAATTCAGCTTTATTTGAGGGTTTTCTAGCATGAACCGCCTTTTTAAGGTCATGCCACAACATCTCAATAGGATTCAGGTCAGGACTTTGACTAGGCCACTCCAAAGTCTTCATTTAGTTTTTCTTCAGCCATTCAGAGGTGGATTTGCTGGTGTGTTTTGGGTCATTGTCCTGCTGCAGCACCCAAGATCACTTCAGCTTGAGTTGACGAACAGATGGCCGGACATTCTCCTTCAGGATTTTTTGGTAGACCGTAGAATTCATGGCTTTTTCTGAAATGCTGTTACTTTTACGTCAGATGTAACGGGACACGCACCTTCCAAAAAGTTCAACTTTTGTCTCGTCGGTCCACAAGGTATTTTCCCAAAAGTCTTGGCAATCATTGAGATGTTCTTTTAGCAAAATTGAGACGAGCCTTAATGTTCTTTTTGCTTAAAAGTGGTTTGCGCCTTGGAAATCTGCCATGCAGGCCGTTTTTGCCCAGTCTCTTTCTTATGGTGGAGTCGTGAACACTGACCTTAATTGAGGCAAATGAGGCCTGCAGTTCTTTAGATGTTGTCCTGGGGTCTTTTGTGGCCTCTCGGATGAGTTGTCTCTGCGCTCTTGGGGTAATTTTGGTCGGCCGGCCACTCCTGGGAAGGTTCACCACTGTTCCATGTTTTTGCCATTTGTGGATAATGGCTCTCACTGTGGTTCACTGGAGTCCCAAAGCTTTAGAAATGGCTTTATAACCTTTACCAGACTGATAGATCTCAATTACTTTTGTTCTCATTTGATCCTGAATTTCTTTGGATCTTGGCATGATGTCTAGCTTTTGAGGTGCTTTTGGTCTACTTCTCTGTGTCAGGTAGCTCCTATTTAAGTGATTTCTTGATTGAAACAGGTGTGGCAGTAATCAGGCCTGGGGGTGAGTACAGAAATTGAACTCAGGTGTGATAAACCACAGTTAAGTAATTTTTTAACAAGGGGGGCAATCACTTTTTCACACAGGACCATGTAGATTTGGAGTTTTTTTTTTCTCCCTTAATAACGTAAATCTTCATTTAAAAACTGCATTTTGTGTTCAATTATTTATCTGATGAGCAGAAACATTTTGTGTGACAAACATGCAAAAGAATAAGAAATCAAGAAGGGGGCAAATAGTTTTTCACACCAGTGTGTGTGTGTGTGTGTGTGTGTGTGTGTGTGTATATATATAATATAAAATTTCTCATTTTCTTTATTTTAATATGTAACTTATTTTCTGTTCTTTTTTCATTCAAAATAAAATATTTTATTAAAATATGAGCTAATAAATATTTAATAAATTAGTTCATGTGTGTTTAATTCTGTCATTGTGTTGTCAATATTATTTTCTTTTATTTACATGTTCATATCTTGATGCAGTCCTCAAAGTCAAAGAAACCCAGTAGTAAAAAGAAACTCCACACCAGGAAGGAACCAAAGAAGGCTGATGATTCTGATCAGGTTGGATCAGATGATGATGATGATGATGATGAGTCTGCTGACGACACGCCACCAAAAAAGGTTTGTGAATTAATTTGTACTGCAAATAAATCAGTTTTGTCAAGCCTAGATGTTTATGAATAATTTTATTTCACATATTTACAGGCTAAAAGGAAACCAGCTTCTCAGAAGAAAGTGAAGGCCATGCCTACTCCTAAAACAAAGAAAGCAGACAGCAGTAGCACCATGAAGAAAAATGCTTCAAGCAAGACCAAATGTAAGTTTCCAGTATATAAAATATATTATTTAATTTAAATAAGTATTTTTTAAGTATGAAAATTCCTGTCAGTGAAAATTCCTTTGTCAGTGGATTTCCAGTTCTGCCAACCAAACCTGGCTCCAAGACAGCATCCTCTCTGACAGCAAGGCTTAATGTAACCATTAATATAGTATAGTGGTATACACCTTTAGCATTAAACTCCCATGTGCCGGGTACGGCACAGGACCCATCTTTTTGGTGGCAGCCTGTGAAAGGAACAGTGGCACGCTCCTTCCCTCCGTAGTGCTAGGGTCTTCCCCTTGGGCAAGAGAGATTAACCCTCAAGCCCCCCTTATGAGGGTCACATTTAAACTCTTCTACTATTCTATCCTTACATGCTTGATAGAACTTTCATCACTCCGAAGGGACCCGGAGAATAATTGATCCCCACTATCCCAATTCTACTATAGGGTGTTTCATAAAGTACGCAGTTTTTAAAAATGCAATAAATCAGCCAAAATCGAAGCAAAATTCTAAATTTTTATTTAATTTCATTCAACATATACTTCGATTTAATAATGAAAAATGATATCGAGCATATGTCCACCTCCACTTTCTCTGCAGGCAGTCATCCGATCGTTGAAATTAACGATAACTCTTTCGCAGACGTCCCTGTCGATTTCGCCGATTACCCGTTGAATTTCCATCTTCAGTTCGGTAATCGTTTGAGGTTTGTTCACGTAAACTTGTGACTTCACATATCCCCATAAAAAGAAGTTGTTGCGGTCGGGGCATTGTCACGTCCAAAGATCGCGCGAAGTTTACGGACAGTCTCTGCGTAGCACTCCCCGTTTTTGTAATGAGTTTTCACAATAAGAATGCGTTGCTCGATACTGAACCGCTCCATGGCTACAAAATGGAGAAATGACAAATGGTCTTCTAATCGGAGTGATAATAGATAACGAAAATGATAGGAACAGTGCTGACAATCTTCAAACTAAAAAATCCCGCGCAATTAAAAAACTGCGTACTTTATGAAACACCCTATATAAGGGACAACTTGTTTGCCGTGAGTTGCGGCCCGTGTCGGTGGAGGAAGAGATCCTGGTTTCTGAGAAATGTGGTTTGCTGCAGCTTCCATTATTTCAACACGACTCTTTGGCTCCTACTTCATCTAGACGGGAGGTTGGAATGGCTCGATCCAATCAATCGGCTGGTCAAAGCATACTCCTAGAATATTCTGAGTTAAAAAAACATCAGTAACTTTCAGACTTGGAGACTTTGGCTAAGGGTCAATCAAGTGATTTGAGCCGCTTGTTGCTTACTTTGCTTGAGTATACCATCACTATATCCTTGATGCATAATCTGCAGGAGTTCCGCGGCGCTGTGCATCTCTATTGTTTGGGCTCAAAGGTGGGTGAGGAATAGACATGATGAAAAGAAAAATTTAAAATATGGCTACTAAACTCAAAAAAAAAATTTTTGGACCTGGATACGGACAACAGTTCTGGAAAGACATGCGTTTCTACGACAAGTAATGATGACTGGCCAAGATTTATTATCATTGGGAGATCAGGAGAAGTAGCTTCAATCACCAAACTTTCCCCTTTTGCTATACAAAAAGGTTTTACAGGAATAGCAGGAATGGTAAAAGAAGTAAAAAAAAATTACGAACTAGACAAATCCTTGTGGAATATAACAAAAAGGCCAATGCTGAAAATTTATTACATGCCAACATGTTAGCTGGAGTACATGTTAAGACATCACCACACCCAACGCTGAACTACAGTAAAGGGGTAATCCGTACCAGAGAACTGTAGGACGCCGAACACATCAAACAGAATGACTTAATCTTGACATCAAAAGAAGAAATTGCAAACATATTACCAAAAACTTTTAATTGAAAAAAACTCATAAATTGAAAACTGCATTCCTACTTTTAGAGCCCTCCATGATAAACAAAAGAAAAAAATTTACTTTAACTCCAGTGATATAGAGCCCTACAAGCAACCTTTGATTTAGAGAAGGCCTACGACACAACATGGAAACAAGGAATTTTAAACGATTTGTATCAAATGAATTTTAGAGGACGTTTACCAATTTTTGTTCAAAGTTTCTTATTTGATAGTTTTTAGAGTCGAAGTAGCAAACATTATCAAAACTGCACAAACAAGAACTTGGAGTACCTCAAAGAAGCATTTTATCTGTAACACTTTTTAATATCAAGATTAATAGTATTGTTAAAAACATTGTCTCTGACGTACTTTGTAGATGATATCTGTATTTGCTACAGATGTAAGAACATGATGACTATTGAGCGGAAAATCCAACAGAAGATAAATAAAATACAATCTTGGTCAATACAGAATGGCTTCAAATTCTCACAAACAAAAACCGTCTGCATGCATTTTTGCCAGCTTCGATCACTATATAACGAACCAGAGTTGGTTATGGATGGAACCCCCATTAAAGTCGTTCAAGAGACTAAATTTCTTGGCGTTACCCTTAACAGCAAATTATCTTTTATTCCACACATTAAACCTCTTAAAAAGAAATGTTTCAAAGCCATGAATATTTTAAAGATTTTATCCAAAACCAAATGGGGAGCAGACAGTTCAACTTTAATAAATATATATATAGAACTTTAATTCGATCAAAACTAGACTATTGAAGTATAATTTATGGTACAGCCAAGAAATCATATATACGCCTTCTGGACACTGTACATCACCAAGGCATACGACTGGCATTAGGAGCCTTCAGAACATCTCCAGTCCAAAGTCTGTATGTCGAAGCTAATGAACCCTCCTTGGAAAACAGACGACTAAAATTGGCTCTACAATATGCAATTAAGCTGAGAACAAATAAGGAAAATCCAGCATATCCAGCAGTCTTCACAAATCATCTTTCAACAATCTATCAAAAGAAACCAAACTATATCCGCCCACATGGTTTACGTATTAAAACACACTTTGAGAACCTGAAAGTTGACGTGACCAACCTAGAACAGACACTTTTTTGCAGAGTTGCCCCATGGAACCTCAAAAAACCAACATCTACCTGGATCTAGGAAAAAAACAAGTCTAAAACCCATCTGAATGAATATCACCAACAGTTTCTGGACATAAGAGGAAAATTACCATGGCATACACCAATATACACGGATGGGTCAAAATCAGAAAACAAAGTGGCAGCAGCCTTTGCAACAAATCTACTGCAGCAGGGTGTATGCATCCCAGATCAAAGCTCAATCTTTACTGCAGAAGCAAATGCTCTGCTCATGGCTTTGAAATTCATTGAAACCACATCACAAAAGAATTACCTAATAATATCGGACTCAAAATCATGTCTCCAAGCATTAGAAAATATAAAAACAGATCATCCAACAATAGTGGAAATGCTAACAAAGGTATCATACTTGGAAGCCAATAATTTTAACATAGTTTTCGTTTGGATACCCGGACACTCAGGAATCCCTGGAAATGAGATGGCGGACAGAGCTGCCAAGGAAGCACTGTCTAAAAGACCAAACAAATGTTTCATCCCCTCCTCAGATTTGAAGCCAGTTTTGAATGAATTTATCAAAAATAAATGGAAATCAGAATGGGACCAATACTCAAATAATAAACTATACCAAATAAACTCTGATGTTGGATCTAGATATATTTTTCCTTTTAGAAATCATTGGGATCAAGTGACCTATACAAGGTGCAGGATAGGACACACAAAAGCAACACACATTTTTACTGACAGGAGAAAACCCACCACAATGTTCAGCATGCAAAGCCCAGTTGTCCATTAAGCATATTTTATTTGACTATAACTCTTTTACTCCTTTAAGGAACTTGTTTTACACTGTCGACACTTTTAAAAAAGTTTTTAAGCAAGTAAATCCAAATGTGGTTTTAAAATTCTTAGAAAAAAATTAATTTTAAACATCTTATCTAGCTCTTGAATAACAAAATACTTCTCGCCATGAATATAGCCATAGAAGCTGGCATGGCGCAAAAGAAAAGAGAGAAAGAAAATTCCCATGTGTTCCTTCCCTAAACTTCTGACAAGTACAGACAAATACCGTACATCATTTAGCGCAATTGTGTGCTTCAACCTTACGCCAAAAATGTAACGACCTTTCGCCTGAAGAACTCGCCTCCGAAATGGATTAAATTTGAATGCCGAAATATCACTACATTTATTATTGACTGTTTTATTATATTACTATTTTTATTATTGTTCAATGTAAATGGTAATCTTCGTTAATAAATATTCTATTTTAATAAACATGTAAGCAATTATGGTAGTTGTTTCTCCTGTTTAAAATTTCCCCACTGTGGGATGAAAAATGTGTAGCTTATCTTAAATGGACAAAGTTTATTGTAAATATCAGTATACAAATTGTCTAAATGCTTTCAATGTCTCGTAGTAGTAATAATAATAGTAAGGGCTTGGTCCTTTTATTAACATATGCATTACAGCACAATGAAATTATTTTCTTTGTCTATCCCAGGTTATGATGCTGGAGAAAGAGTTTAGGGTCAGCAAGGTTACAGCAGTCCTGTAGTGTTAGTTCGGGGCCTTACCCCAGAACTGTAGCCCCTGTCTCGCCAATGCCATACGTGTAGTTTCTCTAGTCATTAAAAGCCATAATAAAATAATTGCTTTCATAAGAAAGCAAATGAGAGACTATGCCTATAAGTCATTACACTATTCTTTTTAAAGCTTCCCATTGTCTTTTACTGATGCATTTTTATTGTGGCAGTTAGAATCTAAATTACAGGATTGTCTTTTATTTTATTTTAGTGAAGATTGAAAGCTCTGATGATGATGATGATGATGATGAGCCTCTAATCAAGATGATTAAAAAGCCACCAAGTGATGAACAGTTGAAATCAGCTATCAAAGACCTCCTGAAAGATGCCAACCTGGCGGAAGTGACGATGAAGCAAATTTGTCAACAGGTGACCTCTTAGATCTTTACCCTGAAACGTGCTAAATATGTTTATACTAAAATATGTGATATGCTTACTGGTACGGTTGATGCTGTAGTTCTGTGATTCCCATGAATGGTTAACAGTTTTGTGCTGCACTGACATTACAGAAGAATTTCTATGTTCAGTGATGCAAGTATATAGATAATAGTAATATAGACTTAAGTTGTTATCATATGCATTATGACATAAGACTATTAATAGAAGTAAATTCTCTCTAAACCATGTTTCAAATATTTTTGTGGGCGGGGGGAAATCGCATCTTCCAGCTTGCCGTCATCCCATATTTCATCCTAGTATCATCTCTTCTTCACATAAGTTACCCACACTTACCCAACTAGCTTCGCCATTATTTAAAGGGAAACATGATTCATCAGACCAGGACATACACAGACAGCATTAAATTCTTTACAAGTTTATAATATAGTAGCTCTTGTTTGGCATTGGATAAGACAGGCTAGTCTTGGATCCCCATGCCCATCAGTGAGCCTTGTAAAGAGCAGCGACAGTCTGGGGTCCTTCCTTGATGATTTCCTACCTCCTAGCGCCACACTGGGGAATCCCTCATCATAATAACACAATAAAATATGTATGTTAACTAGGGCTGTGCAATTAATTGAATTTCGATTCCGATTTCGGGGCTCAACGATCACAAAAATGGTATAATCGGAAAAACCGGTTATTTTGACTAGCGTTCTGACGCGCGCGCATCCGCACTCTCGCCCTTCCGGAAGCCCGAACTCACTCTATACCCGGGGTACTCAATAGACACAAATGCGGTTAAATCTGGACCGACACCAAAACAAACATGCTAATTTAATCATAATCCAAATTAGTATGTCTGAGTCTTCTAGTGCACCCCAGCGGCGCATGATATGAACGCGCCCAAACCCCGGCGCATGATCTGCACGCGCGCACCTTCTACTGTACCATCGTGAGCTAGAAGCAATTCTGTTTGAGAACAGTTTGGATTCGAAGAAGTGGACGTGGATCAAAAACATATTAGGTGCAAGATTTGCTACTCGGTTGTTTCGGCAACTCCGTATCTATCCAGCTCAGAAAGGCACAAAAAAAATAACGGATGCCGTTGCATACTTTTTAGCCAAAGACATGTGCCCTATTAGCACCCCTATTTTAATGAAGTATTAAAAGCAGAGGACTTCGCCACCACAACAGTAGAAATGTAGAATGTTGTAAAATGTTGTTTAGAATTTTTCAGTTTAAGGCACATACGTGAGCAAATTTATTTTGGACTAATTTATTTATTATTTTATTTAATATTTATATTTTATTTATTGTTTTCAAAGTTTGTGGAAGTGCACTACATTGTTGATCTTGTTTGCCTTTATCTGTCTTAATCTGTTTTTAGGAGAATTCACTGTTCTGTTCAATAAATGCAACATATTTCCAAAGTCAATGAGTAATCGTGTAAAATAATCGTGATTTCAATCATGACCAAAATAATCGTGATTATGATTTTTTCCATAATCGAGTAGCCCTAATGTTAACTATAATATTTGTTGTATGCTCTGCACAGCAGGGTGGCATTTGGATTTGAATAAGCCAATACTGCATTAAGCAAATGCATAGCCCTCCATTGAGGCTAAGTGCCAGGGGCTAAATGCTGCTGGTGCTGTTCGGTAATGTAAGGGTGCTTTCACACCTATAGTTCGATTGCTTTAGTCCGCACCAGTCAGAAAAAAATGTTACAATGTAGTAAACAGACGTGAGTACGGTTTGCTTTCACATATGCAGAGTTCTAACGAACCAAAATAGACCGCAAAGCTCATCGGCACTGGAAACAGACTATTTTCAGAAAATCGCGCCACTTTCAATAATCATGGAGGAACAGCTTTGCTTTGCGCTCATGGCGCTGATCCTCGCGCACTACATTGTACGTGCAAAATCATTATTTTCAGAAAATTAATTTCGAACACGATTTGCGGCTGCAACTCCAAACCAGCCTTCTGGTTTATTCATCTTGCCGACGGCGCCTCGCGCGCCACTTCAGGGAGAAGAGACGTGCCCTCCTCCTGAATGATCATTTTGTTAAAAATTTTTTTAGAAATTAACACAATTAAAAATATGTTCATGTTCTGTGATTTAAGAGCCAATATTTATGACAATTGGTATGCAAATAATTCAGGGTGAAAATAATGTCTGAAAATGATGAGCTGTAGCAAGCACATTTTTATTATCTGGTTAACTTTTACATTTTCCTTTAGGTTTATGACCTTTATCCAGACTTTGACCTGGCAGCCCGGAAGAACTTTATCAAGGATACAGTGAAGAGTGTGAGTAGCATTTTTACAGCGTGACATTTTGGTGGTGTAGCATGTGTATAACAATCAGAGCATGGGATTTATCTTATTCTGTTGATGTATTATAGGTTTTGATTATTTGAACATATTTTCCTTTATTTTTTTTCAGTTAATATCCTAACAGGAGGAAGCCATTTTTTTAAAGGAACAGTGTGCAGTTACAGAAGAGTGTGTATAATCATCCTATTTTCATAATTACAGTTTGTTACTTTTGTTTTTATTCTCTTTTTGTTTATTTGAAGAATTCAAATGTTTGTGCATCCTTTTTGTATAGCTTTATATTTGAAAATGCATAATAATTTTGTATAGCACATATACATTTATATAGTACCTTATGTTTTACATGTACTTTTTCCCCAAAAAATGTTTGTCTTAAATTTGATGTTTTTTTTTTTTTATTGTTTGAGAACCATTTTTTGATCTGCAAAGATTGATTTAAAATTTTGTGCTTAATCAGTGTACAGGTATTTCCCCTCCACCCCCTTTTTTAATTCAAAAATTTTGTTTCTTTCTCTTTCTTCGTGTTTGCCCCTTTTTTTTATTTTTTTTTTTATTTATTGCTTTTTCCAGTTATATCAATCGTGTAGATAGAGAAATCAAATTTACACAAATTTACCCCGACTGCAAATATAGCTGATAATCCAGTTTGGTGTGCAAACTCGTTCAAATTAGTAAAGACTAACTAGCTTATTACGCCCATCAATATATTTTCAAGCAAATTTCATGCTGAAATTGTCACATGTTTAAGAGCAGCAACATCTTGGGCTATATAATATATATTTGGAAATCATTTTATAAATTAAGCAGAGACATTTCTAACAGTTTTGTGATTCCCAATGCTTATCATTACATCTTTCAGCTGTGTAATGTACTTCTTGTTTATTATTTAGAGAGGAGTAGATCAGGTATAATTTAAGGGAAGTTTATGATGATTTCAGGATATTGCTTTGGCTTGAAATATCATTTGAGGTAAGTGTAAATTTGACTTCCTAACCTCATCCTTCAAGTTTTTATTTGTTTGTATTTGAGGTCATTCTTATATATGTTTGTCTTTCATTTACTTTGTGTGCTTTGAATATAGATCAGTAGTATTATTTTCCTCTGCAGTTTGTTTACAATTTTGCCTGACTTTGTGGTATGAACAGGCAAATAACTGCTCAAGTAACAAGGCACATCAGAGAAGGAATGCTAGTGTTACCCCCCCCCCCCCCCCCTTTTTTTTTTTTTTAAATAAACTGGTTTTATATTTAACAGAAGACAGAATTTTCAGTAGCAAACTAACAAACAATTTGCTGACGTGTAATTAAGGTATGCATTTCTTTACTAAGTATGTGTAAAGAATTGTCATAATCAAGGAAATAAAATTTTTATTACCGGGAAATCATTGTTTGTGCTTGCATAGGAATGTATTGTTTCTGGTGCTGCTCCATAACTTTAACTTATAATTAATTTAACATTCAGCCATTATCTTGTCAGTTCGGCTAGTGGAAAATACTGCACTTTGAGAAACAAGCAAATTAATAAATACCATACTTCTTCACAGTTGGTACTTGAACTGCAATCTTGCACATTATCTTGCCAATAACTAAACTCAGTTCTACACTACACTGCATTACATTCCTAATATTTCATTTTACTATATATTTGTTCTATTTTTAATATATTTTCTTTATATTTCTTATTCTACTTTTATTTTGATTTTTATTATTCTTATTGCCGTATATTATGTAAATTTAAGGTTTTTTTTATTCTCTTTTTTTTTTGTAATATTGAGGTCAACAGCAGTCGTATAAGCATTTCACTTCATATACTGTGTATGTGACAATTTTTATTTAGAATTTGATTTACTTCAGGGGTTACATCTTTTGTACCGTTGAAATAAATCATTCACCTGGACATGGTGTACAGTAATCTGTAGCCCAAATAATAGTCCATATGATTTAAGGGGCATAACTGGCATTACCTATCTATGTAAAGGGTCCATTAATTGATTGATCTAAACAGTTGATTCTTTTGAAACAACCAGTATCCGATCATAGTCACTGTAGTGCAGTTACTGTGCAAATCGATATTTACAGTTGAATAATTTCTTTAAGGAAGCTTAATGGAAAAAGGGCCAACATTACATTTTTAGCAGTGGTTGTACTGTAAATATTACTCTGAATTCACTGTTATAATAGACTTTTTTTAAACACTGGTTTGTCACATTTTGTAAAGCATTTGGCAAACACCATTTCCGCATTAAGGCTTAAGGGTCTTGCTCAAGGGTTCAACGATGGCAGCATGGCCATGCTGAGATTTAAACTCCCCGTTCAGTAGTCCATTATCTTAACCACTGACCTACCGCTATTGTTAATGTGTAATTGTGGATTGTCTGGTTATTAAGTAAATGGCACTGTACATTTTGTTTAAAAAAAATAATAAAAAATTAACTACAGCCTTAACACAATTCAAGCTAATCACAATTTGGGCCATCACACACATCCCACCACTGTGCTTGTGAGAAAGAAGTCCCTTTGTGCTATTCATCAGGAGGAAGGTAAGCAATGTTTGTGACTACAGATTTGTTCAGGCAGGGTTTTGTGCTGTAGGCTAATATCTTGTGCATTTTTAGAGTAACCTCTTACTGGGCATTTGAAAGTCAACAACATTCAGGACAACTAGATAGTTTAGCAGCCCAGTTTGAGCAGTTGATGTCTGTCTATTCAGACACAATAATGTTAATGAGGTCAGCCACTGATGTTTGGTGATGGGGTGCAGTCATCATTCCAGTTCATCCCAAATATGTTCAGTAGGTTTGAAGTTAAAGCCTTGGGAAGGACACTCCGTTTCTAGCACAGTATTCTCATACCCTGTGTTCACTTTGTACATTTGGAAATATGTTTAGTTCTCTTCGTTCAAATGAATGCTGCAAGACATTCTATATTATTTTGAGGTTCCAACATTGTGGCAGAGGTCTGGGGAAGAACATATGGGCATGATGTGATCGGAATACATGAAATCCACTAGCTCAATGTCTAAAACATTCTTACTTAATATTGTTATTCATGCTGATATAGTTGCAACTTACTAAACTGTTCATTCAAATGACAGAAAATAAGGTAATTTGGTTTGTCTAGCACTGAAAAACATTCAGGTATTTTCATGTCTTAGTTCCTGGTTAAAGTAAAAACTGCTGTACTTAAACATAAGCTTGTAAAGCGTGTATGCCTAATCATGCATTGACTTCATTAAAAAAAAAAAAGTTGAGGTCTTGAGAAAATAGCTCTTGTTATAATGAGAGAAATCATTAAGATAAACAAATCTCCAAGTAACTAAGGGAAATTAAACTTTTGATCTTCTGCACATTACAGGTTAACATGTTACAATGAGACCTTCCAGTCGTTTCTTTAAGTACATTAAGTGTTAAGGTATACAACCCCTGGCAAAAATTCTGGAATCACCCTCTCAGAAGATGTTCATTCAAATGTTTAATTGTGTAGAGAGAAAAAAACAAGCACATACATGCCACAAAACTATTTTCACTCAACAATCCAAACTTCTGGCTGTATAAAACACTTAAACAAAAAACAAAGAAAGAAAGAGAACTATAGTCAATGACAACTGTTTTGACAACTCAAACAGGAAAAACATGGAATCACACAAATCTGAGGAAAAAAATATGGAATCACCATGCCCTTTGCATTTGTAAAACAAATACCTGAATCTGATTACAACTGCTAATTAGTCTACAGTTAAAAAAGAGTGCTTGCACACATTAGGGATGTGTTGAACCAAGATGATTGACATATCTCATAGCTCCAACACGAGAGATGTCAGTAGAAACAAAGGAGAGAATTATCAAACTTCTTGAAGAAGGTAAATCTTCATGGAATGTTGCAAAAGATGTTGGTTGTTCCCAGTCAGCTGTGTCTAAAAGAAAGACATCAAAGCGCCAAGACAGAAAACTTAAAGCAATATGCCTTGAAAACAGAAAATGCACAACAAAACAAATGAGGAACAAATGGGCAGAAAGTGGAGTCAATGTCTGTGACCGGACAGTAAGAAATCGCTTAAGATTAATTCATCATTAACATCTGAACAGAAAAAAACAAGGTTTCAGTGGGCTAAAGAAAGACAATCTTGGACTGCGGATGACTGGATGAGAGTTAGATTCAGTCATGAATCACGAATCTGCATTGCGCAGGGTGATGATGCTGGAACTTTTGTTTGGTGCCGTTCCAATGAAATTTATAAAGACAACTGCCTGAAGAAAACATGCAAATTTCCACAATCATTATTGATATGGAGTTGTATGTCAGGTAAAGGTACGGGAGACATGACAGTCATTACATCTTCTATAAATGCACAAGTTTATGTTGAGATTTTGGGTACATTTCTTATTCCATCAATTGAAAGGATGTTTGGTGATGGTAGCATCATTTTTCAGGATGATAATGCATCGTGCCATAGGGCAAAATCTGTGAAAACATTCCTACAGGAAAGACATAATGTCAATGGCATGGCCTGCAAATAGTCCGGACCTTAATCCAATTGAAAATCTGTGGTGGAAATTAAAGAAAATGGTCCAGGACACGGCTCCAACCTGCAAAGTTGATCTGGCAACTGCAATAAGACAAAGCTGGAGACAGACTGATGAAGTCTACTGTTGGACATTAGTTAAATCCAGGCCTCAGAGAATTCCAGCTGTTATAAAAGCCAGAGGTGCTGCAACAAAGTACAAGTAGTGTTTTTATTTGGTGATTCCATATTTTTTTCCTCAGATTTGTGTGATTCCATATTTTTTTCCTCAGATTTGTGTGATTCCATATTTTTTCCCTCTGTTTGAGTTGTCAAAACAGTTGTCATTAACTATAGTTATCTTTCGTTGTTTTTTGTTTAAGTGTTTTATACAGCCAGAAGTTTGGATTGTTGAGTGAAAATAGTTTTGTGGCGTGTATGTGCTTGTTTTTTTTCTACACAATTAAACATTTGAATGAACATCTTCTGAGAGGGGTGATTCCAGAATTTTTGCCAGGGGTTGTAGAATTCAAACTAGCCTGGCGTCGAGCCGTGTGTGAAAAAGCAGACAAGATTATCGGTCATGCAAACTTGCCAGTGCGTATCTTGTGACGTCATGACGTAGAGAGGCGTCAGTTCATTTACGGAAATAAATTGAACGGCCCCGTTCATTATTATGATCCGTGCAATGTGCAGCTTATGTCTGGTAAATAGTCGTTGTTTTGCTCGTCAGATTTTTCCGGGGCTTCCGAGCATGCTGAGCCGCCAGTACAGCATGAATATTTCCGCCGAGCTGCTGCGGACGCAGAGCTTTATCGACGGCCGCTGGGTGTCGGCCTCCTCCACCTTCTCCGTGCTGGACCCGGCTACTGGACACGAGCTGGCGCAGGTCTCGGACTGCGGACCTCAGCAGGCCCAGGAAGCTGTTAACGCCGCGTACAAAGCATTTTATTCGTGGAAGGCTCAAACTGCAAAGGTATTTTAATATACATCCATATAGATTTTTATTATTTGTGCACGGATTCGAGCCAGCGCCCACACTCCAGCCACTGGATACAAGCCAAAAATAATAATAATAAATAAATAACAAAAAATATAAAATAAATCAAATAAAATATATTTTTTTAAATAACAAAAAATAAATAAAATATATATTTTTTAAAAATTACAAAAAATTAAAAAAATGTTAAATAACAAAAAATAAATAAAATAAAATAAAAAAATGTTAAATAAAAAAGTAACTCTGTGACTTTTAATCTGAGAATTTTTTAATGAGCTACTTTTTACTTGAGTAGATTTTTATAATGCTAACTTGTACTTAAGTAAAATTTCACTGAAGTAACAGTACTTGTACTTGAGTACAAAATTTTATTACTCTTTCCACCTCTGGTTACATGCTATAATAAATTATAGAGTGCATACTCGTGATAACCACGATACTTTTTAAAAAAAATTATTAATATTTTTTTTACACCCACTCAAACATCCAGTCAGGCCCGTGAAGAGACGTTTAAAGGGGCGAGTGCTCAAAGTAAAAAAAATAAATAAATAAAAAAGATAGAATAGGCTGAATAACAACAACTCACATTCATGACGAATCTACTGTATATTTACTGTATGACGATCATCAGGTCAGGACAATGCAAAGCAAATGTAGCCTGTTTTACCTGATGGCGTACAATGTTGCTGTTGAGGGAGTACTGCCGCTCCTGTTGCTGATAGTGCTGGAGGGCAGGGCTGTGCTGTTCTGAGACTGTGGACATTAAAAAGTCCATGGGTAGCTGATTAAACAAGTGCTTTGAGATGAAAAAAAAAAATTAAATGTGAAAAGATTGGTGACAATGCTTGGAACCATAAGGCAACAGATTTAAAAAAATCTGGGAAATAAACTGAAACCAGGATATTAGTAGTACAAAAGACCGGGAGAGGGAGCTTTGTAGTTCTTTTTTCTCCATAGAAGCTCATAAAAGTTGTGATAATAAATACCTGCTATTGTCAGTTGGAATCTCCAGTAACTGGCTAAAAATACTAATTTACAACCCTTGACCTGCGAAGTCAAACCAGCCTGTGTTATTATACGAGTGGCCCTGATTATATATTCTAAATGAATATTGCTTTGTACCAAATTAGTTATATGATCGGAACAGAAGTGAAAATATGTCACACACATGCAAGGCTCAAAGCTGATGAAATTTGGCTAAACATTTAAATGAATTTATGCAATATTTTGGCTGAATTCATATCCTGGAACTAGTGGAAAATTTCAGCAGCCACTTATTTTTCACCTATTTTGTATAATTAGGCTCGTAACTAGACTGCAACCTTTCAGAATAATATAGTTTGAAAGTTAGTGGTAGTTTAACAACAGGGTGCAGTGAAAAGCCCCTGGGCAATGCACACATTGCTCATATTTCTCAGCCAAATGGTTGGATAAGATCTGGGTGGTAAGTAGAGACAGGGGAAAAAATTTATTCAGTTATGAATTGCACTTTTGTTGTGTGGCCATTTATGTATCACAATCGATTGAAAGAGGAGATCTATATTTTTATATGTGTAATAGAGATGCAACTGTCGATTATCCAGTTGAGCGGAATTGGCTGGGTTTCAGTTTGTTGGCAATGACGGATCAGCCTTAGATATTACCAAGAACACAAGCTTCTTAATGGTGCAACAGAAATAGATTTTTATGGTGTTACGGTATCAAAGGTTGCCTGCATTAAAAAGCCTCCAATCAGCCTGAAAAACACAACTTTTTAAAGACTTGTGGTCTTACAATTGTAACAAAATTTGAAGAAGAAAAAAAAAATCTAATCAGCATATTCATAAAATTGTGATAGGTACAGAATATTAATATTATTCTGTGACTTATTAGTGCGGAGGAGAAAATATTTATTAAATGCTTAATAATTTGAAGTGGTGTAGGAGAAATGTGCAAAATGTAAAACAATGGGTGTAAAATGAATCAGTGTTCTACTTGGATAGTGTGATGTATTGAAATCTCATTTTAATAAATACTTTTTCTGTTGGCTTACCTTATCTCACGTTTTCCTGAATTTTTTAATTAATTTTTTTGTGTCCTGGTTCTCACAGATGTAGGTTTGATAACTTCCTTGATCTTTGCTTGTATGCACATTTCAGGAAAGGAGCCTTCTCCTACGGAAGTGGTTTGATCTACTCAATCAAAACAAGGAGGATCTGGCCAAGCTTATTACAGCAGAGTGTGTGAGTTGCATAGAAGTACATGAGCATTCACATTTGCCGATTAGAAATTGGTGCTAACTGTGTGTATTTTTCTTGCTATTTTAAACTGTGCTTTTTTTTTATGGGGCAGTTAGTGTCCCTGTTTATTATCATGCTAGTTAAAGTCTCACAGATTTTTCATTCTGAACCATATGGTTCTCAAGCTAGGAAATATTTATAGTGGTGGAAAACACAACTCCCCTTTAATATCTAATAGACATTCTGTCACCTTGACGAATACAGGGAATTAGAAAATATGCTAAATAAAATTTATGTATGTTGTGCGGAATAACGCACTCGGAGGAAAGCGCTAGCCGCTCCTTCCGCGTGCGCGAGCTCACAGATGCCCCTGATTGGCTGTAGAACTGTGATTAATGTGGGAGTTCAAGTACCTCTCATCCCTCGTCCCCTGAGAGAACTCGGCCAATCAGCTCTCTCTGTGCCTCCGGCTGTGAAAGGAAAACAGCATCACCCGGGGTTCGAACCAGTGATCTCCGGATGATCGGGCGTGCGCTCAACGGCAGTACAGTTTAACACAAAATACATTTTCATGTACACGTACAACACATAAAAACATGTACTGTATATAGACCGTTAAGAGCAATTTCCATATTGATTTCCGCTTCAAAGCAAGAATATTGTAAAGCAGCAGCATGTTTTCTTCAAGGCTATTTTTGAAAGACTTTTGCAGGTATTGAACGAAGGGAGTTTTGCATCTTGCTCCATGCCAAGGTGCATTAAAAGAAATGATGGGGTATAATAGTTAAGTTTTTGTGATCACTTTTAGTTAAGCCTAGTTTAGTTCAAGTTCCTGAACCTAGACCTGACCAACAGAAGCAACCCCAGATTTAATGTTAATATATTATAAAAGTCAGTTTTTATTTATTTATATATCAAGATCAATATACTTTAGTGATGCATATTTATCTAATCTTGAAGTGTTCTGGTTAAATAAACAGCGATCTTTTGTATTATCAATTTCCAGGGCAAGCCCATGAAGGAGTCCCTCTCTGAGATTGCGTACTCTGCATCTTTTCTTGAGTGGTTCTCTGAGGAAGCTCGTCGTGTCTATGGGGACGTTGTTGCATCAGCAGCCAAGGACCGTAAGATATTGCTGCTCAAACAGCCAGTGGGTGTGGCCTCTATAATCACCCCAGTGAGTAGCTCATCTCACAACTTGTTTTAATGAGCTGTGGAAGGTGTGACTTATCGCCTATTAGTTTATAACTTTGACAATCTGACACCCCCCCCCCCCCTTTTCTTTTGTACTTGCAGTGGAACTTCCCCAGTGCCATGATCACCAGAAAGGTGGGAGCGGCCCTGGCAGCCGGCTGTACGGTAGTGGTGAAGCCTGCTGAAGACACACCCCTTTCTGCTTTAGCACTTGCTGAGGTTAGATCTCCTGTCTATACAAGTTGTTGTTTTGTAATGTACCAACATCAATTAAACTGACTTTACTTGTGTAGCTAGCAGTGCAGGCTGGAATCCCTCCCGGTGTGTTTAATGTGGTACCCTGCTCCAGGGAGAAGACCCCTGCTGTGGGTGAAATCCTCTGCACTGACCCTCTGGTGGCCAAAGTCTCATTCACCGGCTCCACTGCCACGGGCAAGGTATTTGCTCTTATTTACACAGCTGTGGGTATGACAAAGCATACGATAACTGGACATGAAAGCCACATGAGGAACTCCATTTGAATAATTGTTTTAGTAGTAGTATTTAAACTATAAGATAAACTTCCTGTTAACTTTTCCGCATTGAATTGATTGCAGATACTGCTGAAGCATGCTGCTGAAACTGTCAAGAAGGTGTCAATGGAGTTGGGTGGACATGCTCCCTTCATTGTCTTTGACAGTGCTGATGTGGACAAAGCTGTAGTTGGGGCAATGGCCTCCAAATTTAGAAACTCGGGCCAAGTAAGGCAAAGAAAAATAACTATTTGATTACATTAATTCCCTTACCTTACTTGCATTTGGTTCACCCTTTGTGTGATATTTCCTCCTGATTTGTGCTCTGTGCTGCAGACCTGTGTATGCTCCAACCGCTTTCTGGTGCAGAGTAGCGTCTACGATGTGTTTGTGAAGAAGCTGGGGGAGGCCATGGATGCAGAGCTGAGAACAGGCCATGGATTCGATCCCACAAGCACTCAGGGGCCCTTGATCAATGTCCGTGCTGCTGAGAAGGTACTTTCCACATCATGGGTCTTAAACTGTATACTGGTTTCTCTGGTTGTTTTTAGATATATTGGAAACGTGCCATTATAGCTGAATTATGTCTACATTTCTAATCAGTTCAAAGCAAACCAATTTTCTTTATATACAGCTTTTTAACGAATGGCTATTGATTTGGAACTAATGAAAAAGCCCGAGGCAACAGGGCTTAGGAAAAACCCCCAGAGACTCGAGTATTGATCTCACTCGGCTTGGATGCAACAGACATGCGTCATATATTTCTATCAAATAAATTCTTGATATGCAGTTTTGGGTGTAGTGTCTGTGCAATTATTTTGTGTCCATACTTGCTGAAGATAAAGTGGAAGTTGGCAATGAATCAAGAGTTGTGGCAAAGAAACAAATACACCTTCCCTCTACACACATACAGTGGTGTGAAAAACTATTTGCCCCCTTCCTGATTTCTTATTCTTTTGCATGTTTGTCACACAAAATGTTTCTGCTCATCAAAACCCGTTAACTATTAGTCAAAGATAACATAATTGAACACAAAATGCAGTTTTTAAATGAAGGTTTACGTTATTAAGGGAGAAAAAAAACTCCAAATCTACATGGCCCTGTGTGAAAAAGTGATTGCCCCCCTTGTTAAAAAATAACTTAACTGTGGTTCATCACACCTGAGTTCAATTTCTGTAGTCACCCCCAGGCCTGATTACTGCCACACCTGTTTCAATCAAGAAATCACTTAAATAGGAGCTACCTGACACAGAGAAGTAGACCAAAAGCACCTCAGAAGCTAGACATCATGCCAAGATCCAAAGAAATTCAGGAACAAATGAGAACAAAAGTAATTGAGATCTATCAGTCTGGTAAAGGTTATAAAGCCATTTCTAAAGCTTTGGGACTCCAGCGAACCACAGTGAGAGCCATTATCCACAAATGGAAAAAACATGGAACAGTGGTGAACCTTCCCAGGAGTGGCCGGCCGACCAAAATTACCCCAAGAGCGCAGAGACAACTCATCCGAGAGGCCACAAAAGACCCCAGGACAACATCTAAAGAACTGCAGGCCTCACTTGCCTCAATTAAGGTCAGTGTTCACGACTCCACCATAAGAAAGAGACTGGGCAAAAACGGCCTGCATGGCAGATTTCCAAGGCGCAAACCACTTTTAAGCAAAAAGAACATTAAGGCTTGTCTCAATTTTACTAAAAAACATCTCAGTGATTTCCAAGACTTTTGGGAAAATACCTTGTGGACCGACGAGACAAAAGTTGAACTTTTTGGAAGGTGCGTGTCCCGTTACATCTGGCGTAAAAGTAACAGCATTTCAGAAAAAGAACATCATACCAACTGTAAAATATGGTGGTGGTAGTGTGATGGTCTGGGGTTGTTTTGCTGCTTCAGGACCTGGAAGGCTTGCTGTGATAGATGGAACCATGAATTCTACTGTCTACCAAAAAATCCTGAAGGAGAATGTCCGGCCATCTGTTCGTCAACTCAGCGATCTTGGGTGCTGAAGAAAAACAAAATGAAGACTTTGGAGTGGCCTAGTCAAAGTCCTGACCTGAATCCTATTGAGATGTTGTGGCATTACCTTAAAAAGGCGGTTCATGCTAGAAAACCCTCAAATAAAGCTGAATTACAACAATTCTGCAAAGATGAGTGGGCCAAAATTCCTCCAGAGCGCTGTAAAAGACTCGAGTTATCGCAAACGCTTGATTACAGTTATTGCTGCTAAGGGTGGCCCAACCAGTTATTAGGTTCAGGGGGCAATTACGTTTTCACACAGGGCCATGTAGGTTTGGATTTTTTTTTCTCCCTAAATAATAAAACCCCTCATTTAAAAACTGCATTTTGTGTTTACTTGTGTTATCTTTGACTAATAGTTAAATGTGTTTGATGATCAGAAACATTTTGTGTGACAAACATGCAAAAGAATAAGAAATCAGGAGGGGGGCAAATAGTTTTTCACACCACTGTAGATGAATTGCAGTGAACATAATGTAAAAGCTTGCAAGAACTGAATAAAACAGCAGCAGCTCTAAATTCCCTTAAATGTCTAAGAGCAGTAAGGTCAATGCCAGTAACATGGAGTATTTTATTTCTTTCCCTCTCTTAGGTGGAGCATCAGATCATGGATGCTGTCTCACAAGGGGCTGTTGTCGTGAAAGGTGGAAAGAGACTCGAGGGTTCTTTCATGCAGCCCACACTGCTGTCCAACATCACAACTGACATGCTGTGTATGCGAGAGGAGACTTTTGGTCCCCTGATACCTGTTCTTAAGTGAGTGAATGTCTCTTCCTATTGATAATCAGAAGGCCTTGATTAAAGTTTTTATTTCAGAAGCTCTGACTTTTTTTTTTATTTATTTTTTTATATTAATCTGTGTTTATATTATAATATATTAATAATATGTTTATATTAATCTGTTTCTCTTAATATAATCATTTGGAATATAAGAACGTACACAATTATGTAGCATATGCAACATGAAAATGTAATAATTGATATGGTGAAGCTTTTTGTCAGGAGATATTTATTGAGCAATTACGGGAGACATGGAGTAAATCTGTAACATGAAAGGGCTTTAGGGTTTGTCTGCAACACAACAACCTGCAGTTACTTTGTCCTACTAATATGAAGAGAAGAAAATATGGACTTTGCACAGTACTGTATGTGAATTTCAAATACATGGGGTTTGATGTTAAATACACCATCACAGATCCAGTTAGAATTTCGCATTAGCTAATAGAACATGGACGAGCTCATGATCTTGATGTTGATGCCTTACTTATTTAGATTCAACACAGAAGAGGAGGCTCTTGCCATTTCGAACGCATCCTCGGTTGGATTAGCAGGTTTGTTGTTATCTTAATGACTCAACTCTACTTTGACTTTTATTTGAACTACAAACCGTGGTACTCTCCTCATATATCACAACCGTGTGTTTCTGTGAATGTATGAATAACGCTTGTGATGGCTATTACCAACCAACAAGTTCTTTCTCCTCAGGCTACTTCTACTCTCAGGACCTGAGTCAGATCTGGCGAGTGGCTGAGCAGCTGGAGGTGGGGATGGTTGGGGTAAACGAGGCTCTTCTATCCACAGCAGAAGCTGCATTTGGTGGGGTTAAACAGTCAGGCCTGGGGAGAGAGGGCTCCAAGTACGGCATTGATGAGTACCTGGACGTGAAGTACATGTGTATTGGTGGGCTTAATATCTAAGCATGAGTCTACTGTTGATCTGTTTCGTTTTTTTTCTTGCTTTATAAAATCAAGCAATAATGAAAGGACTTTAAATTAGAGCACTGTGGATGAAACCGTAACAAATGGTGATTATAGGGACTGGTACATGTGTAAAGTGAAAAGCACATTTTTGAAAGAGAGAATTTCTTCTCTGGTTAAATAATTTGTGTTCTAATTTTTTTTTGTATGTATCCTCACGATCATTCTTAACATTGTCTGGTGGTATCTAGCAGATAGAAGATCTATGTTTGTTTGTTTGTTTGTTTGTTTGTTTGTTAGTTTTTTAAGACTTTGCATTGCAATGTGGGGGGGAACACATTGCACCATCAGTGGTACTTATCACACTTTGTCCACCGAATACTCAACAAATAAACTGCATCTCTGTCTCTGAAAAAGAACACTATTTGTGGAAAAACACATTATAAGTGTTCTATGCGTAAATGATGTTTCTGCAGTTGTATGGATAATAGTCTTGTGAATAGTTGTTGTATTAAGGAATTTATTTTTGTAAAAATGTTTACCTTTAATTAAAAAATGCTAACAAGGGATGAACTAAGAAAAGTAGAATATAGTGTTTTCAAAATGCCATGAATCTGAACTACAGTATTTTATTTAATTTTTTTTATATCTGAAGAATTATTGTGCCCATTTCAGTGTAATTTGTCATATTAATATATCTTTACATGTTTTCTATAAAGTAAGAACTGTTATTTGATTGGTCAGATCATTAATCAAAAATCAAATATGATTTAAAGTAGAATAAACCAAGCAGATGGTAAACAAATAAACCAAATGTATAAATTGTAACACTCATGATGGTGCCTTGTGAACTTATTCTGATTGCTGTAATGATGAGCAAAGGCTTGATATAAATCAGGGTTTTGTTTTTTTTTTAATGTGGTTGAGCTTAAATTGTGTTTATGTACAGTATTTAGAGCAGCTGCTTTCACCATCGTCTAAGTCACTGGATTAATTATAATTATTCTTCAAAAAAATATATTTAATGGCATCGCCTGAAATATAGAAGCATAGGTCATGGAGATAATTTAGAGGCAACTGTTTGTCTAGAAACTACTGATTTACAGTCACCAACTCATCTAAACTGACATCACAAAGCAATGGTTGGCTGCAGTGACCTATGGCTTCAGGCTCATTACATACAGTATAATTCATATAATACAGGTGATTTGGAAAAATCCAATCAGCCTGAACTGCATGTCTTTGGACTGTTGGAGGAAACTTACAAATCAAGTATGGGGGGAAAAATCCATGCACACAGACCAGAGGTGAGAGTCGATCCCCCATTCCCTGGAGATTTGAGGTGGCAGGGCTAACCACCAATTAACCGGCCACTCATGCTGCCACTACTGATATGTGGAAAGTAAATGAATAGAAATTACAAGGTGGGGATTTAAGAAATGACTCCCATGGATTTTTAGCTCCTGGTCCTGAGATAAGTGGTTAAAACCTGATACAGAAAATCTTGGTAACTGGTTGGTAAAACAAGGGCCAAATCTCTCCATTTACTGATCATATCTACTGTAAATTAAAAATTCAACATCACTACACCAGACTAGTGGGACCCACTGCTACCAACCAGTTCAATGGTCTCACAAACATGATTCAATGTTTCAGGTAAGTGACTTACTTAGATTTTTGGGTTGTTGTTTTGCTCTGAAGCCATCAGTGTAACACATTTGTAAAATTCACAGCACAGAATATCTATGGAGGTAATTTGGTGAGAAATAGATCAATTAATTTGACGGCAAAGGGAAGCTGTTCAACATCAAATCGTTCGATAAAATTCCTAAAAATCATTTGTTGCTTTTGGTGTTTCCCCACTGGTATTAAACTAAGCAAAAAAAGAATAAATTAAGCAAATAATAGGCTTTGCATAATGACAAAGACTATTTACATTCAAACATCTGAACTCTTTAGAAGCATCATAACAGTGAAAACATTCAGCAAGTCTCTGTAATCTGCAAAGATTCTAAAGTAGCCCTGTGCAATGCAGTTCTCTTCGGAGAAAAGAAGAGTCTCAACCTTCTACAGGCTGGAGACTGTACGTGTCTCCGTTCATCATGGCACCGTTACTGCGGTTTCTGGCTCTGTCCGTCCTCTCGTAACTGAAGATAGTGTCCTGCTCACTATCAATTTCAGACTCTGACATCATCAGGCTGGAGTTGTGCTCTGTGCTCCTGTGCTTGATATCTGTAAAAATAATAATAATAATAATAAATCGTGCATTGAAAACTATTTCTATCTTTGAAACAAAATAACCAACTCCAAACTTTGTGACATACTGTATTTTGGCTGTAATTCCATTCTCTCCTGTTCATCCATATTGTCCAGTATTGTGTACTTGGTTTTCTTTCTTACTTTTGTGCGTCTGCTCCTGGAGAAGCCAAAACAACAACAGATATGATTTACTTAAACACAGAAATTTAGCCAACTGTAATAAAAAATTTTCAGTGTAAAACATTTATATAAAAGGTTAGGAATGAGATCAGAATTACCTTTTACACCAGGCCCAGCTTGACGACACCAGAAAAATGATCACCACCACACAGCAGACTGTGACATACAGAACACTCCAATCTGGAGCAAAATAAGGCCATGATCATTCAAATCCATATCACACTATTGTAAATGTATATTTATATTACTCAACCGAACTGCAAATTTTCTACTCATTCTTCGCCTCTTTGTCATTAATGGAGCTTGTTTGAATTAAATTCATGTCACAGTGATTCCTTACCACAATTGCTCTCATCATCAAGGAAGTACCTAAAGGGGTTCTCCATCCACAGAGGATCACAGGAACAACTTCGAGTGACAGGGTCACATTGACCATGACCAGAACACAGCAGCAAACACACTGCACAAAGTAAATCAGAGTGAAAAAATATATATTTCATTCGGGCCGAGAACGACTTACTGTATCTAGAAGTAAATGGTTTGGTCTGTGCGACTCACTGACTGTGTCCACTCTTAGAACTTTAAAGAGCAGATAATCTGTTTTCTCCTTCAGAAGCTGGTACTTCAGAAGACGAGCCAGTTTTGGGCCGGGAATGATCCCATCATGGCCCTGCACTGAGAACCTAAAAACGGTGCTGCTCACATACACACACACACTCAAATTACTGAGTTGAAGACATTTACAGTACGTTTATATGCTTTGCAGTCGAATTTACTATGCTTTACTATGGATTTACTATGCTTTAATTAGTAAATTTACGAATTTACTAGTTAATGAACTATGATGCAATGTTGATTTGATTTGTTTATTCCATAAGATGCTACATTGTTGTTGATGTGTGTAATTACAGTGTATCTTTAGAGTCATTTTTAAGGAAAGTGCTGCAACAGTTGTCTCATTTTTATATTTTCCTGTTGCCAAGCAACAGCGTTCTTACACTGATCACTGAACCAGCAAGTGCATTTTATTCCTGCACTCTTATGTGAAAAAAAAAAAAAAAACACAAGTTCCAATACAAACACACCACTTTACTCCTAAACACACTGTATAGGACTGAAGAGAGAGAGAGGACAACAGTCTATCATAGATTCAAAATATATACATTCATTCATTCATTTTCTATACCGCTTAATCCTGTGTTCAGGGTCGCGGGGGACCTGGAGCCTATCCCAGGAGACTTCGGGCACTAGGCGGGGTACACCCTGGACAGGGTGCCAATCCATCGCAGGGCACACACACACATTCACACACTCACACACCCAATCACACACTACGGGCAATTTAGGAACGCCAATTAGCCTAACCTGCATATCTTTGGACTATGGGAGGAAACCGGAGTACCCGGAGGAAACCCACCAAGCACGGGGAGAACATGCAAACTCCATGCACACAGAGACGGGAATCGAACCTGGCTGAGGAATCGAACCCAGACCCTGGAGGTGCAAGGCGACAGTGCTAACCACTACACCAAAAATATATACAGAAAATGTATATTTCGAAAATATAAAACATTATTAGTTCATTGTACCTGATATCAGACTGGCCATGCAGTCCTTTCATAGTGATGTCTGCATCCAGCACATGTAGTAGTGCAGCAAGCTGCCTCACCACCGACTCCTTCTGCTGCTGACTAACCTGAGCTAAAGGAACCTGCAGTTCCAACTCCACCTCCTCCCGCTCACGCACATCTACACACAATGAAATACATCAAATCATACATGAACTGGCTTAGATCTTCTGTTAACCTTCACAGCTAACATGGGGGAAATATGATCTCTGGGACTTGTACACTACCAGTCACAGTATGGACACAACTTCTATTTCCATGGTCTTTTTTTATTTTTTAAGTTTTTACCTTATTATCTTATTCCATGTTTAATGTTATAATTTTGAATAATTAGATAATTGCATGAATATGCAAATGTCTTGGTGTTTCTAGAAGGTGACCATGATGTGCATATTATTTCATGTCCATATTGAGAGCCTACAATAACAATAACACTGGCCCAGACTTAAAAATAATTTCTTTACAGACATGGCAGATAAATTTACCCTACCAGGACGGACTTCCAGCGTTGCCATTGCAGTGCTGGAGCGACCCTGAGCATCACTGACTCGCAGCTGGAACAAGTAAGTACCCTCTACAAGGTTGGCAAGATACAGAGAGGCCTCATGTTCGGAACCAAACAAAATGTCCTGCAGAAAGAAAGAGACAGAGAACAGCTCAGATGCATCAAAGAATGGAGGTAGCACCAAATTTGATAAATAATCAAAATTCAGCTCACCCCTGCAGCTGGACTCTGCTCGTCTCTGACCCAGAAGAAAGACAAGTTTGTAGAGCCACCGTTAGACGCAGAGCCTTTAAGCACCAGAGAATTATTGGGTAAGGTAAGAGCGTGGCTCCCACTTGCATGGGCAATGAGAGGCAGGCTTTCAGCTGTGGGGAACACATAGTGTTGTGTATATGCAGAGTAAACAAGTAAATTACAAATTAAATTACATATTAATTATTTATATGCATGTGATCAATACTAACAGGAAAAGCAATTCAATGACAAAAATGTAATAAATAGTAAGAAAATAGTATAAATTATAAAATTAAATAGCTAATTTATCAATGTCTGACCAATTGAGTGTGATGTCAATCAAAACAAGATGCATTAAAATATTGCATGTAGGAAACACAGACATACCACTTGCACTTGCACAATAAACTGATATAAAAGATTCTGTATATGGTTATGTTTTTATGCATTTGGAAAACTCCTCTCACCTTCTTTGACCGTAACTGTGAGAACAGTACTGTCAGACGCTCCCTGCTCATCCCGTACCTCCAGCTTAAACTTGTAACTTCCAGCTTGCAAGTCTGACACCAGTGCAACTGCTGTGCTGGCATTCTTTATCTCTGATCCAGGAGGGCCACTTTAAATAAAAACATTTATTTATATTCAAGACAAATTATCTCACTTACACAATCACTCACTCATCTTCTATTCCACTTTGACCAGTATACAGGGTCGGGGGCGTGCCTGAAGCCTATCCCAGG
The DNA here is from genome assembly GCA_030522415.1 of Channallabes apus. Classification (NCBI taxonomy): domain Eukaryota; kingdom Metazoa; phylum Chordata; class Actinopteri; order Siluriformes; family Clariidae; genus Channallabes; species Channallabes apus. The sequence goes on from CM060104.1 coordinate 5,879,862, forward strand.
AGACTTGGGCAGAGGTGTCAAGTAACGAAGTACAAATACTTCGTTGCCTTACTTAAGTAGAAATTTTGGGTATCTATACTTTACTGGAGTAATTATTTTTCAGCCGACTTTTTACTTCTACTCCTCACATTTTTAAGCAATTATCTGTACTTTCTACTCCTTACATTTAAAAAATTGCCTTGTTACTCTATTTTTATGATCAGAACGTGCAACCACCCCCCCCCCCCCCCCCCGGTCGCATGGTAAGAACGCGCACAACGCACCCCCCCCCCCGTCGCATGATCAGAAAGCGAGACCTTAATGCTTTTGTCGCCCCTCACGGTACTTTTACTTTTATACTTTAAGTAGTTTTGAAACCAGTACTTTTAAACTTTTACTTAAGTAAAAAGCTTGGGTTGATACTTCAACTTCTAAAGAAGTATTTTTGAACCCTAGTATCTATACTTCTACTCAAGTAATGAATGTGAATACTTTTGACACCACTGGACTTGGGTCACATGGCATGGTACACCCTTGACAGGGTGCCAATGCATTGCAGGGCACACAAACATAAAAACACTCACACACTTATTCACACTCTATCGGCAACTTGGGAACACCAGGCAGCCTAATCTGCAATACTTAGGAGGAAACCAGAGTACCCGGAGGAAACACACCAAGCACAAGGAGAACATGCAAACTCAACGCACACAGACCCGAGGTGGGAATCAAACCCAGAACCTGGAGGTGCAAGACGACAGTGCTAACCACCAAGCCATTGTGCTGAACAGAGACAAAAAATTTTTTTATGTTATTATTTCACTGTTTATCGGGTGATGCTTGCATGAAATACATGTAGATCTGAGATCATATCAGGTGGTGTTTATTTAATTTAGACAGGATCAAAAGGCATAACTTTCTACTACTTTATAATGAATTAAACTAGACATTAACTTTATTGTAACAATCCTCTTTTAGATATTTTAGCCCTGTACCTGAGGATTTCCCACTGGTAGCTGGTGACGGCTTGGTCATCAGTGCTGTCACTGGCATTCAGTGTGAAGCTGCTCATGGGAAGAATGAGTTCTCTGTCAGGTCCTGCCACAGCTACAGGAGCTCTGTTGTCTGAGAATCAACATAGATCTAGACTGTGTGCTGTTCTAATACAAAATGATTAATATCTTCTGGATGGTTATAAAGGAACTTAAAAAGTTTGGGCTGAATACCAGCAAGTACAGTGACTGAAACCGTATCTGAATCCTGTTGACCGCTGGAGTCCGTGACAGTAAGCTGGAAAGTGTATTGACCCTCCAGGAGATCAGAGAGATGCAGAGCTGGAGATCTGGCACCCTGAAACAACATGGGAAGACATCCCACAATCTCTTCAACACTAATGGCTGTTTTTCATAGTACAGTGGAACCTCGGATTACGAGTAACGCGGTTTACGAGTGTTCCGCAAGACGAGCAAAGATTTTTAATAAATCTTAACTTGAAAAACGAGCATTGTCTTGGTTTATGAGCACCGAGTATCATGTATCACGCATGTGCTTCTTGTTTTGACACCGAGCATCACGTCATCACAACTGAGCCAACGTTTTTTCTCTCTCGCGCTGCGGAATTGTAGATAATCGTCTCCCCTGCTGGGTGAATACACACACACACACACACACACACACACACCTGTGTGTGTGTGTGTGTGTGTATTCACCCAGCAGGGGAAACAATACCACAGAAACTCTGCAGAAATTCTTTTCAAAAGTAAGGTGCTGGTTAATTTGTTTGTTGTTGTTGTTGTTGTTTTACTTTACATCAGTGATTCCGGTAGTATGCACTCACGCTCACACTCATGTGTGACTAGCGATGTTCTTTGCTAATTTTTAAACGCTTAATTTTTAAATGGTTTTAAAAATGGTCTCTCCGTTAATGTGTGTGTGTGTCTGTTTGTGACACACACACACACACACACACACACACACACACACACACACACAAACACAGCGCCTGCGTGCACAAATGGAAACACTTATCTGTCGGGATTTATTTTTAAGTTTTTTTAAAGGTAAAGTGCAGGTTAATTTGTTTCATTTTTACTTTATATTTTGTGTTAATTATTTTTATGTATTTATTTTTTGGGCTGTAGAACGAATAATTTGAGTTTCCATTATTTCCTATGGGAAATTTTTATTTGGTTTACGAGTGTTTTGGAATACAAGCCCGCTTCCGGAACAAATTATGCTCGTAATAGGAGGTCCACTGTATTTCTATCAGTTCTTCTTCATATGTAATACTCTTCTTTAATGTTTGCTACTAGGTTCCATACCACAGACCCTAATTACATTTTCCATGTATAGTTTTTAAACAGGGAATGTGCTATAAAAATGTTAAGTTTATATTTCACCTGCATTGTTACAGATTTGGCCGGACTGCTGGACAGAAGGCTCCATAGAAAGCTCCTGATGGCATGATCGTCTGTGCTCTGATTGGCCCACAAAGTCAGGTGATTCATAGGAAGCCTGATGACCTGTTCAGTACCTGCTACTGCCACCGGAGGCTTGTCTTCCAAACTGCTGACTCTCACTGTGGCAGTTGCAGAGTCACTTAGTCCCTCAGAATCTACCACCGTCAGCCTAAACAAGGACAACATAAATATCAGCACAGGGCACCAGGGACCTCTAATTTGTAACCAGAGCAGTACATTTTAAGCCTGGAAGAATCAGAAAGTGAGTCACTGATTTATTATTCAGGAGTAAACAAGAGACTAAAAATTTGTCCGTCAAAATGGCAAACATCCTGAGGAGAAGGGCAGTGGTAGCTCATTGGTCAAGATGTTGGAGTACTGCTCAGGTTGCAGGTTTTAACCCCAGCACCACCAAGCTGACACCTTTGAGAAAACTCTAACCCTCAACTGCTCATATATGTAATGAGGTTAATATAAGTCCATCTGGATACTCTAAATACTCTTATAATACTCTACGCTTTTGTAGAAATACAATGTAAGGTAAATACATGAATTCGGACACAACATACACTATCAATTCAGAAACATGAGATATATATTTAATGGGGCATTGTTGGCTTGTGTGTCCTACAGTAAGTCATCTAAAGGAAAGTTTCCATGATTTTTTGCTCCAGAGTGCTACAAATTCGCAAATCATATTAAGCCTTGGCTAATCATACAGTAAGATCGTGACTTGCCTGAGTGTGTTGGGGTAATTCATAGTGATCCACAGCTTGACAGCATGGGTTACATAATTCTCAAAAGATTCACGGTGGAGCTACATACTGTAGTCTGTAGGTAAACCTTATGTCCAATGTATGTTTCCATACACCTTCGCAAGGTCATTCATGACTTCCATATTTAACGTAAGCAGCAAGGAGATTGAATTATATACCAGAATGGTATCACTGGTCTGGGAAGTTTAATATATTTTTTCTGTGATTTATTTTACTGTGTTAAATTGTGCATCAGTACCATCCACAAATATCACCTGAACGTTACTGGATAGGTTAATGTTTTTAAGTCAAATCATTCATTCATTCATTTTCTATACCGCTTAATCCTGTGTTTAGGGTCGAGGGGGACCTGGAGCCTATCCCAGGAGACTTCGGGCACTAGGCGGGGTACACCCTGGACAGGGTGCCAATCCATCGCAGGGCACACACACATACACACACTCACACACCCAATCACACACTACGGGCAATTTAGGAACGCCAATTAGCCTAACCTGCATATCTTTGGACTGTGGGAGGAAACCGGAGTACCCGGAGGAAACCCACCAAGCACGGGGAGAACATGCAAACTCCATGCACACAGAGACGGGAATCGAACCTGGCCGGGGAATCGAACCCAGACCCTGGAGGTGCAAGGCGACAGTGCTAACCACTACACCACCGTGCCACCCAAGTCAAATCATACTTTTAATATAATATCACCTGTATTAGAGCGATAGCTGTCTCAGGTCTCTTCTTAGGGATCCATAGATCCTCATAGCACACAGTAGAGATATTTTTAAGTAATATCATAATCTATGTGCTTACTATATCAAATTATCAGCGTTTACATTCCTTTATGTAGCAGAGGGGACATTTCCTCTTTAGCTCTACTTTAGAACTTCAATGCTACCCCATGGCTAATGATGTCACAGCATGTCAGAGCCATGGCGAACAGTGATTTCGAAAAACAATTCTGTAGCAAAAACTGTGACAGTGGGACTGGGCTTGAAAGAGAGTTTAAAGATGCACCCTCGGCCTGGATGGATTTTGTGTTTATACGAACATGAATATTTCACCTGAATGCGTAGTCTCCAGGAGAGATGTTCTGCAGTGTGAGTACAGGGTTGTTCATGGGACTATCACTGTTCCTCAGTGGTCCTTCTACCTGTTCCCACAGGTAACTGACTATTCCTGAATCATCAGAACTCTCTGACACGGGATAGAAGAATAGAACCTTATTAAAGCACTGGTTACTGAGTTTTTACCCGTTTTTATTAATGGATTAAGTAAACAGAAAAACGTACGGCTGCCATTAATGAAGATGATGGTGTTAACAGATGGAGATACATCCTGGTGTTTGGGCAGAGCAACTGATTTTGGTGGCCTATTCAGCTTAACTGCGGTAAAACAAAAGTTATTCAGTAGTCTGGAACAGCTGACAGATGTTGAATGGATATTGCATAAATCGCAATGTGGTCAAGACAGAGGTGTTTACCAGGATGCACCGTGAAGTTTACAGCACGTTCTCCATAGACCTGCTTCCCAGTCACGCATATTTTGACCACATACACCCCTGCAGACAGCTATTATTGTGAAGCACAATTATTACAGTTCAACAGCAGAAGCCAGGGTGTGATTAATGTGTTAATGTGTAATTATAAGTACCCAGTACCAAACGTATGTATATAAGTACCCAGTACCAAACGACCCGATCTCTTACCTCAGAAACTTTTACAGTTTTCGTATGTTTTCCATCCATTACTCCCGGGTGTCCAGTTGGTGCACTAACAAAACTCCATTCATATGTATAAGGGTTCTCTAAGAGTAAACATAAGAGCATGTGATGCATGCTTTCAATAAAACACAATATATCTTTAAACACAGTTAATCTATGATTCCTGCTTGGACAAGATACAAATATTAGTATACCAGTTTCATTTCGGGGATCCACAGAAGCAGTTAGATCTATTGCATTCTCAGGAAGTGTTATATCACCAACATCTCCAACAGACACAACCAAGGCTTCTACTGAAAGATAGAGCATTGATGTTGTTAAAACATATATTACCAGATATGCTGACTATGGGTATTATTTATTATTTTGATGAACATGCTTGGAATTGTCTTTTGTTATGTAAGTTAAGTAGTCAGGACAAACTATATATTTCTACATATTTACATGGAAGTTTGATTATAGAAGGAAATGACCAAGATAGACCAACATGTCTTTCATAGACATTCTGACAAAGGTGCAGCCATTGCTGGCCAAGAAGCTAAGAGACATAGAGGGAGCTCTCTGTGCGGAAGGCATGACATTGGTCTCTCTCCTTGTCTATGAGGAACAGGGCACATCCTACTGTATGAGTTTATTCAGTTGCCCCATTATGTACTGTAGCATGAGCAGCTGATCCAAAGAAGGCTGGATACTTGTAGGTCGATTCATGTGTCTTGGAGGAAGCATGTTCTAGCATTCATAACTCATAATTCATAACGGGGCGATGGGGTAGCTCAGTGGGTAAGGCATTGGACTACGGTTCGGAAGATCCCAGGTTCAAACCCCACAACCACCAAGTTGCCACTGTTGGGCCCTTGAGCAAGGCCCTTAACCCTCAACTGCTCAGATGTATAATGAGATAAAAATGTAAGTCGCTCTGGATAAGAGCGTCTGCCAAATGCCTAAATGTAAAATGTAAATAACTGTTGTAATTTGGGGGGGGGGAATCCAAAACCCCTTAAAAGCTGTTTACTTTTTATGTGATCTATATGACCAACAGAAACGATATTCTGGACGAAGGCTATAACAAGCATTATGAATAATAATAGTAATAGTAAAACAAATAGGGAAAAACAAGAATGAACCAAAAAAAGTACTCAGCTCTAATATGTTTATTGTGTGTTTTGGTACTTTTTTACTTTTTACGTCGGAACTAAAGTGCAGCAAAAATCACAGAAGGAAGGTCTGAGTTTTATCTGATTCATTGTTGGGCATGTTTATGAGGAGCTGTAGAAAACAACCATGTGATATATTTCCTGTACTAGAGTACCTGGAAGTGTTGAGGTGCTGGGGGTTGTGGCTTCCATGTTAGGTGGAGAGGGGAAAGAACTGCCAACTGGGCTCAGGTCCGACAAATCTGCACTTATCACCTGTGGCATGGGTGTTGGGTCCAAATTGGTGAAAGTGATGTTAAATTGGTCTTCCTCATCCTAAAAATAAAACATTTAAATTCAATTAATTAATTTAAATACCAAAAATGTCCAGAGTGTATACTTAAGCAAACCTTTCCTTTTGATTTCCGCAAACATTACAGAAAAAAAGACAAAACAAAACTGACTTGGCATATTAACAAAACCCTTTGCTCCACTTCTTTAACTCTCCAAGTCTGTATTCAATTTCCTTTCTACATTTGAATTTTGGAACAACACAAATTTCAATTCTATACTGCTATTTGGAGAAAGTTTTCTTGCCAGCATTGTACAAATATGCAAGAGAGTTGAAAATAGTTGTAATTTTATAATTTCTTACAAATAAATGTCGCAATGATTAATGCCCTGAGTTACCCTCACCTGCTGCAGAGGTGCCGTATGATGAAAGGTGTGATTAGATTATATTAGCTCATTTCATTCTTCTTATACTTCACTAGCTCAGCACAGTGTCACTTTACCAAACACATACAACTAGTATTTTTGTTGATATTTAAACAATAGAAATAATCAGCAACATGAGCAACCTAGGATATTCTACTGGTTAAAGACTATGATGTTCTGTTTGTACTTATGATCAACTGCCAATTCAACATTCTGGAGTCAGTAAGAGTTTGTGTTAAGTGTAAATAAGGGTTATCAATTGCACATACATTTAAAGTAGGTGAAATCAAGGCCGTAGGACTCCATGTAGGTTCTGCTGGACTGGAAGGTGTTCTGCTTCCACCTGTCAATGTTGGAGAGGAGCTGGAAGTGACCTGGCTGCTCTCAGTGCTCTCTATTACAGGTAGTTTTATTTTGCCTTCCTCCATCTCTGAAAAGTTAAATCCATCTCTTTCCTCAAGGGGCCAGTCAAGACTCTTCTCCAGTTCCATCTTTGAGGCAGTCCTCTCTTCACTCATGTTATCCTCTACAGTCCTGTAACTGTCATCATATTGCATTGCATTGTTGTTGTCCAAATCTTGAATATCGTCCAGCAAAGCCAGGTCCTTCAGAGGGTTCTCTGGACCACGGTGTCTGGGCAATAGTCGCCCAATGCTGGCATAAGGCTCTCCTCGTACCAAGGACTGCAAAACCAGAGTCTGTGGGCGCCGACGCTGTAGGAAAGTCAACCAAGAGTCTGTGCCAGGCCTCTTTTTGGCTTGGCAGTTTTCTTTTTGCTGGCAGCTGAGGATGTAGCAACGTCTCTCAAAGAACCAGGCCAGGTCACAGCCCGAAAGATCACAACAGGCACCTATACACTGGGCCAGGGTCAACACCTCGGGAACTCTCAGAATACTGCTACTCCGCAGGTCGGGAGACACTACTGTCTCAGAATATGTTGGCCCCTGCCAACACTGCCCTGCCAACACATCTACAGCACAAAAAAATGGGCATTTACAAAAGCCACTTTACAGGTTGTTGTAAGTCCTTAGTCCTTCAGCATTGAAATCTTGCCGTATTTCATAAACATGCTAGCAGCAACGTAAACAGTAAGAAAAAGTCAAATACAGAGAAAGAGTAGAAACCATGACACGGAATCATAAGTGTAAAGGCACTGCTAACTGATGAGTGGTAATTATGTAACACTTACCCAGGTGACTCATAATTCTTACCAGATGGCTGCATCAGTTTGAGCAAAGTGAGCAAACTGAGCTTTTCCAAACAAAAAGAATCTCTAAATGTAGCTCCATTTCATTTTCAAAGATCAATGACCTGGTATGAACCATGAAAAGATTACTAAACACTAAACACCAAATAAAAAAATCTGTAATCTAAAGTTAAAAGCGCTTAAATTAACAGTGTTCTCAATATAACACTTCCCACTGTATTTACAACATGGAGTTTGCATGTTCTCCCTGTGCTTGGTGGGTTTCCTCCGGGGACTCAGGTTTCCTCCCACAGTACAAAGACATGCAGATTAGGCTAACTGCCATTCCCAAATCGCCCGGAGTATGTGAATAAGTGTATGAGTTTGCGTATGTGTGCCCTGCGGTAGATTGGTACCCTATCGGGGGTGTACCCCGCCTCCTGCCCCAAGTATCCTGGGGGTATGCTGCAGGTCCCCCCTCCTCGCAACCCTGTATACAGGATTAAGCGGTATAGACGATGAGTGAGTGAGAGTAAGTAATTACACAAGATGTTGCTGATTAGTGCTCTGGCTCATCACATATGCAGTGTAAATGTAAAATACAATATTTATACCTCTAATGCTCTGCAGGATAAGGTAGAATGAAAGGAGGGGTGTAAAGTTCATTGTGTCGATGCGGATGGTTTGGTTCTGTTGATCTTCTATTCAGCTTGCTGGTTTCTAAAAAAAAAAAAAAAAAGGTCAAAAAGATGCAGGTTTAAAACAAAAGAAACATCTCAGATCTACTGACATGATAGGCAGTTTTTGTACACACCAGGATTAATAAAGAGTTTGCGTGTATGGGTACGTAATCCGTGACTGTTTGGTGACTTGAGATTCTTCACATCTTGGCAAAAAAAATGTGTTTGTCATCTTCCTGCAATCCTGATCTGTAGACTCTTTTTTTTTTTGTTAAGTTTTTTTTTTACACAACTCATTAAACAACGAAGCAGATATGGATCTGTTATGGGTTGTACAACAATGCCCCACCTGAATTATCACACAACCCGGATATTTAGGATAATAATCTTAAAATCTCAATGAAAGCTACCATTTTCTCCTCTTATCACCCTGTATGCTATAGCAACCAGCCAGATGGGCTTTGCAGCAAGGATTATATGAAGTGACTGTTTTTGTAAGTAACGGAGTCGCACCGTTTTATTATGGGGGGAAAAAGAAATAAACAGCCTAATTATGCTTCCTTATAATACACGTTACTGTACATGGCACAGACTGTCATTTCTGGCATTCCACACCAGAATCAATACATACACTGGTGCGTGCACTAGGATTAGAAATAAACTGAGGAAATATAATAAACAAGATATAAACAGCGTTTGTTATAATGAGATCAGGATTTGCGCGTTCACAGGTAACACTGTACACTGACACAACACGACAAGATTTTCCATCATCCCTCAGTGGCTTACCAGGATGTTCAGGAAGGAGGAAGATAAAGCGACATGATGAAGATGCACGGATCTGAAAGCGTGTGTGTGTGTGTGTGTGAGGGAGAGAGAGAGAGAGAGAGAGAGAGGGAGGTGTGGATGAGAGCAGTGCGGATGGAGGGAGTGGTGATGCAGGGCGGAGGAACACAAACATGAGAGAGAGTGTGAGCGCACTGCGATGCGTCTCATTGGAAAAAGGTCCTGTTCCTGATATTATTATAGTATATTATTATTATTATTATTATTATTATTATTATTATTATCTCTATCTTTGAAATAATAAATGTCCGATTTTCAGTAAGGTTTACTGTCTAGTATTTATATATAAAATAACCCAGTAACATTTAACCCAGCTAGAGTGTCAATTTAATTCAATTTCAATTCAATTTTATTTATATAGCGCTTTTAACAATTGTCATTGTCTCAAAGCAGCTTCACAAAAATGAAAGAAAATTTACCAAAAAAATAAATAAATAAAAAAAATAATAATAATTAATTCATTCAGTCATTCATTCATTCATTCATTTTCTATTCCGCTTAATCCTGTGTTCAGGGTCGCGGGGGACCTGGAGCCTATCCCAGGAGACTTCGGGCACTAGGTGGGGTACACCCTGGACAGGGTAATAATAATAATAATAATAATTCATTCATTCATTCATTTTCTATACCGCTTAATCCTGTGTTCAGGGTCGCATAATAATAATAATAATAATAATAATAATAATAATAATAATAATAATATTAAAATAAATAAAAATAAAATAAAAATAAAATAACCCTGAACATAGGATTAAGCGGTATAGAAAATGAATGAATGAATGAATAAAAAAAATAAATAAATAATAATAATAATACTAATTTTAGAAAAGAAAATAATTGGAAATGTGTATGTGTGAGAAAAATGTGTAGATAATAATAATGAGACGAATGAATGAAATGTCTCTGATGAGCAAGCCAAGGGTGACGGCGCCGGTGGCAAGGAAAAACTCCCTGAGATGGCATTAGGAAGAAACCTTGAGAGGAACCAGACTCAACAGGGAACACATCCTCATTTGGGTGATAACAGATAGAAATTATATAACATCTTGTGTGTTGTGCAGGTGAAAATTCAATATGACAGAAATTATTTAAATTGACATGAAGACCAGTTCAGCATATAGGGACGATGTTGGGTCAGATGAACAACCCAGTATTCTGGGTTAAATGGTTAAACCAAGCACTTGGGTCAAAACAAACCAGCACGTGTTCTGTCCTATACAAATCATGATAGCTCTTTTTGATCCGTTTGACCAGTAACTTGACCTAATTGCTGAATCCTAATATACCCTACTTAATCTTAAATGCAAGATTTCTTGGACCAAATGTGTTCTGCACGTAAAAAAAAACATAATCAAAAAGACCAGTATGGCTCAAGTAAGTAGACAGATTATTATTGTGCTTATAGAATAACTATAAGGAAAATGAATTCAATGAAAATGAATTTTCCGTTAATTAAAAAAGAAGCCCATTCAAAGGTCCCTGGCGGCAAAAACCGAGCATCACTACAGCGTGTCTGTTTCTGCTGGTACGGTGTGCAATGTGGCGCCCCCTGTTGGTACTAATGTAAAAACGAAACCAATGAACCTCCTCTGACGGACTCCGCCGCGGGCAGCGTTAACGCCTAACGTTTGGAAATCGAAAGCGAGGGCACGCACATACAGCATACTGCCATCCAACACACACACACACACACACACACACCAGAATCCATATATGCTGTGACGTGTGAGAGATCAGGTAAGGCAACTTGATTTGGGTCACTTGGCAAATAAGCATCTATTGGTCTAATTAGTTACCACTGTTTGTGTGACGTTACTGATGTGTTAAGTGTTTGTTTTGATTTGTGATTCGGTTGGGGGCGTGGTTATCAGATTAACGAAGGGAACGAATAAGGACCCTTATTTTGACTGGTGGTGATGTGTTTGTGGTGTCTGGGTCCTCTTCAACCTGGCGTGTCCCTTTTCGTTCCTCTGGGGGGTGTTCTTCGTACGTCGCTTGAAACATCCGGGATGAATTGACACATCTAAGATGAGATCATCGTGCTAATTGGGCTCTGGCTAAATCGGTTCTTCCAGCACACCTGTTGTTGATGATTAGTTTGGCCGGATTGAGTTGTCTAGGATTATTAGGCGTTCGTGCGTTGGTTTAAAAGGCGATATGCATCGACAGTAGAAACACTGATCACAAGCCCTTTGATTGGTTGACGAAATGACAAAAGAACAAGCTCAATTGTTTTGTAACACGTGTTATGCGCTGAAATGCTTCCCTGCCATGGATCACCCCCCCCCCCCCACCCACCACCACACACACATAATCGCTATCAAATATTATATTAGAACATAATATGCACATATGTCTTACAAATTACATGAGACAATAAAATAAGAAAATAAATATGTTGCATATGGAAAAATAGAAATATTAATATTTTTTTCAAAAACATGTATACTTTTATATGTATACTTTATAATAAAATTAGTTTTGTCCAATTTTTTCATTAGAATTTTTTTTTATTATATATACGCAAATATGCAAATATATATAATTGCTATCAAATATTATATTAGAACATAAATTCATAGGTTTTCTATTATTATAATAAACTCTAGGCACGAGACAGCCCTCAAGACCATTAATTAAAATTCTTGTATAATGTTTATTTTGTAACACATTTATTTTTCAGGGGTTCGTTATAAATATGCAAATATATATATATATATATATATATATATATATATATATATATATATATAGAGAGAGAGAGAGAGAGAGAGAGAGAGATATATGTATAATAAAAATATTTTTTTATAATGAAAAATTGGACAAAACTAATTTTATTATAAAGTAAACAATATAAAAGTATACATGTTTTTTTTTAAATATTCATATTTCAATTTTTCCATATACAACATATTTTTTTCATATTTCTTATTTTATTGTCTCATGTAATTTGTAAAACATATGTGCATATTATGTTCTAATATAATATTTGATAGTGATTATGTGTGTGTGTGGTGGGAGGGGGAGATCCATGGCAGGGAAGCATTTCAGCGCATAACACGTGGGGGGGGGGGGGGGGGGCATTTCAGCGCAGGTGTTACAAAAAAAACTGAGCTTGTTCTTTTTGTCATTTCGTCAACCAATCAAAGGGCTTGTGATCAGTGTTTCTACTGTCGATGCATATCGCCTTTTAAACCAACGCACGAACGCGCAATAATCCTAGACAACTCAATCCAGCCATACTAATCATCAACAACAGGTGTGCTGGAAGAACCGATTTAGCCAGAGCGTAATTAGCACGATGATCTCATCTTAGATGTGTCAATTCATCCCGGATGTTTCAAGCGACGTACGAAGAACACCCCCCTGGTTCCTGTATGTGGTCAATAGATTGAGGTTAATGTGTTTATTTTCCTCGTATTAGGAGTGAGGTGGAATATTATACTGGGGTCCGTTCTTCGTACGTCGCTAACTCAGTTAGCTGTGAATTTGGGTGGTTTTTGGACGATTGTCTGAGCTGCAGCCGGCCTGCTTTGTCCTGTCAGTCTCTGTCACCCCCCCCCCCCCCCCCCCCCCCCTTTTGAGCAGTGTTTTTATTAAATAATTGTAAAGTGTTTATTGCTTCTGTGCCATTTGGGAGCAAATATTTGTTTTTAATAAATAAAAACATCCCTTTTGTATTGGTACCCACGTCTCAGTTGATCTTTATTCTTGCCTTTGATAGGTTCATCTTACCTGTGTGTCTTTATTGGGATTATTCCCCTGGCGCCCCACCAGGGTGGCGTAGTCGGATTAAGTTAATTTGGCAAATTCGGGATATCACAGTTGCCACATATGTAAGTACCAGGGCTTGACATTGGCACGCGCCAAATGCGGGTAAAATTCGGCTGTGGCGGGTAATAACTTTAGTCTCACTAGCCACTTTGGCGGGTAGTTCATTCTTTGCTATTGTAACGTCCTTCGGTATATAAGAAAAAAACGATCACATAGACAAACGGAGTTGTTAGCGAATGTGCAGTTTCCTTTTTTTTTTTTTCCCGTCATGCGCATGTCCAGTGACGGATTACACACGCTTAGTTACCTCGTCCCACTCGACGTGCTTACTGTACGTCAGAGTCAGGATGCTGAACAGAAAACTTGGAATAGAACTACATGCAAACACTACAAGTATGACAATATATTTTTGTTGTAGTTTTCTCTAAAGTCATCCGATATAATAAACGTTTACATTGCAACGTAATATTACACGCATAAAACGCGCATGGATGTAATGAGGACATTTAATATCTCTCTCTACACATGTTCACACATGCATTGCATGCGCGCGCGTACACTTTTACTTCCTGTTTGGTGTGTGTGTGTGTGTGTGTATCATTTCCTTAAAGGGTTATTGCTTCTCAACAGGATGAGAATGTTTGCCCCTTTCGCAGGTTATTTACTGATTATATATAAAAAAGTAATCACTATTGAAATCTGTTTAGATTTCATCTTGAATGATAGAAAATTCATCAATTGATTGAATTACCTCACACTATAAAGAGTCAACACTACAAGATAGACCAGAGTCCATTGTCCTAACACAGAATTCTGATATAATAATACATAATGAATAATAATACCTGATAATAGTACACAACACACTAAAATGATAAATGTTCTGAGTTGCTGTATTTTTAATATCAGAATGAGTTCAGTTGTACTGAATCTGTTATTTTTCAATTTCATGTGATAAGAGGCTTGAATTTAAGTTCAATAAGCAGAATATACTGTTCATGTTTGCATGTTTTCATATTGGGATCTTAACAGTACTGAATACTTGACTACTACTATAGTGATACAGTGTATGCTGTCATTTATAAGTAAATCTAGATATAACAAACATTAACGTATCATGGTGAAGAAAAAACTGCGATTTTCTGGTGAGAAAAATGTGACAAGTAAAAAGGCAAAAAAGTTAATGTCAAATCCTGGTAAGTACGCGATACAAGGCAACCCAAGACAATGGGTAGTGTATTCGACACTGTCAGTGTTAAACACTTTTACAGAATAGTTGATTATAGGTATTAATTCAACAATAGTTGATCTAACCATGAGATTTAGATCTTTTTTTTTTTTTTTTTTTTTAAAGGAATTTAAAGTAGAATATCATCTTGTTTTTAGTGGATTATGGCTTTATATGAATCCTTAAGTGTGTTCAAATTCCTAGCTTAAATTGAATTGTCGATTAAATGTGTGCTGTTGTTGTAGTAATAATACTTATACAATACTTTTATTAAATATTCTAAGGCAGTACAGGGGTGTAGTGCTTAGCACTGTCGCCTTATATCTCCAGGGTCCAGGTTTGATTCCCACCTCACGGTCTGTGTTTATAGAGTTTGGATGTTCTCCCTGTGCTTGATGGGTTTCCTTAGAGTACTTCAGTTTCCTCCCACAATCTAAAAACATGCAGATTAACCCTCCTGTTACCTTATTTAGGTCAAATTTTTTATCTTTTATCCTTGGGTTAATTTGACCCTAGCAATTTCAACCTCCAGAAAATTACTATAATTAAAATGGTTACCCAAGTTTATGTATGTACATGTAACTGAATATGAAGCAAATACATTTTTTTCAGTCATTTATTTTAAGACTTTAAACATTGAATGGGGTCAAATTGACCCCAAAGATACTGTAATAGGAGGTTTAAGCTAATAGGTGTTCCCAAATTCCCTGTAGTGTGTGAATAAGCATGTGTGTGTGTGTTCCCTGCAATGGACTGGCACCCCATCCAGATTGGACCCCGCCTGACGTCCTAAGTCTCCTGGGAGAGGCTCCAGACCCTCCCATATCCCATATATACATATAGAAAAAAGCAGTTAGACGATGGTGGCCCCAACATTCCATGTA
This sequence comes from Channallabes apus, assembly GCA_030522415.1. NCBI lineage: Eukaryota > Metazoa > Chordata > Actinopteri > Siluriformes > Clariidae > Channallabes > Channallabes apus. The sequence goes on from CM060104.1 coordinate 5,895,241, forward strand.
TACCAGCTAAATATATCTTAGCAAAACCTTTGCCCCAAATAAATTGGAGTAAAATATCTTCTTTTTTTCTTAAAGAATATAATAATTTGTCCAGTTATTGAAGCCCCATTGGTCTTTTTTATTTCTGAATATTCTTTTATTCACATGCAGAACACATCATTATTTTAGTATATTTAGTATAAATAAAACTCTCAGACGTGTTTCTTGTAATGTTTGTCCATATCTAGGGACATTTGAAGGTATCCTTAAATTTAAAGTCTTCAAGCATCTCTATATCTAAGAATGGATAACAAGAAAAACCATGATCAAAGGTAAAGAATAAATTATGTTTTTTTTTTCCATTTTATTATTCCTCTAGATACACATGGATTTGGTTGCACTGTGTTACTTATGAACAAGTCCTATAGTTATTAGTTTTTGAATTATGGTTACTTCTGTCCACGTCGCCGTCAACCTTGGCTTGCTCATCAGAGAGATTTCATTCATTCGTCTCATTATTATTATCTACACATTTTTCTCACACATACACATTTCCTATTATTTTTTTTCTAAAATTATTATTATTTTTTTTTTATTTTTTTTTTTATTATTATTATTATTTTATTTTATTTATTTTATTTAATTTTTTTTCTGGGGGGGGGGGGGTAAATTTTCTTTCATTTTTGTGAAGCTGCTTTGAGACAATGACCATTGTTAAAAGCGCTATATAAATAAAATTGAATTGAATTGGATGGGGGGCGGCGCGGTGGTGTAGTGGTTAGCACTGTCGCCTTGCACCTCCAGGGTCTGGAGTTGGGTTCGATTTCCACCTCTGGGTTCGATTCCCCGGCCAGGCTCGATTCCCGTCTCTGTGTGCATGGAGTTTGCATGTTCTCCCCGTGCTTGGTGGGTTTCCTCCGGGTACTCCGGTTTCCTCCCACAGTCCAAAGATATGCAGGTTAGGCTAATTGGCGTTCCTAAATTGCCCGTAGTGTGTGATTGGGTGTGTGAGTGTGTGTATGTGTGTGTGCCCTGCGATGGATTGGCACCCTGTCCAGGGTGTACCCCACCTAGTGCCCGAAGTCTCCTGGGATAGGCTCCAGGTCCCCCGTGACCCTGAACACAGGATTAAGCGGTATAGAAAATGAATGAATGAATGAATGAATTGGATGGTTTGTATTGAGAGATTAGATAAAAAAAGAATAATGCACATTTTAAGTGATTTTAGCACAGTAATTTTAAGTTAATACTAGAATTTACATTGACAACTACACTTTCTTTTTGCTTACATTTCTTTAGTCTTGGATCCTTTGACATTCCAACAGGGGGTGACAAAGAAAGCAATAAGACTCCTAAAGTTGAGCAGATTAAAGTAAAGCCTGGCAAGAAGAAAAAACGTGTGAAAAATAAGCAGAGTACAGCACAAGCATCTTCTGAACAAATCGTTATACAACATAACACCTCTCATCGTCCTCCTGGGAAAGAAACACACAGCATATTGACTCAAAGCACCTGTGACCAGTCCACCCAGACAGTGACTCCTGAAAACACGTACCAGAACCAGTCTACTCAAACCCTTCCACTTGAGTGCAGTCACACAACGCTTACTGAATCAAAATCGACCCAGACGAAATATGCCAGACTCTCATACAAACAGTTGTATGAAGGCCGGATGTCTGTGGACGAATGTCAGGACTGTTTTCCTGATCAGAGCAGAAACCCAGAGCAGTTCACCGTACTCACCTGGAACATAGATGGGCTGGATACTGAAGACGCTAGAGAGCGGCTCCAGAGCCTGCTGTTGCATTTAGGAAAGTGAGTAGTATATGGCTCTGGTATTTATATGACTACTGTGTTAATACATGCACTCACAACTTTGCTTTTAAAGAAAAGTCACATAAATGTAATCCTTTATCTTTTCAAGGTACCGTGCAGATGTGGTCTTACTGCAAGAGCTTGTTTCACCTCTCCTGATGATTTTAAAAGAGGTTATGACAGATTATGAGTTTTTGCAAGGTGAGACTCCTACAGTAATTTCATTTAATAAATGCCTGTTTGATATACAAGTGATTTTTATTACTTTGATGAACCTTTCTTTCTAGGCAGTAATGATGGCTATTTTACTGGAATACTGCTTAGAAGGTGCAGAATCAACTTAGTTCAGAACGGCATTGTAAAATATCCCACAACAGAAATGGGGAGAAATCTGTTAATGGCTGAGGTGAGTTTCCAGCTGCACTGTTGTTTACTGGAGAACCGATATAATATGTTTTATAGTGCATGTTGCATATAATTTCATCTGCATCATTGTCTTGAGATATTTCAGAAGGTTATATTCATTAGAGATTTTGAAACACAACGTCTTAAAAGAGATATGGGACATTTCTTAAAGGAGCTTTGGGCTTCTATTTTACCTTTATATATACAGTGCTAACCACTACACCACCGCGCCTATATATATATATATATATATATATATATATATATATATATATGCTTGTGCTGTACTGTGCTTATATATATATATGCCCTGCGATGGATTGGCACCCTGTACCCCACCTTGTGCCCTAAGTTTCCTGGGATAGACTCCAGGCCCCCGCGACCCTGTATATAAGGATAAAGCGGTACAGAAAATGAATGAATATATATATATATATATATATATATATATATTTTTTTTATATATATATATATATATATATATATATATATATATATATATATATATATACAGTATATAGGCGGCGCGGTGGTGTAGTGGTTAGCACTGTCGCCTTGCACCTCCAGGGTCTGGGTTCGATTGCCCGGCCAGGCTCGATTCCCGTCTCTGTGTGCATGGAGTTTGCATGTTCTCCCCGTGCTTGGTGGGTTTCCTCCGGGTACTCCGGTTTCCTCCCACAGTCCAAAGATTTGCAGGTTAGGCTAATTGGCGTTCCTAAATTGCCCATAGTGTGTGATTGGGTGTGTGAGTGTGTGTATGTGTGTGTGCCCTGCGATGGATTGGCACCCTGTCCAGGGTGTACCCCGCCTAGTGCCCGAAGTCTCCTGGGATAGGCTCCAGGTCCCCCGCGACCCTGAACACAGGATTAAGCGGTATAGAAAATGAATGAATGAATATATATATATATATATATATATATATATATATATATATATATATATATATATATATTTATTTATTTATTTATTTATTTATTTATTTATTTGTATGCATACTAATTTTAATGTCTGACTAATTACATGATGCTTAAATTATTTATTTAGTTAAAACTACGAGGGGCATTCAAGTCAAACCGGGACAGTTGAAATTACTTGTGACTAAGGCAGGAGACTGATAATGAGACTCTTGGCCGCAGTAAAACATTTTGAATGGACAAAATGTTTTAAAGAACGTTTAAATGAACATTTAACAAGTAATGTCAATAGCACTATAACTTAATGTATCCTTGTGCTTTTACCCCATTGGTGTGCTTAAGGCTGTTCTACAAACTTATTACAAAAGTCGAACATCTGTTACAGAGCCATAATAATGCTCAACTGATTTGCTTTTTAGTAATGTAGGGCACATTATGATATGGCACATGGTTAATCCAGGGCATTTTAACAGTTTAGACAGATAGATTAGACTTTTCAGGAAGACTGCTTATTTATTTTGTGTGTGTGTGTGTGTGTGTGTGTGTGTGTGTGTGTGTGTGTACCCAGGTAAACTTATCAGGCCATCAGCTATGTTTTATGACTTCTCACTTGGAGAGCTTAAAGGCCAACTCACAGGAGCGCCTGAACCAGCTGCGCAGGGTCTGGAAGAGGATGAGGGAGGCACCAGACAGCCAGACGGTCATATTTGGAGGAGACACCAACTTGAGAGACTGGGAGGTGTGTTTGTCTGTGTGTGTGTGTGTTTGTTGTGTCATGTCTAGTTGTCTACTTTTTAGCATGGACCCAAAGTCCATGTTGTCTAACCCCATGTGTGTAACTTGTTGTGTTGACCTGACTGTATTGTGTATTAGATGAAGAAGCTAGGAGGTCTCCCTGATGGTATTACAGATGTATGGGAGATGCTTGGAGAGCCCTTGGACTGCAAGTACACCTGGGACACCGTCACTAATAATAACAAAGAAATCCCTTTCTCTGCGAGACTGCGTTTCGACCGCGTATACATGCGAGCAGCTAGAGATGGCGCTCAACTACGACCAGACACCATGACACTGGTGGGCTTGAAGAGACTGGCATGTGATCGTTTCACGAGTGATCACTGGGGCATTCTTTGCACGTTCTCCTTTGAGTCATCAGCAGAGTAATACTTATGACGTTCCTCTTAAAGTTTGTACAGCATAGAAACGATTCAAAGATTTGCTGTCAAAGAAATAATTGTGATATGGAAATAGAATAATCATGCTAAACTTTCCTTTGTTTAAACTGGTGTTCATGCTTTTCTTCCTCCACTGGAGGGCACTCCATAGCAATTCCTTTTTGAGTGCTCCTGTTTCTCTTCTGTAAGCTGTTGGATTTAGTCAGCTATGCCATTCCAGTTTTTAGTAGTCGACACACAATATATAGGAACCATAATCAAACTGAATAAGAGATCAGATTATCAGAACCATTGTGCTGCTGCTTTAGCAAAAGTATTGAGTTATACCTATGACTTATTGGTGCAAGTGTACTGACATAGACACATTGGATTCATTTCCTTCATTTAATATTAAGAAATTGTGTTATCCTTGGCCAGAACTAGCAATATGTGTTTATTGTCATGCTTTGCAGGCAGGGTTTTGGTTTCCTTCAGTCACCTTTGCTGGCAACATGGACAACCTTGTCTAAACAGATGGATGGGAATAATTCTTTGGTAGGGAGTTAGGAAACAGGGCCCTGTGTTTTCATTTGGAAAATTGATTTGTACCTCATCTTCTCTGCTGCTTAATCCAAACAGAATTGAAATATGCTGGTAAAGTCCACTGGAAATCAGGAATGATGGCAGGCTGTCAGCAAGAATAATTATTTGTCATTGGTGTTTTGGGGAAATGGGTTAGCAAAGAGAAATGTGCTTACACATTTCTGTGCCTGACCTAAGTAGATGGTCTATGTTCACCTTCAGTGTATAGCACAGCTCACATACGTGTGGCTGTCTTTCCCTGTTCTTATTTCACGTTTCACCAAAAATGTTTAGTGCAATCAAAACTAATTATGAACAGAAAAAAATTGTTGTAATGTAAGGTTCAACCATCATGTTAAAGAACAAAATAAATGACCAAAAATATGACAAGATCATTAAAAAAATTTTTTTTTATGATTTATGTAATCAGTGTTATTAAATATTGTTGGATGACATGGAATATTTATCTACTTGGAAGAGCAATGTATGATTTTTTTTGGTCTTTTTCTGTTGCTGACCTGTACACTGATAGGGGACATTCACACACTTTATTTTACTTCTCCTTTTAATGCATTGTTGAAACAGTACTGTATGTCAATAGGTTTCTATTACAAGGTCAAACAAGGTTTTTGTGTTTTGTACTTGTTTCTGCTTCGTTGATTTTCCCATTTTACATAATTGATCTGGCACTGGACTTGCATCTTATGAAAAGATCTGATTTGTAAAGTCATTTGGTTGTTTGAGACTTCTATTTAGTTAGAATGATCACGAGAAACTATTGAGTCTTGGTCACCATACATGAACAAAACTTGGATACGTACATAATTCCACATGTTCTTGGCATATTACTTCATTATTCATTCATTCATTTTCTATACCACTTAATCCTATGTGCAGGGTCGCGGGGGACCTGGAGCCTATCCCAGGAGACTTCGGGCACTAGGCGGGGTACACCCTGTACAGAGTGCCAATCCATCGCAGGGCACACACACTCACACACCCAATCACACACTACGGGCAATTTGGGAACGCCAATTAGCCTAACCTGCATATCTTTGGACTGTGGGAGGAAACCGGAGTACCCGGAGGAAACCCACCAAGCACGGGGAGAACATGCAAACTCCATGCACACAGAGACGGGAATCGAGCCTGGCCGGGGAATCGAACCCAGACCCTGGAGGTGCAAGGCGACAGTGCTAACCACTACACCACCGCGCTGCCTTATTACTTCATTAGTTAAATTTAATGAAGTAATATGTAGCAGCAATTTAAAAGCATCAGCATGTGGAATGTTGATTGAGTCATTTAGCCAACAGCTCTTGTATACCATCCTAACATCCAACCTCTTGCCCTTTCTGTAATGAGACAAGCATAAGCATAACTAAGTAATGAATGTATGCATGTAGAATGGACATAATGTACATAATAATGTTACATCCTAATTAATGCATCAATCATTTACACAAAAAGATGCTGATTTTTCGCATTGATAAAAAGGTAACATTGGGGCAAAAATGTGTGATTTAGCGAATCCTAATTGCTTTACTTGGTAATGCACACCACTAGTCTTGAGTCACCGCAGACACATTATATTCTTACGTTTCCTCCTGCTGTAACACTGACCCATACTAACACGTCCAAAATAGGGCATAAAGTCTATAATCAAAGCATTTTTGCAGGCTCAGGGAAACAAAGGCTATAATATCACCTGAAAAAAGGGTATTACTATGGAATTGGCATTTATAATATGGAAAAAGGGGCATGTATTGAATACAAGTCAATCACTCAATTCCAGCAAATCTAATAACCACACAGTCATGATGAGGTATCGCTTATTACTTGCTACCCGCATATACATCTAATTTGGTACATACTGTATAACAAATCTGTATTTGACTCTAATGAACAGCAGAGTGAAAGTGTGCAGAATCTAGATTTCACTTGGGACTTTTTCGAACCCTACAAAAATAAATTCAAATGGAAGACTACTGATATTACAGGATAAATATTGCTGGATTACCAGATGTCATGGCACTTCCTGGCCACCTGTGGCTGCTCAGGTCAGCGGGGACTGGGAAGACTTCCTATCCTATCCACTGGGTCTATTCCAAATTTGATCAGCAAAAGTTGTCAATAAGTCTAACCAGATAACATAGTAAAGAAAAAAAGAGACAGAACATTTCTTGAACAAATATGTGTAGCAGAAGTTGGTTGTTTGTTTTCAGTTTTAAATTTTTCAATGTTTCGTACTACATCTTCATCAAATCTCTCCTTGGAAGCTTCAGTGCAATATGCCAATTCAGCAACTGCAGGAATTTCCATACTGCTTTCTTGCGTATCTACACCAGACCATTTATCATGCTTCTGTTGTGCAGATATGGAACTGAATTTGTATGCTCGTGTTAACATCGAGCAATTATTTAAGCACTATTTTGTACCAGTATCACATTCTGTTTTTAGCAAATTCAGTCCTTATCAGCTCATAGAGGACATGTAGGAGATTTAAAGTAAGTATAAAGAACTGAATAATCGTAATGCAGAGCTTAACATACTGTAGAGTGGAAGGTTGTGTTCCTGTTACCACTTCGCTGCACAGGAATAATATAATACATAATGCCTTGATAAAATACTTGTTCCCCCTGCGCCCCCCCCCCCCCCGACTTTCTCCCCTAATTTAGTAATTTCCCAATTCCTCCCTGTCACTAGGGGCGCTCCCACATTAAGGCTACTACTACCACTCAGTTGGGAGGGTCGAAGACTATCACTTGTTTCCTCCAAACCACGTGACACCAGCCAATCGGATTTTTTCGAGCTGTTCGCTCATGCTCTGTTGAGGGCGGAGTAACACTATCCACTCCTTCTGCAGGCGTGAGCATACAGACGCCCCTGATTGGCTGTAGAACCGTAATTATTGTGGGAGCATTAATTATCCCTTTGAGAGAGCTCGGCCCTCCCCTTTGAAAGAGCTCAGCCAATCAGCTCTCTCTAGACCTCCGGCTGCGAGATGTTACAACATCACCCGGGAAGCGAACCAGCGATCACACTTTACCACTGTGCCACTCGGAGGCGTACCTTGATAAAATACTTGTTAAAATCTTTTGAAATAAAATGGGATTATATGTGAGGCAAATGCAAACTCTTTAAAGTTTAGTTACTACAGTAACTGCCGGCACGGTGGCGTAGTGGTTAGCACTGGTGGCCTGATTTCTGGGTCGGGGTCTGTGTGCATGGGCTTTGCATGTTCTCCCCAGGTGGATTTCCTCTGGGTACTCCGGTTTCCTCCCAGAGTCCAAAGACATTCACAGCCCCTAGTTGGACTACAGTGGTTTCTAGATGGATGGAATCAATAACTAAGTTAAAACCAACAATGAATGTGTATAGTTAAAAGATTAAGGAATAGAAATCTGAGCCCACTGACCCATTCTGATCAGGTTTTAGTCGTTAAACAAAAAGGACATGGTTAAACTAAAATAAATAGATTCTCATCCTCCAATTAATTTCAAATAATCATATTGATTTAAAATTTGGATATAGATCAACGAAAATAGAAGACACATGATTTGTGTGTTATTCTGCATTGTACTTTATTTTACATTTAATGTTCTACAGCATAATAAACCATATCTTACTTGTATCTTTTTTTAAACATGTTAAAATCTGCAGACATTTCAGTCATGATCAGCACCAACAAACAGCAATATTATAAAACATACTCTTTAAGCTTCCAGGGTGAGCCACAGAGTCTGGCAGAAAATGAGGCAGAGAACTGGCCTTTCCACAACAGTGATCACATTAATTTTTCCGATTCTTCCCTGACAGGTTCAGGCCAGATAGAAAAGGGCGTATGATGTCTCACTGATAACAGGGTAGTGATTGAGAAAGCTCCTGATGAAGTGTGGCAGCCCAATCATGTATCGCATTTGACATAGTAAACACACAGGCTACCTCTGTCCCTCAAATCAGGCCTTGATTTATCAGTTTAGACCGCTTCATTTACTTCATTTGTCTTTTCTTGCACTTTGATTGTTTTTAGTTGTCTGAACAATGATCTATCTCTCATTTGGCTTTCACTGAACAAAACATTTTGACTGTCTCTTTTACTACCTGCAGTGCATCAATAACAGTGAAATTTGGGTAAAGCACACACAAAGCAACAGGTGGCATGCACCGTAGGTAATTTCTTCTCCATCTGCAGCCCACTAAGTGTATTCTGCAGGACTCAGTTGCCATGAACACTGCTGTGTGTCATCTGGTGCAGCGTTGACCGCTGGAGAAAGATTAGCAAATGACGTCTTAAGGTGTTTAACAGCTGTCAGACGCCCCTACTCAAACCAACCAGCTGCTTGGGCTGTATTGTGCTGATGTGCCTCATGGTACTTAATCTCATGTAGAAAGACTCATTTTCAATTATATTTAGTTTCATTAACATTCTGGTAAACCACATTTACTTGATAACTATCATTATATAAATGATAGTTATCAAGTAAATGTGGTTTACCAGAATTTTTTGTTTTTTTTAATTAATTAATTATTATTTTTTTATTATATATATATATTTTTTTATTTTTTTATTTTTTTTTATTTTATATATATATATATATATATATATATATATATATATATATATATATATATATATATATATATATTTTGTTTTTTTTTTTTTGTTTTTTTTTTTTTTTTACAGTTTTTATACACTACCTGTCCAAAAAGCCATTTAAATCCTTAAATACTTAAGAGCCTTTGATAGCCTTAATACAGTGATTAAGATGCTTCAGCTGGCAACATTTTAAAATCATAACTGATGCAGTGAGTAGTTTGTTATTTCTTAAACAACCATGTCTGAAAACATATTTTGTGGGTTTGAAAGGTGTTACTCTGTTTCAGAAGGTTACGATTAATGGCCTGCATCAAGCAAAGGAAACAACTAAGATTGCTGAAGTTACTGCAGTTGGGTTAAGAACTATCACATACCTTAGCAGACAGTACTGGACCATTAAATTTGTGGAAGAAATATTATGACTGACTTTGATTAGACATCCATTGAACACTTCATGAAAATGGGACATAAAAAGTAGAACCAATAGCAATGTTTAATGGTGAAAGTAAGAGCATTTCCACAAACATAATGGGACATAAAGATTGGACTCTGCAGCAACAGAAAAGGGTTTGCGCATGTGGCCTGATGAGTTCAACTTTTCATGTTATGGCATCAATGGATTTTTGGGGCATTTTCCATGTACACAATGTCAGGATTTACAGGATGGAAATTACAGTATGAAAGAGTGGTTCGGTAAGTGTCAGGAATCTTTTCACACATGAATTGTCTACCTCCTGACCTTAAACCCACTGAAAGCCTTTGGGATGGAGGAAACCTTATGGACTCTCCTGTCATCAATACAAGAATTCAGCAGAAATTAATGCAGATCTGGATGGAAATAAAGTTTGTGACACTGCCTTAGTTTGTTGAAACAATTCTTTGGTGAATGCCTACAATCAAAGCTAAATGTGGCCTAACTAAATATTCGAGTGTTTTTTAAAGTTAAAGTTTATGTGGGTTATTATATCATAGTATATTTAGTTTTGAAGAGCTTCTTTGTGTTAAAATGGATAAGAGCTTAAAATATGCTGGAATTTGTTGATTCATATCTACCAGTGCAATGCATAAAGCCATGCAGATACAGGTCAACGGCTTCATTTAATGTTCCCATCAAACATCAGAATGGGGAAGATACGATCTCAGGGACTTCAACCGTTGCATGGTCTCTTTGGTCTCAGAGGCTGGCTGATCTGAGTATTTCTGAAAATGCTGATATCTTAAAAATTTCGTGCAATTTCATTAAGCGTCTCTCAAGCAAAGAATAAAAACAATCAAATGAACAAAAAATATACTGTGAGCAGCAGTTCTGCAGGAGGAAGGACCCTGTTGAAAATGAAGGTCAGAGAGGAATATTCATTCTGGTTCAGGCTGACAGGAAGTCTATAGTAATTTTTTAAAAAGCGCTGTTTCCAGTGGTGTTGAGCAGAAAAGCATATTAGAATGCATAACACGTTGAACCTTGAGGTGGATGGACTCTAACTAAGGAATGAAAAACATTGGGTCTCACTAATGTCTCACTGGATCTCTGGAACTGGACGGTTTACTATTGAAATATTGCCTCTTTTTGAACTTTATGAAATTTCAAGCTATTACAGATGCCCATTATTGGCTAGTGTTACTGGAGAAAAGAGTAAACCACCCCTCCCTCCCTCCCTCCCTGACAGCATGGGACAATTTTGCTTCATTGGACTTAGAGGCAATGAATGGCTTTAGCATCATCAGGTTTTGAACTTATGATCTGACATGGCAAACTCGTTTCTGTTACGCTTCTCCGCAGCCCCAATCAACAGTTTCTAAACCCATTTGGCATCAATAAACCATGTTATGGTCAAAGTCACTGAGATTTCTTTTCCCCACCCTTGATACAGTATAGATAAGCTTTTGATACATATTTGCATGATTTTATGCATTGTGCCACTGCCACATGATTTGCTGACTGCTTAATTGCACAAATGTTCCTACTAAAGTGGAAGGAGTGGTGCAGCAGAGGTGTTGATGTCACAGCCTTAACCTGGCATACTGTACAATTATGAGCTCCAGTTACTGTTTATACAGTATGAAGATTCTCATGTTCTCTTTGTGTCTACATGACTTTTCTCTGACACACATCCTTACTATCCACTTACATCACCATGTTATTATTTTCGGTATAGAGTGTGATTCAGCATTGAGAAATATTTGACCTCATCATTTGGAATCGACATATTGTGTCCTTTTTCTGAGATCCTGCTGCACAATTCATCCAGTTATTATAATCATCATTATCACAATCTACCCACAGAGGCTGTAATCATCTTCCCACCAAATCTACACCAAATTAGCCTCACAGTCTTTTAGGCTATGATTTCAAGCCACAGGGAGACACTACAGTAGTTTGATTATTTGCCTAATAAAAATGACTTCCCATTGTTCACAGTTTCGAAAATCATGTGTGTGGAACTAAATTAGGGTAACTGAGAAGAATGCAGGATGTGAACATGAAACCAAATGAAAGTCCACATTTTTTTTTATGTGTGTCTGTTGGAGAGATACAGTCAAATTAATTAGCTTGTTCTAATTTTTATTTTGCATCCACAGAGATTGATGGGGGGGGGGGGGGGGGAGTCAAGGCTAAAGTTTAAAGGGTAAAGATGCAGTAAATATTTATAGAAGCAAAACTAAATTGCAGCCACAGTCAGTAAGCAGATCTACAGTATACAGTAAGTACCCTTGAAGGGAGCAATTCCATTTGAGCAAATGACCTATACAGTAAATAAATGATACATAGGGTTTGTCCATCTTTGTCGTGAATGCATTTGCAGCACATACTGTAATTGTGTGTCTCCACTGATGTGATTGTAAACACTTGATTCATCAAACTGGAGAAGGTAGAGTGAATATATTTAACTCTAGATTGATCTGGACCACTTCAGCCACCACATATACATTTTGTTTAACTTGTCTGCAAGGCTACACACTGCTGTAATGATCCAATTGCTCTTAAGCTCTGCTGTTATCTGTTGGTTTGCTAAAGCTCATTAAAATAGAATGGAAGACTCTGCGTGTGGGACCAACAATTAACATTTCCATATTTTTAGCATTACTTTTGTCACATTGAGAGATATCTACAGTACCAGAACCATATCAGGGAAATTGACATGTGGCTCCACTCTCCCCTCACTTCTATAAAATCCACTTAAAAACGAAAATGTTTGGTATTTTTTTTAGTTCTGATATTTGATCAGACAGCACCAGTCTTATTTTGATTAATGTCCTATTTTCTTGTTTTACCCTATATACTGTATTGATACATACATACACAATGCTCCTGCTTGTCTGATTCCTAACCTCCTTAAGTTCTCTTATCTGGTTCCTAACCTACTGTGGTCCTTAGGTTATTGACTTCCTGTTGAAAAAAATCAACTTCTTCATTCTAGGCATCAAATAATTTTATAACAGATTATCTGTGTACCTAGGTTTAAGATTACACACTAGCATGTCAACTCAGGTTAAAATCATGGAGACTGACATGCGCACACACTTAATGCACACACTCCGCAGAGCAAGAGAAATATACTGTGCGCATAACGAGAACACTTATCTGTCAGGATTTATTTTTACTTTTTTTTTTTTTTTTTTAGGTAAAGTGCAGGTTAATTTATTTTATTTTGACTTTATATTTTGTGTTAATTATTTTTATGTATTTATTTTTTGGGCTGTGGAGCGAATAATTTGAGTTTTCATTATTTCTTATGGTAAAATTTGCTTTGATTTTGATTTGTGTTTTGGAATACGAGTACGCTACCGGAACGAATTATGCTCATAATCCAAGGTTCCACTCTATATCCTATGCTAAATTAGCTGTGACTTCAACTGTGTGTACGTTTTCTAAGTTATGTCATTATAAAGTTCAATAATATCTAAAATAGTAAAAACAAGATAGACCAATACTCTAAAGGGTACAGTACACAGAATAATGTGATTAGACAGTGTCTGAGTTATTGGTGTGAAATGATAGCTGTTCCATTTGTACAAAATAAGACTTGATTTAATAGTGCAGATACCATACGTGCTACAGGTAAATGAGAAATTAGAATAAACTGAAATTGATGAAAGAGAGCCAATCGGTTTTACTGTGTTACTGTAATAATAATTCATATATTGGCTATTTAATTAAGATGTTCTCTCTCTCTCTCTCTCTCTCTCTGAGTCCCCCTAATATATGTGGCTTCCTATTTTTCTGTGTTGATGTCAACACTCAATTTCCAATTGCCCTTTGGCCCTACCTTCTCACGGCAGTTTCCTTTCTAAATAAAGACCTCCATTTCGGGAAAGCTGACTTTCTCCTAAATCATAAACAATCCTGTAGAGAAAGATCTCTGTCTATGCTGCTGAAATAAAGATTAAATGAGAACTAAATGAGAACCCTCAAGGATGATATGACCCAAGAGTCCCCGGAGGCTGTGTTGCATTATTGATTTTTCTGGACAGGACCAGGTGCATTTCAAGAGCTTTAAGCTAATAACTGGTTCAGCTCCAAGCGGATTTATTTGAAGATTTAAAATGCCCTAAAAAGTTGTTGTTGTTGTTGCTGTTGTTGTTGTTTTATTATATTCAGATTACTTCCTGGTCTAATTAGGACAGGCCCTTACAAATGAAAATTAGTTTTAGCTTATGTCTAATAACAAAATAAAAATAATTACATTTCTTTCTCCTTATCCTGGTTTCTGTCATGTTATAATGGAAAGAAGTAAAAAAAAGCTGAACATTATCAGAAAAAAATGCTTTTTTTATGTTTTTTTTTTTCCCGCTGGCCACATAACAAACATGATTATGACTTATTGGATCCCTCCAATGAGGACTGCTTATGGAAAGTTGCTGTCTTGTCTGGCAGATGCCAACCATTGTGCTTGTCCTGATTAAATTAACGTCAACAACGGAAAAAAAAAAAGAATGTTTAAAAAAATTTTCATATGACATGAATAACCTCAGTTAACTTAGAATTGTTCCTCTTTTAACTTTACAGTATTTTACTGAACCACTGCATACATTTCTAGGCAGGTGGTTCCCAAACTTGGCCTTGTAACCCCATGATTCGTCACTATATTTACAAATAGAGTTACATAAGAAAGTGTCATAGTAGTGCCATTTCATAAAAAGTTTTCATTTTTGGGTCTGTTTTTGTTTGCACTTTCATTAATAATCTTTACCTGCCTCTGGCATTTATGACAGAGAGTCATAATCTTGTATGTTGTTTCATTTTTAAAAAATAATTTTCTTTTCAGAAATCTCATAGAATTATTTTCCCATAGAGAATTTTCATAGAGGGATTTTTTTGTGATAATATTTGCTATTTAAATATATATTTAAATTAATAAAGCAATGCGCTTCATTGTACTTTTACTGAAGCTTTCAATTATTTTTACTTTTACCTCTTATTATACAGTACAACAATGGTAAATTAAGTTGCACACTCATGGATATGAATTACAGTACTAATCTTAGATTTACAACAAATGTAAACATTTAAACAGAAAATATATACTTAAAAATTTTCCATATGTTATCTAACGCTACAGTATCTACATTACATTTAACTATCATACTAGAAAGGTAATGGTATCAGGAAAACATTCCCACAAGATGGTACTGTATGAAAGGATTTGCTCTACTCTGTCCAAGTTGAAGAAACATAGTTTACAATTGGACTGATTTAATAAATACAGTCTCTCTTCTGGCTCTTAAAATGACCGGTTAAAGACATAATAAGTGAGCCTTGTGTCTATTGGAGCTCTTTATAACAGTTGTAGCTCTCTACAGCTTTCAAGCAGTTCTTAAATGTACAGTAGAAGATTCACATTTCCTTGCATGTATTAAATTCACATGTGCTATCATGGGTCATGCTTCTGGAACGAGGTCAATAATATTTATTCAGAAAGGCAATGACCAAAACACAGGGCCAACACAACCAAGGACTGATTCATTTGGTGGAAGGTTTACGTTGGTCTACAAGCATTGCAAAAGAAAACTACAACAGTCTGGTGATGTCAGCTTGGGAAGTTATCGCAAGCAGGGGACATGCATATACAGTGCATCCGGAAAATATTCACAGCACATCACTTTTTCCACATTTAGTTATGTCACAGCCTTATTCTAAAATGGATTAAATTCATTTTTTCCCTCGGAATTTTACACACAACACCCCATAATGACAACATGAAAAACGTTTACATGAGATTTTTTCAAATTTATTAAAAATAAAAAGATTAAGAAAGCACAAGTACATAAGTATTCACAGCCTTTGCCATGAAGGTCAAAATTGAGCTCAGGAACATCATCTTGTTTCCCCTCATCATCCTTGAGATGTTTCTGCAGATTAATTGGAGTCCACCTGTGGTAAATTCAGTTGATTGGACATGATTTGGAAAGGCACACACCTGTCTATATAAGGTCCCACAGTTTACAGTTCATGTCAGAACACAAACCAAGCATGAAATCAAAGGAATTGTCTGTAGACCGGATTGTCTTGAGGCACAAACCTGGGGAAGGTTACAGAAAATTTTTTGCTGCTTTGAAGGTCCCAATGCCTAGTGTCCTCCATCATCCGTAAGTGGAAGAAGTTCGACACCTCAGGACTCTTCCTAAAGCTGGCCGGCCATCTAAACTGAGCGATCAGGGGAGAAGGGGCTTAGTCAGGAAGGTGACAAAGAACCCGATGGTCACACTGTCAGAGCTCCAGAGGTCCTCCGTGGAGAGAGGAGAACCTTCCAGAAGGACAACAATCTCTGCAGCAATCCACCAATAAGGGCTATATATATATGTGTGTGTCTATATAAGTATATAAAAACTGAAAGTAAGATCTATCATTTCATATTCATTCTTTGAGCGCAACCTTAACTCTCTTCAGAAGCTGGCCTTAAGACTACTTAATGTACAATTTAGGGGACAATAAGCACCATATGTTTAATCACCTGTGATGCAGCAGAGCAATAAAAAGCGATGGCTGGCTTCATGTGTTTTGGTTGATGCATGTGCTACGCTACATTGTACCCAGTTGGCAGATGTTGTATGCTAGGAGAGAGCATGCGGGTGGGTGGGAATTGGCAGGTAGCCAAAATGTGGAAAAGGTGGCTCTTGTTTGGTATTATGGTACTGGAGAAACTTATACAAGGAACATAATTATAAATCTTAATATTGGGCTTTGGATTTTTGAAACCTTTAAAATTACCCAAACTATTAAATGCCCATTTTTAGGTGCAACCCTTCAATGCTACCCTTCAAGCCTGACAAGGATTTGCTGCAAAATAATGTCCAGTTCTATCTCCTATTCCACTTCTTGCACAACAAGCACTAAATGAAAGTTGATGCTTAGCTGGCATAATTGATGTCTGGGGGAGCGAATGCTGCGGGAGAAAAGAGAAGTAATTACAGACTCGTTTTCACCCTTCATCGCCTTCCCATTGTGCTCACTGTTTTCATTCACCTCTCAGTGCCTGTAAATTATAAAGCCCATACAGAGTGAACCAGAGATTATCACCTTTAACAATCTTAAAAGATTTATGACCAGCATTATAACGTGAGCAACTGACTCTATAGAAATTGGAAAAGTGTTGTGATGTCTAACTGAAGGTATATTTCCTTTGAAAATGGTTTATCCTCTCATGGGAAGGCCAGCCCCTCTGAGTGAATAGGTTAACATGGAAAAAGCTAAACAGCTGAGATATCCTACCATGTATGTTCAGATTAAAATAGCAACTTTTTAAACATACAGCATTTGCATCAGAATATGCATTTAATTTCCTATCTGCTTTTTGTCTGCGTTACTTCACAATGATTTCATTTATTCACCTCAATGCTGAATTTTAGTTGGACAAGAATGACTAGTGTATAGTATACAGTATGTCTGAATTATGAATGGTCTTTCGGCTGCTCCCGGCAAGGGGTCGCCACAGCGGAATATCCAGTCCGCACTACAACTTGGCACAGGTTTTACGCCGGATGCCCTTCCTGACGCAACCCTCCCATTTTATCCGGGCTTGGGACCGGCACTGTATCCAGTGGCTGGGGTGTGGGCACTGGCTGGAATCAAACCCGGGCCGTCCGCATGGCAGGCGAAAAACCTACCACTGAGCCACCAGTGCCCTCTTAATTGTTCTAATTTAAATTATAGTAAATAGATGTTATAAATTATTTAGTCTTTTTGGGCCATTGCTAGTCACACTTATTTAGGTTTTTTAGGTTTTTTTTTTTTTTTTTGGCAGAGTGGGGCAATCATGGTGTTTGTCCTTGTTTTTGTAGCAGCACCAACTCCTGTCCATGAAGAGGTCCAGGTAATTGAACAGGAACTGTGTGTGGTCATGCATGAAATTATTACTTAGAGTGTATCACAATGGAGAAAGCCTGTGTTCCAAAGTGCTGAGCTCCAAAGTGACTGACCTACTACAACTCTTACTGGCTCTTTTTCTAAAGGTAGCTTTGAGGCCAAAAATATGCATTTTCAAACACTTTTTTGAGTCACTGAAATACTTACAATTCTTAAACCTGATCTTTATATATATATATATATATATATATATATATATATATATATATATATATATATATATATATATATATATATATATAATTATTTTTTGTTTTTTTCCAAATTTCTCCCCAATTTAGTCATGGCCAATTCCTCCCCGTCACTAGGGGGCGCCCACATTAAGGCTACCACTACCACTCAGTCGGGAGGGCGAAGACTATCACGTGTTTCCTCCCCATTTTTTCGAACTGCTTGCTCACGCACCATTAGGGGCGGAGTAAAACACTCGGGGGAAAGCGCTGGCTGCTCCTTCCGCGTGCACGAGCTCACAGACGCCCCTGATTGGCTGTAGAGCCGTGATTAATGCAGGAGCGCAAGTATTCAATTCAATTCAATTCAATTTTATTTATATAGCGCTTTTAACAATGGTCATTGTCTCAAAGCAGCTTCACAAAAATTAAAGAAATAAAAAAAAATAAAAAAATAAAAAAGTACCTCTCATCCCTCCCCCTGAGAGAGTTCGGCCAATCAGCTCTCTCTGTGCCTCTGGCTGTGAGAGGAAAACAGCATCACCGGGGTTCGAACCAGCGATCTCCGGATGATAGGGCGAGTGCTTTACCACTGCGCCACTCGGAGGCCTTAAACCTGATCTTAAAACTGATCTTAAACCTGATTTCGATCTCATAACCAGGGTACGCATGGAAAAGGGCTAAAGATTCACTGTGATCCTTCAATCATATTTAATGAAGTTTAAAGGGCTACACAAGCATTTTTTTTTTATTTCAGTTGCAAAAAGCATGCTAGGAAAATGATACCAAACAATTAGTTTTAATGTTTAGGTTTTTTTAAATCTCACAGTTTCTAAACCCAGTTCATCAATTTATTGCTCACTATTTCAATTGTGTCTGTAAATACTAACCTTTATGTTTACCAATATGATAAATTTGTTTATGTTTATGCATACAAATTCTTCCACATCCTCTATCATCACACATTTCTAAAGAATTAAGGAAAAACCAAATTAGCTGTGCAAATCATGCAATGAAGATATACGATTAATACCATCATACACATACTGCATTTAAATTAGATCCTTAGGCCTTTGTTTCAACTATGTAGAAGGAAAGAAGAAACCACTAAAATAACATAAGGCCAAGGACATAACCTGAGTCAAATGTATGCATTTTTTTTTTTACAATAAGAAAAATTGTTAAGTCATGCATACTATTTGCCATGTCAGCATATGCCCAGCTTTGTGTCACACTATGAAAAGCAGCTCAATCCATTTTTCCACTCATAGAAATTGTACACTTACATAGAATGCAAATAAATTTTATGCACATATTCGGTTTCAATTATTTCTGTATTTACTGAATAATATTTAACCCTTCAGATTCTCTTTTTGATATTATCTAACTTTCCCCACTTTCTTTTCAGTCAGACCCTATCTGATACAGTCATAGCATAGTACCAGTGTGTAACGTATTGGACAAAGGCATTTGGTGGACAAAGGACAAAAGGTCCATGCATCTACTGTACAGTGTTCTACAAACTCTGTCACTAAAGGGCTGTAATGAATTCAAATCGATGCAAATTCATGTGGAGTGCACAGTCAGATATAGGCAGTTACAGAATGAATTACATTTCTGAAATAAGCAGCCATTAACCTTTTCTGGCTTGTCGGTACTGGGGTGAAAGGTGCATCTCTTTTCTTTGCTCGAGACCTGCTGCAGTCCTGACAAGTGTAAAACAGTTACCAAAGTTGAATGAATGAATGGTTATATAATTTCTTATTACAGACTAAAAAATTGTATGGAGTGAAGCATTTTTTCCAACCTGATGATAACAAATCTTTTATTTCTCATTATGATCACTGAAATGAAAATTTTCACTGGAAGGGAAAAATGTCTTGGTAGGCATAAATGAGATGTAGAATTTGTAAAAAAAAAAAAAAAAAAAAAAACGCAATTAGTTTTCAGTTTCTTTAAAATGTAATCTAAATATAATGTATGCAAAACATTATGGCCAGTATTGTTTAGGACCTTTACTACAGCAATTATGATTAAAGCAAATATGTGCATAATACAAACTAATTCATTTCCATAACTCTCCAGAATGTGCCACTGGGGCAGCTCTGGCCCCTCAGGACATGAGGCCACAAGACCCCTGAGAGGTGCTGCGATGTCTGGCATGAGGTAGAGGGCAACCTTTGGGTGCTGTGGATTGAGGAGTGAGGCCCACATGGATTGGATGTGTACTGTATATATAGTGCATCCCATTCAGCTCCATTGGATTCAGAGTTTGGAAGCAGAATCAGCAGCTTTGGGGTCTTTGTCTACTGGGCTGTGTTTTAGCAGCAGACTGGAGCCTTTTATTTTGACTTTTTTTTTGTTGGGTTAATTGTGCTAAATTTACTTTTATATGGGATTGGACCAGACAGGACGGCCTTTGTTCCATAAGCCTTGGTGATCAGTGCTAATGTGTTAATGTTTTGTGGTGTTAAAGTTATGGTTGGACTTTGTACACTGAATTCTGAACAATGAAGTACACCACTGAAAGAAAATAAACCAGTCCAGATTTGAAACGACACACAAACCCCACAACCCTGAAGTCCTTTTCAGAAACTCAACCCCCAAAATATATTGCCCCAAATCCATATATTGCCCCAAAGGACCTGATTAGCAAGTTATGTTAAATCAGCATAGCTGCCTTAATCGACAGTATACATTGTATCACTTTACACTTTAATGTAGGTCTTGGTAATAATGTTATGCTGCAGGTTAATTAACAAGAGACACCCAGTGTATACTTGTAAAACTTACTGTATAACTTTACACCTTAACTTTGTATAGTTTGTATAGTACAGTTTTAAGTTTACCTGGCCAAAAAGAAACAAACATGGAGGTGTAAAAGTGTTGAAAGCTCAAATGCACATTAAAAGGTTTTGGGCGCCTTGCGTATTTAGGACAAACTTTCCTATGGATTTTAAGACATTATTATTGAGTTAGTATAAATTATGAATTTAAATAACCCCAGGGCCAGGGGTAGCTCAGTGGTTAAGGCATTGGTCTACGGTTCGGAAGATCCCAGGTTCAAACCCCACAACCACCAAATTGCCACTGTTGGGCCCTTAACCCTCAACTGCTCAGATGTGTAATGAGATAAAAATGTAAATCGCTCTGGATAAGAGTGTTTGCCAAATGCCTAAATGTAAATAATAAATAAATAAATAAATAAAAATATATATATGTATATTATATGTACGTATCTTTTTCTGTATACAGAAAAGATAGCAGCGTATTATATAAGCAACCATATTATATTATATAAGTTAATTTCCTTATAAAACGACACAAATTGTACCTACATTTAGGCATTTGGCAGATGCTCTTATCCAGAGTGACTTACATTTTCATCGCATTACACATTTGAGCAGTTGAGGGCCTTGCTCAAGGGCCCAACAGTGGCAACTTAGTGGTTGTGGGATTTGAACCTGCGATCTTCCAAACCGTAGTCCAATGCCTTAACCACTGAGCTACCCCTGGCTACATAAAGTAGAATAAAGTGTAGTCATGTCAGATACTTCATTTCATTAATTATTGTGTACTATACTTATATATATATTTTTTCTTTGAAGACATCCCCACTTTTATCTTCATGTGTCTAAGACAATAAATAAATACATAATTCTGACCTTAGGCTTCTGAGGTAAGTCAAATGCATTACTGTCTTTCTTGTCAATGACTTGACCTTTATAATATGGGTCATGATTCTGTAACTAAAACTACCATATGATTAGATAGGGTCACATGTTGTACAGATGTGTGTTAGTGGATTGTTGATTTGAGGGAGAAATCACTAAAGAAAGATTTCAGCATCCAAAAAAATTAGCTGTCACTCCCTGAACACAACCTGCCCCTTCATTTCCATCTCAGACCTGCTGATTGATGTGCTGAATAACATGGTAGCAGAAAGGGGAGGTAGTGGCAAATCCTCCATCATCAATGGCCTGTCATTCTTATCAGAAATATCCTGAGACTGAGTGCATGACTTATCAAACTGATTTCCTTCCCAAGATGTGAAATGAGCTTTAAGGCTAACCTGGCATATGAAGGACCTAAAGCCTTATGCATTAAAAGGACTTAATGTCAGTTTAAATGTTGTCACAGTTAATATAACAGCCAATATGTTTACTATAGCAATTATGATTGAAGCAAATGTGTGCATAATACAAACTAATTCATTTCAATAACTCGCCAAAATGTACTAATTCTGTGACTGTCCAACAGCAAGTTTCATACTAAGGTGCTCAGATATCATGCACTTGCAGAACAGCCTGAATTTATTCTACAAGTGTCTGGAGCTGTACTGGCAGGAGACACACTATTCTTCTAAAAGCGAGCAACTCGTGTGGAAATAATGTTAGTGGTAGAAAGAATGCTTGCAAATGCATGTCTCAAAAAAATCCCAATTACAATTGGATTGAGATCTAGTGACTGTGAGGGCCACAGCATACGGAAATCATTCATTCATTCATCTTCTATACCGCTTTATCCTGTATTTAGGGTCGCGGGGGACCTGGAGCCTATCCCAGGAGACTCTGGGCACGAGGCAGGGTACACCCTGGACAGGGTGCCAATCCATCACAGAGCACACACACACACACTCATTCACACACTATGGTCAATTTTGGGAACGCCAATTAGCCTAACCTGCATATCTTTGGACTGTGGGAGGAAACCGGAGTACCCGGAGGAAACCCACCAAGCACGGGGAGAACATGCAAACTCCATGCACACAGAGACAGGAATCATTTTTCTCAAATACTCAAAAAGCCTGGAAGAGACTTTTCATTTGTGACCATAAAATGAACATTTAAATTCTAATAGTAATCTTAGCATCCTTAATCAAATACCGATTATCTTTTGGTATCTTTTGTTGTCTTTTATTATTCTTTCTTTAAAAAAAAAAAAAAAGTTTACTAGTTAAGACACATTGCCTTTTTGACACACAAAGTAATTTAACGATTACTAAATGAAAGAGGGGAAACGTGTCTAGGAGTTTAAAAGGTGAACGTTTTGATAGAAGAGGTTAAATTTAAGTCTGACAACAGAAGGAAGAACAGCTAAAGAGGACCACAGGTCCAGACATGTAAGTTTGCGGGCTGTGGCAGCAAAAGTTCTGCCCCATGAAATTAGTCTGGTCTTATGCACCATGCCATGGGCCGAACAGAATGAAAGAACCTGGGCAAACAAGCAGGCGATCAAAAATGTGTACATGTACAGCAAGTTTATATGATGATGCATATGTGAGTAAAATCAATCCATATATGATAAACATTTAAACAAGCAACCCATGTAGACCCAGACCGTGCAGCACCGATAAACTGGGAGATCTGTAAATCAAGTGTAAGATAGTTCGCAATGGCTTTTTACAGCTCTTCAAACAAAAACCTGTGCATCCCACCCAACAAGTTAAACTCATCAGGCACTTGATTGTTCTTGACCTTTCTCCTTGGTAACGCCCCATGACCCTTAACAGTGAGTAATAAATCAGCAGGCTGTTGCTGGACACCACTCACTGCTCTAATTAACCCCCTGAAGCTGAGAGTGCTGCTCTCTGTAGGGTGATCAACTGTAGGTGCTGTATGCCTCACACACACACACACACACACACCTGCAGGTGAGCTGGGTTTGGTTTCCAGCACGTCTGTCCCCTACAGCGATACCAGATATATATGAATCAAATCAGCACTCCCTGAATAAAGACCAGAAATTCCAACACTTTCAACATGTAACCGTGATAGTTGCAATCTATTCTTTCATTCAAACAATGCTCACATTGTTATTCGTTAATTCTCTCTAAGCAATATGCCACTAAAAATGTAGTTTGTTAAAAAAAAAAAAAAATCTGCAAATGTGCAAACAATAATTATGATATAACATTTTTATATCATTTAAGGTAATATCAAGGGCAGCTGTTCTCTCTCACATAGTTATGTGTTTTGCATAACACCATATAGAAGAAAAGCCATATAAAATGAAAAGCTTTTCTTGCAGTCTTCCTAGGACACATTAAAGGACACTGCCTTAATAGAAGAATGACCCTCTTTATGATAAGTACCTACATCATTAGTGATTTCTAAGCACGTTTCTAACATATGAGAATGTCGCCCAAATTAATTGCCTTCTGTTACCCAATCACTCAGTGCTGATTAGATGTTTCATCTAATCTGAGAGAATGACATGCTTTTGGCTGTAGATATGTAGGGCTGTGCATGCTACAAATAATAATGCACTTAGCCCACAATCAGCATAGAATTGATAAGCTTTGTACTTGTGAAAATAACAGGTAACATTTCTTATGATGTTTGTAACATTAAACTGTTTGAAAGAGTGAAAAAAAAATATTTATGACCTTACACCTATTTATACCATTGCATTCAGTGGAACATGTTGAAATCAAAGGTAAGTGTTAGACGAGTACACTGTACACAACTTATGAAATCATAATTATATATTTTTTCTAATTCTACTCATATAATATTAATATGATTTAATTTGTCACAGGGGCGGCGCGGTGGTGTAGTGGTTAGCACTGTCGCCTTGCACCTCCAGGGTCTGGGTTCGATTCCCCGGCCAGGCTCGATTCCCGTCTCTGTGTGCATGGAGTTTGCATGTTCTCCCCGTGCTTGGTGGGTTTCCTCCCACAGTCCAAAGACATGCAGGTTAGGCTAATTGGCGTTCCTAAATTGCCCGTAGTGTGTGATTGGGTGTGTGAGTGTGTGTATGTGTGTGTGCCCTGCGATGGATTGGCACCCTGTCCAGGGTGTACCCGAAGTCTCCAGGGATAGGCTCCAGGTCCCCCGCGACCCTGAACACAGGATTAAGCGGTATAGAAAATGAATGAATGAATAATTTGTCACATTGCATTACACTAGTCATTTTTATAAGATACAAAAATATAATATATAAGAATATCATGGTAACACCAAAGAGGAGTTGCAGTACAGTACCCTTCAGCCCCAACATGTTACATGTCACAACCAACTGTGTGTTGCCATGTATTTCACAGTACCGTATTGCTAACTTTTATCTGTTTGGTTCTCTCCTTTTTTGGTAATTTGTCTGTAGTTTTCTTATTAAATATTCGGCATTTGCATCAGCCTGTGCTTCTAATACATGATAGAAGTTAGAGCAACACAGTGATGTAGCAGATTTTTATTTATTTGTTTGTTTATTTATCTGTTTGAAGACATGTCTTCAATGTCTTCTTATCCCATTTTCCAGCAGAGGATGCTATATTTAAGCTCGTGGTCTTAACATCTCCCTGGTCCATCTCGGACATAACTTTTTCACTGGCTCTATTCTTTCTTCTACTTCCTACCACATACAGGAACTCTGCCTCCTTGCTCTGCTTCCCTTGACCTTCTTCAAAGCATGATGCCACCAACATACAATGAAAAGGCGGACGGGGAATCACCATTCTTTGAAGAAGTTTTTCCCTAATCTGGCTTTATGGTGGACATCAATGCCCCCTCTGGCGCCACCTTGGGCCTTGTTCCCCCAAATGCTAATTGGATCTTAAACCACACCTTGGATCTAAATGAAATACATTGAATAATTATGTCCTCTTTTTATTTTTTGTTGTCTATGTCAAAAGTCTTTCTTTTCTGAAAATCGCTGCATATTTCAAGCTAGCTCTGGTTTTGCGGTATTTGTAAGCCGCAATGCACTCCTCTGTAAGATATTCCAAAGAAAATCGTTACGGGGTAGGAGTAGCTTGGAGATTAAGGCATTGTGATAATGATTGAAAGGTCTCAGGTTCACTCCTTAGGATCACCAGGTTGCTAACGTTGGACAAGACCAAGGCCCTTAACTCTCACCTGTTCAGATGTACAGTATGAGGCTAAATGTAAGTCGTTCTGGAAGAGGACATGTACAGTAAATGTACTGTAAATCTGTCTCAGTTGCTAGGTACTTGCCTCTTGGTCTGTCTGTTTATATATTGTTAGTTCAATAAATATTGTTTATCTGTATCCCATTCTGCTCTGTATTGGTCTATTTGTACTACTATTTGTATTGGTCAGTAGAAAATGGGTCATGGAACAGATAGTAGAGTACCTTAGCAGAATTTTGCTTAGGGCTCCAGGAAGAGTAAGTCTGGGTCCAGAGATAACGCTACACCACTCAAGAGATGTGTAATGGGTTTCTGTACAAGAGCCATGAAATGCATTCTGTTCAGGAAGCTACTGTATATCTCATTGTCTAGTAGGGATTTCTGCATTCTGTTATAACCTAACATTCAGTACAAGGATGAAAACAGGAAAATAATAATAATAATAAAAATAATACATTTAAACCTTGACTGAGGATGTACGTATGTATGTATGTATGTATGTATGTATGTATGTATGTATGTATTCACATTCATTACTTGAGTAGAAGTATAGATACTAGGGTTTAAAAAGACTTCTTTAGAAGTTGAAGTATCAACTCAAGTAAAAGTGTAAAAGTACTGTTTTCAAAACTACTTAAAGTATAAAAGTAAAAGTAACATAAGGAGGAAAAAAAGCATTAGGCTGTGCCATGGGCTTATACAGTATACTGCACTAACACCTCATAAAAAAAAGAAAAATTTGTTGTTTTTTTGTTGTATTTTTTAACGGGCCATAGTGATTTGGGATACTGTATATGGCAATTGAAAAAGAATGCATTGTAGTACAAGTGTAGCACAGCCACACAACAGGGACACCTTCAACAACAGGGAAATGGTCTTGGAGCTAATGCTGCTCACCTGTGGCCGAAGGTGTGCCCTAGCGGTTTCTTTTTCCCCATTGACAGTGGTTTGATCACCGGGCAAGTTCCCGCGCATGCGCGATCGCGTCGCAAGGGAACCCGGAAGTGACGTGGGTCACATGATCCGGCATAAAGCCGGAACCGGCATAGAAGCCGACACGGAGAGATGAAGACAGCGCGCTGCATGGTGTTTGAGACTGAGAGCCTGTGTGAGGATTACTATTTGTTAATTTCATTCAGTACCCAGCTCATTCCGTTTATCGATCTCCCAGACCTACCATCGTCATTTGGTGAGATCGATCCATCTCTCCAACTCACCATCTTCATAACTTTTGCCATATTTCAGACACTGGACTATCATACACACACACACACACACACACACACCCGCATACATCGCGCACACACTTTGGCTATTTGTATATATTTTGTATATATTGGTTTGTGGTGCACCGTGTTTGTTTATTTATCTGTCTGTCTTGTTTAATACACTTGGTTTAATTTATTATAATTGTTTTGTGTCGCGTTGTGTTTTGTCCAGCTGCGGTTGCGCAATACCGTAAGTGTTGTTTTCAAGCCCCAGTTTAGATTCCCGAATCCGTATTTTTGTAACCAAGCGGTTTTCTAAATCCAAGCGTTACATAGTGGTGGCCCGTACGCACGGGGAATCTGTATTTTGGGATATTTTCCGGTTTTGTGTGATGTGGCTGAACAAGATGGACGCTAATGCTAGTGCTAAAGCTAATGCTAAGGCTAATGCTAGTAGTGCTGCTAAGGCCGACTGTGTAGTGCATAATAACATGCCGGCAGATGTAGAGGATGCATTTAATACACGCCGTAACCCTACAACAGACTTAAATTCATTGATTAGTTCTTTATATATATCTGATAACCATGATGATGACAATGATGATGATAATGATATTATTGTTCATGGGTCTGATATTGAAGTAGTGCACACACTACAAAAAGAACTGTATCAATGTAAGAGGGACTGGGGGCGCTTACTGATAAGGTGAGCTCCATGGAGCAGGAATATAGACAATCCATGGACAGCAGTCTCAACCGAGAAATCAGTCTGCGTGACGCAGTGGACGCAAGCCTGGAAGGGCTGCAGCGCTACTGCCAGGAGGCTCTCGATAAAATGGAGAGAGCCATCGTTGACTGTTTTCTGCGACGGGACGTCATCTGGGAAAACCGGATGAAGAGACTGCGTCTCACTAGTACGCCCACCACACACAGGTTACAGGCCTGCACCCCTGCATCCCCTCCAGCTCCTGCTCAACATCTGCCCAGCACTCCAACCACTACATCCACGGCCAAGGTAAACCCACCAAGCACTACTAATGGCAACGACGTTCCTCCTGGTGTTCCAGCACACTCCTCGGCTCTGCTCTCATCCCCACTTTCTTCTTCTTCTTCTCTTAATGCTCATCCATCCATCTGTGTGGAGTTCCCAGCCTTCTGCGACGCGTCAGAGACAGCTGAGGTGAGGAACTTCATCGAACAAGCGGAGAAGTATATGGTGATCAGATCCCTGACCCGACCAGAGCTGCTGGGAACCCTCGGCACAGTTCTCCGAGGGCCAGCTCTCAGTTGGTGGAAGACAGAGAAAGGCAAGGTAAAGGACTGGCAATCTTTTAAACAGGCGTTCACGGCAGCATTCATACTGGATGACGACCTCGACGAAGAGGAAGACAACCTGAGGTCTCCGGTACAGCGGCCACAGCAACGCCTGGGAGACTCCGCCAATGATCACCCCGCCCTCTGTCTCATAGGAAAACCTGATATCTCCGAGGAAGAACAGATGGGGCGAGCCCGGGAGAACAGCAATACGAGAGGGGCGTTAAGAGGAGCGGCGAGCACCATGGAACATCAGGTGGAGAGAGGTGATAGGGGAGAGGAAGATAGCGAGGACCGCCCTTTTCCAGGTCCACATGCCATACCCCGAGCACCCCCGCCGCTGAAAGGAGCTGACACCCCACGTCTACCCACCACGTCCACTAAAGAGGCCTCCAGCTTCCCGAGCGACCTGAGCGAGATCATCAGAGCCCAACAGAACGACCTAACTATCACGAAGCTGCTCTCCAAAGATCACCCAAGAGGCATACAAGATCAAAGGGTCACCTTCGAAGGTCGTCAGGGCGTGCTATATCGCCGGGTACCGGTAAGGAAAGGAGAGAAACTTCAGCTCGTTGTCCCCCAGTCTCTAATAAAGATTTTTCTTCACTATTACCACGATAATCCACTGGGAGGACACTGGGGACAACTGAAGACCCTGCTGAGGTTACTAGAGGCCGACTGTGCAGAAGGACGTGTGGCGTTATACCAAAGCTTGCAGCGTTTGCCAACGACACAAGACACAACATCCATCATCACCCCGACAAAGACTTATCATGGAGGAGGGCCAACAAAGAGCAGAACACCGCAGATCCAGACAAGCCAGATGTCTCAATACCCGGGGCGAAGCAGCGCACTTTCACTCGGGAGAACTGGTTTGGATCCAAACTCGACCTCCCTCCTCCACAACAAAAATATGTTTTGCTAAACGCGTGCCCAAGTGGGAGGGTCCAGCAGAGATTAAAAACAGAAGACCGAAAAAATACACAAGGTCTTGGGGATACCCACAAAAAGCCGATCGGTACACTTTGGCTATTTGTATATATTTTGTATATATTGGTTTGTGGTGCACCGTGTTTGTTTATTCATCTGTCTGTCTTGTTTAATACACTTGGTTTAATTTATTATAATTGTTTTGTGTCGCATCGTGTTTTGTCCAGCTGCGGTTGCGCAATACCGGAAGTGTTGTTTTCAAGCCCCAGTTTAGATTCCCGAATCCGTATTTTTGTAACCAAGCGGTTTTCTAAATCCAAGCGTTACACAAGAATGCATTAAAGAACCATATACTGTACTGTATGTGTACTACTGAGCATTAACATGTTCCATGGAGAAGAATATATGATAACTAGTTGCCTATAAATATTTTAATGGTGCAAAAAGTCCAACTTCATAGGCATGTCATCGGTAACCTTTATTGGAATGTAAATGTACATCCAAGCTTAGCTGCAGGAATCTGTGAGGGCAACATACAAGAAAATTTGTGTACCCAGGGCAGGCTTAGTAACAATTACCCTTGTATGGTTGTCTACAATAAACATTAGTGCTGTCAGAATGTAATTAATCCAAGTAATTAATAAAAAAAAAAAATTATATATATATATGTGCAGTAATTCCTGTTAATTTCTTCGCTGGTGCTTGGTTGTGACATTTCGCTCGAATCTTGAGTCTCTATCACGGACATCTTCGTCTACTTATCAAAACCTTATCAACCGAAAATGCTACTTTATTCAAACGTCCTTGCTGGAGTGTGTGACGTGATGTCATGTGCAGGTGCGATGGATCGCGTACCAACCAATAGGGTGTCGTAATGGTATGTTCATACTTCTCATCCAACCACAATCAAATTCGCTCAATCTGGATGGCGCGATTTTTTCTTTTTGGTTTTTAAATGACATGCTGAAATAAAACAGGAGTAACGAGGCTATTTTTTAAATGTAAGGAGTAGAAAGTACAGATAATTGCGTGAAAATGTAAGGAGTAGAAGTAAAAAGTCGGCTGAAAAATAATTACTCCAGTAAAGTATAGATACCCAAAATTTCTACTTAAGTAAGGTAACGAAGTATTTGTACTTCGTTACTTGACACCTCTGATGTACAGTATGTATGTGTGTATTTTTTTACGTATGCACATACTACTATATGAACCAGGTACCACATGTCAACAGGTTCAGCAGGCAAAAACATGACTTAAACATTATTGATTGACTGCCTGAGTGTTGTGTACCTGCATGCCTGCCATGCAGAACCCACTTGTTTTTTTTGGCAGTATTATACTAATGGAACAGGGGGTTGGGGAGGTGTAAGGCTAATGTCCTTCCTGGGAATCTTATGAGTTGTAGCCATAGGTCAATTTTGTTTGTCTGTGCATGTCTGTGTTTTCATTAGACAGCTGTCTGGAGTCTGAGTAACTAATTGCTTACATGAACAATAACAATTATAGACAATAAGCTAGACATCAAATCTAATCATATTATAAGTGTGCTTCATGTAATAAAAATAGGAATACAACCCTTAAAGTTTTATTCACAGATGGCAGAAAGAGAATATGTAAGACATTTCTAAATGGTTATAATTGATGAATAACATCATTCATTTACCTTTCACATGAAATGCACATGAATCTGCTCATATCTTTTTAGAAAGTGATCATTTTAAATTCTATCTAAGGAACATTAGGTATTTTTGAGATAATGTAGTACTCGTTCTATAACGTTAACCATGATATTCTGAAAATAGATATGTGCAGAAAGAGGGTCTGCCTTCCACTCCGCTGTCCTGATTGAAGTCTGGAACTGCTGTCACATTTGTCTATCTATGTGTGTGTGTGTGTGTGTGTGTGTGTGTGTGTGTGTGTGTGTGAGAGAGAGAGAGGGGGGGGGGGGAGAGAGAAAGAGAGAGACAGATGGAGAGAGCAAAAGCAAGACCACTGTGAGGGAAAATGAAAAGACACCATTGAATTGGACCATCTGCTTCATTCATAGAAGATTGCATTCTGTAAAATTACCTTTGAGAATAGTATACTGAGAACACTGTACAGTAATATTATTATCTTAACTTTTCAACCATGGCAATTAACTGGACAATATATTGCATTTCAGTCACATTTCATAAAACACATTTGGCTTGAAAATAAAGGTTGGCAATGATGTAGCCATATCACAATGACAGATTTGGCATGAGCTGTTCAACACCATGAGTACTAAAAATGATGGCAGTGAAGATACTGTATTGGAAAAACTCTGACCTTAATTAAACTTTAGATGTCGAGTAGGTAGAGCGTCTGTGCTGAATAACATTAGAAGAATGTGAAGTGTATTTAAGCGTGGAACATGCAATGATACTAATAACAGTCAGACATTAAATAGGTTACATTTTGTAAAATCCCTCAGACATCTGAAGTATGGAGATGCTGCTCTTATCGTATTGACAGAAAAGGCTTGTTTGTTTTACACCACAGCAGACAGTAAACACTGGAGCATGCTGTGCCATGACCATTTTGGCATCATGGACAACATGAAAACAATTATATACTTTTACAAATATTATTGACATTTAAAATAATAATGCTTAAAATTGTTGCAGTCGTGGTCAGACTGGTTGGGATATGTTGGCACTGTGGGGAGAATTTCTTTTTAACAGACCATTAACATTTGCCTTCTTGGTAATGACATGGGTTGAAAGTGCAATTATGGGTTGCTCTGATGATGAAAGTCAATCTGCTATAATGAGTGCAGCTCTCAGGCCATGAGTGCATCATGTTTAAAAAGAGAAAATTAAAGAGATGCTATAACTTAAACATAAACATACTTTACATATAGTACACTGGGGTTGAACAGCTTAAAAGATTTTAGGACATTTACTTTATGCATGACATTTTCCAACAATTGCTTACTGATTAATTAATTTATAATGCAATATACATCGCAATTCATTCATTCATCTTCTATACCGCTTTATTATGTATTAGGGTCCCGGGGGACCTGGAGCCTATCCCAGGAGACTCAGGATACAAGGCAGGGTACACCCTGGACAGCGTGCCAATCCACTGCAGAGCACACACACACACACACACACTCATTCATTCACACACTATGGTCAATTTGGGAACGGCTAATTAGCCTAATTAGCACATGTCTTTGGACTGTGGGAGGAAACCGGAGTACCCGGAGGAAACCCACCAAGCACGGGGAGAACATGCAAACTCCATGCACACAGAGACGGGAATCGAACCCGGATCCTGGAGGTGCAAGTCGACAGTGCTAACCACTACACCACCGTGCCGCCACAACCATATGAATTCAATTAATCGTATTGTGATACAAATTTTCCAAAATAAATAAATAATTAAATTGTAGGTAAACCATTCCAGCCAAAAATATCTAGCATTCGGTTCCATTCATTTGATTTAGAAAAAAATTCTGCTTATGCAAATGCTAATTTCTTGCAAAATTTCAATTGTTCAACATTTGAGTCAATTGGAGTTGTACCTTTTGATGTATTTTAAGGCCAACCTTCCAATTCATGGGATAATCAAAAGACATCAGTCAAAAACCACTTGTGAAGACACTGGAGGAAACATGTACTGTATAAAAGTATCTATATCCACAATATATTACTCAGCAAGGAAAAAGCCACTGCTTCAAAATTGGCATAAAAAGCCAGGCTACGATTTGCAGATCTTACTTCTGATGAAACAAACTGTTTGGCCATAATGACCATTGCCGTCCAAAGTAAAAAGGAGAGGCTTGCATGCAACACCATCCCAACCATGAAGCACTGGGGTGGCAGAATCATGTTTCGGGGATGCTTTGCTTTAGGTGAGACTGGTGAACTTCACCAAATAGATGGCATCGTGAAGAAGGAAGATTGTGTGCATATCTTGAAGCATCTCAAGACATCAGCCGGGAAGTTAAAGCTGGGTTGTAAATGGTTATTTGGATTTCCAAATTTGTGGCATAAGGATATGGCTCAAGGAAATTGAAGGGTCCTTGACCTTAATTAAAAAGGAAATGTGTGGGCAAAGCTGAAAAAGTGTGTGCATGCAAGGAGGCCTACACTTGAGTTAGTTACTGTATACCAGTTCTGTCAGATACAAAGGGCTAAACCTCTAGCCACTTATTGTGAGAAACTTGTGGAAGGCTACTCAAAACTTTTGACTCAAGTTAAACAATTTAAAGGCAATATTACAGAATACTAACTAAGTGTATTTAAACTTCTGACCCACTTCACTCTTCGATCCCACTCAACCCAAACTATCTCAATTGTATTTCGATTGTGTGATTGTGGAGGCCAGGTCATCTGATGCAGCACTCCATCACTCTCCTACTAGGACAAATAGCTACATACCCTAGAGATTTGTCCTGTTGGAGAAAAAATTATGGTCCCACTAAGTACAAACCAGATGGAAGACCATGTCGCTGCAAAATGCTGTGGTAGCCATGCTCATTAAGTGTGCCCTGAAAGGTAGTAATAGGAAGACTGCTATAGATATGCAAGAAAAGCTTTTCATTTCATGTGGCTTTGTTATGTTGGCTTAGTCAGTTAGCTTAGTTAGTTAACCTTGTCTGGTTATTCTACATGAGCAGAGACAGTGAGAGAGAGAGTAGGAGAGAACATTTGTTTCAACTGTACACAGACATTTGGCCTCTTGAACCAGGTCCTCTTATTCTTTGGGTTTCATCCCTGAAAATTAATCATTAGCTGAGGTCTGTGGGTTAAAAAGCATAACTGCTGCAGGGAACACATTAAAGAATCACATAAGTCAAAGACAGATTTAGATGTTGGCAACATGAGGAGACTCTCAGGGTAGCGTCTTGCCGGGATGGCACAGGTGCCAGGAGCAGCAGTACTTATTCCAGAAGAAGTTCTGTTTTAATCCATGTAATCACCTGCTACCTTGTGACTTCTCAGATGAAACATAACTGTGCATAAGTGTAGGTCTGGTTGTGTTACTCATTAACTGTTATTACCTTGGACTCCTGACATAGTGCTGAATCACTGCTTCACAATCATCAGAACAAGAAATTCTTTCTAGAATAAATAAATGAAATTGCAAAACAACAACAACAACAACAATAATAATAATAATAAATACAGTGGTGTGAAAAACTATTTGCCCCCCCTCCTGATTTCTTATTCTTTTGCATGTTTGTCACACAAAATGTTTCTGATCATCAAACACATTTAACTATTAGTCAAAGATAACACAAGTAAACACAAAATGCAGTTTTTAAATGAGGGGTTTTATTATTTAGGGAGAAAAAAAATCCAAACCTACATGGCCCTGTGTGAAAAAGTAATTGCCCCCTGAACCTAATAACTGGTTGGTCCACCCTTAGCAGCAATAACTGCAATCAAGCGTTTGCGATAACTCCACTCCAAAGTCTTCATTTTGTTTTTCTTCAGCCATTCAGAGGTGGATTTGCTGGTGTGTTTTGGGTCATTGTCCTGCTGCAGCACCCAAGATCGCTTCAGCTTGAGTTGACGAACAGATGGCCGGACATTCTCCTTCAGGATTTTTTGGTAGACAGTAGAATTCATGGTTCCATCTATCACAGCAAGCCTTCCAGGTCCTGAAGCAGCAAAACAACCCCAGACCATCACACTACCACCACCATATTTTACTGTTGGTATGATGTTCTTTTTCTGAAATGCTGTGTTACTTTTACACCAGATGTAACGGGACACGCACCTTCCAAAAAGTTCAACTTTTGTCTCGTCGGTCCACAAGGTATTTTCCCAAAAGTCTTGGCAATCGTTGAGATGTTTTTTTAGCAAAATTGAGACGAGCCTTAATGTTCTTTTTGCTTAAAAGTGGTTTTCGGGCCTGGAAATCTGCCATGCAGGCTGTTTTTGCCCAGTCTCTTTCTTATGGTGGAGTCGTGAACACTGACCTTAATTGAGGCAAGTGAGGCCTGCAGTTCTTTAGATGTTGTCCTGGGGTCTTTTGTGGCCTCTCGGATGAGTTGTCTCTGCGCTCTTGGGGTAATTTTGGTCGGCCGGCCACTCCTGGGAAGGTTCACCACTGTTCCATGTTTTTGCCATTTGTAGATAATGGCTCTCACTGTGGTTCGCTGGAGTCCCAAAGCTTTAGAAATGGCTTTATAACCTTTACCAGACTGATAGATCTCAATTACTTTTGTTCTCATTTGTTCCTGAATTTCTTTGGATCTTGGCATGATGTCTAGCTTTTGAGGTGCTTTTGGTCTACTTCTCTGTGTCAGGTAGCTCCTATTTAAGTGACTTCTTGATTGAAACAGGTGTGGCAGTAATCAGGCCTGGGGGTGACTACAGAAATTGAACTCAGGTGTCATAAACCACAGTTAAGTTATTTTTTAACAAGGGGGGCAATCACTTTTTCACACAGGGCCATGTAGATTTGGAGTTTTTTTTCTCCCTTAATAACGTAAACCTTCATTTAAAAACTGCATTTTGTGTTCAATTATGTTATCTTTGACTAATAGTTAACGGTTTTTGATGAGCAGAAACATTTAAGTGTGACAAACATGCAAAAGAATAAGAAATCAGGAGGGGGCAAATAGTTTTTCACACCACTGTACATAAATAAAGCGGCCATATTGTTGACCGTTGATTAGTATCTTTAAAACTTAATGTGGAGATTAAGATTTATGTGATTTTATTAGATTGACACATTTTTTGGAGCCAGTGGAAACTTTTTATTTCTTCTCATGTAAATGAGCTTGCCGTAAGTAAACTACTGTCTGTCAGTATGCAGCTCATGTACAGGTGAGGCAGGTGTAATCAGGCATATTCAGAAAGATTTATACCTTTTCAATGCATGGCCTGTTGATCTCTCTCAGGGCTTTAGAATAGTAGTCCAGAGAAAGAAGTGATAAGACTCCACAAGGCACCCGGCTATATCCTGGCTGTGATCCCTTATTACAGAATTCAGTGCCTGAGCTAAAGCAGATGCAAAAGTTCCTGATTATCCTATGGCACCGTCTAACTCATTGTTGGTTATTCAGCACTCAACTTAACTGAAGAAAATGTATATTCACTGATTTTAGCCTACTGGAATACTCATAATTGTTTTCTGCTAGTTTTTAAACAGTATATAATATAGTGCCTAATGCTAGTGGTCCATTGATTACTCCATATGATTTGGAAATTATAATCACTATTAAGCACTATAAAGACTACGTAATGTAATTCCTTATTCACAATATAAAAAAATACAATTATGCCAAATGTGACATAAATTACTACTTGTAAGCAACATGGCCCTCCAAAACACAACCTTTACACAACATGTATACACTTCACGAGTCAAAAGGCAAGGACAGAGACATACTGTACAGTACAGGTTACTATGCAAATATTCCTCTCCCACCACAGACTCAGCCAATGAGAAGACAAAGAATATCACTAGAGTGACTTTACCATATTCTCTCTCTCTCCCTCTCTTTCATACACACACATATCTCTTTTTCAAGGTCCAACTCTGTCCGGTACGCACAAGCCTACTGTTCATTTTACCAGCAGGAATCATGCACAGCAAGGGAAATTCATGGTAAATCCGCTTTAATCTAGTCGTATATTAGTATAATTTTCTATTTATATTTATTAATGGATTTGTATTTTCATTCTTTATGAAACATATGGTGTATAGTTTATAATTGTAACATTTTACTAAATGTTAATATCATACTTTTTCAGTTTGACAGCACTGCTATTCAAAACACTTTGCTTGACAACACAGTGGAGAACATTACTGTATTCTTGTAGTATACAAAATAAATAACAGTTTACAGATTTAAAACAACTGTTTTCTCTGGGCCATAAAGGTGATGAGGACCATCTAGCCACAGGATTGCTGCACTCTTGGTATTTTAATTGGTAGTTTTTTATTGGGTTTTGTAAATAATTAGATACTTGGTTTTATTTATGTGTGTTTTTTTTTAAATATAATTTCAAACAGAAGAATCTGAACCTGTGTCCTGTTGTATAGTCAAACATAGGCAAAAGGCTTAAATAAAATATAAAATGATTTAAAACTCGTTTTGCAAATAGCTTATTAGACAAATACCAGACTAATACAATTTAAAGTATATACTGTATAGGGAAGATGTCTAGAATGTTGATGATGAAAATAAAGAGAGTGATGATGCAGAGTCTACCAGCTGATCATTCGTCCTTCAACATGGATTTGGTTCAATTTAATTCAATTCAATTCAGTTTGTACTGTATAGCGCTTATAACTGTGCACACTGTGGACAAAGCAGAGATACAGAATTTATATATAATACTGTGTAGGAGTTTTAGGCAGGTGTCAAAAATGTACTAAAGTAAGAATGCTTTCCAAAAATTGTTAATGGTTTATTGTTTTTTACAGTATCAATTACCAAAATAGAAAGTAAACAAACAGAAGATAAATCCAAATCAAATCTAATTGGTGTTACAGTACTGTAACTCTCTTTGCCTGCAATTCAGCATCAATTCTCCCAGGTACCCTTGCATACATTATTTAAAGGAACATGGCAGGTAGGTTGGTCCAAACATCTTGGAGAACCAACCATATATTTCTTCATGTAATCCCAGACAGACTAAATGACGTTGAGATCTGTGCTCTGTGATGGAAACCATCACTTCCAATACTCCTTGTTCTTCTTTATGTTGATGATTGTTCTTAAGGACATTGGGGCCAATCATACGACTCTCTGATGGTATTGCCTGATGAATAAGTATCTGTCTGTACTTCTCACCATTGATGACCCAATTAATCCTGATCAAATCTACAACCCCAAGTTCCCTCCAATCCTCCAGCACTGCTTGCCTCGTTCCACCATCTCTCAGGGATCGAGGAAGACATTCATCCATAATCTTTTCTGTTTTGGCACCTAGGTGGTGGGACGACCTTCCTTTAGATGTCCGTACAGCAGAGTCTTTGACAATCCTTAAATGACTACTCAAGATCCGTTTCTTCTTCCTTTTTTGGACTAATCCAAAAAAATTCTTCCCAAATGTGTTTCCCACTGATGCCACTTAACCTAGTAACCTAGTAACCCATTTTAAGTATCTATCCAGTGACGGAAACTTCAAAGCACTTTTTGTAAGTCGCTCTGGATAAGAGCGTCTGCCAAATGCCTGGATATAAATGTAAATTTACAGTACAGAAATGCAGTCCCAAACTTGCAAACAACCTGCCTGCTGATGCAGCCAATTATTACAAATTTTGACTCATTAAACCCAAGCACCTGTTGCCATATTTCTGCACACCATTTCCTACTGTACAGTATGTTTTCATGCATAGTGGAGTCGCTTAGCCTTGATTCCACATCAGAGGTATGGTTTTTGCACCACAATTATTTCTTAAAGACCACTTCTGGTCAGACTTCTCAGGACTGTAGATAGGTGTACCTGGCAGAGGTGGAAAGTAATGAATTACATTTACTCGCATTACTGTAATTGAGTAGATTTTTTGTGTACTTCTACTTTTTAAAGTAGTTTTTAAAATTAGTCATTTTACTTTTACTTAAGTATGATTTGTTTAAAGTATTGTACTTCACTACATTTTACATCATATTTAAAATCGCTACTGAGTAAAAAAATAAATGAATGGAAATTTAAAAAAAAATACAAATAATACAAACCGGATTCCAAAAAAGTTGGGACACTAAACAATTTGTGAATAAAAACTGAATGCTATGATGTGGAGATGGCAAATGTCAATATTTTATTCAGAATAGAACATAGATGACAGATCAAAAGTTTAATCCGAGAAAATTTATCATTTTAAAGGAAAAATATGTTGATTCCAAATTTCACGGTGTCAACAAATCCCAAAAAAGTTGGGACAAGTAGCAATAAGAGGCTGGAAAAAGTAAATTTGAGCATAACGAAGAGCTGGAAGACCAATTAACAGTAATTAGGTTAATTGGCAACATGACTGGGTATAAAAAGAGCTTCTCAGAGTGGCAGTGTCTCTCAGAAGCCAAGATGGGTAGAGGATCACCAATTCCCACAATGTTGCGCAGAAAGATAGTGGAGCAATATCAGAAAGGTGTTACCCAGCGAAAAATTGCAAAGACTTTGCAGTTATCATCATCAACTGTGCATAATATCATCCGAAGATTCAGAGAATCTGGAACAATCTCTGTGCGTAAGGGTCAAGGGTGTAAAATCATACTGGATGCCCGTGATCTCCGGGCCCTTAAACGACACTGCACCACAAACAGGAATGCTACTGTAAAGGAAATCACAGAATGGGCTCAGGAATACTTCCAGAAACCATCGTCAGTGAACACAATCCACCGTGCCATCCGCCGTTGCCAGCTGAAACTCTACAGTGCAAAGAAGAAGCCATTTCTAAGCAAGATCCACAAGCACAGGCGTTTTCATTGGGCCAGGGATCATTTAAAATGGAGTGTGGCAAAATGGAAGACTGTTCTGTGGTCAGACGAGTCACGATTCGAAGTTCTTGTTGGAAATGTGGGACGCCATGTCATCCGGACCAAAGAGGACGAGGACAACCCAAGTTATCAATGCTCAGTTCAGAAGCCTGCATCTCTGATGGTATGGGGTTGCATGAGTGCGTGTGGCATGGGCAGCTTGCACGTCTGGAAAGGCACCATCAATGCAGAAAAATATATTCAGGTTCTAGAACAACATATGCTCCCATCCAGACGTCATCTCTTTCAGGGAAGACCCTGCATTTTTCAACAAGATAATGCCAGACCACATTCTGCATAAATCACAACATCATGGCTGCGTAGGAGAAGGATCCGGGTACTGAAATGGCCAGTCTGCAGTCCAGATCTTTCCCCTATAGAGAACATTTGGCGCATCATAAAGAGGAAGGTGCGACAAAGAATGGGAGAAGCATGGGAGAGCATTCCTATTTCTAAACTTGACGTCTGTTGAGTGTTGTAAGAAGAAGGGGAGATGCCACACAGTGGTGAAAATGGCCTTGTCGCAACTTTTTTGGGATTTGTTGACACCATGACATTTTGATTCACCATATTTGTCCCTTAAAATGATGCATTTTCTCAGTTTAAACATTTGTTCTGTGATTTATGTTCTATTCTGAATAAAATATTGACATTTGCCATCTCCACATCATTGCATTCAGTTGTTATTCACAATTTGTTTAGTGTCCCAACTTTTTTGGAATCCGGTTTGTACAACGAGGAAGGAAAGAAATTGCACTGATTGAAACCACTGCACTGATTGATTGATGGGTGTGGAGAACAAGCGCACTAAATTCACAAGAACGAGTGAGACTGACAAAACAGATGCCAGTGATGCAGACACAGCTGAAAGTGAAATGCAAACAAATTCTTGAAGCAAACCCATGGTCATATTTAAGCGACCGCTTTGATTTCAAGCACAACAAAGGGAACAGATTATTATGCAAGGGTGTTCCATCCCCCATCCCACCACTGCTGTTAAAAAAAAAAAAAAAACGAACTCCGTAACTTTTATTCTGAGTACATTTTTAATGAGATACTTTTCACTTTCACCTATATGGGTAACTTTACTTGTACTTCAGTAAAAGTTCACTAAAGTAACAGTACTTTGGAGTACTTACTGTAAGTACAAAATTTTATTACTCTTTCCACCTCTGGTACCTGGGTCTTCCTGGTTTCTGCCAGTTCTTTCTGAGAGCTACAGTAGCACTGCTGAACAACTTCCAATGCTGAAGAGAAGGAAGAATGATGTTAGGCTGCTCCTTGCATCTACTGTCCTCAGCTTTGCCTGATTTTTTTGTACTTCTTCAAAACAGCTCTTCATGAAACTGTTGACATCGTTGCCAGAGAGACCTTGCTGATGTAGTATAACTACATACATAAGTATAACAGTATCTTACTGCTCAGTCTTCCACAACCCTTTTTTAAGCCTACACAGCTTCTCTGTTTCAGTTAATGACTGTATTTCAACCTACAAATGAAAGTGTTCATCATTAGCACCCGCTTGGTATAATTGGTTAATCATAACCCCTGATTCTGTTCATACAAAAGCCCTGACATTATGCAAGTGTGAGAATTTATGCCAGTTTGGAACCAAAAGGTAATCATACCAACTATTGATTTGATTTAGATTTTTCTTCTGTTCATTCACTTTGCATTTTGTTTACTGATAAAAAAAGAAAACAATTAAAATGTATATTTTTGAAATCATTCTTACTATACAGCATTTATTCACACCTGCCTAAAACTTTTGCTGGATATAAACAGAGGTGGAAAGAGTAATAAAATTTTGTACTCAAGTACAAGTACTGTTACTTCAGTGAAATTTTACTTAAGTACAAGTAAAGTTACCATTATAAAAATCTACTCAAGTAAAAGTAAAAAGTAGCTAATTAAAAAATTTATTCAGAGTAAAAGTTACCGAGTTACTTTTTTATTTTTTTAACAGCGGGGGTGGGATGAGGCATTCTAGCGTAGTTCAAAAA
This sequence comes from Channallabes apus, assembly GCA_030522415.1. Lineage (NCBI taxonomy): Eukaryota > Metazoa > Chordata > Actinopteri > Siluriformes > Clariidae > Channallabes > Channallabes apus. Next base: position 5,937,021 of record CM060104.1, read on the forward strand.
AGATGAGCAGATATAAATCTCAAACTAGTTGTTTTTAACTGAAGGAACACCTTTGCATAATAAAGCTGTTGTCTTTGATGTGCTTGAAAATCAAAGTGGTCACTTAAATATGGTGTTACGTCCCAGTCTAGGGTCATACAGCAAAAGAATGGTTCAGGGTTCTATTTTAAACTGTATGGAAATGGTAGTATATGGCAGAAAGAACTAGATCCAATGATTAACTGATGAAATAATGAGGTTTGTATATACAAACACACACACACACACACACATACACACAACAGGAGGAGGAGGAGGAGGAGGAGGAGGATCAGATTCAGGATGGACCCAGGCCAAAATAATAAACAAAATGGTATTCATATTTAGTAGCTAGATTACCTGAAAGAAAAAAAAAACACACATACACACAAACAAAAATACAGGTACCTTCCCGGACTCCCTAAACCAAAAACAGTGAAATTATCTACAAATATATACAAAGACCAACCAAACCAAAGGGACAAAGCAATAATCAAAGTCAATGGGAGGCAAAAAGTCAAAACCGGAATATGTCAAAACCAAATGTCAAAACACCAAAATCACAACTTTTCATCTTTCCCGCGTCTCTCTCAGGTTTATAGATGGTCGCGCTAGTCAATGACGTCACTCTCAGGGCGGAAGCGACCGTGTGGAAGGTCAGGGAGATGCCGATGTCAGAAAACCTGGAGTGGAGTCTGGAGCGGCACGCGACACACACGATGATACACACACGCGAGCGCAAAAGCATAATATTTTTTTATTATTTTAGCATTTTCATTCATTAATTTTTTACTCAGTAGCAAATATGATTTAAAATGTAGCGAATTACAATACTTCAAACAAAACGTACTTAAGTAAAAGTAAAATTACAGATTTTAAAAACTACTTTAAAAAGTAGAAATACACAAAAAAACTACTCAATTACAGTAACGCGAGTAAATGTAATTCGTGACTTTCCACCTCTGGATATAAATTTTAGCAATTTATATGAGAATCCTGAATGAGCAAGCCAGAAGCAAGGAAAAACTCCCTGACATGTCATGAGAGAGAAACTTTAAGAGGAACCAGACTCAAAAACTGTCCTCAATTGGGTGATACTTTCAGGAACTAACCCAGAAGACGTAGCGATTAGCGGTTAGCATTTTGTAGCATGGATGGTAAACCCAAACGCGGAAGTAACGCGAGTAGGCAGGATAACCACGCAAGTTATTTTAAGGACTATCTCAGAACAAATGAAGTGATTGTAATTAACTTCTACAGTATAACTGTGTGCTATATAGTCATAATTGTTTTTGCCCAGGAATTCATTATAGCACTAATAGAAAGACTATTTTATTGTTATCAACTGTTTATTGATGGACACTGCAGAATTGTTTGTGGTTATTGCAGTACATAACCATCTTCATTGCTCCCAAGGGGATATTCAGGGCGGTTCATATGGGGTCATCCGCTGCAGCAGCAATGAGTGAAAGGAAAAGAAAGGAAGAGAGAAAAGAAAAGAGAAATCTTAGTCTAAGATTAAAACAGCATTTGAGCTATATTAGATTGCTTACACAAAATGGAAGAAAGCACGGTTTTACATTTTTGTTTTTTCACTAGAACTGTATGGTCACAGATCCATACTGTATGTACACAAACTACTCAAGTTTAGTCACATTATTAGCAAGCACATGTTTAAACAGCTGAAAGATAAGTTTCTAATCCTGAGTGTCAATTTGGATGGGAAATGGTAACATACAGAGAGAACATACAGTATGTGAATGTATGTTCTTTTGTGCAACTACAGCAACTTCACCATGGCACTGTATTTGTTACCATAATACTGTCATTGAGACAGTGCATAGCCTAATTGTCCTCAATTTTTTATAATGCAAAATTTTTTTTTAATAAGTATTTTAAATTGGATGGTTTAGATGTCATCATATTGTTTGAATAAATAGTTAATGAATAATTTTTTTGATATTGTGCTCATTCTTAATTTTATTTATTATTTAATATTACAATTATCCAACTTCAAAGTCAATTTAATCCTGTATCAAAAATAAATTGTTAGATCTTTAACATCTATTCAGTGATATCATGTCCGGTCTGTGATTGTTGTCTACATTCTGATTTAGCTGCTGCTCATTTGATGAGTGCAAGCTAGGCACAGAGTGGCTTCTGAGCAGAACTCGACACCGTCCAAAGATAGCTGTAATATGTGGCTCTGGACTTGGGTTTCTTGCAGAGAGCATTTCCAATAAGCAGGCCTTTCGTTATGAGGACATCCCCAATTTCCCTGTGAGCACAGGTATGTCTTTGTAAATGCTTGAACTATAAATATTTCACCTTGACTAAGACAGTCATAAATGGTCCCCAGATTTAAACTAGTTAGTATCAGAAAACTATCAGTGTCGTATAACATCCATTAAAATTGCCTTTCCTTGACCTTGACACTTACAGATTAAAAAAAATATATATAGCATTTTGGATTTGGTAATTTTTTGTTCCTTTCAATTTGAGTTCACATGTTGACTAAAAGTGCTGATTTTGAAATAAATATAAGAGTGTGTATTGTGACATAAGAACATTCAGATGTGACTATTGGTATTACCCTCAAACTATAGTAAAGATATTAATCTTATGAAAATACACCTGTCACAGTATAGGACTGTTTCAAAAGCTCAGAACTTGCAGTAATGTACACTCGGGTCTGGCTGTACCTCTCATTTTGTTATGGTTAACAAATCATGGCCAAGTCATGGTAAAATGAGCCATGAATTCATGAAAATTAATAACTATTGGTCATGAATAAAATATAATAACTTGGGCAAAAATAGTCCCTAATCTCTGCCAGAGGGGATTCTTATTATGATATCTTGGATACATTTAAATATTTATGTGGTGAAGTGAATAATCTTATTAAGTGTTACAGTAGAATGCACATAATGATATTTGTGTGTGTGTGTGTGTGTGTGTACTACATTCTGAGTTAATTAAATAAATAATGACTATAAAATGTTCCTTGTGGTTTATGGCTGTGCCAAACCAAAAGCAATAGCACGACAATAGATTTAGTAATCATACTGTATTTCCCATTCTGCCATTGGCCGAGGCCTTTCATTGTTGTCTGAAGCATATTGAGTACATTGTGATAATGGATCAGTATATTTAAAAGTCTGTTGAATGTTCTAGCATTGATACAAATAAATGTTTTAGCATTGATACAAATATTTAGCATGGTTTACCGTGTCGGGTCTTTGTATCCCTGATAATTTCCATAAAAATCAGTAATCTTACATTAATTTAAACATGCGTTTTAAATGGTCTTTACTATCTAGCAATTATTGTACCCTTAAAAAGTGCTTATTAAGCTGGTAATGAGCTGTTAATTAAGATTTATATTTACAATAAAGTAATAAACACCAGCAGCAGTGGTAATTTTCCAGCCACTGTCTTATTACTGTGTGTTAGAGTTGCATTTTAACTGGCTGGGACTACAGTAGATAGGAGGTAAAATACATTCTGCCTTTTCCCATTCAAATAAAAAAAGCTAATGATAATAAACAATGAACTTAATGCCTTTTACAGTACATAGCAACAAATTTACTAACCATAATTAAAGCCAGACACATTAACTGAGTTATGCTAATTTAGTGAAATTATTTAAGATCCTGATATATCCTAAAAAATACTTCCAACAAATGCTTGCCTTTTTATTTGGTGTTACATTTATAGTTTGAATACAGTACATATAAAATGTATAGTACAGTACTGTACAGTATATACAGTAGTATCTCACAAAAGTGAGTACACCGCTCACATTACAGAAATCACTTTATTATATGTTCCCAAAGGACAATATTATAAAAATGAAAATTGGATACACTTTCAATGTCAGTGTGCAGCTTGTATAGCAGTGCAGATTTGCTATCTTCTAACAATAACTCAACATGCAGACTTTATTGTCTAAATGAAAATAAGTAAACATGTCAAAACTGTGTCCAAATTATCAATATTTTGTGTGAGCACCATTGTTATCTAGCATCTACCAGAGTTGCACATGGTCAGATCTCTCCAGAGATGTTCAATCGGGTCATTGCACTGGCTGGGCTGCTCAAGGACATTCACAGAGTAGCCACTCCTGTAGCCACTCCGTTGTTTTCTTGGCTGTGTGCTTAGGGTCATTGTTCTGTTGGCTGAGAAACATTGGAGTGCTTTCAGAGGGTTCTTGGACACCGCCCTGACGAAGGCCCTGCTCCCCAATCACTCAGTTTGACCGGGTGACCAGTTCTAGAAAAAGTCCTGGTGGTTCCAAATTTCTGATGATGGAGACAACTGTGCTTATTGATACCTTCATTGCTTCATTGATACCTTCAGACATTTTTTTGCCCATTCCCCAGATCTGTGCCTCGACACTAAAGGTTGTGAATCCTTATGTACATGTAATTTTTTTTCTTTTTTTCTTTGCAAAGATTTCAAACAAAGATTTGAAAATTTGCAAAGATTTCAAACTAACTTTTTTCACGTTGTTATTATGGTGTATTGTTTGTAGAATTTTTAAGAAAATAATGAATTTAATCTATTTTGGAACAAAGCTGAAACATACAGTAAAATGTGGAAAAATGAAGTGCTGTGAATAATGTGCGAACAGTCACTGCAAAGTCAATGCTTTATCTCTTTCCTGTGTGCAGTTCCTGGCCATGATGGGCAGCTCGTGTTTGGTTACATAAATGACAAGCCCTGTGTCTTCATGCAGGGCAGGTTTCATCTTTATGAGGGTTATTCTTTGTGCAAGGTGAGTCTGAACTTTTCATGGCCTTCATTTTATTGCAGTAGCAGTCATTTGATGCCTATTAACATTAGATTACTTTGGATTAGACCTTTGAAATGACTAAATATGTGTTCCTGAACAGTGTTGATCAGATTATAACAACGATTAACACCTGTCTGTAGTTTCGTTACCTGTGATGCATTGTTTATAATCTCAAACCAGGTTGTGTATTGTTTTATTTGATCATACTGTATACTGTATGTCATTGGTTAGCTTATTTAAGCTCAATTCCTAATACATGCAGGTAGATGTGGCATTTACCTCTGTAAGCCATTGACCCTGGCTCTCTCTCTCTGACTCCACAAGGACAATTGACTCGAGAGAAAGCTACTCCTATCTGCAAAACAGAATGGAGTTGGCACTTCGGGTATGGCTCATTAACTTTATCTGTCACAATCAGAAGCCCTGCTGCATAAATATAGAGAGTACAACCAGAAGCTGCTGATATTGGAGAGAAAGAAACTGTGCTCCCCCAATGTCACTACAGACACAAGCATGAAGAGGGATAGTTGGATCTGCGAGTAACATTATAAAAGCAAGGCTTAACAACAGAAATCAAGGGAATAGTTATTTTATATTAGTGCCATAAACATCTTCAGTATGCTGTACCGTAGACACATCCTGTCTAATCTCCATTAGAGAAATAGTATAAGGTAATAATATCATCAGTCAGACCCCTTGAGTGCATACAGTACATGATGCTGTGATTATGCAATAATGCATATCCATTTAGGAATTAGGTTGAAGCATTAGACTACCATGTCACAGGCAATTTGTAAAATCATTTCTTAATGGCAATTAGCTTCTTGTCAATCTGTCGATTAACTTGTTGGCTTTACATAAGACTAAATAAATTGAGTTCTAGGCTTGCTTAGCCTGGGTCACCTGAGAGAGAAGCTCTAAACATTTCACTTGCCTATCCAGAGGAATCATTTAAGGGTGGTACAAGGTGCCAAGGACTTGCTTTTTATTAAATGGAGGGATCCAGAAGTGCAGAAGAACTGGAAGAGTAATTGCACCTCTGACAATATGACACCACACATTACAATCAGACGTCACTGCCAGAATGTGTCTCTAAAGCTGGGCAAGAGCACTTCACTCTTAATGCAGGCTTAGGCATTAAATCATTCCATTGCCTGTCTTATTCAGTACCAGCATTTCAAGGGGGCATCTCTGTGAAAACGGTGTACATGAAGCCTTCAAACTGGTAAAGTGCTGACCTGATTCAAAATTTCTGCAAGGCTTCAGTTTAAGATCAATATTACTAAGATTTTTAAGGATAAAGAAATTTGTAAGCAATGTAATTACACTTAAAGCTTTTATTAAAGCTCAAGAGTTTTATCTTGAGCTGCAGTAAATTACTTTTTATTGAAAACTATTTAAATGTGACAGAACCGTTTATCATTAAAGCATTGTGGAATTATATTGTGGGATTTTTGAATCCTGATAATGTCATAACTGTTCATAGCTGGAGTTCAAAAGAGAAATATTGATTCTACAGTACTCTTTGGATGGAAGGAATTGTCCTCCTCTCAGACTGGTGCTATAGAGTGGAATTAACTACTGTGTGGGCATTGGCAATGACTTAATATGGAAAGAAATTTACTAAAAATAATCATCTGCATATTGTTTTTCTGCAAACCTAACACAAGCAACTCTAATTTTGACTGACAGCGCACCTTGATCATCTGCACCCAGAGAGATTTGAAGCAACTACTCTTAGCTACTAGAGGACAGGAAATAAAATTCTATTTTTTCTGGTTTACAGAAAAATGTAGATGCTAATTTTCCTGAATGCTGCACCAACAATCTGTATTTGTTTCACTCTCTAATGAAGAGATTTCATGAGGACTTTTTAATATACAATTTAAAGCTGAATACACCACAAGACTCTAAAATCATGGAGCACTGATTTTCGAGCTACAAGCTTCCTCCTTCTCGTCCGAACGTTCTCGGGTGGCCTACGTCATCACGCTACTAACCGGGAGAGCCAGGGAGTGGAGCACGGCCCTCTGGGAAGCTCACGACCCATGCTGCGAGAACTTCGGGGACTTCTCCAAGGAGATGAAGCGGGTCTTTGATTGCTCGTTTGTCGGCAGGAACGCCGGAACTAGGTTATTGAGACTTTGTCAGGGATCCCGCTCTGCCTACGACTACGCCATTGAGTTCCATACCCTAGCCGCCTCTAGTGGGTGGAACGACAGAGCCCTGGATGGTGGACGGACGGTTGGTTTAGCCTGTCTATCTGCTCCCTGGCCTGGGCTCTGGATTGTCACCGATTAACTAGACCTCTACTGAGACTATGAGCTATACTACAGGAAATGAGAGCAGCACTTTCCCGAGTGGGATGGACACCGTCCCGCCCTAACAGGCCAGCTTTGCCCTCAAAGGTCTTCCAATTATCTATAAAGCCCACATTATTTTTGGAGCACCACTTGGATATCCAGCGGTTCAGCAACAATAACCTGCTGTAAGCTATGTCGCCACGTCTCATTGGGATGTGACCAGAGCATATTACTTCATCGGACATCGCCTTCGCTAATTTAAACACCTCTGTAAAGTTACTCTTACTAACCTCTGACTGACGAAGGCGTATATCATTAGCTCCAGCATGTACCACTATCTTAGAGAACCTGTGCTGTCCTAGAGCCCTAAGATTACCTGCTATGTCCGGTGCTCTGGCTCCCGGGATACACCTAACCACTGCCGCTGGCGTCCCTAAAGGTCTAGCTAATGTCACGTGCCTCAGTATAGAGTCTCCTATAACCAGAGCTCTTTCAGGTTTCTCAGTGGGTGCAGCACTGAAGAGAGCAAACCTGTTGGACACGTGAAGCGCAGAGGAGGTGTGCTCCGGTGGGCTAGCCTTAGCGTTAGCTTTGGCTGAACGAGTATGCCGCCGAGTCGTCACCCAATCGCCCCGCTGTGAGGGCTCTAATGCCGGAGTCGGGAGCTGTTTATCTCCGCCTGTGGCACCCAGACTGTCCGCTACGGGAATAATGCTGCTCTCACATTCTCTAACACTCTCTAAAGTCTGGATGCGCTCCTCTAACACTGATATCTTCTCCGTCAGAGTGCTCACTAACACAAATAAAATTATCACTAATGACGGAGGAAGAATGTCTAAACATCCTGCACTCCACACACTGAACAAGCTGAATGGTAGACATTATAATGTACCTCTGTGTCGGTGTTTTAGTTGTTTGGAGATGAATTCCGTTTGTTGTTCTTAGACTAGGAAACTCGCGCGTTCTCCAAAAATTACAGAAAAAAAAGGCGAAGCCGAATAGTATGGAGATGTAAAAGCTAGTTGCTATTAATATTGTTATTGTATAAAGCTCACAGGTCCTGGAGTGGGGTCATGGATCCAAACTGTCCTGTCACCCAGGCTCTGCCCGAACACTCTTTGTCATTCAACAGTGCTTCTGGTGGTCCACGATGGGGAGGGATGTTTCCAGCTTTGCGGCAGCCTGCGACATCTGCACCCACTGTAAACCCAACAACCGCCCTCCAGCTGGTCTCCTCAGACCCTTACCCATACCTCACCGTCCTTGGTCGCACATCTCGCTGGATTTCGTAACTGGCCTACCCTGATCTGATGGCAACCCTTGCATCATGACCATCGTTGACCGCTTCTCCAAGTCTGTCCACCTGGTTCCACTCCCCAAGCTTCCTTCTGCCAAAGAGACCGCAGAGCAGTTGATCCTCCATGCTTTTCGTCTCCACAGCCTCCCCACTGTCATAGTCTCAGATCGTGGCCCTCAATTCATCTCACGCTTCTGTAAACTCTCCTAACCTCTCCTAGCCTGTCTTCGGGCTTTCATCCCCAATCCAATGGCCAGACAGAACGAAAGAATCAAGCCATGGAAGTCGCCCTCCAGTGTATGACCACTCGTGAGTAAGTTTCTTCCATGGGTCGTGTATGCTCACAACTCCCTACCATCTGCCTCCACAGGGCTCTCTCCGTTTCAGTGCTGTCTGGGCTACCAACCACCACTGTTCCCAACTCAAGAGGAGGAAGTAGAGGTCCCCTCGGCGCAACAGTTTGTCCGCCGCTGTAAACGTACGTGGTTACGTTTTTTACGTAGGGCCAGGGGTAGCTCAGTGGTTAAGGCATTGGACTACGGTTCGGAAGATCCCAGGTTCAAACCCCACAACCACCAAGTTGCCACTGTTGGGCCCTTGAGCAAGGCCCTTAACCCTCAATTGCTCAGATGTGTAATGAGATAAAAAAAAAAAATGTAAGTCGCTCTGGATAAGACGTCTGCCAAAATGCCTAAATGTAAAATGCCTAAATGTTACGAGCCAGACGATCCCTGTTCCAAGCATCCAGGTCATACAAGAAACAGGCGGACCGACATCACTCCAAGACCCCCAGGTATCACATAGGAGTCAAGCTCGCCACCAGAGACATCCCCCTAAAGACACTCTCATGCAAGCTCTCTCCCCGTTTCATCGGACCCTTCACAATAACCAGGATTATCAACCCGTGCACTGTCCGACTTCTCCTTCCATCGTCCATGCGACGGATCCACCCCACCTTCCATGTGTCCCAGCTACGACGCATCGTAAACTGTCCTCTAAGTTACTCTAAGTTACCGACCTCGCTTTGTTCCTCGTTTCTTGCCTTTCGTCTCGCATTTTGGATTTGTCACTGCATTCGAATTTAACGGCTTTGAACTTTCACGTTCGTTTATTGACTACGTCTCTGCTTCGCGTTTGTTTTGGCTCGACGCCCTCGCTGACGGATTACACGGCTTTGACCTCTCGCTCTCACTTCCTCGACTACGGCTCAGCTTCACGTTTTGGCACGACGACATCGCGGACAGACTTCACGGCTTTGATCTAACACTTCCGCTTTCACAACCACGGCTCTAGCTCACGCCTCGGCGCCGATGCAACATTACGGGTCTCATATCTCTGCCCCAATGCCTCCGCTCTCACTACGGCGGCACCGCAGAAGATCTGGGAGGCTCATGACCCGCACCTCCACCTGCACCTGGGTCCACCTTCACAGCCCACGATCCACGCGCACGCGACACGAGGGGCCTAGTGAATGACCTGCAGAGAGCTGGGACCAAACTAACAAAGGCTACCATCAGTAACACACTGCGCTGCCTGGGTCTCAAATCCTGCAGTGCCAGACGTGTCCCCTGCTTAAGCCAGTACATGTCCAGGCCTGGCTGAAAATTGCTAGAGAGCATTTGGATGATCCAGAAGAGGATTGGAAGAATGTCATATGGTCAGAATTTTGAAACCAAAATAGAACTTATTGGTAAAAACTCAACTTGGAGGAGAATGAATGCTGAGTTGCACCCGAAGAACACCATACCTACAGTGAAGCATTGGGGTGGAAACATCATGCTTTGGGGCTGTTTTTCTGCAAAGGGACCAGGACGACTGATCCGTGTAAAGGAAAGAATGAATGGGGCCATGTATCGTGAGATTTTGAGTGAAAACCTCCTTCGATCAGCAAAGGCATTGAAGATGAAACGCACCGCCCGGGCAATGAAGGAGTGGCTTCGTAAGAAGCATTTCAAGGTCCTGGCGTGGCCTAGCCAGTCTCCAGGGGCCTCATGTACAAAGACTTGCATTGAATTCATACTAAAACATTGCTGATGGACAAAGCTGTAAATGTGCATACGCAGTAAAAAAATCTGATGTATGAAACACTGCGTACGCGGAATCCTGCGCGTATTCTCTTTGTACTGTACATCCGAATACGTGTGAAATTGAGCGCACGTGCACGAGCGCAAAACCCCTCCCTGCCTCCTCCCCCGTATAAATATGGTAATGACTCCACTTTGGCAAAACCAAACGAAAAAGCAATGGCAAAAGCAAGCAAGAAGAGAAACTTCACAGAATGTGAATTGGAGGTGCTCCTATCGGAGGTAGCCCGGAGAAAAACTGTGTTATTTGCAAGTTTGTCCTCCGGAATTAATAACAAAATAAAAAAAACTTAGCTTGAATAATATCTTTAAATACATCACTCACCAAGAAGCCACTCATCGCGCACCCTGCCACCTTGGAGCCTCATCCCAACCATGCTGTTTGTGAGGATGAATGAATCATGGGTTGACCCAGGCCACCTTGCCACAATATTTGTTAGGCGCATTTGAGCAGGGCTGATTCTAGACCAGACCATATGGGGGGGGCAGTCAGAAATTTGAAGGGGGCATCCTGGAATAGCCCCACCCTTGGGGGGGGGGGGGGGGGGGGGGGGTTGCGCGCGGTCAGATCATGCAACGGGGGGTGGGGGATGTTGCGCGTGCTGCAGCCTGTGAAATCTAATACCGTATTATGTAGTGTCCCTTTTTAGGCGGATTTTTCCGCTAACGCAGATCATTTTATCAACTTATTATCAATTCATTTTGTGAGTATATTAACATGTGCTTTCTCAACATTTAAATGTTTTTATTTGAGGGGGCAAGACATTTATTTGTCATTATACTTGCCCCCCGTAGAACCGGCCATGTTTGAGTATCACATATTACTTACACATTTATTGAATGGAAATGTTTCCGATTCACGTATGCAAATTCGTCTTCAGATGGCGCCTTTATAGCAATGTGCGTGCAGTCGATGGCTCCGATTATATTAGGAAAACCGGCGATCGCTGCAGATTGCGCTTTAATGTTTGGCTGGTCAACTGCATGGTATGGAAACCTTATATACCTGCTAGACATGCGGGTGATCCCGTCCCATACAGCTGGCATTGTACAGCTCAAAGACGACTGGCTTAACCCCGAGCTTTGGAAAGAACCAGTTGCCAGGAAACCAAGCGTTGTCAGCACCTGTAAGGGAATGGGTAATGCGTGGCTCCTCGCTGTCTCTCTTTCCAAATTTGGACACAACTCAGCACAGAACTCCAAGAGGATAGCTCTTGGAAATCTGAAACGGCTAATAAGCCAGTCATCATCATGGGCCAGAAAAACACTGTGATCCCTAAAAACGTGTTCCCTTCGGATTCGGCCATTGACAATGTCCTCTAATAAGGCCAACACTGCCATTGCCATAGACTAAGGGTTGTATACATTTGCAAATGGTTTTAATATGTTCGAAATCACATAATTGGTAGAAAAATATTGTGTCAATTAACCCATTATATAAATTATAAATTAATAGCAATGTTTTTCACGTGTTGGTGCGATAGTTTGTAGTGTGCAATTTAACATAATTGCCTCTAGGAGTCGCCAACGGAAATAAAACAAACACACACAAGAAATACACGTACACCAGACAGGAAGTTGGCGTGGAAGAACGCACATTCTCACGTTAATTTCACTGTTAGTAAATCCAACCGTGAGCGTGAAAACTGGCTTAAGCAAAGTTTTTGTGCGTACGCAGCGTTGATACATGAGGCCCCTGATCTCAACCCCATAGAAAATCTTTGGAGGGAGTTGAAAGTCCGTGTTGCCCAGCAACAGTCACAAAACATCACTGATCTAGAGGATCTGCATGGAGGAATGGGCCAAAGTACCAGCAGTACCAGTATCAGTGTTTGAAAACCTTGTGAAGACTTACAGAAAACGTTTGACCTCTGTCATTGCCAACAAAGGCAATGTTGCAAATATATAGCAGTATATATAGTATATAGTATATATACATATATATAGTATATAGTATATAGCAAAGTATTGAGATGAAATTTTGTTATTGACCAAATACTTATTTTCCACCATAATTTGAAAATGAATTCTTTAAAAATCCTACAATGTGATTTTGTGGATTTCTTTTTTGTTATTTTGTCTCTCATAGTTGAGGTATACCTATGATGAAAATTACAGTCCTCTCTTATCTTTTTGAGGGGGAAAACTTGCACAATTGGTGGCTGACAAAATACTTTTTTGCCCCACTGTATCTCTCAAGTCTTAGAATAAGAAGGATATGCTAGCATGAGTCTTGCCTTATACAGGTCCTTCTCAAAAAATTTGCATATTGTGATAAAGTTCATTATTTTCTGTAATGTACTGATAAACATTAGACTTTCATATATTTTAGATTCATTACACACAACTGAAGTAGTTCGAGCCTTTTATTGTTTTAATATTGATGATTGTGGCATACAGCTCATGAAAACCCAAAATCCAGGGTACAATATAATGCATGCAGTAACACACATGCAAACATGTACATACAGTAACTTCATTAAGTCAACTCTTCTTTGCTGACAGATGTGTTGTTGTGGGTAATTGGATAACAGTGTTCCTAGCCCTTCACTGACCCCTGGTTATATCAATTAGTAAGGCACTTTCACAGAGCTGATGCAGTTAATGTTTGAATACACTTTCTTTATTTCTGCAGCTTAAGCTTAATTGCACCATCATTGCCTGGAGAGAAAGTAAAAGAGAAAAATACAGAGTAAATAAAGGAAGTTGTTATATTTGTAAGTGGGATTGAGCTGCATCACACAATTGAGAGATGTTTAGAATTATTAACCGTTAGTTCTGACTGAGCAATGTGATTGGATGAGAATCATTTCATGAGTGGTGATAATAGACGGTAACAGCACTGGGATGTTTAACCATGTGTATCACTCCGCATCACAGTTGTTCTAATAACCATTAATTATACTGTCAGTTGCAGCATGAATAAAAGTAGTTTAGTACTGATGAGAGAGTGTCAGTGAACTAACCCGGAGTTGACCAGAAGACTTAGCTTTAGCGGTTAGTCCGTGTAGCGTGGATGGTAAACCCAAACGCGGAAGCAAGCGAGAAGGCAGGATAACCACGCGATTTAATCTAAGGACTCTCACAACAACGGAGCAAGGGAAAAACACAAATTTAACCCGCGTCCTATAAACACACACTCTAGACAGAAAGATAACCCAAGATAGTGAGTACTCACGATTTGGAAGCGATACGAGCTGATCCGACATGGGCAAAACTCAATGACTGAGTGAGGTGGGACGCCATCTTGTCTCCTTTTATGCTTCCTGCTTTTGCGAGCTGGCTACTTCTGGGTCCTTGTGCCGGTCGTGACGCGAGTGTCTGTGACAGTACCCCCCTGTCCAGGACCGACTCCCGACGGTCCCGGGGTGGAGGATACCCGACGACGGTAATCCCTAATAAGGTCGGGGTCGAGAACGAACCGTGCCGGAACCCGCGACCGCTCCTTGGGGCCGTAGCCTTCCCAATCGACCAAGTATTGGGTGCCTCGACCCCTCGATCGCGAGTCGAGGATCCGGCGAACGGTGTAGGCAGGGGCACCGTCTATGATTCGGGGAGGAGGAGCAGGGGGGGAGGGTGTAATCATTGGAGAGGTGGTGAAGGGTTTGAGTTGTGAGTTGTGGAATACCGGGTGAATTCGGAGCGCCGCAGGCAGCTGGAGCCGGTAGGTGACAGGGTTGATTCGGAGGTGAATGCGGTAGAGACCGATGAACCTGGGTGACAACTTCTTGGATTCTGTGTGGAGGTGGAGGTTTTTAGTTGAAAGCCAAACTTTGTCACCTACGTTATACAACCGTCCCGGAGGGTGTCGACGGCGATGCTGGGTGGTGTAACGGGTGTTGGCTCGATGGATGGCTCGGTTGGCTTGATCCCAGAGCCGCCGACACCTGCGGACCAACTGTTGGGCTGACGGTACGTCAACCTCCGGTTCTTGGTGTTCGAACATCGGAGGTTGGAAACCGTGACATACCTCGAATGGGCTTAGATTGGTGGCTGAGGAGACGTGGAGGTTGTGGGATAGTTCGGCCCATAGGAGGTAGCGAGCCCAGGAGCGCTGGCGATCGGCAATGAAACATCTCAGGTAGCGCTCCAGTTGTTGGTTGGCCCGCTCGGTCTGACCATTAGTCTGTGGGTGATAGCCAGAAGACAGACTACAGGTGGAATGGATCAGACGGCAGAAGGCCTTCCAGAACCTGGCAGTGAACTGGGGCCCCCAGTCCGAGACGATGTCTTTAGGGAACCCATGCAGACGGACTACGTGTTCTAACATCAGCTCCGCAGTGTCTTTGGCTGACGGGAGTCCGGCGAAGGCCACCATGTGTACGGCTTTGGAGAAACGGTCGATGATGGTCATGATGGTGGTTTTCCCTTCGGAATCCGGCAGGCCCGTGATGAAATTAAACGGCAATGTGCGACCAGGGCCGACGAGGAACGGGGAGATGCTGGAGTTCCCCCGAAGGTGGTCGGTTAGTAGTCTTGGCCCGGGCGCACACTGGGCATGCCTGAACGAACTCGTTGATGTCCCGGTCCATGGATGGCCACCAGAAGGCACGTCGGATGAACCGGAGAGAGCGTTGACTGCCTGGGTGTCCGGCGATGGTCCGGCGATGCCTCCCTCTCATAGTGGGAGGTGCATAGAGACGTCCAGGTGGCGCACCTGCCGGTTCGTTCTCCGTTGCCTGCGCCTGGCGGACCCTCGTCTCCAGGTCCCAACGGAGGGGTGCGACGATCTTGGATGGTGGGAGAACAGGCGCGGGTTCCGTCCGGGGGACGTCTTCCTCATGTTGTCTATAGAGAGCGTCTGCCTTGGTATTTTTGGACCCTGGATGGTAGGACAGGTGGAAATTGTAGTGCTTGAAGAGCAGCGCCCACCGCGCCTGTCTCGGATTGAGCTGTTTGATATTACGGATGGTGATGAGATTCTGATGGTCGGTCCAGATGATGAATGGCTCCCTGGCGCCCTGGAGCCAGTGACGGCATTCCTCCAATGCCCACTTTATGGCCAGCAGCTCGCGGTCCCCTACCCCGTATTGCTGCTGAGTGGTGTCAAATTTTTTGGAGAAGAAACTGCAAGGCTGCAGTTTCTGATCTGGACCTCGTTGGGAGAGAACAGCCCCAGCGCCCACGTCTGAGGCGTCCACCTCCACAACGAATGGTTTACTGGCGTCTGGATGGAGAAGAATAGGGGCGGTGGTGAAGCGGTGACACAGTTGATGGAAAGCAGACACGGCTGCGGGGTCGAGGCTGAATGGATGAGATGATGGGCGGGTCAGAGCGGTTAGGGGTGCTGCAACCGTACTGTAGTCCCGGATAAAGCGACGATAAAAATTCGGAAACCCAAGAAAACGTTGAAGCTGTTTAAGAGTCTTGGGTAGGGGCCAATGACGCACAACTTCTAGCTTCTGCGGGTCCATGGCCACACCCTGGGACGAGATGACAAAACCCAGGAACGTGGTGGAGCGCTCGTGAAAAGCGCACTTTTCCAACTTACAGTACAGTTGGTGGGCGTGCAGTCTCTTTAAGACCGCTCTGACATGTTGGACGTGTTCCTCCTGAGTACGGGAGTAGATGAGGATGTCATCGAGGTATGCAAATGCCCACCGCCCTAGCATGTCCCGGAGAACGTCATTGATAAAATGTTGGAAGGCGGCGGGGGCATTGCAGAGGCCAAACGGGATGACCAGACTCTCGTAGTGCCCCGTGAGTGTGATGAATGCCGTCTTCCACTCATCGCCCTCCCTGATGCGCACCAAGTTGTAGGCGCTCCGAAGGTCCAACTTTGTGAAAATGGTGGCACCAGAGAGAGCGTCCAGGGCAGAGTTGGTAAGAGGCAGTGGGTGACAATTTTTCATGGTTATATTATTGAGCCCCCGATAATCGACACACGGGTGAAGTTCGCCCCCTTTCTTTTTTACAAAGAAAAACCCCGCGGCGGCAGGCGATGAGGATGGCCTGATGGTGCCCTGGCGGAGAGCGTTGGTCACATAGTCCTCCATAGCCTGCGTCTCGGTGGGAGCGAGGGAGTAGAGATGGCCGCGGGGAGGCACGGAGCCTGGCTGAAGGTCAATCGCCAGATCGTAAGGGCGATGTGGTGGAAGGTGGGTGGCGCGTCTCTTACAGAACACTTCAGCCAGGTCCCGGTAGATGGTGGAAATGGCGTCTGTGTCGACATCGGGGGCCTCGGACTCCCTAGAACACGTCCCAGCCGATGCTTGGAAGCAAAGTTCGGAGCAAGTCGGCCCCCACTGGAGGATCCGGTTTTGGGTCCAGGATATGAGTGGGTTGTGTTGAAGTAACCAGGGGTGTCCGAGGATGATGGGTGGTGACGAGATGGTGGTGAGGTGAAACTGGATCTGCTCCTGGTGTTCGTTTATGGTCAGGGTGACAGGTTGGGTTTGTGTCCTTGTGCCGGTCGCGACGCGAGTGTGTGTGACAGAGAGAGCAACTGCTTCTCATTACTTCTACAAAGCTAATTAGCTTCTAACACAAGGCTGAATCTTTCTCAAACCCCTGAACAAGGTAAATGGATAAATTTACTGTAGGTAAATGGATTATACACCCTAATGTGCTAAATTTCCATTTAACACTAAATTCTAACTCATATTCTAAAGAAGAAGTGGAACATAAAAAGAAACTTACATGATTTACAGAACTGTCCAACACCAACCTGGAATATTATTGCTTACTGTTTGGCTACATACTGTAGTACCAGGAAGAATTCAAAACTACTTTCATTCCTGTTAATTACACTAATTGTTGGTTGCCAGATTTGCCAGTGGCAGTTAATTTGCTCTGCTAAGCACAGAAGGTTGACAGCGCAAAATGACTGGTTAAATCAACAAACAAATCATAATATGTTAATAATAAATGGTGTTTGTAGAACTGTTATATAAAAGCAGTATCAGAATTGAGGTTATGCTGTTGCACTGAATATCAGCATGGCTGTGAAGCCTTGGTGACTATGACCGTATCACATCCATGCTGATATCCAGCACATCCGCACAAAATGTAATTTTGCTTTACAGTGTATATAAGAACAATTGCAGAGAATATAAACTAAAAAGGCGGTGCGGTGGTGTAGTGGTTAGCACTGTCGCCTTGCACATCCAGGGTCTGGGTTTGATTCCCCGGCCAGGCTCGATTCCCGTCTCTGTGTGCATGGAGTTTGCATGTTCTCCCCGTGCTTGGTGGGTTTCCTCCGGGTACTCCGGTTTCCTCCCACAGTCCAAAGATATGCAGATTAGGCTAATTGGCGTTCCTAAAAAAATTGCCCGTAGTGTGTGATTGGGTGTGCGAGTGTGTATGTGTGTGCCCTGCGATGGATTGGCACCCTGTCCAGGGTGTACCCCGCCTAGTGCCCGAAGTCTCCTGGGATAGGCTCCAGGTCCCCCGCGACCCTGAACACAGGATTAAGCGGTATAGAAAATTAATTTTCATATGAAAATGAAAATTAAGGTATGATAGAGATTTTGTATACACAAAAAAGTCTTACAGACACATATGATTGGCAGTCTTGTCCTTGCTTAATTGTACTGTATTAATAGACTGTCAATGAAAAAGGTTTTTAAGCCGTAATGGTGTCTAATTTAATTTGGAGTACTGATTTGGGGAAAAAAATGTATAAAGTGCTGGTTGAGCATAAAATGTAATAACATTCCTGTCAGATGCAGCCTCCTGCCTTCGCTAAGCTTCATCAGGTTATCAGGTGCATTATTCATCTCTCTCCCTCATTCTCTCTGTCTTTTACTGCCATGCTCTCTGAGTGGCACAAACTGTAATAGCCTTGTATCTACAATCAGCGTTTATCTCTTTTAACATCACTAACGCTTCCTTTTAGCTACCCCATGCTCACAGCTGTAGTTGCTCTATCTCTCTCTCTCCTTCTCTCTGACACAAGATAAGGATTTAATAGAATTAAACAGAGGAGTAGGATTACTTAAAATGTAAGGACAACATGAAACAGCACTTATAATGCTTTTCCCGACACAACCTACAATGGTAATATATCATTAGAAATAATATTTGTAGGTGTGAGTGTGTGTATGTGTGTGCCCTGCGATGGATTGGCACCCTGTCCAGGGTGTACCCCGCCTAGTGCCCGAAGTCTCCTGGGATAGGCTCCAGGTCCCCCGCGACCCTGAACACAGGATTAAGCGGTATAGAAAATGAATGAATGAATGAATAATATTTGTAGTTTTAAACACACACACACACACACACAGACACACACACAGATAAACCAGCCTCTTCATTAGCTTTTTAACACAAACATTTAATCAGCCGATCACATGGCAGCATCTCTTCAGAAAGAATTTAAGTGACTTTGAATGTGGCATGGGTGTTGTTGGTCTGAGTTTGTCTGAAACTGCTGCTCTACTGGGATTTTCATTGCATAAGGTTTACAGAGAACTGTCTGAAAAAGGGCGGCGCCTTACACCTCCAGGGTCTGGGTTCGATTCCCCGGCCAGGCTCGATTCCCGTCTCTGTGTGCATGGAGTTTGCATGTTCTCCCCGTGCTTGGTAGGTTTCCTCCGGGTACTAAATTGCCCATAGTGTGTGATTGGGTGTGTGAGTGTGTGTATGTGAGTGTGCCCTGCGATGGATTGGCACCCTGTCCAGGGTGTACCCTACCTTGTGTACCCTCCTGGGATAGGCTCCAGGTCCCCCGCGACCCTGAACACAGGATTAAGCGGTATAGAAAATGAATGAATGAATGAATGAATGAATGAATGTCTGAAAAAGAAAATAAAACTTCTCTGTAAGAAAATGCCTTGTTGATGCCAAAGGTCAGAGGAGAACAGCCAGACATGTTCGAGCGGATAGAAAGGCTATCTCAACGGTAACTCAAATAACATCATGTTACAACCAAGGAATTCCAAAGCAAGTCTGTGAATGCATAACACTAATAATCGGTAGCAGATGGGCTACAGCAGCAGAAGGCCACAATGGGTGCCTCTCGTGCAAGCTGGGAAAAGGAAACTGAAACTATGGTTTGCATGAGTTCACCAAAATTGGAAAATTTTACATTTGAGAAACATTGCCTGGTTTGAGGGGTCTCAAGATATGCTGCGACATTTGGATGGAAGAATTGGAATTTAGCGTAAACAGCACAAAAGTATCTATCCTTGTCTGTACCAACATTTCAGGCTGCTGTTGGTCACATAATGGCATGGGGGGTCATTTTGTGGCACATTCTGACCCACCTAGTACCAACTGAGAATCATTTTAACAGAATCATTTTCATTCACTCATTTCTTTTCTATACCGCTTAATCCTGTGTTCAGGGTCGCGGGGGGCCTGAAGCCTATCCCAGGAGACTACGGGCACTAGGCGGGGTACACCCTGGACAGGGTGCCAATCCATCGCAGGGCACACACACATACACACACTCACACACCCAATCACACACTACGGGCAATTTAGGAACGCCAATTAGCCTAACCTGCATATCTTTGGACTGTGGGAGGAAACCGGAGTACCCGGAGGAAACCCACCAAGCACGGGGAGAACATGCAAACTCCATGCACACAGAGACGGGAATCGAGCCTGGCCGGGGAATCGAACTCAGACCCTGGAGGTGCAAGGCGACAGTGCTAACTACTACACCACCGCGCCGCCACAGAATCATTTTAATCATTTTAATTTATTGTTTCTGGTCATGTCTATCCATTTACAGTATGTCCAAGGGATAATGTGCTATCTTGCAAAGCTATAATAATGAGAATGAGAATTTGAGTTTCACTAAACTCAAATGGCCTCTACAGTCACAGATCTCAGTCCAATAGATGGGATGTAGTGGAGCGGTAGATTTGCATAATGGATGTGCAGCGTCCACATCTATGCGATGCACATCTATGCGATGCTATCATACTGTATCAACATTGGACCACCTTGTTGAATCTGTGCTACAAAGCATTAAGGTAGTTCTGAAGGCAAAATGGGGTCCAATCCAGTACTAGCAAGGTGTAGCTAATTATATTATAATAGAAAAATGTTAGAATTCTACCTACCTTGAGCTGATATTTCTAAGATGTTTTCATTGTTAGCATTTTGAATTGATGAGAAAGGGCTAGGTAAAACCTGATATGAGTTTGCATGTTGATTAGATGATAGTTATAATCAGAAGACATTTAGCAATGGGTGTATTTCATTGCATTTTGATTTTGGATGAAGCTAGGAATTGGGTCTTTTAACTGATTACTGGCACCAGGAACATGAATAAACAAAGTACTGTTAAAGGTCAGTTTTTAATTCAGGTTGTCTTTAGAGTATACAGTAGTGAGAGACACAATGGCACTGTGGATAGCGTGTACCCCCTGACAAATCCATGGTCCATTGTTTGTTCCTTTAGTTTACACTGTACCTGTGAAACTACATACTCCTGTTCTACTGTTATCCTAAACATCCTAAAACATGTACATATGTGCATTGACTAAATTACCCTTTTCTGTGTCTAAGTGTGTGAATGTGTGCTCTTATTGCTTAGTGACTGGGACTCGTTTCCCATCTGGGGTAAATCCTCCCACCTTGCACCCGGTATTACTACCACAGGCTCCAAATCCCTGACTAGGATAAAATGTTATTGATGATGAATAAATAAATTTAGAGTTTGGAAATAGGAGGAGAATTGTCTAAATATGCTATAAACCTTCATACCAAAATATATAATTTAAAATATATAATATAGAAAAGAAGAGACTTTGAACTCTTTCGGTTGATCGACATGGGCATGTTCTTGTTAAACTATAAGGGGTGTCCAAGTCAAATCACAACTTGTAATGAAATTTCTCATTCTTACTGTACAACAGTAAACTGATTAATATTTATAAAAGGTCTTAAGGACAGTACAGTGATGAGAGTCTTAGCTGCAATAAAACATCTGAATGGTGCAAACACTTTAAAGAAGCACATGTGTCCATATCTGACGATCCTACCCGAGGTGGCTCAGAGCCCACTGCAATCATTCCCATTAACATTTACTGTACCGAGTGGAATGCCTCATCCTTGAAAAACAGGTGACTAGTCACCCATTGTAGAAGAGACATATCTGTCTGATTGATCGGTACAAACAATCATTCATGAACACCACTTGCAAATTAAAGGAACTCAGCTGGGAGTTATTGCCTAATTCCCCATACACTACTGACCTTGTTGCATCCTTGGAATTCAGAAATGGAACAGGCAGTCCAGTCCGATCATGGCTCGACAGTATTGAGAAAACATTCTACCTTGATATATCCAAGCTCTAGTAAAACACTGGGATAAATGCATTTGGTGATTATACAGTATAGGCAAATAAAAGGCATTAAAGGTTTTTACTCTTATAACTGTGTTCTGTTATTCTGCACAAGCGAACGTCCTGGTTTGACTTTTCATACAATGATGCTATTTAAAAAAAAAAAAACTTCACAAGCACCCTGTAAATTTAATTTGTTTGTATATATTCTGCCTCTAGGTCACATTACCTGTGCGGATTTTCAAGCTGATGGGAGTAGAGATGATTATCGTGACAAATGCTTCAGGGGGCCTCTGTCAGGATTTCAAAGTGGGTGATATTATGGTCATCAAGGACCATATTAACTTGCCAGGGTTTGCTGGACAGCATCCACTATGTGGGCCCAATGATGAAAGGTGGGGACTGAGAGACACCAAAATTGTGGGTCCTAACTGCAAAACAAAGATTACTCAAATGCGGCTAAATAAACGCTCATTAAACGCTCATTAAACGCTCATTATTATACTACTGTTTTACATAATATATTAAAATGACTATGTATATCATGTTTCTTCTTCTTCTTCTTCTTTAGATTTGGAATCAGATTCCCATGTATGTCTGATGCATATAGCAAAGACCTAAGAAAGTTGGCATTGGACATCAGCACTGAGCTGGGCTATTCTGACTTTGTGCAGGAGGGAGTTTACTGCATGGTCAGTGGACCCAACTTTGAGACTGTGGCTGAGGCACGAATGCTGCATATCCTTGGAAGCGACTCAGTAGGTAAGGAAAACTTCATATCAGCAAGATGAGGGCTGAGATGCTCCAAAATATGCTCAACATTTTTATTGCTCGCTCACCACCGAGTGGAGACCATCGACAGATAACAGACTCAGATAAATGTACTACACAGTTGTAAACATATTTGGTATGTCTGCAGTATGTCTGTGCCATCATATGCGCTTATTGTGAGAGAATGTTGCTCTGTTTGATTTCATTGTGAACTACCTATACTGTAATTAACAAGCAACTTGGTTAGAAAGTATATGAATCTAGTGTATGTGTGTGTGTGTGTGCCCTGTGATGGCTTGGATCATCTTATTGTCATCTCTGAATGTTTAATACACTTACATGCATTATTCCTACAATAATGGGTGAGTATCCAGCAAGGTGTTCATTATCCTCATTAAGGAATGCAAAACAGAACTGTTCAGTCTTATTAATAATAGAGTGCAAGCTACTCTTTGGTGGGTTTCAGTAATAATAATTAAGTCACTATTTAATTAAGAATGTCTGTCTCCTACCATCCGTGCAGGTATGAGCACAATCCCCGAGGTGACGGTGGCCAAGCACTGTGGCTTGCGTGTCTTAGGTCTGTCTCTCATTACCAACAAGGTACCCCTGGATTACAGCAATGAGGAGAAGGTCAACCACGAGGAGGTGCTTCATATCAGCAAGATGAGGGCTGAGATGCTCCAAAATGTGCTCAACACTTTTATTGCTCGCTCTGACCAAGTGGAGAGCATCAACAGCTGCTAGACATCCTTCATATGGACTCAGGCAGACTGAATTTATGCAGACATATTTTTCCATGATTGGTTGACAGAGCTTGTTATAGTTGAAGCAACAATCTATTTTTCACAAATCTTGTATAAGCTTACTGTATGTTCAGTATTGTGGTTGTAAATAAAAATGTTCAAAAAACAAAAAGAGATTTAACTAGTAATCATTTCAGGGGCAGTGATGGATTAGGCTGTTGAAGCTTAGGGTTCTTGATTGGAGGGTCAGGGGTTCAAACCCCGCTACCATCAGGTTGCCACTTTTGGGTCTTTGAAAAAGACCCTTAACCCTATGCCCTATACAACCCACTGCATGCAGTGCTGGTCCAAAGCCCAGATAGATAATCGGAGGGTTGCGATAGGAAGGGCATCCAGCATAAAACCTGTGCCAGATCTTGTGGATCAAATGATAAGGGGAAAAAACAATTAGTTATTAATTCATCCTGAATTGCTTTCTAATAAACATTATTAATTTTTTGGACTATTCTCAGAACAACATAATTTGCATTGCAATTCATTATTATATTTAGTGTCATGCAAAGGAAAGATATACAGTATGAAACCTCTGAATATACTCGTATGATGCAGGGACCTGCATTACACAGTGAAATGACTCACTGCTGCTGAGCTGTTTTATATTGTGCTGTCAGACCTCTCTGACAGAATGTGCAAAGACATCTCAGCCGAAAGAGCAAACTGCCCCTTATATGAGAACAAGCACAACGGCAGCACCACAAAGGGAATGAAGACAGTGTGCTTAGCCACTTGAAAAACAAACAAGAGAATAAAAATGGCATTAGTAACCTTACAGACACATAGATGTAGTCAGTATGCTTTAAATTACATATGGTTTGTGTAGTGTTCCTATTGGTAAAAACAATGAAACCTGAGTAAGTATGTGATAGGGCCATCTCAAGTGGGCTCACCTCCACAGGGTGGTGTTTTTTTTTTTTTTTTTTTTTTTTT
This sequence comes from Channallabes apus, assembly GCA_030522415.1. NCBI lineage: Eukaryota > Metazoa > Chordata > Actinopteri > Siluriformes > Clariidae > Channallabes > Channallabes apus. The sequence continues at coordinate 5,961,258 of CM060104.1, forward strand.
GCAGGGTTGATAATCGATCATTATTCAACCATGTCATGGCATCTTCAATAAACCCAGTTGGCAAGGCACAAGGACTAGCAGAAGGCTGCTGCATTTCTAATCAAGTAGCTGTGGCTCTGCAAACTGAGAAGAGATGTTGTAACATCAGCTGCTAAAGCTGCGGCAGGATGTTTACTGTGTGTGTGTGTGTGTGTGTGTGTGTAAGCGCAAGTGTTTACTTAATGAAGATCTGAGCTACAACATGAATTTACGGCAAATAATAAAGAATATAACGAAATATCGAAAAGCGTTTTCCATGCATAAGTTGTGCTGCATACTGTAAGTTATGTTAAAAAATAAATCTGCATTTTATGAAAGATGTGCAAACAAACAATGGGAGGCTAGTTTTGCCACAATTTGCCCCAGTCAAACAATCAGTTGAATATGGTTTCCTGGACAAAAAAAGAAAAAAAATTTGTTCGCTGTATTTTTACAACGTGCAATGTTTTGGCCAGCTTATGTGTGAAAATAATTAAGGCCACACAGATACTTAGTGCCAATCCTGTGCGTATAATCCTGTGTGTACTTATTACATCTATACAGAGCACCTTCTCCAGCATCAGTATTGTAATTTGTCATATTATTATTTGTAATATCTGTACTGTAACAGGCATATGAAATAAATGTATTCATTTTTTGAAAATAATCAAATGTTTCCATTTGACTGTTGCTTGGCCATGCATTAAAAAGAAACCATCAAACCTAAATAAAATCTAATTAATCTTTGATTGTGAGGCTTGCATTAATGGGAAACTAAGTGATGCAATACAAATCAAGATGGCAATTACAGTACCTCTGGATTTGCCCTTTAAGATGTCAGTTCCATTTAGGTTCATTTCGCAAATATTTATGATGTGTTGCTTTGCTGTAGCTAAACAAATTCTTTTATACAACTCCTTCCTCTTTTTTCACAAGTTTTCGCACAACAATTTGTTAGACATTGTCTCTGACTATTTCATATTCTCTAAACTTGGTTCTTAATTTGACTGACATGCACAGTCTAATAATGTACACATATAGCTTTACCTTATCTGTCTTTACAACATACATTTTCCCCCCCCCAAATGTATTGTGGATTTAATACTGCCAGTGACCTTATTTGATTTTCTTAGAAGGTCAATTTAGTTCTACTTTTATGCAAAGCACCGCGCTGCTAATGGGTTGAGTCAGCAGAAGACTGTAGTCATTTTCAATAGTTTTGTGACATTTTGGCAGCTATGTGGAAAAGAGGTCGACTTCATTTAAAGTCTGGCTTCAGTTTTTAACAGCACATCCATCTGAACTCAATGCTCATACGCACTCAAAGCAAAAATGATGGGACATATGAGAGGCTTAGCCTGGTGAGGAAATGAGTCCGCAAACTTCAGTTTCAGACGCAGCAATTGTATATCTCCAAGTCATCCACTGTTCAAGTTTACTGCTGCATGAAGATATTTATCCAAAAGTGCACTACATCCTGCAGCCATTTGGAGATGACATATGATTAAGTGGGACTACAGAATACAAATGTTAGATAGTTTGGTGGGTGATATACCTATGCTGTCATTTTTTTGGTCCTTTAAGAAATAAACTATGTATATATAATGATATAAATATATATATATAAACCTCTTCCTCTACTCTTAGTCTGCAAGCAGAATATGCAGACAAATTAAAGAGCTATTACAGAATACAAATTGCTAATTGATCTGGAAATATGTGAGAACAATACATGTAGTGGGAAAGTTTTCCAATTAATTAAGGTGGTATTTAGTGAGTGTTAATGGAAGTCATTATAAATGATGGAATTTCAGAATTTGTTTGAATTAGTTATGAGTGATTATATGTTAACTTCACTCATTGGCTTTTGTGATCTATTAATATTTTGTTTGCTGGATAATACTAGAGAATAAGATTTTCCTATTGCTAATATGACGTGAATTAACTTGGCTATATTTCCTCTAAAGAAAAGGCACTACATATGTTACCAAATATTGGTGCGACCATGTACTTGTTAACCTGTGATATGAATTTCTCACATCACACTCTGCAGGTGTGTTTCATATTGCTCACAACACATCTGGTGTGTCAGTTTTAACTGTCTGTCACTTGTGGATAAATAACATGCAGGCTCTAAATGACTACCACTGGCATCATTTACTGAACTACTTTACTGTACATGCATGGATACAGACTGCATCCTGTAACTCAGATACTGGCAATGGTGGTGAAGGAGGTCGGCACATTTACAGAAAACAAAAAGTATGTTTTAGCTTGATCTTTTAGACATTTCTAGGGATGTATATCTGCTTTGCCAGGAGTGCTATCTTCATGAAACATGTAAACCAGCATCTGTTTTGTCTGGCACAGAGCACTGCTAATAACACATAGGGTGCAATTAAGACTCTGGTCACACAATTCAAGCTGAGCTAATCAGTTGTTCACATGCAAAGAATAACGAAAACACCATGAGAAGTCAATGATAAATGAGCCGAATTAAGATCCTACAATAAATTATAATAACTTTCATAAACCTTTTAGAAAATTGGTTCAGATTGTCAGGAATCAAATAATAATACAGTTCACCAACAAGTATAACAGTGTTAACCAGAAAAATAGGAATTTGTCTTTGCTTGTCTGCTCTTAACATATTTTTGTGCTTTTCTGATTTATCAATTTTTTGTATTGTATAGCATTGTATAGGATGTATAGAATATATGTTTAAAATGTCAACACCTACTGCTCTAACCAATTTGTAGCCCTTCAGTCAAATTGTTGCCACAATGTTGCAGGTACACAATTGTATATAATATCTAAGTAAGCGGTAATATTTCTACTTTTTCTTCACTTTAACTAAGGCTACATTCATATTACAAACCACATTGGTCATTTTTGATATTTTGGTCAGATCAAATATAATACGATCAAATTCAAAACAGCAAGGGACTTTTATCTGACTTTTATCTATCTGTTTAAACTAAACAACACAACCTTGCAAATCTGTCACTGAAGTTTGGGCATTGATTTGGGCCCAAAGGGGTTGGTAAATATTGCATATTAAATGATAATGTGCTTTCAAGGTCAAGGGGTCAACACAGTGGACAATCCAATCTACACACAAGTTGGCATAGGTTTTACCAGCATGCCCTTTTTGACACAACATTCCCTATTTTATCTGAGCTTGGGATTAGCACTGCCTCCAGTGGCTGGGTTTGGTCCTTGGTGGTAAATTGATATGATAAACACATACCACTGAGCCACTTTGAGAATGTACACACAATCTTCACTGATTATAATCAAATTTATTTACAAATTGACTTACAGAAGTGTATCAACAAATACATACTGCTTCACTGGGTCAGGGACTAAGAATACTGGTACTGTACCTCATACTGGTTTATTAGTTTAAACATTTGGGTAGGTTAATATGCTATGAAAATATACTAATAATATATATTTAAAATAAAATAATAATAAAACAATAGGCCAATTAAAGCCCAGAGGTAGGCATGAGCCCTAAATAAAATGTTTATTTTAGGTATAGGGAGATTGTTCAGATAACACAGCACGACTGTTAAGCTTGATGGTCCTTATGCGGAATGACTAGGTACTTCCCTGGCAGTCATAACAGCTGTGCCATAGGGCGCCTGTGAAGCATGTCAGATTGTTTTATGCCATTTTTAGGTGCCAGATGTTGCTCATCAAGTGTTTTGCTGGTAAATGGGATTGTCATGTGTCTTCATTTCAAACCACAGCATGAAGAGCAAATCCTAATTTAAATTCCACTCACATCTGTGCAGACCAGAGTGTGTGACTCGTCGCTACCTGTGACCACAAGACTGCAGAAGCGCACAGGCGCTTAGGATCCTCTCAGCATGCAGAGGGGAGGCGGACGGCGCGGCACAGCAGCCTGGAATGATGGGTCTTTTGGGACAAAATTTGTGCCTAATTTCCCCATTTCAGGTGAGAATGAAAACCATAATCATAACAAAAGAAACACCATGATCAAATCATGGTGTATGCATGAAATTAAATAATGGTGATTTAATTTATATATGTGAAATTACTTTTTATACATTTTCCATACCCCATTTCCCATCAAGGGTTATGTGGGGTGTGCCATGTTGTGGCACCTATCCCAGGGAACTCAGGACACAAAGCAGGAGACACTCTAGATTGGTGCATTAACTTACACATTAGCATACCCAATTATGCACTATAGGCAGTCTGAGAAAAAAAACAATCAGCCTACAATGCATATCTTAGAACTGTAAAGCGAAACTGAAATATCTGGCGTAAGCCCACAATGCACAGAGAGAACACCAGAGCGAGAACCATATTTAGCATTCCCAAAAGTTAAAGAATATACAGTATTGCTGGCACATCGTTGTGGTGCTCCGACAGCACTGCACTACGACTGGACAATGAACAATCTAAAGCTGTCCATGGAGTAAGGTATGCAGGTATTACATCATTCATATGTATTGTACAACTTTGGTTAAGCCCCTTATCAGTTTTTGCATGATATCAGTTCATAAGTAAGGAAAATTACAGTAGGATTTGATATATATTGGAATATGGAAATTAAATGGGAAAGGTAGATGAATTTTTTTTTTTTATCATATGCAATTTCTCCTTCCAATACCTTAAACAGAAAGCGTTTCATTTCTTTGAGCAGACATAATCATCATGTTTTTTTTTCTCTCTCTTTTATCAGAGAACAAGATATGTCACGTGCTGGTTTAAACGCTGCGCTGAAAGGTGTGGGTGAAATTTTGTCCCGTGTGATCCTGCATAGTGCCGTTATCTTGGTTTATATAGAGAGAGTGCGGCGATCAGAGCGGCGCTGTCTCAGTGTCAGAACATCGCATCAGGACCAGCGCGGGAAACATGGCCAACTCATACCTTCAGGGAGTGGAGATTTCTGCCTCTCAGTTCCTGGATATCTTTCATCATTATGATAATGACGGTAATGTGTCCTCAATTAATGGAACGAAGAATGTGAAGTTTAACAATTTCTGTGGAATATTTGCTTGATTTCTTTTTTTTTTTTTCCAGCGAGTTTGCAACTTTTTTTCTGCAAGAATTGTTTAACGTGAATTTTACCTTAATCTTGTTATGGTATCAAATACGATTTAATAGCGTTACAGAAGTTTATCCGGTGAATTATGTTAAAATATGAGCTACAATGAGACATTTCAATGCACTACATATCTAAATTCACAGTCATTGTAAATTGTTACTGATATCACTGCCATCTGAATTCTCCCAGGTAATGGCTATATCGAGGGAAAGGAGTTACAGAACTTTATTAAGGAACTTCAGCAAGCTCGGAAACAAGCAGGTCTGGTAAGTTCACATAAAGCGCTTAAATGCTCTAAAATGGTCGTGAAAGTTGTGTTTTTTTCTTCTCTCCGCTACAGAGAATACAAATCTAACAATAGATCAAAATAAATAATAATAATAATAATAATTATTATTATTATTATTATTATTATTATTATTATTATTATTTAGCACTTCCATGCTTCATGATGAGGTTATCAGTAGCATAACCTCAAAAATAATTAATATTATTTCTATATTTATTTATATATTCATCAAGATTATATATTTCTATATATTATTATACTTAGAATATATAAAAATGATATCTATATACAGATTCTATATTAGTTTGCTGTCATGTTTGTTGAGCATGAATTTTTTTCTATTATTATTATTGTTATTATTATATGTTATTTTTGCTCTTTCCATATCTTGCAATGTCAATTGTGATATTTAGGAACCTCTATACCGATTCTGTATGATATAATGAAATAATTAACTGGCCTTATTGTATTTTTCACATCAAGGCTTTATTGGAAATAGACAGTTTATCTCTGAGTGGGGTAAGGGTAAGGACAATGCTACTAGAAGGCAATGCAAGACAAATTTATTATTTATTATATGGCAAATTTTTCACACAAAGGTAGTCCAACCCTGGTTTTCATAACTTAAAGCAGAACAGAAAAAGGAAAGAAAATAATTAGGAGATATAATAAGAAGATATAATTAGAAGATATAAGATAGTAAAAAAAAAATTATATAATTTTGGTTGAGGAAACAAATGAAAGTGTAGCAGTAGAACATAAAATACAAGATACAGCTATTTAAATATACAAGACAAAATAGGGGGTTTTAATATTGATTTATTGATTTTTTTTGTGTGGGGTTTGGGGGGTATTGGGTGTTGGTTACAGCTATTGGTGGAATTAACGAATAAATGCAGAATGTAGTGGAATAAATGAGTAGAGGCAATGGGTAGAGGTACTGTATAATCAGTCCTCTAAAAGTGATGGCCATTTTTACTTAAAAATGTTTTCAATCACTGGGTCAACATTAGACCTTAATACTTCTAATTTTAGGCTATAATCCACAACAAATAGGTCCGAGTGTTTTTATTCATACCCATGTCCAGCACTTTAAAGCACTTTAAAGAAGTAAAAGGGACTTGTGGACAAAAGCTAGTGTAGCTAGGTATCAATAACTAGTTTTTATATGATTTATTTGATTTGGTATTAATTATAGCATAAATAAAAAGTTAAAGAGCAAAGTGCCACATTGGATTACACAATTATTCAGGTTACTATCTAGTGCATTTTAGAGTAACCCTGTAACTGTCAGTTAAGACTGAGAAACATAGTCATCTGACATACAGTTGAGTAGCTTGTTTTAAATGGACTTAGATGCACTTCATTGAAAGGTAATCCCATTACGCATGTTTCAGCTTTAGCTTCGAAATTGCTCAAATGAACTAGGGCGGCACGTGGTGTAGTGGTTAGCACTGTCGCCTTGCACCTCCAAGGTCCAGTTTCGATTCCCGGCCAGGCTCGATTCCCGTCTCTGTGTGCATGGAGTTTGCATGTTCTCCCCGTGTTTGGTGGGTTTCCTCCGGGTACTCCGGTTTCCTCCCACAGTCCAAAGACATGCAGATTAGGCTAATTGGCATTCCCAAAATTGACCAAAGTGTGTGAATGTGTGTGTGTGTGTGTGTGTGTGTGTGTGTGCTCTGCGATGGATTGGCACGCTGTCCAGGGTGTACCCTGCCTCGTGCCCTGAGTCTCCTGGGATAGGCTCCAGGTCCCTGCGACCCTAAATACAGGATAAAGCGGTATAGAAGATGAATGAATGAATGAATGAATGAGCTGAAACTACTCCCACCAAAATGAGATTTTTTTTTTAATAATAGGTACTTCACACATAGGTTAGCATGATTCATGACCCCGTGAAGTTCTATAACCACTTATTGTAGTCCCCATTTTTAACCACCAGGTGCAAACCTCTATGTAAGTTAAGTGACACCAGGCACCCTGTCTAATGATGTGCAGTGTTAAGTAAGGAAATTAGCATATAGCTCCCATGTTTAATTAATTAATTTTGCCATGATTAATTCTACTGAGATTAACCATGTAAATGCATATAAGATAAATAACTTTATTTAATGATTTTGACATTGCTTATTCAAAGCATGTTGGCATTATAATGTATATATTTGTGCAGTAGGAAAAACATAATAATAATTTCCATGTTTGCATGATGGTTTAACAACATATAAAGCACCAAAGTCATTCTCTACGTTAAATATTAATATTACTATGTAAATATTATATAGACTCGATTCCTGTCTCTGTGTGCATGGAGTTTGCATGTTCTCCCCGTGTTTGGTGGGTTTCCTCCGGGTACTCCGGTTTCCTCCCATAGTCCAAAGACATGCAGATTAGGCTAATTGGCGTTCCTAAATTGACCATTGTGTGTGAATGTGTGTGTGTGTGTATGTGTGTGTGTGTGTGCTCTGCGATGGATTGGCACGCTGTCCAGGGTGTACCCTGCCTCGTGCCCAGAGTCTCCTGGGATAGGCTCCAGGTCCCCGCGACCCTAAATACAGGATAAAGTGGTATAGAAAATGAATGAATAAATATTATATATAAATGTTAATTACTTGGTGAATCAAAATGTCATGGTGTCAACAAATCCCCAAAAAGTTGTGACAAGGCCATTTTCACCACTGTGTGGCATCTCCCCTTCTTCTTACAACACTCAACAGACGTCTGGGGACCGAGGAGACCAGTTTCTCAAGTTTAGAAATAGGAATGCTCTCCCATTCTTGTCTAATACAGGCCTCTAACTGTTCAATCGTCTTGGGCCTTCTTTGTCGCTCCTTCCTCTTTATGATGCGCCAAATGTTCTCTATAGGGGAAAGATCTGGACTGCAGACTGGCCATTTCAGTACCCGGATCCTTCTCCTACGCAGCCATGATGTTGTGATTGATGCAGAATGTGGTCTGGCATTATCTTGTTGAAAAATGCAGGGTCTTCCCTGAAAGAGATGACGTCTGGATGGGAGCATATGTTGTTCTAGAACCTGAATATATTTTTCTGCATTGATGGTGCCTTTCCAGACATGCAAGCTGCCCATGCCACACGCACTCATGCAACCCCATACCATCAGAGATACAGGCTTCTGAACTGAGCGTTGATAACAACTTGGGTTGTCCTTGTCCTCTTTGGTCCGGATGACATGGCGTCCCACATTTCCAACAAGAACTTCGAATCGTGACTCGTCTGACCACAGAACAGTCTTCCATTTTGCCACACTCCATTTTAAATGATCCCTGGCCCAATGAAAACGCCTGTGCTTATGGATCTTGCTTAGAAATGGCTTCTTCTTTGCACTGTAGCGTTTCAGCTGGCAACGGCGGATGGCACGGTGGATTGTGTTCACTGACGATGGTTTCTGGAAGTATTCCTGAGCCCATTCTGTGATTTCCTTTACAGTAGCATTCCTGTTTGTGGTGCAGTGTCGTTTAAGGGCCCGGAGATCACGGGCATCCAGTATGGTTTTACGCCCTTGACCCTTACGCACAGAGATTGTTCCAGATTCTCTGAATCTTCGGATGATATTATGCACAGTTGATGATGATAACTGCAAAGTCTTTGCAATTTTTCGCTGGGTAACACCTTTCTGATATTGCTCCACTATCTTTCTGCGCAACATTGTGGGAATTGGTGATCCTCTACCCATCTTGGCTTCTGAGAGACACTGCCACTCTGAGAAGCTCTTTTTATACCCAATCATGCTGCCAATTAACCTAATTACTGTTAATTGGTCTTCCAGCTCTTCGTTATGCTCAAATTTACCTTTTCCAGCCTCTTATTGCTACTTGTACCAACTTTTTTGGGATTTGTTGACACCGTGAAATTTGGAATCAACATATTTTTCCTTTAAAATGATACATTTTCTCGGATTAAACTTTTGATCTGTCATCTATGTTCTATTCTGAATAAAATATTGACATTTGCCATCTCCACATCATTGCATTCAGTTTTTATTCACAATTTGTTTAGTGTCCCAACTTTTTTGGAATCCGGTTTGTATATATTTTTCCATCATTTAAGACAACAATCCCCTCAAAACCAAATATATTGCACAAACAGTGTAGTTAGTTATTGACATCTATGTTTGCGCAGCCATATGCATGAACCTATACAGAACTGATGAGCTACTGTATACCATACATTTAAACTGAATAACCAGATCCAGATACCATTATAACAGAATGGTAGAATTAGACCTTTGTTAGAACTTAGTTTTATTTTCCTCATTATATTGACTAACTTGTTTTGTTCCTATTATGAATATTTTAGGAACTAACAGATCAAATGAGGGCTTTCGTGGAAGAATATGAAAAAAATGCTGATGGAAAAATAGATATTATTGAGGTAAAGTATGATCATCTTACTTGCATTATACAAATGGAATTTCCTCATTCTGTTTGTTCTTTTCGTGTATTGTAAATTGTATAACTTTTTGACCCAGTAAAGCTGTGGCTCATAATAAATGCCTTGTGCCTAGGGGTTAAATCAGATAACACTCAGACCACTTTTTTCAGGATTCCCGTAATTAAATTGAGAATAGTTTATTTGTCCAAAACTTTCAACACATGAATACACATCAAAGGGGACAGCTGGAGTGCACAAGCCTGCACTTGACCAATAAATTATAATTCCCAGTCTAGACATTGTCTGGTTAGATTGCCAATTTCAGGCAAAGGCCACAGGGAGCTGTAAAAGCTTTTGAACTAAAAGAACAGCGACTCTGTCTCAGGAGCTACAATGTCATTCACATGTTTTATACCTGAGTTGATGTCCTGTGATAAACTTAATGTGATAGACACATTTTCTATCCAATTGATTTATTCATAGAATCAAAACAACCATTATAGTACAGTGGTGTCCAAAAGTATTAAGTAATGTGAACTTAAATTCTCATTCTCACAACTTCATAAAATAGAGACAATAAAGTTAATAAGAATTAATATGTTATTTCTTGCAATTAAATAGCATGAAGCATGAAGTCCTTTATTCTTTAAAATCTCCTGGATCCAAGCATAGAACAAAGAACAAACTGCATTCTGCAGTACTCTGGTGTCATTCGCTCAATCCATGCCTGCTTAGCTGCTTCCAGAAATCATGTACAGAAATTTGCTATAGAAGTTTTAACCATTTTTGTACCTCATATTTGTTTCATCCATTAACTTAACCAGCTGATTCTAGTTACGGTAGCAAACCACTTCAGCCAGATAGGCGAGAACTAATCAGTGAAATGAGTGATCTGTTTTGTGCTCATTAACACTGTTGGCCATAATTGTAAATTCAGAAAAGTGCATTTTTTTGCATCTGATGTTTATTAATTATTATATATATTTTTTGCTGCAGTTGGTACAAATACTACCCACAGAGGAAAACTTCTTGCTATTTTTCCGTCAACAACTGAGATCCTGTACAGAATTTATGGAGGTACTTGTGTTGATGTTCAGCATAAATTGCTTTAAAAATTATTATAGAAAATAAGCTTGATGATGATGACCAAAGTCTTTTACGTAGAATTATTTAAAAAATAATACAAATGTAATATAACTTGAAAACATGCTTATGAAAAACACTAAACAAGGAACACCATACTGTAAATGTCAACAAGTTAACAAATACTACAGTATCTGGTCAATTACTTTGTAGGTTTTAAGACCAGAATAGAAAATCAAAATGGATGCGGATTGCCTAAAAGTTCTAATTAGCATTTTTAATCGCCAAAAAAACCAAAACAATGTGCTGAAATTCTAGATGTAGTTTTCTTTTTGCTTGTTCATTTAATGAAGACATTTACACTAAATCAAAGCTTGTCTCTCTCTCCCTTTCCAACAGGCCTGGAGGAATTATGATGCTGATCACAGTGGCTACATAGAAGCTGATGAGCTTAAGGTAAGAAGAATTGGTGTGCTGATCTGAGAGGTACAAGTTTAATAATCAACCTCTGCCAAAAAGTGCACCTTAGGGCTTTTCATACTGCAGTATATATTTTTTTCAGCCTTATATTTCAGGGCTGCCCGTGTAACTGAAACATAACCCTTCAGGGCAAAATTCCAAAAAGTACCTGCCGACTTTCACTCCACAGATCCTGTATTGATTTGTCATTTAGAAACACTGCTGACCTTTTTCGATTACATATGACAGGGAGTTTTAGATGTAAGACTTTGATTTATGACCTGGTGAGTTATAGCCAAGTGAACCATTGCCACTCTGTCAAGAGCTGGCCTTTTCTGTGGACAATAATCCTATGTGTCATTGGGCATCTTAACACTTTTTCATTTTTACTATACTAACCCTATTTTAAGTTCATGAAAGGACTTGTGAGAGGCTGTGTCACTTCCACTGAGCCATAAATACTGTATAACCCAATAAGATAACAAAGCGGAGCGAATGAGCAAGAATTCAGTTAATAATTCAGAGATTTTGATATAGTTCCAGTTTATGATTTAGTAAATTATGTCTTTAAAGGTTTATTTCTCCAGACAGAAAAAAGGTCATTAGAAAACCTACAGAGTGCGAGATATACAGTGGAGTTGTAGACAGCATGATAGACATCTTTATTGTAAGAGTAAGACAAATCTAATGCTGTTAAACCGCTGCTCAATCATCGGTTTATTAAAAGAGCACAATGTGGTAACTCTAAAGCTGATTTGTTCGGTGAGTCCTGATGAGAATTCATTGTCACTACAATTTCAGAATTTTTTGAGAGCCCTGCTTCAGAGAGCGAAGAAACCTTTTGATGACAAGAAGTTAGAGGAATACACATCAACCACGGTAGAAGAACCACAAATAGTCACAGCAGTGGGTTATTTGATTAAAGTTTACTTTCTATGCTATTGAAATGTTCTTTTTTTTTTTTTCTTGCAGCTAAAAATTTTCGATTTGAATAATGATGGGAAATTGTGTCTGGCAGAAATGGCAAGGTTTGTCTCATCATCCCATAACAAAACATTACGATTGTTTATTGGATCAAATTCTATTTCAGCATTGCTAATAACATGAACTTTACAACAACAGGCTACTGCCAGACCAAGAAAACTTTCTACTGAAATTTCAGGTCAGATATTATAAAGGTTGAATATGTTTAGATTTGTTGCAGTTACTCTTGATTAGATTTAACAGCAATAATGTTCAAATAATTCTTCCTACAGGGAGTAAAAATGGCCAGAAAAGACTTCAACAAGGTTTTTGAGTTATATGATAAGGTAATTCCTTGAAATGTTCATCCTTGTGTGTGAATATAAGCATGATTATATAAAATAATGGCAGATAATTTAGCCTACTTAGGAGCATTTGTTATAAGCATACACATAATTACACTGGTCAGTGAGGCATTCACAAGATGTGTGCTATTTTTGGGTCCTTAAGGTAGCAGTTATTAGTATGCATAGAGTGTGTCCTGTCTGGATATCACCTCCAGCACTATTGGAGCTCTTGGCTCTGGCTTCACCACAATGTATTAGTGTGTCCCTGAATAGGGCGAGTTCTGCGCTGCTGATGACAGCACCTCTGATCCTTATTGACTGGCAGCTTCAGGTTGCACACTCACCTCCCTCCTTACACAATGTAGTTTGCTGGGATATCTGAATACCCAGGAAGAGATTTGGCATGAAAGAAGACAGCACATACTCATTAGCAGACCTATGAGTTGTCTCGGAGCAGGCTGGCATGCTGTTGACACTTTGGACACACATCTGGTTTGGCCATATATTGTTTTTCCTGATTAATTTCCCCCCAGTAAGCTCTTCCCATCGTTCTGATAGAACTGGCCAGGAGTCACAAGACTGCATTCAGGTTGATAATGACACTGTGTGATGAATGATACCTCCTCTGTTATGCATACGGCAAGCAGTTTCACATCATTAACATTATCAAGACCAGCTTGGCTTTTCAAACCAGTAGCCTTACAAGTCCTTTATTTTTTTAACCTTATTTGTTTGTAGCTTGGAATAAGCAGAATAACAGTTGGTGTGGCATTGGACTGACTCTGTGCAAAACCAATCAGCAATGCCTGCTTTCTCTCATTCTTTTATCACAGAGAGTTTGACAGGAAGCATTTCTAATTACTGAAAGAAAATTAAAATGGCATGGCAGGAAAATTGCATGCTAACTGACTATACAGTGTATCTGAGAAAAATATGTGTTTACATCTATTCTTGGTTTCCATTGTCTCCTCCAGGACAGGAATGGTTATATGGATGAGAACGAGCTGGATGCCCTGCTCAAAGACCTATGTGAGAAAAATAAAAAGGTGAGACTCTATTCCACAAGCTGTCTAAAATATATTTCCTTTAGCAGATTACATTTTTGCCAGTTCAGGGATTGTACCAACACGATTTCTTAAACTAGACTCATAAAAACATACTAACATTGGCCAAAAACAATATCTCCTGCTTTGTGTGTGCCCTGCATACAGATGTGTTACTACAGCAGTCCTTGGACATGGCATGGCTTTCTTAGGTTCTTAAAATTTCTCAAAATTCTGTACCTATTGATATACAGATGTGTTCTTTTTCCTTTTTATTAACCTTTATAAGACTTTTTATGTAGTCTTACTTAGCACTTTATAAGGCACACCTGTATACTTACTCATTCATCATTCTACTGTAATAAAATCATATAGATACAAGCCAGCAGCTTCAAGTAATATTCACATCAAACATCAGAACTCTCAGTGATTTAGAAGATGGCATGATACTGTAGGTGGTACCAGATGGTCTGGTTTGAATATTTCTATAACTGCTGATATCCTGGGATTTCTATCATGTACAACAGCCTCTACTGTAGCTTTTACTCAGAATGTTGCAATAAAAAATCAGTTGAGCAGCACGTATGCATAGAGAATTATTGACGAATCACCAGACTGGTTTGAGCTGACAGGAATGCTACAGTCAGATAAGCACTCAGTATAATTGTGGTGAGCAGAAAAGCATTGCACATTGGACAACACATCAAACCTTGGGGTAGCTACAAGAGCAGAAGAAGAAGTAGGGTCCCAATTCTGTTAGCCAAGAATAGAAGCTGAGTCTGCAATGGGCACAGTGGACACACCAAAACTGCACAGTTGTCTGATTAGTACGATCCTGGTAGACTCAGAATTTGGCACCAATAGCATGGTTCCATAGACCCAACCTGACTTGTTCCAGAATTTCAAGCTGGGGAAGATGGTGTAATGATGTTGAGAATTTTTTTTGGTATTTAAAATTACATTTTTTGTAGGTTTGCTTATTCCCACATTTTGGGCCAGATTATACCAATCAATCATCATTTAAATGCCACAGCCTATTTGAGTATTTTTGCTAGCCATCCCTTCAGGGCCACAATTTTCCCAGCTTCTACTTTCAGTATAAAAATGGAGTTTTGCTTAACCGTAGGTTGCAACACATACATGTATTATACATACAGTAGATATTCTCAGTTGCCAACTTTTAAGGTATCCTAATATCTATATCAGTTGGCCTTTTCCCCAGGTCTGTCTACTATATATGTATACTGTACATACTGTATACAATTACTGAATGTATAGCATTTATTGCTATACACTTGCCAGTCCAGTCCTTGTTTACTGCATTCACCAATGATAAAAAAAAAGATAATGAAAGAATCACTGCAGAGCAGATTTTATTCAGATTTGTGAAATATTCTTAGTACCGCAGGAGCACAGGTATGGTAGTTAATGGTAGTGTGCTTGGGGTCAGTGGTGACTCAATTGGTTAGGAAGCTGGGGTTCAAGCCTCAGCACCGCCACGCTTCCACTCTTGAACAAGGGTCTTAACCCTATCTGCTCCAGGGGTGCTGCATCCTGGCTGACTGCGCTTCCTAACTGGGATATGCAACAAAAAAAAAAATTATAATTTTACTTGCAAAGGGACATGTGACAAATAAATGAATCATTAATTTTTTATTCATGGTTACTTGAGTAGATATTTGTATATTGTTGGTGCACCATTTGGGTGCATAGTTAAAGCTCATTTTCAGCATGCACTTTGATCATTAACCATGCTCTAGCTTTTCATCAAGGTGAACATTTTGGTTGAATGGTTTTCAATCATGCAGTGACACTGAGGTGCATAATCTGAGCACAACACTCACTAATATGGCATTGCCATGACAGTGTCACTTCATCCATATATTATCTGTTAAGCTGTGATTCTGCTTCATTAATAGACCATTTTGAGGAGGGTTGACATACAGTATGATGGATGTATGTTGATACTTATTGTGCCTTATAAGACTTATACTGTATAAGACTAAGACTATACAGTGGAACCTTGGATTACAAGCATAATTCGTTCCGGAAGCGGGCTCGTATTCCAAAACACTCGTAAACCAAATAAAATTTTCCCATAGGAAATAATGGAAAATTTAATTATTCGTTCTACAGCCCGAAAAAATAAATGCATAAAAATAATTAACACAAAATATAAAGTAAAAATAAAACAAATTAACCTGCACTTTACCTTTAAAAATTTTTTTTTAAATAAATCCGGACAGATAGATGTTTCCATTTGTGCACGCAGGCGCTGTGTGTGTGTGTGTGTAATGTGCCTGCACACACACACACACACAGACAGACACACAGACACACACACATTAACAGAGAGACCGTTTTAAAAACCGTTTAAAAATTAGCAAGGAACATCGCTTGTCACACTTGTGTGAGCACATACTAACGGAATCACTGCTGTAAAGTAAAACAAAAAAAAAAATTAACCAGCACCTTACCGCAGAGCAGAGTTTCTGTGTGTTTGTTTGGGAACCTGAGAGAAGGGGGGGGGGGCTGTAAAGCAGAGAGAGAGTGTGTGTGTGTGTGTGTTGGTGTAAGTGAATGAACGCACTCACACACACACACACACACTCTCGCCTTTACAGCCCCCCTCCTCTCAGGTTCCCAAACACACACACTCAGAAACTCTGCAAGCACTAAGACCCAGCAGGGGAGACGATAGCCGGGTCTTAGTGCTTGCAAAGTTTCTGAGTGTGTGTTTGTGTGCGTGCGTGTGTGTGCGTGTGTATTCACCCAGCAGGAGAGACGATTACCTTCAATTTCGCACCGCAAGAGAGAGAAAAACCGTTGGCTCAGTTGTGATGACATGACGCTCGGTGTCATGTCATCACAACTGTGTCATGTGTGATACATGATATTTGGTGCTTGATACTCGGTAACCAAGACAACGCTCGTTTTTCAAGTCAAAATGTATTAAAAATCTTTGCTCGTCTTGCGGAACACTCGTAAACCGCGTTACTCGTAATCCGAGGTTCCACTGTATGAGACTTTAGGCTGATTTTACTGTTAGAAAGGTCAGTAACGCTAGTGAGATATAAACTGCTTATCAATGCAGACCTTCTTATATCTGACAGGTTCTAGAAGTCAGCAAAATCCCTATATATAAGAAGGCTATCATGGCCCTGTCTGATGGAGGGAAACTGTACAGAACTGAGTTGGCGCTGGTGTTGTGTGCTGAAGACATGTGAGATTCGTCGAGCAGTTAACGTCCGTCCACCTCCTACATCCTCTCCATCCACATTCCACCGCCAGCAAAGCTGTCTGCTCACTCTTCCTGTGAACATAGCTAAACACTGGATGTATTTCTGTTCATTTGAGGAAAGTGCAATGTACAGGCTGAGTCTATGTAGGTACACAGACCTAAAACTGATGCCACATACTTTTCAATCTATTGTTTCTATACCGTTTCTAAATGTACAGATTTTTGTAAAGGCAGGATTATTACATTACTTAAAATGACCAGAATCATGAATGTTGTCACACCCAGAAAATATGAGACATTTCCCCAAAATACAGATACTCCGTGTGTATTAACTATATTCAGATCATAATTCAGCACAGAATCAGTGAATCATTTCATAATAAAATTGATCTACCTTATAATATAGCCAAAGCAATAAAGTGGTAGAGGAATGTGGATGGGATGGAGCTGTACAATAGGAAAAATACTTGTATGTAAAATGCAGCAGGCTGAATTTCTGTTCGCATTGCATGTTTGCGACTGAAGGCACATCTTGCTGTGAGGCATTTAAGATTCCAGCAAGATTCTATAAGCACATACCACATCTATATGACCTGCATTGCACCAGCCGAATCTCCAGTCTCATATTTCCGTATTTGCACTGTAATGAATGATGTGCTGACCCCAGTGACACTGTGTATCGGGATATTGTACTTAATAAAGCACTATCTGAACTAATGGTGAGTTATGGTTTGTTTGCATGGAAATAACATTGATATTTTCTTCTGGTAATAGACAAACCAGCACATGCAACTAAAAAAACTATTTTATGTTGTGTTACATGTTGTCACGTTATTTTCTAATTCTAGTTGAACACACATTCAGGGGGTGGATTCATGCTTCAGGTCTGTGTACATGGAGTTTACATGTTCTCCCTGTGCTATCCTGGTTAGTCCCTTAAAAACATTAAACCTCCTGTCCAGGGTGTTTCCCGCCTTGTGCTCAAAGTCTCCTGGAATAACCTCCAAGGACCCCCCACAACCCTGTACAGGATAAGCAGTAGATACATGAATAAATAAATGGGGGAAAAAATACATTTCATAGTAGAACATTTAAATGTTGAGATTTTGGTGCAGCATTGTGCAGCAAAAACACAGTAATTTCAAGGTGACAATGCTCTATGCCTACTTGTTTTGGATTAAATCTATTGAAATTGAGTCAAACAGACTAATAACTATATGAATGTAATAACAAATATAATCACTCTGACTCCTGTTTCACAGAGCCCACTTTGTGAATCATGGCTATAGCAGAATTTGTTACGGTAAGGTAATAAATGTTAAGACCACCATGGAAATGCAATCTAAAGAAGAAAAAAAAAACCACTTCATGATCTTATCTTATAATTGACCTGCTGCTTCTTACAGATTTGCACATTACAGACATATCTTATCTTGAAGGCTTGCTGCAAGACTTGTGTCCCTTCCAACCAAAAGAAACACTGCATCTATGAGAATACGCTAACAGTAAAAGTTCAATTCACACTTTTAAAATTATCACATCACCTCTGATCTATTCAATAGCATTAACAAGTTCCGTCTCTCAATCTGTCCCAGCAATATGTTTGTATAATGACCCCAGTTAGAGATTAGACATGGTCGATGCTTCTCATTAAAGTTTCAAATACTGTACACTGAGATCATAATTTAGATCAAAACCTATTGCAATGCGTTAAAAGGTTATTTGTGCTAGTCTAAAATGAAAATTCCCTTTAAACAGGAAATAGATCTAATGAATTCAAAAGAAAAATTCAATTGATACTTTATTGATATGCAAAATAAAGCCAGTGGACACAATGGATGTTTGGCAACCACTTTCAGGGACATAATTTTTTCCTGCATTTTTTTTTTCCTTCTACAGAGAACGAATTAACAATTTGTGGCAACAGCACATGTAATTTCTAACACCATACAGAAGTACCAAAACCTAATATCTATAAATTGCAATTTTCTCAAATGAATGGAAAATTTTACTTAAAGAATTGGTAAATTTGTTCTCTCATTTATTATTTTGTAAAGTATATTACTAGTGAAAATACAGTTTTCAAATGAATCCTGCAGCAATTCTTGTCTGTTAATACAGTTTACTGTTTCATCAGAGAATTTTAAAGTAGTTTAAGAAGTTGCTGAACATCTTGATGGATATGAATCACAGTGGTTTTAGCTGTGAAGTGGATCATCCAGCATTTAAGAGCCTTTTGTGCCTCTGATCATGCTCTCCATAATAGCCCACTGATCTTGTGTGACCTGACGATTTAAGCAAAAATAGGAATAAAATAAATACATATAAATAAATAAAACATAATGGCAACTGTTTTTCTCTAAAAGTCCTAAAACCTCACCTTACAGAGCGAATTGAATTCCCCAGCCATAAACACATATTCACCACCATCCATTCTAATGACCTACAAGAAATCCATAAACAAGACACAAGGTCAAGAATGGCCACCAGTTTCTATGCAGTTTCATCATGACAATTTGACAACAGTACTGTATAATCTACTTAAAGTGCACCCTTTCTCTGCCTCGCACAACCTTTGTGTGTTTCCTGTCAGAGGGCACAGAAGAAGGTTTTACTATGTATTTGGCTCTATCACACTGTAGCTGAAAGAGGAGACGTCCTAAGGGAAGCTGTTAGGTGAGCTGCAGTCTAAAGAGACAGAAGCTCTGTCCCACAAGGTCAAAGCACACTCACCGCACCCGACACCCAGCTGGCATAATCGCTGCAAAGGTAGGCAGCCAGATTGGCAATCTCCCCTGAAGTACCAAGCCGACCCACTGGTATCTTCTCAGTCATTGACTTCTCAAACACGCCCATGGGGTCCAAGCGACTAAAAGCACCCTTCAGAATATATAGAAGAAAATGATAACCTTATAAAAAACAGATAGCCATCAAGACAGTTTGCTGATGACAGGGAATATAAAACTGTGCTTTTGAAAAAAAAAAAAAAAAAAAAAAAAAAAAAAGTAACAAAGGAGCACAAGCGGACAGCAAGATCATCAAGAATCTGTGGCTCTGTATCGCACAATAACCATCAAGGTGTGAATGCTGCCATTATCTTGCAAATACTCAATTTCACATAATAATACTCTTGCACACAGTACCTTGGTTTTGATTGGCCCTGGCTGAATAACATTAAACCTCATGCCGTATCGTCCCCACTCTGCCGCCAGAGACCTGCAGATACAAAAGGAATCAGCTCAAATAATCTTCCGTGGCTCTCATTCAGACAAACATGTAAACAAAAACGTACACACACACACACAATCTTCAGGATACCATTTACTTTTCCAATAACACATAGGCAATGGAGACACATTGGTAGTGAAAATAAATTTATCAGGCTGCTTTGGGGGTCAGGCCAAGGTAAATTGATCCATTTGTTTAAGCTGTTTGCTTAGACTGGAAAATCCAATATACTCAATGTATGATCCTGGATGGGTTGTGGAGGAAATGCAAGGGCAGTGCCTTAGAATTTTACCATGAAAAAGATCACTGAAGAGTCCATTTTTAGGTGTGAATATTTCCCAGGAGTCATTCTGCTAGGTTATATAAGTATTTTTAGCAATGAGACTACGCAGGGCAAGCTTATCAGCAATACAGTACATACTGTAATAAGCTTGAACTCTCATTAGGTGTAAACTAGCTATTATATCTGGTACATGGTATATATTTAAAAATAAAAAAAATTTAAAAAACTCTAGCTGAAATCTAAAAAATTTCAGATGGTCCACATGGATGGAGAGAGATATCATTAACAGCATCAGTGCTTGATTGTAGATACAACACCCTACTCTGTCTCTCTGGGTGATCTGTGGAGACTTCAACCATTTCTCTCCTAAAATCTTAGTACTTTTCACCAGTTTGTCAAATGTTTCACCAAAGGGCACATTAAACTTACTGGATGCAAATATTAGTAACACATACAACTCTATTGCCACTTCCCTACTCAGCAGATCAGGGCACAATCTTTTCCTGCTCAAACCCAGCCACACACTAGCTATCAACATCTGACAGTTAAACAAACAGTTAGAAAATGGACTCCGGATGCAGTAGAGACTGTGTGGCTGTTAAAAGATCACAGAATGAGATGTACTCGGTGATCTGCATGCAGAGCAACATGATGCCCATGTGATGAACTAGATCCATTTCTGTGCTGAAAACATAATTCCACCAATTGTTTACCACACAACAAGCCAGAGGCTATACACCTGTAGGACAATGATAAGCACAGAAAGAACTGAAAGTTAAGGTACAAATTGAGATGGGAAAGGAAGTTTCAGCACCAAGCATGTGAGATTTGGTAAGACTTCAAGACCTGCAATGAGCAAAGTAAGGAAGTACTTTAGAAGACCAATTATTTAACCAGGTTAACCAGCAGGAAAAGGACTCTGGCTGCCCGTCCCAAATTTACTCAACCATGTCAGCTCTATGAAATGCTACAACATCCCTTTTAACTGAACTTGATGTGAAATCAGGTACTTACAGTCTGGAAAACATCTCGACTTATTCGTTCTAAAGAAAGTGTGTCTGAAACTCGCACTTGCTTGTTCTCAAGAACCACCACCAAATGCACATGGAAGGGGTGAAATCCTACAGATACCTTGAAGTCCATCTAGATGACAGATTTTATTAGACATGTAACCCAGAGACAACATACAGGTCCTTCAATTTATGCAATAGGTTGATAAGTGGCATCAAAGCATGTGATGCCACAAGATTAAACTCACTTGGAAAGCAGGACAGGTCACTGGGACCAAATCCGGACTCCTTAGAATTAGTTCAAGTTGGCTTTATTATCACTTCAACCATATACAGTTAGTACACAGTGAAACGAAACAACGTTCCTCCAGGACGTTTATGTTGCTACATGCAACATAAATTTACAACATAAATTAACAGAAGAGCTAAAACTATCTAACTAAGAGGCCTAGTTAGCTGGCTAGCGGAGACAAGACAGATTGACCTGTCACCTGACAACATAAAAAATGTTTACAACATAAATTAACAACATTGTGCTGTATAGTTTTGGGACTATGCAACGCACGTTTATCAGCAATACATAAGAAGCTTGAACTCTCATTAGCTGTAAACTAGTTATATCTGCTATTACAGCACATGGTATTTAAAAATATATAATTTTTTTCTGGTCCACATGGATAGAGGCAAATCATCAATCAATCATTAACAGCATCAGTGCTTGCCTGCAGACACCACAGCCCACTCAGTCTCTCTGGATGATCTGTGGAGACGTCAAGAATTTCTTTCTATCCTAAATTCCTCCTACTTTTCATTTTTTCAGGATAAACTGCTGCTAATCATAAACTTACAGCATAAACATAAACAGCAGAAGGTCCTTCAACACCAACCCCCTGCCCCACCTACTGCCACACACAATCAGACTGAACGACTCCTCCATTTAGAATTAACTGTTTAAAAAAACAAAACAAAACACAACAACCTTTATTTTAGCTGCCTGTATATTGCTCTGTAGTTATCTACTTTACATCAATAATAACATGTTGGGTGCATTAGTAATATTTTCTCGCTTTATGCTTATATACAGAGAAACATCACTGAACAGTGTGTAATTGCTGACATTTTCCGTACATTATGAACCATGTAAACATAATCTAAATCTATCCAAAATCTATAAGGGATCTCAGGCAGAGAGAGCAAATGCAAAGATAAAGATCCCCATTAATCATGGTGATGTTTGCTCCACCCCAATACACACAGGTGAAGGGAAATGCCACAGCCATCAAAACATCAACACATGCACAGAATTTAAAATAAGATTGAAGGGCGGCATTTAATTACGACAGTGCAGCCTAAGGAGCCCCTTAGGGGGTCAGATCATGACACTATACCTGGGGTGGGGGGGGGGTGGGGGGGGGATCTGGATAGACCCTCCGTGTGTACACTACAAATAGATTTATATCTCCTAAATCAGGGGTGTCAAACTCATTTTAGGGTGAGGGCCAGATGAGAAGAAATGTGACCATGTGCGGGCCGGATTTGTTTTTTTAATCATAGTGCATCAAATTACAACAAATACACTATATTCT
Organism: Channallabes apus; assembly: GCA_030522415.1. Taxonomy (NCBI): domain Eukaryota; kingdom Metazoa; phylum Chordata; class Actinopteri; order Siluriformes; family Clariidae; genus Channallabes; species Channallabes apus. The sequence goes on from CM060104.1 coordinate 5,984,281, forward strand.
GTAAAACTGCATTTAACAAGTCCTCAGAAACTGTTCATTAACACTCTCATTCCTTTTTGGGGGAAAAAAAAAAAAAAAAAAAAAAAACATGCCAAGTAATGTATTCTTTTTGCACAGCCACGGCTTGTGAGCAGGTTAAACATACCGGCTTGCCGTTGACCTCACAGAAGAAATACTTCTCTTTCCATTTCTCCTGAAACATCCGCCCTTTCAGACCAATTTTTATTTTTTTGGACATTTTTTTGGACATTTTTTTGGACATTTTTTTTTTAAATCGTGAGTGCTTGCCACACATCTTCAAATAGCCGAAGAAATTTGATTTAGGCGCCAATTTAGAATGCGCATGCGTGTTCGAGGTTTCGGCAGAAGCGCAATAGAAGAGCAGTTAAATGATCGATGATAAAATAAATAAAAAAATGAATAAAACCAAACACAATATTGCAGCGAATACCCGGACATAGACTTTATTTAATATTACTACTAATAATAATGATAATAAAAAAAGATTTGATATTTAATATTATTGTTCAAATCTTCCCGCGGGCCGTACTGGACGCCTTAGTGGGCCGTATTCGCCACGCCACGTATGTTTGACACCCCTGTCCTAAATCATCTATGAAGTCTTCTAATGTGTGTAAAAATACCTGTTATGATTTAAGCCATCAATTCACTAATTTTTTTTTCTTCAAACTAACGTTACAAAAAATATATATAATAAAATCTAAACTGAAATTCCAATTTAAAAACCATGCTAATAAACATATATTATGCGTGACACACTTCTTAAAACATATCAAATCAAAACAGGGTCATTAGTTTCTCTAAATATGTTTTGCAGACCGTATCCTATTCTGCAGGCTGAAAAGAATTGTGACCCAGCTGTTCCCGGGTCAGAAAGTGGCAGAAATAAGAAATATATACCAAAACTCTCCACAATTAATCTAGCTCCTTTGCTCATTGATGTTTAACATTCTCAACATTTAAAAGATATACTGCATAAACAGTTTGACTGCAAAACACGATAAATGCCATTTTTAGCCAATTTATTTTCCTCAGGCACATAAGGTGATCTATAACATAAATAATTTTTTTTTTTTGTAATCAAAAAAGCTTTTTATGGTACTACAGTGGCTTGCAAAAGTATTTAGCCCCCTTGAACCTTTCCACATTTTGTCACATTACAGCCACAAACATGAATCAATTTATTGGAAGTCCACGTGAAAGACCAATACAAAGTGAGAAGTGGAACGAAAATCATACATGACTCCAAATAAAAAAAAAAATAACTGAAAAGTGGGGTGTGCGTAATTATTCAGCCCCCTGAGTCAATACTTTGTAGAACCACCTTTTGCTGCAATTACAGCTGCCAGTCTTTTAGGGTATGTCTCTACCAGCTTTGCACATCTAGAGACTGAAATCCTTCCCCATTCTTCTTTGCAAAACAGCTCCAGCTCAGTCAGATTAGATGGACAGCGTTTGTGAACAGCAGTTTTCAGATCTTGCCACAGAATCTCGATTGGATTTAGATCTGGACTTTGACTGGGCCATTCTAACACATTGATATGTTTTTTTTTAAACAATTCCATTGTTGCCCTGCCTTTATGTTTAGGGTCGTCGTCCTGCTGGAAGGTGAACCCCAGTCTTAAGTCTTTTGCAGACTCCAAGAGGTTTTTTTCCAAGATATTTGTGGTGTTAGTTTTCCGCCACACATACAGTAGCGTTTTGCATTTTGGCCAAAAAGTTCTATTTTGGTCTCATCTGACCAGAGCACCTTCTTCCACATGTTTGCTGTGCTAACGGGACTTCTTATGGTTTTCTGTTAACAATGGCTTTCTTCTTGCCACTCTTCCATAAAGGCCAACTTTTGCAGTGCACGACTAATAGTTGTCCTATGGACAGATTCCTCCACCTGAGCTGTAGATCTCTGCAGCTCGTCCAGAGTCACCATGGGCCTCTTGGCTGCATTTCTGATCAGCGCTCTCCTTGTTCGGCCTGTGAGTTTAAGTGGACGGCCTTGTCTTGGTAGATACTGTTTATTTAAAGCTTTTATATTGCTTCTCAGCATCTTCAACAATTTTTGTAATTAAGAAGGTTGTGTGTGCATCAAATCTAAGCATTTTTTTCCCAGTCCCAATTTAGAGCAAGTGCCAGTTTGCTTGAGTTTGTCTTTTGTTTGTTTATTATTAAAACTCAACCAACTATCAATACTAATAGTATAAAACATTTAACTCACACATAACTGCAGTCATCCATTGAGGAAAAACTGCAAGAGGTGGATTAATAGCATATACAAATTCACACTGATATAATTAAAATAATTTAGCTTTTTTTTTTTTTTTTTACACATCTTTATGAATCAAAGTAACCATGCACAAAGCTTGTAATACATGTTAACTCTATTTTTTTTCTAAAAACTTTTTTAGAATTTCATTTTGTAATCAAATTGTTGTTACACACAATGTTATTATGAAATCTGGCCAGTAAAAAGCTAAGCTACTCAGATGCTGCAGTTTCACTGCTGTGCTTAATGGATGGGTATTAATCCATAGTCTTCAAAAACCTCTAAACCATTATTAATAAATGAACAAACGAGCAAGCACTCAAACTGTATTGGTATTTTCACTCAAACTGAATAGGCAGCACACAAGTAGCAAGAAAACCTAAGCAAGAAAATGAATCCAACAAAAAAGATTAAGAAAACTTTAACCTTTAAGTTTTATCCTAATACAGTCCTCTCTTTTCTCACATACTGAATTATAATACTAAATGCAGCTTTCGCTATCAGCACATACGCAGCAATTCAATGACATGACAGGTTATTAATGACACTGCATACAGTGATAAGGTGGAACAATAAATAAGCTTCAAGTACAACAGAAACCACAAAAGTCCTCAAGGTTTAGATAACAGAGAACAGATTGGAAAGTTAAGCAAGCTCTCATTGCTGCATATTTAGTGATCAAACATAGGAAATAAAAAAATTAAAAAAAAAGATATTTTGCATATCAAGATCTATTTCTATTAGATGGTAGGCATGGTACTGACAAAAAATTTATTGTAATCACGGAAACTGCAGCCCTGTAGCAACTGTACTGTAGTCAGTGCAGGGCCCTTGGAAGCATCAACATTTACTCCCCCTTTTATGGGACTCATTTGTGGGGATCCTTTTAGTGACGATCAATTTCCACACATCAACTTATTAAGGTTGTTTTGTACAACCACCACCACCATGCAACTGTTATATCGGTAGAATACTACTCATGTTTTTAAACTGTTTCTATGACTATATAATTTGGTTGTTAATGAAAGTGTGTACATAAACATTACCTTAGCTGGGTTACCTACTTGCACATTGCTTCCACGCCTGCTTTAGCAGATGCACTTGGCATGACAAACCCAGATCCACTCTCAGCATATATGGTGGTGATTGCCAGAAAAGCGGCACCTGAAAACATCATTTGCAATTTAACTTCGAAACCAAGCAAGCCAGCTGTGCTAGAGCTTAAATTTAGACCCGCCAAGGATCACTAGAATAAAAAAAAATTTACTGGATTGAAACCTACAAATCAAACCTACAGCAGGTGTTACAGGAAGGTTTTATGTTTCCTACCAATTTCTAGCATTGAAAAGCTGAGCAACTAAACAAAACGCATAATAGTTCACAGCTCTTGTATACAGTATGTACTGTATCATAGGAGTGCATATAAGTCATGAAACTGTACCTCAATATTCTTATGTGTTTTAGCCTTTGACACAAAACTAATAAATCTAGACTATATTGAGACTAGATTACTACAGGTAAAAATGGCCCAGTTCGGTTTTTGTTTTTTCTTTTTGCACATGTGTGACTGAAATCTGTGTCTTCCATAACAATGTGAACAGCACAACTCACATGAAATCTGATCTTTTCAGTTTATGATTTGGCCCACATCCATATGTGATCCTAAATCAGATACAGGACTGAATTGTTTTGCAAACTGACCCAAATCCGAGCAGTCAAATAGGAATTCATGTGACAAAGAAAAGATAAATTGTCAGATACAGGTCACATTGAAATCATAGTATAGACAACAGGAAAAATCAATCAATTCAACCAACCAAATTTATTTAAAAAAATAATAATAATCTATTCAAATGATCAGATAGTGCTGGACTGTAATTATGGCAGAGATTCTCACTTAGCAACATGGGTAACCAGAATAAACACAAACTAATAAAAATGCTGTTTATTAAGCTTCAGGTGAAGTTCAGGTCAAGTGCAAATTATTCATAACTGAAATAGAGGTTCAATACTGCAAAGTACTGTAGATCACGCGTCACTTTCAGTGCAATTTCTGCATAACTGAAACAATCTTGAGGTTCTGAAGACATTATTGTCTTTCATAACATTTGTTTTCTGCTATTTCTATTTTCCATATTTATGTGACATTTAACAGCTGTTTAACATGAGTCCCTAGTGTCTTTACTGCTGTGTACACAGGTCAAGTCATTAATTTTTAAGCTGCCATTTGTGTGGTTTTTATCCCCCCAGGAGCATCACAAGTGGTATTTTCAAGAGGCTGGTGAGGGATCCACAGTCTATGTGGACTTAAAGCACAAGCTTGATGGAGTGTAACACTGCAACCTAATTATATACTGCCATCTTGTGGTTGGACATTGCAATCAAAAAAGTTTTATTGGTCAAAATTACATATTTCAGAAGTTACGGTCTATGCTCTTAGATATTAATAAAGTAAGGAACAACATAAACACGGTCAATAAGCAAACTAAATTGCATGCACATTAACTATTAAAAACACCCAAATCATCTTAAAGTAATGATTCTAACCTTTCTGAGCTTTGATGAGTCGCTTCCCAATGTCCAGTGTGATGTAGGCTGTGCCATTCAGAACTATGTCTGTTATGGTTTTCCATGCGTTAGCCGAGAGCTTTTCAGAAGGAGAAATGAAATTTCCTGCAGCATTGTTGATTACCACCTGAGAACGGAAGAACACACAGGATTCAAATGATTTCAAGACATGCTCAACATGACACTCATATTTTTTGCCTTAATACAATTTCAGTTAAGGAACCTGTAAACATTTCCATGCAGCTGAGAACGGGACCTACATACATCAGGAAGCCCAACATCAGTGACAAGCTGGTCTATGGCAGCCTTTACAGAGACCGGGTCCCTCACGTCACACTGCACAGCATGTACCTGCAACAGGCACGACACTGCTCAGCATTACAGATGTAAACAATCACTAATTCAAACTGAAACACTGGGTTTAGTATTAACAATAAAGCAAATTATAAAATAGATCACACTGTATTTCACTGAATCAATGCCGGGTTTTAAAATGCACTCGAGGACTGATGAGATACAGTATGTGGTACCTATCTGCAATCATCACTGACTTCCTCTGAGCAGGTGAATTATTAAATTCATGGTAATTAAATTAACAGTAAAAATAAAGCACTGCATTAAGTTCCAGTAATCACCTTATTACCAGTCTGATTTGCGATTTCCTCAGCAGTTTGCTGGAGAACATCCAGTTTTCTGTAATAGGGAAAATGTTTCATATTAGTTTTCATATTTATTACACCAATAAAACTTTTTTTTTTTTTTTTTTTTAAGAAGAATGCAAGTGAATAGGGTTAGGCAGCAGATTCACAATATACTTTCATGAGATTGCAGTTTTGTCAACTGCAGGTATTGTCCGCATTTTACAATACAATCTCACACTTTTAAATGAAGCAAATGTTTTAAAGTTTTGAAAATGTAAAACATAAATCATCGTAACATTAAAAATATTTTGTACAAAAACACCTCCCACACACTTTATAGTCCAAAATATCCCTGCATTTATCATATACAAAAACATCATTAAATTAAAATAAATCTTCGAACATTTGCAACACATTACTGTTCTATTGGCAGTTCTGCATCACTCCTTTAATGTTGTTTATCATACAAATGCTTTTAAAAGATACCGTATGTGTGTCTTTTATTGCTCACCACCTACTACAAGAGAATATACTTTTCATCCTCATGACACAACCGCAGCAAAGTAAATGTCTAAAAGCGTGTCCTATGAATTCAATCCATACACACATTTCCCCTTAACATCAATTTTGGCAACTGTTCTGTTCAGAAAGTTAGAGATTCAAAGAACCACTTGTCGGCACGTGAGCAGGACCCTTTACCCATTTCTGCTCCAGGTGCATCATATCATAAATGCTCAACCCCAGCTTTCTAACAAGGTGTGATATGCGAGCAAGCGAATAAAAGAAAAAGATTTACTGCTCACAAATGATGTTACAAAGGCTTCATCTCTCTTTATCAGTGAAGCACAACAATTCCACACAACACTTTAACAGACACACACACACACTAGCACCCTGGACCTCATGAGAAGCTGAATACAGATTGTAGATTTATGTGCATCACAGACCTGCTGGCTATCACACACTGTGCGCCGAGGGTAGATAAAACAGTGGCCATGCCTTTACCCAGGCCTGTACCTCCTCCTGTGATGAAAGCCACTTTGTTTTTAAAAGTCCCAGGAGGAAGCATCACTCCTTCAGATGGAGGGAAGAATTCTGCCTGGGGTAAAGAGGGACTTTTCTGCCATAAAACCTTCGTCCCATTTCCTAGGAACTGTCAGGGAACATGTTTAACACAGTCAGACAGCAAATGACCTTTCACCTATTTTCCCCAGTCTGTGACTGACGTTATAGAAGATATAACCTACTGTATATAGAAGTTATAAGATATCATAGCAACTTTTATGTATTATAATAGATTATACTATTTCTATATTAATTATTTCATTAATTCATACAGCAATCGAGTTTCGTAATTATTCTAACACTATTAATAACTAGATCCGAAAATTACCAAGTTTTAAATAAACAAACAAACAAACAAACACTCTTCTTACCCGGGCAGTAATTAAACATGTCCGTAGGGGTATTTGTTTAGAAGTTAACCTCGACCACAGTGACATGTTCTCCAATCTACCTTCAGAAACAACGGGTTAGCTAATGACAACTCAAAAAGCCACTTTACAATTTAAAAGTACCACATAAACTGAAAATGTATTTACCTACATGCACACTTCAATGTCCGTACATAAATAAATAAATAAATAAATAAATAAATAATACGCACCCCGTGCATCTTCTTCTTCTTCTTTGGAGTTTAACGGCGGCTTGTCGTAAGTGTTGCACTACCGCCACCTTCTGGTTGATTCTCCATTAGTAGTTTCTTCTATCTATTTCCAGATTATTTCCTCCACATCTTATATTCTATCCATCAAACCAGTAGTAACTAAGAAGTTACAAATGTTTTTCTTTCCTCGCCCACTCATCAGTATATTTTTTTTATCTCTGTCCCAACCAGTCCACCTTTTCTTAATTCTTCCATCATTTTTCTCCTTTCTTCTTCATATCTTCTGCAATTTATAAGTACATGCTCTATGGTTTCTTGTGTCTGACAAACCTCACAAAAGCCAGTGTGATGCTTCCCTATAATGTATAATGTACTATTCAGGTTACTGTGTCCAATTCTTCATCTTGTCATTGCTGTTTCTTCTCTTCTAGTCCCTCCCCAGTTCCTCTCAGTTCCAACTTTATTTTGAATGCCATATAAATGTCTCCCTTTAATTTCCCTATCCCACTGCTGTTGCCATTCTCTCACAGCTTCTTTCCAAACTATACTTTTCCCCTCAGCCTTTGACATTTTTATATTTACTTAAATTTGATCTTTTTTGTTGCATGTTTGGGAACCCCGTGCAGTGTTGTAACGCTCTATAAGACTGTATTCGCCTGTGAAGTGGTAAAAGAAAGCAACACTGAAACAGAGGAAGTAAGTTACTGATATTTTGAGCAAAACTTCCCATTTGCGCGCAAGAAACGTACAGTGTACTATATATGGTGTGAAATCTATTGGTCTTCTTATTTATTAATGAAAATTAAAATGAAAAAAAAAAAAAAAACATCCGGATTCTCCGGCTTCTTCTGTTTACTGGGTGATCGCGACTGACGTTAAGGTGCAAATACCGCCGCCTACCGCATTGGAGAGCCTCGACGCTACCAATTATTCGTGATATTTATTCGTTCACATCTATTTTTCCTTAAACAGATTTTTCTATTCTGTATTTTCCCTTATCCTAGGTTTCTGACCCCCCCCCCCCCCCCCCCCCCCCAATTTCCTTTACACAAGCAAGCAAATTTATTTCTTTGTCCTATTTGTAAATTAATGTCAATGTGTTTCCTTCAGGCTTGTTAGCTAGCTGTCTGTATTCCAACATTAGCTAAAGTCCAGCAAAAGTCTACAACTATTCATTTAAATTCAATCCTTCCTATTTAATGTACTGGACCTTAAGCTTTGTACGTCAAACGTGGAGTCTGAACAAATCGCTGCTCTTATTGCAAAGTATCTAATACCTAGCATAAAACATTTGATTTGATTCAATACTTTTGGCCATCACTGTAGGCCTCTGCCACTTCAGTTTGATTAACTGCTCCAAATGCACTGTTGTACTGTACTCTCTGTCGTGTTCTTCACGACACTCTACCCCAGTATTACACCAGTTCAGGGTAAAATCCTTCATCATAATTATGGACTCCACTAACAAAACAAAAGGTCCAGAAAAAACAAACCTCTGAATATGTTTAAAGATTCGCCTGAATTTGATATTTTGCAAAATGTCAAAAGAGACGCTGTTATTCAAATAAAATTGAATTGAAAATTTAATTGAATACAGATACTTGGGGCTACAGCTGGATGACAAACTGGACAGGTCAGTGAACACTGATTATCTGTATAAGAAAGGTCAGAGCCGGCTGTTTTTCTCAGGAGACTAGGATCTTTCAACATCTCCATTTCATCTTTCAAAATCTCCTGATGATGTTTTATCAGTCAGTCTTCGCCCGTGTGCTTTTCTATGCGGTGGTGTGCTGGGGAGGTAGTCTCAAAAACAGGGATGACACGCAATTGGACAAAATGGTCAGGAGAGCTGGTTCGGTAGTTGGTCTGGTGCTGGACTCTCTCGAGAAAGTGGTAGAGAAGAGGAAAGAGGACACTTAACAAAATGCCTTCCATCATGGCCAACACCACTTCACACAGTTTTCTGCAACCGGAAGCGTGTGTTCAGCGAAAGACTTCTTTCACAAAGCTGCTCAACAGACAGACTTAGAAAATCCTTTGTCCCCAGAGCTCTTCAACACTACTACAATGATATGGGAATTGTGGGCTACAGTATGCTAGGCTAGTCTGCTATTTACACCATGGTGTTACATGCATAACTCCCATCTGTTAGCATCAGGGTCTGCTCATTACTCCAACTGTTGAATACTTTGTTATTTAAACACAGACTAAATTTCACTTTCATGCTGCTCTTTAGGCGCGGTGGTGTAATGGTTAGCACTGTCGCCTTGCACCTCCAGGGTCTGGGTTCGATTCCCCGGCCAGGCTCGATTCCCGTCTCTGTGTGCATGGAGTTTGCATGTTCTCCCCGTGCTTGGTGGGTTTCCTCCGGGTACTCCGGTTTCCTCCCACAGTCCAAAGATATGCAGGTTAGGCTAATTGGCGTTCCTAAATTGCCCATAGTGTGTGATTGGGTGTGTGAGTGTGTGTGTGTGTGCCCTGCGATGGATTGGCACCCTGTCCAGGGTGTACCCCGCCTAGTGCCCGAAGTTTCCTGGGATAGGCTCCAGGTCCCCCGCGACCCTGAACACAGGATTAAGCGGTATAGAAGATGAATGAAGATGCTGCTCTTTACACAACTACAGTACTTTGGTTTTTGCACAATTAATACTCTTTGCACTGTTGTCAGTTTGCTATGGAAGCAAAATAGTCTCATTAATAATTTAGAGGCACAAACGACACGATGCACACATCCGTATCCCAATTCACATGAGTGAAACCCAATTCACGTGCAAAAATATATTTAAAAAAACAACAACTCACGTGCACAAAATAAATATATACATTCATAATATACTTTATTTCATAATGTTTCATTAATGAACTTCGCCGGAATTAACACAGCTAACCACTTTATCGTCTTTATAAACACTTCACCTTCATTAAATATTTGTCGCAGTTTTTCATTTTTAAATGCTAAATTTTACTTCTCGTATGAATACATTAGGCAGAGAGTTCTGTTATACAGAAAGACTGGCAGACATGTACATAAGCTTCCTGAAATATCACAGATTACAATACAGTACAGCTGACAATACAGTACAACTATGTGTACAAAGTCTGTTATCATCAACAGCTGGTAATTATGCTATTAGGTTATAAAAACAATGCTGGTCTACAATGTATATAGTACATATATATGTATATAGTAATTATACTATATAATTTTCTTTATAACAGGTAAATTGCACAAATCACTTCAATATCTCCACCGAGATTAAACTGATATCTGTACTCATTAAAAAGTAACCTGTGTTTTGTGCAAAAAAAAAAAAATCACAACCAGTGCAATTATTACGGCGCCATTATAGATTAATACATGATTATTGCACTACTGCATATCTAGTGCAATAATTTGTCTATTTATTACTATTCATCATCTACATCTACATCTAGGCATTTGGCAGACGCTCTTATCCAGAGCGACTTACATTTTTTAACTCATTACACATCCAAGCAGTTGAGGGTTAAGGGTCTTGCTCAAGGGCCCAACAGTGACAACTTGGTGGTTGTGGGGTTTGAACCTGGGATCTTCCGAACCGTAGTCCAATGCCGTAACCACTGAGCTACCCCTGGCCCATCATTACTTGTTATGTCATTACCTTATTAGTACATGTGCCCAGTGCAATCATAAACAGACCATAAAATAGTGTTTACTACATAATGAGTGGAATATGTCATGTAATTACCGTTATATAAGTGCAGTAATCTTCATCTCTCTATTTGTTAATTACTAGCACTACATATCCCAAAAAATGTTAATTGTTCTGTAAGTTGTTTCTGGTTGTTGCAGTCTACTGATTTGTTCTAAACATACAGTATAGTCCTTTTAAATGCACCTTCATTTGGAGAATTGTGTAGTACTCTGTATAATGAAATTGAAGGATTCTTTTCCTACTTCTTCTTACGAGGAGGAATTCGCCACACAAAACACCTTCATCGTGGTCCATCAGAGAGAATAGAATGCTTCAGACAATCAGAGGCAGCCAATAACCCAGGCACTCATTCAGTGTTTTCAGTAACGAAATCATATCATTTATTTTATGAACTGCTGTAGATTTCCTCTTAAAATATGGTTACCATATTTAATGAGTCACTTTCTAGACTTTTACATAAACATACCAGACAGTGGTGACGAGTTTTTCTTTAGTTTCTCCGTTAAAACTGTGTTTTTAGCTATATGATAGTGTCATTTTTTTTTGAGAGTGAAATTCTTCTTTTCTCCCCCAAACTGGGCCAGAATGACTTACAGTACTGTATGCTTATCTTTGTTGTTGCCAAAAGCACACCTGCCACCTGTGCCTTAGTTGACCTCACCAATTGCTGCTACCTGCACCTGCACAATATTACACACAGGGGTGTAATATTACCTACCATTGTGCTAGCTGTTACCTGCATGTCACAGTAATTAATCGTCCGCCTGTTCAGACCCTTGCCACATCTCTAACCAAGGAATAGGAGAGAACCCCAGTGCATTGTCAGAAGCGACAATTACAGTATGTAATATGCAATTAAAGCAAGGCCCCAAACAGTCCTTACATTTACATGATTCTCTGATATGGTGGAAAATTATCCACCAAGACTTATCCACCAATATGTCTCTTTCATTCTCATTATCTCCCTCATTTTAGATCCTTTAATTTCTCCTACTGCTTCCTCCAATTCCACCTGCAACATTTCCACTCCTTTCTGCAAAACCTCTCTCATTATGTGCCTTCTATACAACTCTGGAGACTTCTGTTGTTCCTCAAAGTGTCGAAGAAGTCTGCAGCTGTGTGATGTTTATTGACAAAGTTTTTTAAGGAAGCCGACTGAGATGACCTCTATATCCTTTGTTATTTTAGCACTTTCTCTGATCACTACAGTAAATCAATATATGCAGCAAACTCAGGCAAGCAAGACAATAAGCAGTATAAGAGTGACAGCTATCAAAACAACAGCTACCAGCTAGCCAGTGTGGGCATATAATTTTCCTGTCATTTTCTGTCTGGCTTCATAATTTGCTGTCCATAAGTCAGTAGCCTCACCAAGAGAAGCCAATTTTTGACACATTGCAAAATATTCCATGAAAAAACAGAAGAGGCTGGGGTCAGGAACAGCATGGAGAAGTTTTCAATTCAATTCAATTGTATTTGCATAGCTCTTTTAACAGTTGCCATTGTCGCAAAGCAGCTTTACACACTCAAAAGCATTATTTAAGTTTGTATGAAATGTGAATGTGTATGAATCGAAATTATAATACTATCCCTGATGAGCAAGCCGAGGACGACAGTAACAGTGGCAAGGAAAAACTCCCTGAGATGGTAATAGGAAGAAACCTTTTGAGGAACCAGACTCAACAGGGAACCCATCCTCATTTGGGTGATAACGGATAGCAGGGATTGATCTGCATCATACTGTGTGAGACTGGAAGTTCAGTATAACAGGAGGTGTGTTAAAGTTAAAATGGAGTCCAGTTCGTTCCTGGAGGCTCAGGTAGACTGTAGGAAACTTCAGTCCTGAACTATGTCACAAGTCCTCAGAAAACAGCTGTCTGCATCAGCCGAGGACAGGACCGTCTTTTGGAAAAGTGGAACACACGCATCCCAGGCAGACCACACAGGGCATCCAAACGACAAGATCTCCAACCAGAAGCAGGACACCAGGACGAGTCAGGCATCTCCAGAGGGCAGAGGCGGTCTGGACCACTGGCAACTCAAGAGCGACATGTATAGCTCGACAGAGAGACAGGTAGAGGGGAAAAGAGAGAGGGAGAGAGAGAGGAGAAGAGGAGAGAGCAGAAGAGAAGGAGAGATGGCAGTTAGGTATGGTCACAGTCAAACAATGTATAATGTGAATGTATATTTAGTGTAGAGTGCAAGCAGGGACTCCGGCAGGACTAACTATGACAGCATAACTAAAAGGGAGAGCCAGAAAGAAACACAGACATGAGGGCTCCCTGAGATGTAAAGCAAACAATCACTTCACCGTCAACAAACCTGAGTGATCAGTGAGACTGAGGAAGACAGCATCTAAACATCCCAGTTCACCATAATACTCTACGTCCATGAGTCCCCCAGATCTGCTCCTTCACCTAAGGCAAATCTATTTACAAAAATGCTTGGCTAAATAAATAGGTTTTTAGCCTAGACTTAAACACTGAGACTGTGTCTGAGTCCCAAACATTAATGTGAAGACTATTCCATAACTTTGGGGCTTTGTAAGAAAAAGCTGGGATCATAAGACACTAGCTGTTGACTCAGATACTGTGGTGCGAGACCATTTCTTTATACGTCAATAGAAGTATTTTAAAATTGATGTGAAATTACATGGGGAGCCAATGCAGTGTGGTAGGGGTGGTGTGCTCGTATCTTCTGGTTCTAGTGAGGACTCTCATTAGAACGCTGCCGCATTCTGGACTAACTGAAGTTTGCATATGCCACCTAGTTGAACAGCCAGACAGTAAGGTGTTACAATAGTCCAACCTAGAGGTGATTAAAGCATGAACTAGTTTTTCTGCATCATTTAGTGACAATATATTTCTTATCCTGGTGATATTATCTACATGAGCTTCAAATGAAAGGCTGAAATGTATAATCACACCGAGGTCTTTCACTGTTGCACTTGATGGAACAGAAAGGTCATTTAAAGTTACAGTGTGATCAAAAAGCCTACTTCTAGCTGCTGGTGGTCCTCTGACTAGAACTTCTGTCTTATCAGGATTAAGCAGAAAGACGTTAATTAACATCCAATCTCTTATGTCCTGCACACATTGCTCAACTTTAGTAAACAGTTTTTTCTCATCTGGTTTTGTTGAGACGTATAATTGTGTGTCATCAGCATAACGATGACAATTGGAAAGCTTTGGTTTCTGGGAGAAAATGCTACTGCTTGGCTTTATCTCTTTCCTTCTCCCATTTATTTATAAGTGGCTTCCAGGTGAGTAACGTCTGTCTGTAGTCGCTCTCTGTCTCTCATCAATATCTTATTGTCCATCTCTGCAGGCTTCTTTTGTTCCTTGCAGAGTTTTACAGGAGCATGGAACTCCATGATGTTTCCTAGAAGTGCAGCATTCTCCTTTGTGTCAGAATCCAAAATATCCTACAGCTCTGTGACCCTCTTGAACAATGTGTCTGTCTCTATCATTCTCCTCATCTCTCTTATTTTACATTCCTTCTATTACTTTCTTTCATTTCGCTTGCAACGCTTCCACTTCCTTCTGCAGTCCCTCCACCTGAGGATCCTTCTCATATGAGTCCTTTAGCGGCCGACTTCGAAATCATTCTTTAATCCTTTTAAAGATCCCTATTACAAATAAACGAATGTCTCTTTATAGCTGTTGCACGCTCGATTATGACATCACCAGTCCCCTACGCTTATCTGTCTCACATCTGTCTCCCCTCCCCTTTTTATGCGCATGCGCTGGGTGTAAAGCGTGATGAATTAAGATTCAAGATTTAAAGGTGCTTTATTGGCATGACTAATATTTACATTCATATTGCCAAAGCTTAGAGATAAGGCCCAAAAAAAATTTAAACAGTATAGAAAGAATAATAAATAAACGTATGTAAAATAAAGGAGTACAAACATTTAGTCAAAGATAAAGTGACTCTCATGACCATTATTAATTTACTTTAAAAAGGGAAGGGAAAAGGATAGAAAGAAGCTCTTTAACATAAAAGCTTTAACATATTGACAGCTGAAGGAAGTTTTGCGGTGAGAGGAACGCCATCTAATTTATTTTGTAGTTCATTGTCTGTGCCAGTGGCGGCGCTGTGGTGCAGTGGTTAGCACTGTTGCCTTTCACCTCCAGGGTCTGGGTTTTATTCCTGGCCAGACTCGATTCTCTGCGTGCATGGAGTTTCATGTTCTCCCCGTGCTCGGTGGGTTTCCTGTATGTACCCTGGTTTCCTCCCACAGTCCAAAAACATGCAGGTTAATCTAATTGGCGGTCCCAAATTGCCCATAGTGTGTGTGTGAGTGAGTGTGTTTTGTGTGTGTGCCCTGTGATGGATTGGCACCCTGTCCAGGGTGTACCCCCGCCTTGTGCCCTAAGCCTCCTGGAATAGGCTCCAGGTCCCCGCGACCCTGAATACAGGATAAAGCGGTATAAAAGATGAGTGAGAGAGTCTATGCCAGTGCTAAACCACTACAGATATAGTATATTTTAGGCCACTAGTGAACTATCACTGTCTTTCAGCACCTGGATTGTTGGACCGACAAAGTTGATATGATGCTCATTTAATTAATTCAAACATAAACAACCAACAACTATTTGCTGTGTGAATTGACGTTATAACGTTCAGTTAAATGTCATTAACAGAAAGTGGGGGGTAAATACCGCTAGTGTTTTTTTGCATGCAAATTATTAATACATTTAAACCTGTTAACTTCATACCCAATGTATTCTGTCTTTACACACACTGCAAGAATTAAAAGTTATGAGTTATATAAGTTTCTTAAGTTATAAAAATTATAAGTTGCTTAAGTTGTGTCGCATATCTTTATGTTTTTATTTAATGGTATGTTAACCCACCTTGAAGTAACTTTTTGGTTTGTCCATTAAATTTACTTAGGTGTGTGTTATGTAAAATGTTATAGTTTATTTGCATAGCTCCCAGGTCTCTGAGGGTTTTGAGACCCTGTGTCAGACTGTGGGCAGCATTACATATTAGGAACATGATGTGAAAAAAGTATTTGCCCCCTTCCTGAACTTTTAGGATTTTGCATACTTGTCATAGATAATCTAACAAATTATAATTTTACCCAAAGATAACCCAGTTATCATACAAAATACAGTTTTTAAACGATGGTTTAATTTATTAATGGGAAAAGGCTGTCAAACCTGCCTGACAATGTGTGAAAAAGTAATTTCCCCCCTTGCTAAATTCTGAATGAATTGTGACTTTTTCGAAAGCTGGGTTAAATTTCACTTGCCATGCTGGCCTCATTATTGCCATCCCTGTTGAATCAAGAAATTTCTTAAATAGAACCTGTTAAGCATGCTAAGAGATCTCAAAAAGCAACATCTGAAAAGAAAGGGAATTCAATTGAAGGGGAAAGGGGATGAGAAACAAAGTAATTGACATGTACAGTATCAGTCTGGAAATGGTTGTAAAGTGATTTCTTAGGCTTTGTGACTCCAGTGAACCACAGTGAGAGCCATTATCCTCAAATGGAGAAAACCTGGAACAGTGGTAAACCTTCCCATGAGTGGGCGGCCTACCAAATTTACTCAAAGGGCACGACTATTCATCCAGAAGCTTATAAAAGAACCTAAAACAACCTCTAAAGAATTGCAGGCCTCACTTGGCTCAGTTAAGGTCAGTGGTCATGATTCAACAATAAGTAAGAAACTGAGCAAAATGTTAATTTTGCTATTTTTAAAAATGTAATAAAAAAATTTAATTACACTTAATTTAATTGGGACATTTAATTTAAAAATGTCAGTTAATTTTACGAGTTAAATTTATTTCTTTAGTATTTCCTTTTTATTGATTATTTATTTTACATACAAGCTTTTATTTTATTTTTAAGGTCACTGGCGGTCGTGTAAGCATTTCACTGCGTATTATACTGTGTATGACTGTGTATGTGACAAATAAAATTTGAATTTGAATTTGAAATTTGAAATTATATGAAGCAGTTCCAAGGAGAAAACCACTGCTGACCAAAAAGAACACAAAGGTTCATCTGACATTTGGCAAAAAATATCCCAATTGTCAGAGGTGGAAAGATTAATAAGCTATTGTACTTAAGCACAAGTATTGTTACTTCAGTGAAGTTTTTACTGAAGTACAAATAATGTTACCATTATAAAAATCTACTCAAATAAAAGTAAAAAGTAGCTCATAAAAATTTTACTCAGAGTAAACCAGTAGTTACCAAGTTACTTTTTTTAACAGCAGGAGTGGGATGGGGGATTATAGTGTCGTTCAAAAAAGACGAGAGGATATAAATCATAACCTAGTTGTTTTTAATTGAAGGAACACCTTTACATAATAAAGCTTTTGCCTTTCTTTTGCTTGAAATCAAAGTGGTCGCTTAAATACGGTGTGATGCTTTTCGACCGGATAGCTGAGGGACAAAGGAGCTCAGAGCCAAGAATAACGTACAGCACAAAACCTTTTTAGCGAATATGATTTCAAATGTAGCAAAGTACAATACTTCAAACAAACATACTTAATTAAAAGTAAAATGACAGATTTTAAAGACTACTCTAAAAAGTATAAGGTCACAAAAAAACTACTCAATTACAGTAACGCGGGTAAATGTAATTTGTTACTTTCCACCTCTGCTAATTATGACCAAGACCTTTGGAGCAAATCTGTGCACTGATGAGACAAAAATCTGTGCACTTTCGGGCAAATCTGTGCACTGATGAGACAAAATTTCAACATTTAGAAGGTGTGTGTCCCTATACATCTGACATGAAACTAACACAGAATTTCATATGAAGAACATCATATCAGCAGTCAAATTAGCTGCTTTTCAGCTTCAGGGTTATTAATAAAAATTATTATGAAGCAGTTATAGAGTACAAGAACTAGACAGACTGGCGACTGATTTAGTCGAGGTCATGGTGAATGGTGTCAACATATTGTACATCCTTTTGTGCTGTTGTCGTTCCATGTCAGTAATGGCACAACCTGTTGCCTAGCACATCTTGCAAAAAATGACATGCTGTGAACCAGCTACCTATGTGCTGTAGGGAAGGAAAAAAAAAGGAAGACCTGTCGAGCTACACAGGGCATTCCTGAGATACAGTATCAGAGTTCCTGACTACTTTTTGCCAACTGGACCTGCCTGCCCCCGCCCCATCCTAATGGGCTTCTGGTTAATGTGCCCATTACAAGAAGACCACTCACTGCTGCTGAAGAGCACTTCACTTAATATCTAACATGTCTTTGGATTTCATTCATATACGTAGACAGTTTTTCTGTGATGGCTTGTGAATGCAACCGGTCAAATAAGTTTTGTACTGAAAATGACATGAACAGTTTTAGCAGTAAACAGAAGGTAATCTCTGTGAAGTGGACATGATTTTAATTAAGAAGCACATTTATAGCACACAGTTACAAATGGCATTCAATTAAGGTCATGCTGCCACCCCATCTGGTTCTTCTCATGGTTCATGTATCCTCAGGGAGTTTTTCCTTTCCTCTGGCTTGTTTATTAGGGACAAAACATTTTGGACAAAACATTAATGCATTTTCGTTGTATATTTCGATGTAAAAGAACAATACAAATAACTTAAAATTACTTCATTCATTTATTTAGCATAAAACATAGACAGAACAACAGTTTAAGAAAAAGTCCAGTCATATTTATACTGCTTCTGCTCCTTTTTCTAGAATTTTCATGGACGTTGGCCTCCAGTTGTACAACATTTTTCTCCAGTCACTTACGTACTGCAGTTTTCTACTACTCCTCCCTAAGATCCAGGGAAGCCTGAAGCTCAGTGATATTCTGCAGGAGTGCAGATTTTCTCACATCAATTTCCACCTTCACCTTCTGTCCTACCTGATCTTGTTTATCTTGCTCAAGAGACAAAGTGCCTTCCAGCTGTGCAGCTTTTGCTAATTGCTCTCTGGGTCTTATCCTCTTTTCTGTCTCCTGCTGTGCATTCAGATGTTTCTCAGAGGTTCAGAAAGGCCTGGGGCTTGAACATGTTCTGCAGAAGTGTGGTGAACCTACTCTCATTGTCCAGTTTGATCTTCTCTTGAAGTTAAGTGGGTTCTGTAGAATTGTGATTGTCCTCTTATCCGTGTCCAGTCTAATCATTTCTCTTTTTTATCTCATGTTGCTCTACCTCAGAAGCCAAAGTACCCTTCTCCAGTCATTTTCTGCATCTCATTAAGCTCTCTTTCTTCAGCTCTGCAGACTTTTAATGTTCTCTACAGGTCATCAATGAATCCTGAATTATCATGTCAAAGAATCCAGTGACATCTTTAAAGAGTGCAGTGTTCCTCACCTCCATCATGCTTGCTTTCCTCTCTTTCCTTATCTTGTTCAGAAGTCAAAGTGGCCTCTATCTGAGCAACATATTTCTGCAGTCTCTTACTGTTTCTTGTTAAAATCTTAATTTTCAGCCCTGCAGGATTCTTTTGCTCCTTCAGAGAAGCAAATTTTTTTAAGATTAGTTCTCCACCTTAGGAGTTTGGTGTTCTCATTTTTGTCAGAATTCTAAATATCCTCCAGCTCTGCAAGATTCTTCCACCAATGTGTCTGTCTTCCATTCTCCGCCTCTCCCACATTTCAGATTCCTACAGATCTCCTATTATTTTCTCCAACTCCTCCTGCAATGCTTCCACTCTTTTTTGCACAACCTCTCCCGTTAAGGGATTTATATCTATGTTTACAGAACTCTCCTCTTCCTTACACAGTGTCAAATAAGCCTCGAGCTCTCTGATGTTCTGTAGGCGTTCTGCATTTCGCTTAATAATATCCTGTTTGGCTTTCTCTCTTTCCTGCTCCAATTCTCTTATCCCAACATCCAAAGTGTATTCCAGCTGAGCAACGTTTTCCTTCAGTTTTTCTTGATTTCTCATCAAGTTCCCCCTGTCCAGCTCTGCAGTTTTTGTCAGTTGCTCATAAAGATTCAGGGAAGACTGAATCTCAGTGATGTTCTGTAAGAGTATGTTGGTCATGTGCTCCAGGTCCAGCATGGTCATCTCGTTTTCTTGCCAATGTTGCTCTCGCTCAGAATCCAAAGTGGCCTCCAGCTTAGCAATGGTTTTCTGTAGTTGCTCTTGATCTTTCATCAGGCTCTTATGGTCCAGCTCTGCAAACTTGTTTTGTTCCTTGCAGTGTTTTACAGATTCGTTTAGATCAATGATGTTTCCCAGGAGTGCAGCATTCTCCTTCGTGTCAGAATCCAAAATATCCTCCAGCTCTGTGACCCTCCTGAACAATGTGTCTCTCTCTCTTGTCACCCTCATCTCATTCATCTTACATTCCTTCAGTTCTTCTACTAATTTCTTCAACTTTTCCTGTGAGTCCTCCACGTCGGTCTGTAGTTCCAGCACTTGAGGATCATTCTCAGAGTCCTCAAGTGACCTACATCGACACAGTTTTCTAAACATATTGTACTTATCTTTCCACACTCAGCAAATACATAAGTGAAGAAATAGTCAGGCTGTGTCTTCTTATCTGTTTTGTGTTTTCTTGGCGGTGACGTCCACTATGTTGCATTACCGCCACCTTCTGGTCTTGATCTCCCTCATCTTCTTTTCAGATTGTGACGTCAACGGTAAGCCACTGTACATCCATCTGTGACGTCACCGCAAACTCTCTCTCTCTCTCTCTCTCAATATTCAAAATTCAAAGGTTCTTTATTGGGATCAGTGGCGGTTTTAGGGTAGGGCGAAGTGGGCATTTTTTTTCATGTCACGTGGGGGGCGGCACACGACACTGGAGTAAAAAATAATAATCTGTGCCGGTTTTCTATTATCTGTGATAGCTGCGCTCGCGCGGCCCCTGAATGAGCCGCACAGAAGCTGAGCGAGCGGAGTAGACTGGGGGGGGGGGGGGTGAGCGGAGAGGAGAGCGGATGACGGGGGGCGGGGGGATTAGGGGGCGCGAGAGCGGATGACGGGGGGCGGGGATAGGGGCGCGAGAGGGGATGGCGGGGGGCCGCGCGCAGAGTACAGTTCACCTCTCCCAAATGTAGCGGACATGAATGTGGCTAAATGATGTCTACCTGACTTTCTTACAAATAACGCACATTTCATTCAAAATATTAATGATAATAAAAATAGAGTAACGAGGCTATTTTTTAAAATGTAAGGAGTAGAAAGTACAGATAATTGCTTAAAAATGTAAGGAGTAGAAGTAAAAAGTCGGCTGAAAAATAATTACTCCAGTAAAGTATAGATACCCAAAATTTCTACTTAAGTAAGGTAACGAAGTACTTGTACTTCGTTACTTGACACCTCTGGGTAAAGATAAAAGATAAAGGTATTCACCAATGTTCTCTCTGTATGATTAAGTTATTCATGTCATCATGTTAATTAGTGGTATAACATTAACTCTAGGTTTGTTAGCCTTCTTGCTTATGATGCTTGCTATGCTTACCTTTCTAAAAAAAAACACACACACACACACACACACACACACACAATAAAAGCCTAATTTACAAACCATCAAAGAAATACTAATGGTTTCTATTAAATACCACAAAATTATGCTTTGCATAATGTACTGTTGCAAGTACAGTTATTTATTTCCATTGTTTATTATGTTAATGTTGGCTATACCCAATATATTTACAGTATACTGTAAATAGCCAGTTTAATTTACATACCTGTAGATATTTTAAAAGACATTTTCCATTTCCATTTTCCATTACCGTAAATAAGAAGATTGTTCTGTATCTTTAAGATTTTAGATTTTAAGATTTAGATTTTGTCAAGAATATGCAGTTTGCACTATTTATGTTATATTATGTGTTTTGACTACTTTTTTATGTTGTATGAATGTATATTTAGGTAGCAAACATATATTAACGAAATAATCTTTTAGAAGGGCCTATTAAGGGAATAATCTATTCATTTTGCCTGGGACCCCCACTTCACCTTGGTTCGCCTCTGTGTGTGTTACGTGTGAACTTGTATTCTTGTGTTGCGTTAAAATAAACATTCCTGGTCGATAGCCGTGTTGTGTGAATTACCGTTATAAGGTTCATTTAAAGTAGACAGTGAAGGATTAAATACAGCTGTACAAAAGGTACATTTTAACCTGTTACATTTTTACTTTGTCTTGTGTGATTTAAACACAGATCAGGAATATTAATTTGTGTTTTTATTTAACCATATGCTGTGTTACATTTAAGTAACACTGTCTTTTTTATCCTTTTAACATTAAATGCTTAAGATGAGAGAACATCAGAAGTGAGGAAAGTCATAATCAAATGTCTCTAAGTGTTTTGAGCCCTTGTGTCAGACTGTAGACAGCATTACATACAGTATCAGGCGGGTATTTTCTAGCATAGAACCTGTCAATCAATATATGTTCTAAAAACAATGCGTAATGATTCAGCTATATTTGCTTCTGTTTTTGCAGAATGTCTAAAGATTTGGGAGCATGATTGATTTCTTACTGTCAGAATTTTGAAAGGTACTGTAGATATACTGTGCCTTGCAAATATATTCATATCCCTTGAACATTTTTTTACATTTTCTCAGTTTACAACCCCAAACGTAAACGCATTTTATTGAGATTTTACAGTATGTGATAGACCAACACAAAGTGGCACAGATTTGTGAAGTGGAAGGAAAAGGATAAAGGGTTTTTAAACAATTGCCTCCACAAGTCACATAATTAGTAAATAGAGTCCGGCTCTGTGCAATTTAATCTCAGTATAAATACAGCTGTTCTGTGAAGCCCTCTGAGGTTTGTTAAAGAACATTACTGAACAAACAGTACCTAATCAACCCACAGATTTTTAATCAGATTCAGCACTGGGCTCTGGCTAGGCCATTCCAAAACTTAAATATTCTTCTAGTGAAGTCTTTTGCTGATTTGGATGCATGCTTTGTGTCAGTGTGATGCTGAAAGATAAAGTTCAACTTCAGCTTTTTAGCTGAAGACTGAAGGTTTTGTGCCAACATTGACCCAAAGCATGATGCTGCCACCACCATGCTTCACTGTGGGAATGGCATTCTTTCGGGTGATGTGCAGTGATGCTTTTATACCAAACGTAGCTTTTGGAATTATGGCCCAAAACTTCAACCTTCAACTACAAAGCCAGTACTTGCCAGACATTCCTGCTGTTCCTTAAATGTTGCCGTAGGCCTCTTGGCAGTCTCCCTGAACAGTTTTCATTTTGTTGCACTTTTGTCGCCTTTTCCTGACTGATACCTTTTAACAATGAGATCCCTTAGTGCTTTGGAAGCTCTTTGGGGACAATGGCTTTTTAGAAATTAAAGCCCTGTTTGTACAGGTTTAGGCTTGTTTCTGTTTTGCACAATAACAATAGAAGCAGGAAAAAGATTGCCAAAATAAAAAAAAATGTATTGACATTGCTTGATCCAGAAAAACTAGTTTATGCTTTTATCACCTCTAATTTGTATTATTGTAAAGCCTTTTTGTCTGGATGTTCTCCTAGGTCTACAAACAAGCTCCAGTTAGGCCGCAGTCAGAGTACTCAGAACCAGAAGATACAGTATGAGCACATCTTCCCTATCTTATTCACACTGCACTAGCTCCCAGTGAAATTTCACATTGATTTTAAAATATTACTATTAACTTATAAAGCACAAAATGGTCTCGCACCACAGTGCTTGAGTGAACCCTTAGTGTTTCATGATCTGCTATGGCTACTTCAGACAAAGATTAAATTAAACTACAGCAGGGGGCAGAGCTTTTTCTTACAAAGCCTCAGATTTATGGAATAGCCTTTCAATTAATGTTCGGGAATCAGACCCCGTCAAAGTGTTTACATCTAGGCTATTTATTTAGCATAAAGGTGCAGATCTGCAGAACGTAGAGTTTTTCAACATATTATGGTGAACTGGTATGTTTGGATGCTATCTCGGACACTCTCATTGGTCACTCAGGGTTGTTGATGGTGAAGTGACGGGGTTGCTTTACAGTACATCCTAGGGAGCCCTCATGTCTGTGTTTTCTTCTAGCTCTTCTATCTTTATGCTGTCACAGTTTGTCCGGCCGGAGTCTCTGCTTGCACTCTGCACAAAATATACATTCACCTTGTACATCATTTACATTTATATTTGCAGCATTTTGCAAACATTTTCTGTGACTGTTACTGACTGTGTTACTGACCTTACTGTTCTCTCTCTCTGCCA
This sequence comes from Channallabes apus, assembly GCA_030522415.1. NCBI lineage: Eukaryota > Metazoa > Chordata > Actinopteri > Siluriformes > Clariidae > Channallabes > Channallabes apus. The sequence goes on from CM060104.1 coordinate 6,008,263, forward strand.
CGCTACACACTCATGAGTTGCCAACGATCCAGACCTCGTCTTACCTCCAGACCTGTCTGACACATCCTGGTCCCCTGCTTCTGTTCTTGTCCCATGGAGGCATCAGGCCCTGTGTATAGCCACATATAGTCTGCTTGGAATGAGTGTCATAAAACTACTTGACCAAGAAGACAGTCTTGGACTCAGCTCATGTGGGCAGTGGTTATCTAATGGCTTGTGACTTCATTTTATCAATAGTTCAGCACTGAAATCTCTGCAAGCATTTTCATACCTGAGCCTCCAGCAAAGAAAGTTGGACTCCGTATTTACTTAAACACCTCTCCTGTCACCCTCAGCTTGCTCGTCAGGGATAAATTTATAATTATAATTTATACATATTTCCTCACACTTTTTAAAAAATCATTTGCATATTTTTTATTCTGTGAAGTTCCTTTGCGACATTGACGATTGTTAAAAAAGCACAGAATAAATAGAATTGAGTTGAATTGAGGAACAGCAGTCCAAGCTGGACATTGACGAAAAAAAGAAGGACACCTGCAGATCATTACGAACCTTCTGACTTCTGTTACTTAGAGGAACTTCTAAGCAGAAAAAAAACAGGAGCAGAAAATAAAGAAGCCCAAGCTGGATATGGCGGAGAGGAACATTGCACAGCTCCAAAAAACGACTGAGTTCCAGGACTTTTTGACATGATGTGAAGGACAATAGAAGTCTGCAGAGCTACAAAGAGTGAGAATGATAAGAAATGAGAAAAGAAAAAGGCCAAGGTGTACATAGTGGAGAGGAAGACTGCATACTTGCAGAATCCATCTACTAGTTTCTTTGGCACAGAAGTCTGTAGAGATAGTGAGATAGCTTGATAAGAGATGGATACAAATGTTTCCCAGGTAGAGGACATACTTCTGAGTGAATGCACCATGAGGAGAAATTCAAACTAGTCAATGAGAGCATGATTACCGCATACTAGCAGCACCAATTACCCTGTTGTCAGTTCACAGCATTTTCTACTTAAATAATGGAAAATGTTCTGTCTGTCTGTCTGACTTTCTATCTCGTGTGCCTGTTTGTTTGTCAGGCTGCATATCCATCTGAGTGTCTTACTGTCTGCCTGTTTAACTATGCATAAGACTGCGTTGTTATGCTTTACGGTATTCTTGGGTAAACAATTAAAAAACACTGAGTGTTAAGTAACAAAAAGTTCAGCTGTGTGTTCAGTTTAATCTAGAAAGGTCTGTCTCCCTAGCTATTTGTCTGCCTGTGTAACATGGAATTTTACTTGATATTTATTTAAATTTTCATATAGTTTGACATAAGCAAATATTTTTAAACCTCCAGGGTCTGGGTTCGATTCCCCGGCCAGGCTCGATTCCCGTCTCTGTGTGCATGGAGTTTGCATGTTCTCCCCGTGCTTGGCGGGTACTCCGGTTTAATTTTGGATCTATAATTATGTAGGCAAAATAAAAGCATTGATAAAACGAGTCCTGCCTCGGCCTGTGTGCATGGAGTTTGTGTGTTCTTCCTTTGTTTTTGGGTTTCCTTTGGGTGCTCTGATTTCCTCCCACAGTCCAAAAACATGTGGATTAGGCCAAATTGTCCGCTTTATGTGTGAGGTGTGTATGTGTGTGTGTGTCCTCATTGATTGGCACCCTGGCCTCCGGCCTACACTATACCCCCGGATAGGCTTCAGGCCCCTCGTGTACACTGGATAAGTTAAGAGGAGTATTTCTTAGTTTCTGAGCTACTGAAATATTTGGTTCAGTGTATACAATATTCCCTAGGGATTACTTTTTTCCTAATTTTCTAATTTACTCATTTCTACATTCATTAATTTACCTCCTCACATATATTTTTTTCTTTTGGGGGGTGGAGGGTGAAAGTAAAGTGGGAGGTAAAGTGATGAACGTATTGTAGAAATAAGTTAAGTAATGTCTTAAAGTCAGACTCGATTCCCGTCTCTGTGTGCATGGAGTTTGCATGTTCTCCCCGTGCTTGGTGGGTTTCCTCCGGGTACTCCGGTTTCCTCCCACAGTCCAAAGATATGCACGTTAGGCTAATTGGCGTTCCTAAATTGCCTGTAGTGTGTGATCGGGTGTGTGAGTGTGTTTATGTGTGTGTGCCCTGCTATGGATTGGCACCCTGTCCAGGGTGTACCCCGCCTAGTGCCCGAAGTCTCCTGGGATAGGCTCCAGGTCCCCCGCGACCCTGAACACAGGATTAAGCGGTATAGAGAATGAATGAATGAATGAATATCTTAAAGTTGCAAATAAATGTGAGGGTTGCCCACTAGAGGGCAGTGTTTAGTTTGTAGTTTTGGTTCATAGACTCAGTTTCCCAGAAGGCACCTCAGTCAGGTGACGCGGATGCCCACCTGAACTGAGGATGCTCATTAGAATTGTTATGAATACCTGTTTGTTCTGGGAAACTGGGTCGAGCATTAATTTCAATTCTGTTAAGTGGGTTTTGTTTCACCCGGTTCTGTTTGGTTTCTGGAGCTCTTTGAGTTAAGTTTGTATTTGTCTCTTAGCAGGATTAGCCTCTAGGAGAATTAGCCTTTTGTGTTTACCCTCATGTCTGAGTAACTTCCTTTGCATTTCTAGATCTTTGTCTGTATAAATACTAATGAGGGCACTACTAACCTGATTAGATATTAGTCTGTCTAGTCTCATCGTCTGGTTAGCTCTTAGTCTGTTTAGCAACTAACCTTTAGAGTTCTTAGTCTGTTTTTATACCTAGTCTGCTGTGTACCTTGTCTATTCATCCCTTGGGTCTCAGGCTACTAGCCTGTTTAGCAATTGGCCTGTTTAGCTACTAGCTAGCTTAGCAGCCAATGGGCGTAACAGCTAGTAGACCTAGCCAAGCCTGTCTTGTTTGTTTATCCCTTGCATGCATAGTCCCTAGTGTTTAGTCCGTTAGTCTGTTTGGTCTGTCTTGTCTTGTAGAGTTTGTATTGTTTCAGTGTTTGTAATCCCTAGTCTGTGTATGTTTAAGTGTATTTGAGTTCTCTTTATAGAATGCTCCAAGTTTAAGCCAAATTCCTTTGTTCATGGTTTGTTTGTTTGGTTTCTTATTAAAAGACTATTTGTTACACCTTATCCCCTCTGCATCTATGCCTCCACACCAAGCCCACAGTCCAACACCTAACAGTTCGTGACAAAGTTTTATGAGCTCATTTCAAGCCTGGAGACATTACCTCTATTCAACTTCCTCAATACAGTTCTTACTGGTCCCACCCACTCACTCTGTCTATACCGCTTTATCCTGTATACAGGGGCCTGGAGTCAGTCCGAGGAGATTGAGGGTATGAGGCAGGGTATACCAGACCGGTTGCCAATCCATCGACACTCATTCACACACTACAGGTAAAATGACAACGCCAAATCTGCATCGCTTTGGAATGTGGAAGGAAAACGGATAACACGGATGTAACCCACCAAGAATGTGAAGAACATGCAGTACAAGTTTTTTTTTTTAAAATAAAGTAATACAGAAAAGCACGATCAGTGGGTAAAATACATGCAGCTGGTTAGGTAGGGGTGTGGTGTTGTGGTAAATATGTTTGAGCTACAGCAGTAGTTTCTCCTCCTATAGGCGTTCCATTCTCACACAGCTCTGACATTGTTGGCGTGTTTAAAGCCTCAGACACTAACACACACAGCAGGATTGCACAAGCTCTTAGAGCTTTGAGTCTGGATAGGGTTTAGGAGGTAGATATGACTTTCAGAGGTATTGCATTGTTCCTGTGCATCATGTGCCCTGCATACTGCCTGCTTGAGCTGATCACACAGACAAAGAACGAAACAAAAGGCAAGTTTGTTATATGTACTTTATGCTTACAGTATTTTCTTGATTTATGTATTCTAGTCATTAAAGCTTAGATAAATCATTCTCAAACATTAGTTCATTTCCTAAACAGTATAAGAAAGTATGCTGTAATTCATATTTTTTTTTGTTGCCTGAATGTTTGATAGATGTCCTGCTGGCACCAGAAGCTGCTCACAGCGCTGCCATTGAAGAGCTAAGAAAAAAGATTGATGAGATTGTGAAGGATCTGAATGTCCTGAAAGAAGTCTATGCTCTGCAATTAGGTACTGAATAAAACTATTGCAATACTTACAATTTATCTACATATGATGGGTGACATTCAAAACATTTATTTACAATGTATTATTATTATTATTATTATTATTATTATTAATATAATATTATTATTATAGTGTAGTAGTACAGTTGTTGTTGCCAATTGCTTCTTATATACTTATTCAGTTGACTTTAAGGGCATGAGAATATTGAGTTTCGGATCCTGGACTACATATACCGTGTTAATATATATACTGTATATGTATACTTTTTAAAAAATAATTACAGCACTAAATCTAGTGATCCAAAAAGACTGGGCCTTTGTTTTTAGAATAAACTAGACGTATGTACACCACCCACATACCTTAAAGACAGACCAACAGCCTGCAGAAATTCAAACAAACACTGCACAGATGTTGTAAAAAAAATATATATAGGTAAAAACTATTATTATTAATATTTTTCTCATATACTGTACAGTAGACTACTGTGGGCTTAGTGCACCTGGGCTCTTATAAAAATCTGAAAACTATGGTCTGTATTAAAAATATAAACAGGAAAGTATTCTCCAACCCTTCAATCTTTAGAAATATTGTAGTCCACAATCCAGAACTGAAATTGGACCATTGGAATTATATTTCATGCGATTAAGCTGTGTAGGGGAAGTTGATTAAAAATAAAAGATCTAAAAGTTGCAATTGTTTTACCAAAGCAATCAAAATGATCTTATACAATGGTTTCATCATATTAATAAAATAAAGTTAAACCAACAACAATTTTGCTGCAAATCCTAACTCAGAAAAGCCATTAAAACGCTTTCCACAAGATACAAGCTATTTTTTTAAATTAAAACCCAGTTGTCATCATAAATCACATAATTGGTTAAATGGAGAGCACCTCTATACAATGAAAGTCTCACATGATAAAATCTCCAGTTCCTGGAAGAGAACATATAGTATCTATGCAAACTGCATCATAAAGGTTTTATAGGAAATACAGTTACACTTGTTACATCTGTTAGACATATTTTGTAACTTAAATGGTAAAACCCAATTATGCTTCCAGGCTTAAATATTACACGATGTGAAAAAGGAATGAATACGTATGCAAAGCAGGTTTATGTACTTAACTTCTCATTATTGTTTAAGGTAACTCATACCAAATGGATAGGGCACTATGGCAGCACCATCATTTCCCACCTCACTGACTGTAATTGTTACCCTATTGTTGTATGTCGCACTCTGTTCCTACAGCCACAGTATTTCGCCCCACTAAATGTACAGATAACAAAAAAACTGATGTTAAAAAAATAAGAGCCTGAGTTGTTGTAGATCTGAGTTTGTGCAGGAATTTTAGGTGTTTCTTTTAATATAAAACAAATATATCAATATAAAAAATTTTTTTGTTGAATTGAACAACATGCAGTACTATCATACTGTAACAGTATGCAGTACGATCCAAAAGTCTTAGACATCCCATTTTTTTTGTACAAACATTCTACAAACACGTTTATTGTATGACCTCATTAAGTCAGTACAAAAAATTTCCAAACATTAGTATTCCAGCAAAAACATTTTATCTTACAGGAAAATATTTGTAGGCAAGAGAAGAAAGCAGCATATTAGGTAAAAGCCCACTTTTCAGACAGAAAGGAAAAGGAAGAAAGCTTCTTGGTTTTGCATGCATGAAAAAGAAGCAGGTATGACCAAGTCCTCAGAAGAACTATGGCTGGTTCTGCAGGATGTTCAGCAACTAACAGTAAGCAACTAATGTGCTTATAAAATTCCACAAATTATACCTGAAAACTATATTTTAGGCAAAGGGTCATCACACAGATTACCTTGTCATTACCATATAAAAATAACCTTGTTTCATTAATTAATTTACTGCTTTTCACAGACAACCTTGCAGTACAGTAGTTATTTGCAGTGTCTAAGACTTTTGCACATTACTGTAGATCAATTTCTAACTATGTATATACTGTATTATATAATACGATGCAATAATATACTTCTTACTTTATTAATACATTAGCCCTTCTTAACTGAATACATTTTAAAGGATATTCATTTTAAATGGTGGTATTCAGTGTCAATTGCCTTCAGCGTCACCTGCACCTGTGGTGATAATCACAATGGATGGTTTAATAAATGAACCCACACTAGATGAACAGACATCACATTTGTCTAGTGTTAACTAACACTCAACAAGCTGTTTAAAAGTCCAGGATTACTGATGTTTGTCTTTAGAACACTTGGAAAATAGACAGGATTCATTCATGATGTGTGTAATTAAGTCCTATATGTTAGATCACGTGTTTTCTGCTATGCACAAGATGATGAACTGGAATTTCAAAGTTCTACTTTGGGATCTATTTTAATATCTGCTGGTTGTCTCTTGAAACCTTAACATAATTCTTTGTAATACCTCCTATTGCAGTTTGCCTGAAAGGCGTCAAGGTTCCAGGCAAGTGTTTCCTGGCCAGCTCAGTAAAGAAGAACTTCTATGCTGCTACCGACGATTGCATCTTAAAGGGTGGCACTCTGAGCACTCCTGTTACCGGCAATGAAAACTACCAGCTCTATGTCTATGTGCATGAGACGATTGGACCCAGCGAACAAATCTGGCTGGGCATCAATGACATGGTGAAAGAGGGGGAGTGGGTTGATAAAACTGGGTCTAGGATACGTTTCCAAAACTGGGAGACAGAGGTCACTCGTCAGCCTGTTGGAGGCCCCAACCAGAATTGTGCCTTTATGTCCGTCATAGACAGTGGGAAGTGGTTCGATGAGAACTGTCGTGCTGTGAAGGCTTTTGTCTGCGAGTTCAATATTGTCTAAGTTCCTGTTGCTACTCATTATCCTTAACACAAGAAGGTAAAAGCTTGTCAGAAATTATGCATCTTTAAATACAGATAATTTTGTATATCGCATGTGTATTCAAAGCATCTAAGGTGAAAACCTGACAAGTGAGAAACAAGAATTACAGACCAATAGCAGTAATGAGGATGTCTCCTTCAACAAGCCAATCTTTCTTGCTGCTAATTTGTATGCCAGAAACACTCGTAAAATATACTTCAAACAGGAAAAAGACTATTGATGAGAGACTATTTCAGACATTTGACCTTGCTTGGCTCAGTTCCAAAATCTAATCAGTTGTTCTGGCAGCCTAAAGCTTTAGTCTAGTGTTATTGAGATAATGACAAAGATGGACAGATGCAAAAACAACTGGATGGAGAGATAACCCAAAATATAATGCCTCCTCCACTTAATTTTAGAGACGTAAACAAGTTGAGATGAAAAAACAGAATGATTTGTGTGTCAAAAAAAGAGAACAGAATCTGGTTTTAAATAACAGGCAAACTCTCACTTTTGTTTATTTACACATAGTCCTAAATTTCATGACTATAAAAACAAGTTGTGTGTGCATACATTTATATTAAAACATGTTAGAGACAATTATTTTATTTAAAGGTGTACTCATAAGTGGAGGTTCATGCAGGATTTATAATGTGTATCCCAAATACTTCAGCTCTTATACTCTTATGCTACATAAAATAATATTAATAAAAAGTTTTTCTGCTTAGAAGTGTAACTGCACTCTTTGTGTACTTTATTCAGAGGACACAAGTAAGAACAATACTTATTGTAAGATGTTTTCTAGTTAAATTAATTACTTTCACTACCAAGTGTTAGATAATATGGTTCACATCTGGTTTCAATGGACTTTCACACATCTGGCTGAGTATCATCATGATCTGGTTTAATATAACATGTGAACTTCTAAATAAATATTTTTATTTATGTAACTTACATGAGTCTAGTGTAAAAAGCAAACCTTCCCAAATACAAGGTGAATTATAACAGAAAACACCGGTTATGCTTTTTATGTGACACACCTTGGTGATGGTGCCTCTACCACAGTCAAACTGGCTCCTTTTATGTAGCACAAAAATAGGTATTAAAATGTTATGATTTTTAATAAAAAACAGCCTAAGTGTGGTAGCTCACAATTTACATTTTCATTTCATGGATTTCAAAGAAATTAAACATTTTGTTATATTAACAAGAAGGTCTTATGGCATTATCTAGGAACAATTTCAAAATGTAGAAACTCAGTTAAACAGACTTCTTAGGTAAACAGACTGAAAGTAATATTAAAGATAGTAAAAATCCGGCAACAGAATCACCCATAGTTTGCTTTCTGTTAGCTTCCAGTGCAAGTTTTAATCATAAACTCTTCATAAATTCTTATTCTTGTGGCCCTGCTTTCCAGGTTCTCTGTATGCTTGGCAGAGTTTCTGGATCCAGAAGAGATTCCTCACCACTGATTTCCTCATCAGATTCCTGCTCGTCTTTACATACCAGATGTTTTCCTGACCGTACAAGTATATCAGGCACATCTGGTGCACTCTGAGACCCAGTGAAAGGCCTGTAGACCTCTACTTCTCCATCCTCTGTTAATGGCTGCTGTTCTGTTGGTCCTGTAAACTCCCGGTACACACTGACAGCTGGCTGTCCAAAGTCATTCATTTCTACACAATCTTTAAGAAGATGTCCATATACCAAGTGGTCATCTATACTCTGATACAGATGAAAATCTTCCTCTGTTTCCTGGGGAATCCCATGAAGGCCTGGCAGGAAGGGATGGTTATTGGGATTGTAAACTGAGACCTCAGGAGCACTCGGTTTCCTCTTCTTTTTCCTATTTGATGTTTAAAAATACAATATATTTATGACAGATTGTGATGTGGATTTGAAACGATGATGCAATTTTGGACAGCGACTCACCTCATAATACAGAACACAGCTAAAATGATTGCTGTCAGCAGCAAAACACCCACAACACTTAGGACAATGGTTAAAACCATGCCTGAAAACATACCAGGAACATATTTATTATGCCATTACAACTATACTACATACTACACTTACTATATCTGTACTCCACTTGGCATGAATTAGAGATTCCAACAGTGGGGGAAAAAAAATAGAAAAAACAGACAAGAACAAAAAAGACTTTCGTACTTTTGCCTGTGTGCAGGGTGATCTGGCTGACCACACTGAAGGCTCCTTTTACTGGTAAGCAGTTTGACATGTTGAGGTAGAAATTTTCTGGTACAATTACATCCGTAGGATTTTGATCTTGCCAGATGTACATCTTGTGTTGAGACTGCTGCCTGTGCAATTTGATGTATGCTGGTCGATTCTTACATGTGAGCTGGCTAACATTGGGAAAGCTCACATGAGCCTTGAGATGTCCAGGAAATGAGACGAACCAGGAAACAGTACCATATGCATTCATTCCCAACGGCCATGCCGGAGTTGCTAAAAGCACTGGTTTGTCCTTCTTTGGCAATACAGTGAAAATGTAGTTCTCTGAAACAGGAGAAGGAAATACACAATCAGTTTAACAAATATGCAACATCTGTGTTTCAAAAGGAGAACAAGAAACTGATTTCAAGAAAAACAACAATTAATCCCAAAAGCAATCAATTATTCTAGATTTTTTTTTTTTTTTTTGGTGTTCAAAGTATTAATGGAAAACATAATTCACCAAATGTCATTAAAAATTGTATTTAAAGGTTTTTAGAGCCGTGTTTATTTCAACGTTGTGCTAAGGACATAAAACAGACTAATTTAAATCTGCAATGTACTCGTATGAGGATATTTTAGCTAAATGCACTTTAAACAGCCTGACAATTTCTGACAATTTGTGTGACTGTTTACCATTTATAGATTTAGTAACTGAAACATGTACGAAGGAGTTGGTGGTCTGCCTTAAATTCTTGCCATCTGTGGAAGAAGCGCTCACTGTAATGTTAGCAACATTAATTTGTATTTTTTCAATAGCTCCCTGGGGACAAAACTGCCCGACAGTGATGCCTTTGGGCACATTTTCTGACACAGTGAGAATAACAGTGTTGTTGCATGTGTGGCCAGGCACAGATTGCTGGAGGTTTCCCCCTGAAGCCAGCAGCTCTACTGTCCCATTTTGTGGGCCATACAGGTGCCATCGGACCTCTTGCACGATTCCCATGATGCATTTCTCCAGTGCAGGCACACCTAGAGGTTCAGGAGATGAGCATTCTTTTGAGCGATGACATGCTGGTAATATAAAGACAAACAGAGAATTAATATCTTGTGCAAAATACACACACACACACACACACACACACACACACACATTATATACAGTATACATGGCATAAGTCACCCAGACTCAGTTTACTCAGTCCACGGTCGTCTTTTCTGTGTAGTGTAGTTGCACAAGTGTGTGCGTGTGTGTATATATACACACACACACACACACACACACACAGAGTTAAACCTTGGATTGCAAGCATAATTTGTTCTGGATGCATGCTTGTATATCAAAGCACTCGTTTAACAAAGCATATTTTGAATAATGGAAACCATTCGTTCCACAACCAAATATATTCATATAAAAATTATTAATACGAAATATGAGGTAAAAATAAAGAAAGACGAATATCCACAATACTGCTTATTTTAAGACCTAGCTCGTTTACCGAGTTAAAATAAATTTAATCTTGTTTTAACCGTCGTGCAAAACACTCGCAGAACAAGGTACTCGCAATCCGAAGGTTTCATTGTAATATGTATATATGTGTATAGAGAGAGAGAGAGGGTTATTCTGAGGTCTTACAAATATTTTTGTCTATAGTGATCAGCAGGTCCTCCTCTTGGCAATCAATAAAGGATATATGGGAGACCAATGATGGAGGGACTGTGACTGTCTCCTGAGCCTGTGAGTTCAGTTTTAAAATGCAGCCTGATTTGGGTTTCTTTTTCTTCATGTGTATCAGTAGCCTTTTTTCCTTCTTCAGATCCACAGTACAGCGCACTGAAACAGTGACAAGCACAAAAGCAATTTTTATAGTTTGAAAAGCACATAAGCTCTTAAATGTATACAGTACATCAAGTGCATAAACTGAAAAATATCAATTGCAGGCATGCAATTTAATTCCTTGGGTTTCAGTTGGGTGTGGTTTATGACTGCTCTCACAAACACTGACAAATGAAATAGGGACTTTCCAGAACTTGCGCAAAAGTAGAGCTGACAAGAACTGGAGTCATTCAAATAGCTCATTATTTCACAATAATACTAAAACTATGAAATTACCTAATTCACTGGGCTTTATGCAACTTGATCACAATCTCTTTTCCTAGCATGATTATTAGTTACAGCTTTTGTTTTGTAAAATTAACATTAATTATTGATAACTAGATTAGGGACAGGATCAGTGGGACCCACAAAAAAAAAAGAAAAAAAAAAGCTGGAAATCTCCAAAATGGTGCAGGCCACAGTAGAAAGACACCAGAACAGCCAGTGAATCACAGATGTGAGGCAAGAAAAAAGCCTAAGGCCACCCATCTAGCCTCCCAACTCCCCACATCACAATCCGATCAAGCCTCCATGGGCTGCCCTGGATCCGGTATAGGACCTGCTCCCCAGCATCCCATTAGGAGAGGTCCCATTAAGTCCCATTACGAGAGATCAGACACAACCACAATAGATTTCTCTTTGCCTTGCCTTCTCTTTGCCTTGGCAGCAAGAAACAAGCCTGGCGGCATAAACAGGAGGGTAAGTACGGCAAACCATAAAAGTCTTAAGTTAAACAAACAGTGAACATCTGGTGAAAGCAATCATGGAAACCTGTAACAACACATTTTCCGGGTAATTAAAAAAATATATTAAAAAATTCAACTGAATGTTTCCCAAAATACAGTCAGCTGCTTCAAGTGTTTATCTAAATGATAATCATCTGAATATTTTTCAATGTCGAGACATGCCTGAGTTATGTGCATTAAGGCAAGGTAACTTTATTTATAAAGCAAATTACTCAAGGGCTGTGAAAGTGCTGTAAAATAGGATTGAAACTAAAATCCTATACAGGGGTAAGACTAAATAAAATGGACTAAGTCATGAAGGACAAACACACAAAACAAGTGGAGGGCTAATAAAATAAGATTTATAAGCTTAGGAATCTTTACTGAATCATAAATCTTCTTTAACCATATGAACCTGCTCAAAAATCCTGAAAAGATTTAACTGTAATTGAACAGTACAATGCAATGTTATTTCATAAACACACACACACACTCACATACATACATATATACAGAGGTGGAAAGAGTAATAAAATTTTGTACTCAAGTACAAGTACTGTTACTTCAGTGAAATTTTACTTAAGTACAAGTAAAGTTACCATTATAAAAATCTACTCAAGTAAAAGTAAAAAGTAGCTCATTAAAAAATTTACTCAGAGTAAAAGTTACCGAGTTACTTTTTTATTTTAATTTTTTTAACAGCGGGGGTGGGATGAGGCGTTCTAGCGTAGTTCAAATAAGATGAGCAGATATAAATCTCAAACTAGTTGTTTTTAACTGAAGGAACACCTTTGCATAATAAAGCTGTTGTCTTTGTTGTGCTTGAAAATCAAAGTGGTCACTTAAATATGGTGTTACGTCCCAGTCTAGGGTCATACAGCAAAAGAATGGTTCAGGGTTCTATTTTAAACTGTATGGAAATGGTGGTATATGGCAGAAAGAACTAGATCCAATCATTAACTGATGAAATAATGAGGTTTGTATACACACACACACACACACACACACACAACAGGAGGAGGATCAGATTGAGGATGGACCCAGGCCAAAATAATAAACAAAATGGTATTTATATTTAGTAGCTAGATTACCTGCAAAAAAAAAAAACACACACACAAACAAAAATACAGGTAACTTCCCGGACTCCCTAAACCAAAAACAATGAAATTATCTACAAATATATACAAAGACCAACCAAACCAAAGCGACAAAGTAATAATCAAAGTCAATTGTAGGCAAAAAGTCAAAACCAGAATACACAACCAAATATCAAAACGCCAAAATCACAACCTCTTTCATCTTTCCCGCGTTTATATATGGTCGCGCTAGTCGATGACGTCACTCTCAAAGCGGAAGCAACCGTGTGCATAATATTTTTATTATTTTATCATTTTCATTCATTTATTTTTTACTCAGTAGCGAATATGATTTAAAATGTAGCGAATTACAATACTTCAAACAAAATGTACTTAAGTAAAAGTAAAATTACAGATTTTTAAAACTACTTTAAAAAGTAGAAATAAAAAAAAGCTACTCAATTTAACGCGAGTAAATGTAATTCGTTACTTTCCACCTCTGCATATACTGTATATATATATATATATATATGTGTGTGTGTGTGTGTAGCATTAAATTTCACTAACCTTCACTGCCTCTCTGGAGAGCAGAGATTTTAAAATGCAGGGTGAGACCGGGAAAGGAGGATTGTGTGTCTACATGACAGTTCTGCAGAGAAAGATTGAAGGAGCCCTGGTGCTCAGATAGCTGTGGCTCACTCAGTTGCTTCACCAAGGTTGTGCTATGTAGCTGGTATTCCACTCGTGTATCCTTCTTTTCGCACCTAGGCTTGGTGTAGTTCAGTATATTCACTGTTGAGTAGTACTTGTGTGGAACTTGGAAAGTCCATGTGACTAAGTCATCATCAGGAAAGCTCTCTGGATAGTTTGGAGAAAAAAATTCCTGGGATGATGGCTTCTCCGGCAGGGTGACGCTGATAATCGCAGGTGCTGTTGAATAGTAACCAAAATGATTATACTGTACTGCAGCAGTACAGGCCAGGTGAAACATTAACTAAACAATCACACATAACCAGCATATGAAAGGTACTACAGATTCATTTAGACTAGCTCTTTAACACAATTCACTGTGGCTCATCCAAAAACTTATTTACATGTTATTTCCGGTCCGAGTGATACACCAAAGATCGCTGCATTCAGCTGTTGTTTTCCAGGCACTTGCAAAGACACACAGCCTTCCCGAAGCACCTGCATGCTTTTGACGGTTCCCTGCTGGCAAAATGTCCCAATTCTTGCTGTGGCTGTTGACACTGAGTACATGTGTTTGTCTTGACATTGCTCTGTTGGTTGGATCTGCTTTAATCCAGCTCTGGTAAAGTTCAAGCAGAAAGCATTGCGGCTCTGGACTTTTACGTTCCAGGTAAAGGTGCGGTTAAAGTTTTGAAGAGAAGAGTAGGCCTCTGGAGTGATAGTACCATTACATATACTAGTGCATACTGTAAGGAAAGATAAGTTATAACACTTAATCAGAGTAATTGGTAGCTTCTAGGACCAAAATATGAACTAGTATCTTTAAGAAGGTGTAAAATAGCTGAATTAAGTATTTCATTCATTCTTGTTTGCTTTTGAAACTGTTTATTTGTATGTCTTAAATAGTATGTCTAAGTATCAAACCAAAGTAAAAGTAAAGGAAGTAAAGAATGTTTTACCGATGTTTTTAACAATCTCCACGCTGAATACCTCTTCTGGTTGTGGACAGCTGAAGACCACATTCATGCTTCTACTGAGTGTCAGAGAGGATCGGCATACATTTTGACTGCAAATGTCACATTTTACCTGCGAAGCTGTTCTCCTGTTTATATGTATGGTAGAATTAATATGAACATTGATGGTAAGTGATGGACCTCCTGAAAATAAAAAATAAAGATGTAATTGTTGATCAGAACCTGAACACTACTCTAGAAGCTCATCTAAATCACTATAAACAGCAGAGATTTTTTTTAAGACAGCCCTTTAGATGTTTTATGGGTAGCTAGTAAAGTCATCTGCAACTAATATACAATGCATGTCATTAATTTAAATTATCCAATCATCCACCTGAATGATCTAATTCAAATCATCAGTCACAGCTGTCATGGTCACAGCTCTTCTCCTTTTCCTTAAAATAACAACAGGGTTTCAGCAATCAAGTTGCATTAAGATGCCACCCAGAACTCAAAATAATTTTAAGTTCTATATATTATTTTCACCTCCTGAGACCCGGATTCTACTCTTGTGTACATTGCAATGTCTCATCATTGTTTCCCTTTATTCACACCTGTTAACTTGTTCATTGTCTTCAAACAGGAATGGACCTAAAGGGCCTCACATGAGGATCACCCAAGGATACTACAGTATATATAGAAAGTGTAGTTGGGACAGTCATGTGCTCATATGAAGATGACTTGATTTTTACTTCTATTAAACAATGTGTCTAAACAAATTGAAAGATGAAGGAACAGTCCCATCCTGTCCCAGTCAGACAAGTCTCTATCTGACTGGAACAGATTATAGTATGCCTAAGTTTTATGCTACAGTAATAACAGTATGTGTGTGTTATAAAACATGGCATGCTAAATTCGCACATATACATAAATTATTTAACATACATACCTAACTTCAATACTGTGCTAAACTACATATAAATATATCCACTTTTCTAAATAAAATTTTACTTTTGTACTATTGTCAGGAGTGGTTTATAAATAAAAAATTATGCTGAAAGCAAACAGTCTTGAATTAAACAAAAAGGCCATTTATATTCCTGAAATAGCAAGTACATTTCATGCCAAAAGAGCAAAAGTTCATAACCTTACAGTTAATATTACATGTATATTTATTTAGATATTTTTTACAATTAGATTTAGTGTTTGATTAAACAAGTTTACGAATTTGGAAAACTCAGAGAACAACTAAAACCATACACATAAAATTGTCTTAATACTCATAAGATGATGTTTTTTTTATGTGGAAAAGATATCAATTTAATTTTATGAATCCAACTAACCTTTATTATTATTATTATTAGTAATAGTAGTATTTAAAGGAAAATAAGTCCAGATAAAAATCAGTAGATTAATGATTTAATAATTTTTTTAAAGTATTTATGTATGTATGCGTGTGTGTGTGTGTGTGTGTGTGTGTGTGTGTGTGTGTGTGTGTGTATACTGTACATAAAGTACACAACAGCAGATTAAACATTACTCCAGTAAGTTATAGCCTTATGAGCCTAATACTTAATAACTTCTGGTTGGACAAATCCCCGTTAACAACATGCATCAAGCAATTATAAATTTCTTTGTTTTTGCTATTAAAATAACTTTCATAACACATAGATATGTACTTCAAAGCGCTGCTGTAGGTTTTCTACAGTATGAATAGGCAGGAGGGTTGATGACGTCAACACGAACAACCCGAATGTAGGCTCGTGTACCTGAGACTG
Organism: Channallabes apus; assembly: GCA_030522415.1. Taxonomy (NCBI): domain Eukaryota; kingdom Metazoa; phylum Chordata; class Actinopteri; order Siluriformes; family Clariidae; genus Channallabes; species Channallabes apus. The sequence goes on from CM060104.1 coordinate 6,024,471, forward strand.
AGATTATCCACACCGACGAGTAAAACACTCCAAAAAGAATCAGCATGTCGCACAAAAGCCCCATGACGTCTCTCTTCGACGTGGGTTAGGCTAATTTAATAAAAACCTTTCTCGCCATGGACGCCAGATCCGTCTTCCTTGTAAAGAAAGCCGACTTCCTGTAACACCGCCGTTACTTCAGCGTGTTTCTCTCCAGGTGGACAGAGGGAGCCGCCCTTTGGGCTCGTTCGCATTATGACTGTGGTAACGTCCTAAACAGGCTAGCATGCCGAAGTACAGTAGTGGCCTACTCTAGCTATACTGTAGGTCAAGTCACGTATTGTAGTGAGGTGTTTTGGACGCAGCCTGTGTGAGACGGATAAACTGAGGTGAAGGGTGGATTTATGTCAAAGCATAATAGTGTTTTATACAATAAATGTTATTCGTGTTTTCCACAAACGGACTTCCACATTTTATTAACTCTTACAAATATAAATACAGGTTAAGCCGATTAGGACTAGGCGTTTTTGTTGTTGTTGTTGTTGTTAAAAAATCCCGTTTCTACAGTCTTAATCATATGAAGAACTTTTAAGATAAAAACAATACAAACATAGTATTTAGTAACATAGTAATCCAAAAGACAGCTAAATAATACATAGGCTAAGGCCTAGTCAATATTAATATAGGCTATTATAAAACAACATTCAGTCTAATTTGCACATTTTACAGATTTTGTAAAGAACATTGTAATATGATGTAATATATTACTATCTGACAAAATATCCTATTTGCCAATTAAGTAAATTGGCGCACGGTGAAGAAAGTAAGTCGGTTTGGTTATAAATGCTTTATCTGGGTCTCCGTTGCTCCATTCCGTTGGGCAGGAAGCCCGCGATGATGGGCACCGGCCATATGAGGGCAGCCACGCTCCATATGATTATGACCAGAGTCATGAAGCAGGCGACGAGCGTGGACTCTATGGGTTTCCGATTCAGCCTCCAGCTACGATCCCCTTTGAGTTCGTCCAAAGCAAAATCAAGACAGCAGAAGTGCACACTGTCTGCCATGTCCGGTCTGGATCGGCCGAAGCGCCTGAACCGGGAGAGACCGCATCCGATGCACAGCCTGAACTCTTGCTGTGCGCCCGCGACGCCCACGTGCTCAATAAAAACAGGGGACGCCGCACGGTTGAAGGCGGCTGAGAAAAACGCCTTTCCGTGACTGTTGGTGGTGTAGACGAGCACGTCGCAGCGCAAGCCCAGGTCCCCGTCCCACCGTGCCACCAGCTTGGCCGGCAGCCTCTCCACGCTCACGTTGCACCTGGACGACGCATCGTCATCCTCGCTTGCGGCCACCGATCTCTTCGAGTAGCCCACCTCCAAGCTGGCCAGAAAGCCGCTGGTGGAGTTGATGGGCGCTGCCACGAGCTTGTCATCGCTCCAGGCACCCGAGCGCGGTGCGAGTCCCGCCACGGCGCTCAGAGTGAGCACGAGAGCGGCCGAGCGGCTCAACATGATGGAGCGCGCGGTGAATCCGAGGGCATGGCGCTCCGGACCGGGTGCCAAGGCGCAGTATCAAACTTGTACAGTTTGGGAGACGTCACATTTGAGCCACATCTCAAACGAGTTAGTTGTGCGGTTGATTTTGTGGGTGTGGTGTGTGCAAAACCAGTAAGATCATCTGGATCAGCCCCATTTAAACGCGCCTCCAGTATCCTCCATCCTCCAATGGCAACTCCAGCGGGGTGGACACACAGTGTGTGCAAGACAGAGAGAGGGAGTGTGAGGAGTGCGAATCAGAGAACACTATGAAGGGTGGAGGGAGGCGGAGGAATATAAAGAAGTGCTCTGTCACACACATCACAATTTATATCCTGTCGAGTTTCTCTCCTATACTATATATTCTGAGAATATAATTTTCTTATTCTAAAGTCTCTGACTTTTGCACAAGTTCTCTCTCACTTTGATCTTTTATTCTACACGAGTTCTCTTAAATTCTACTCCAGTTCCCTCATACGAGTTCTCCCATATAGACAAGTTCTCCCTTATCCCATGATGCAATCAAAGCTACTAGTCTTATATCCACAAGTCCTGTTCCTCAGGTCAATTTTTGTTGAATTGCCTCTTACAGTGTTCAGAGGTTTCAGGTGAAGTGGGCATGTAGTGCACTCAACACAGAGAAACCTGCTGCGAAGGAATTTATTTCCCAGTAGAGCTGCTACTGATTCCGTTTAATAAATAATTAAATAAATAATAAATCATCAAAAATAGATATTTTAAATATATATTACAGGTCTGTCACAAATAACAATAATCCTTAATTTGTCATACAAACATTACAGCAAGATAGTCCATTTGATTTAGAACGTATGTGCAGTAAATATGTACTGTACACTGATTTGTCCACTGTGAGAATAATGGAATGTAATTTTGTTATTTGAGTTAAAAGTACAAAGTTCATTTGCATTTAGGTTCAATATACAGTACTTTGATACATGTTACTTTTTATTTTATTATCGTTAATAGCCTTTTTTGTTAGAATGTAAGGGATTCATTTCGGATAAGCAATATTCTTTCAAGAAGAACTCAGGAATGCACTTGTTTGTTGACCATATTGTTGACCATTTATTGCAGAAAATGTATTTAACTTTTTTTATTGTTTTATTATAAAGAAATGTTTTTGAATGTACTGATAATGATTAGGAGGATCATCAGAACAATATCTGGTATTACCTGATGTGTGCAGGCAAATTAGTTGCAATTAATGCTCCAACAGTTTGTGAAGTCTCACACAGCAGCCCAGTGTCACTTCAAAGCAGGTGCTAAAATGAATTTGACTGTGCAGATGTCAGTTCAGATGACCTGAATTTGTATGTGAATTTGGCTTAAGTGTTCTCTACATTGCCATAAGCAGGCTCTCTATGCCAAAACTCAATGAGTCTGGAGCAGGTGGCCACTTAGAAACACTTTCATATCAACTGCCTTTGAAAAATCCAGATCAGATACATCTGGAGCATGTCAATATTCTCTATTTTACGGCAAAACGAGACTGGATTTAATACTTAATTTAAATCGCAGCACCTGGAAGAAACACTTTATGTTTAAGGCGGAGGTTATTGAACCAAAAAGGAGCTATTTTTGACTGGACAGATCTCATTATTTCATGAATGTTCTTTTAGTCCCAAGGTGAAATGCCTCCTGGGATTGAAATGCCTGGCACTATATCTGAAACTCATTCCTTAACAACATTTAACCACAATTTGTGGAGAACTCTAATATGAACTGAAAGGCTTATGAATGACACGCAAATTTTTTTTTTTTGTGGCATGTACAGTATACAGTCTATTAGAACTGTGCTGTTTCTTTAGGGCTATTGTATTACAGATAGCCCAGTAACACAGTACATAAGACTACATAAAGTGCAGATTGATGAAAACAATACAGTAGAATATAAAATAAATAGACTGGATAGAACCACTTTATGCAAAAGTGAGAACAGTAAGCCCTAGCTTTCATGTTGCCTGAGGAATATGTATGACACCTGAATGAATTGTTTTTCTCAGTACTGCTTAAACGACCTAATTTGTGCTGGAGTCCTGCCTCCCATCGTTTGATGTTTAAGCCAACTGCTGTGAAAGACATGGGTCACATTAGCCCTCTATTTACACCTGAAAGAAACTCTTCCCGGTTTATCTCTGTTGTTTATCATATTACTATTCATTATTCCTTATCTTAGCTCTTTACTCCACGCCATCTTAACCTCTCCACTAAAAACTCACACGCATTGTTCAAACTTTCCGTTTCTGATAGGTTCAGACACCCAGGCAGCCAGCAGAAGAAAAATGTAAATGACTTTCTTGTTCATTAATTATGCTATAAAAATGTAAATTGGTTCAGTGCCAAAAATGCTAATGGAACAGAGATAAAAAGTCTCTTGTGCCAAGAGAATATAAAAGATTCATTTTCCTAAATGTAGTTCTGCTCTCAAGAAAAAAAGACCTCATGGCTTCTGTGGTTCCTAGTGACTTTTAAGGTAAGACCACCTTATTCTCAGCACAGCACTCACATACACATAAATGCCTGTTTTTATTAGATTCAGGAAAAAGAATGACTAAAATCTTTTTACTCCAAAGTAAAATAGCCTTTAGAAATTTATTGATTTTTTTCTAGAATTTGTTTTGCAGTGACAACTTCATTTCCGAGATCCTTTTCACTTTGACCACTCTGTCATAAATGCTCATATGTTAAATGCACATATGCATTTATGTTTGAATTTAACTTTTTGTTATTCTTTAAGGTTCCTACAGCTTTATGACTATTCAGTATTCAGTAGTTTAAATTCGGAAGTTTAAAATTCAGTGTTTTAAACTTCTCTAAGAAATGCTATTTAAATATCTATTCAATGCTACAATAGAGACAACAAGCATGAGACAGACATGGTCAGCTGGTTTACGGCCTCTGGAGCAGAATCTCTGCACAACCGCTCTTCCAACACCCTCTTGAAAATAGTCAAAGGATCAGAACACTAATTAGCTACATTAATTAGCAAAGAGGTCCTGTTGATGCAGATGGGGCAGGAAGAGAACAGGAAGAATTCAGAGCACTCGGGAAGTTTATCTCTCTTAGGAGTCATGCAGAGCTGTCAGGCAGATGAGTCATCAGAGAACACAAGTGACAAGTGGCATCAAAAACACTGATTACAAGCCATCTATACTGACAAATGGTATGCTTTAGTCATGTTGGCATCACTTAGATAGGGAAAACCTATAAAATGTAAAGCAAATACAAATCATTTTATTGTTAACAGAGAACAATAAAATTAAAAAGTCAGTTCCTATTATATGTCGATTTGGTGTTTAATGTTCTGCTTGAAATAACCCGATTTGTACCTTTAGTCTCCTGGAATAGGATCCAGACCTTGTATACATTAAAAGCGGTGAGTGAATGAAGTAAGCTTTATGTTAATTGTTAAAGCTGAAAAGCAAAATTCTAGCATTTCTGTGCTTAATTTTTAATGGGTAATCTGACCACTTGCAAACACTTCACCTGTTTAATCCAAATCTGTTTTTTCTCATAGTGCCGAACAATGATTAACTAAAATAAGTGTGAGTGTGTGTGCATGATGCCCTATGAATGATATGCTGTATTACTTCATATACCCACTGTACCTTTGGAAAGGGGTCTGGTTTTCCTGCAACCTTGTTTAAGATAAATGGATAAAACAATGATGCTGAATTAATAAATAAATAAATAATTCATTCATTCATTCATTTTCTATAGCGCTTAATCCTGTGTTCAGGGTCGCGGGGGACCTGGAGCCTATACCAGGAGACTTCGGGCACTAGGCGGGGTACATCCTGGACAGGGTGTCAATTAGGGCTACACGATATTAGGAAAATATGCGATATGCGATATGTTGTTGAATACTGCGATAACGATATTTCTTGCGATATAACATTTCCCTAGAGAAATGCATTTTTTTAATTATTATTATTGGCTATTAAAAAAAAATTTATATGTAATAATCATACTAAAATAAACAGGTAATAGATATTCGTCTGATGTAATTAAATCTAATTCAGGCTAAAAAGAAACTATATGTCAAGGAAGTTGCAAATATTTAGACTTCAAAACACTATGAATGACTTAAAACCCTCAGCAGATATTCTGATTTCTGGTTTGCTGTTACCATAGACCTGGCAACACAATATGAGTTATTTTCAAACATTACTTTTTATTTACGTGTAACCATACACTCATCGATTTCATTTATCACAACTCTTTGCGATACAGATATTGCGTATACCAAGCACGGGGAGAACATGCAAACTCCATGCACACAGAGACGGGAATCGAGCCTGGCCGGGGAATCGAACCCAGACCCTGGAGGTGCAAGGCGACAGTGCTAACCACTACACCACCGCGCCGCCTCTAAATAAATAATATGTATTCAAAAATTTATCATTGTTGGGTTTTAATCCAGAGATTGCCTACCATCATGTACAGGTCCTTCTAAAAAAATTAGCATATTGTGATGAAGTTCATTATTTTCTGTAATGTACTGATAAACATTAGACTTTCATATACAGTATTTTAGATTCATTACACACAACTGATGTAATTCAAGCCTTTTATTGTTTTAATATTGATGATTGTGGCATACAGCTCATGAAAACCCCAAATCCCAAAAAATCAAAAAAAAATTTGCATATCATGAAAAGGTTCTCTAAACGAGCTATTAACCTAATCATCTGAATCAATTAATTAACTCTAAACACCTGCAAAAGATTCCTGAGGCTTTTAAAAACTCCCAGCCTGGTTCATTACTCAAAACCGCAATCATGGGTAAGACTGCCGACCTGACTGCTGTCCAGAAGGCCATCATTGACACCCTCAAGCAAGAGGGTAAGACACAGAAATACATTTCTGAACGAATAGGCTGTTCCCAGAGTGCTGTATCAAGGCACCTCAGTGGGAAGTCTGTGGGAAGGAAAAAGTGTGGCAGAAAACGCTGCACAACGAGAAGAGGTGACCGGGCCCTGAGGAAGATTGTGGAGAAGGACCGATTCCAGACCTTGGGGGACCTGCGGAAGCAGTGGACTGAGTCTGGAGTAGAAACATCCAGAGCCACCGTGTACAGGCGTGTGCAGGAAATGGGCTACAGGTTGCAAATTTTGCACGTCATTCGGAAATCAAGGTGCCAGAGTCTGGAGGAAGGCTGGGGAGAGGGAAATGCCAAAATGCCTGAAGTCCAGTGTCAAGTACCCACAGTCAGTGATCGTCTGGGGTGCCATGTCAGCTGCTGGTGTTGGTCCACTGTGTTTTATCAAGGGCAGGGTCAATGCAGCTAGCTATCAGGAGATTTTGGAGCACTTCATGCTTCCATCTGCTGAAAAGCTTTATGGAGATGAAGATTTCATTTTTCAGCACGACCTGGCACCTGCTCACAGTGCCAAAACCACTGGTAAATGGTTTACTGACCATGGTATTACTGTGCTCAATTGGCCTCCCAACTCTCCTGACCTGAACCCCATAGAGAATCTGTGGGATATTGTGAAGAGAAAGTTGAGAGACACAAGACACAAGAATCTGCAAAAGGATTCCCGACCAAGTATTGAGTGCAGAACTGAACATAATTATTTGAAGGTTGACTTTTTTTGTATTAAAAACACTTTTCTTTTATTGGTCGGATGAAATATGCTAATTTTTTGAGATAGGGATTTTGGGTTTTCATGAGCTGTATGCCACAATCATCAATATTAAAACAATAAAAGGCTTGAACTACTTCAGTTGTGTGTAATGAATCTAAAATATATGAAAGTCTAATGTTTATCAGTACATTACAGAAAATAATGAACTTTATCACAATATGCTAATTTTTTGAGAAGGACCTGTATGTACAACACTGGACATGACAGGTCAGATCATGTCCATTTATATATATAAATATATACTGTATATAGCACGGTGGAGTAGTGGTTAGTACTGTTGCCTTACACCTCCAGGGTTCAGGATTCAATTCTCACCTCAGGTCTGTGTGCATGGAGCTTTCCTCCCATAGTCCAATGACATACTTTAGACATTAGGCTAATTGGTGTTCCCAAATTCCCAGTGGTGTATGTGTGTGTCCTGTGATGAATTGGCACCCAGTCCAGGGTGTACCCTGCCTCAACCCAGCCTATCAAGTCTCCTGGGATAGTCTTCACACCCCCGCGTCCCTATACACAGGATAAGCAATATAGATGATGAGTGAGTGATTGATGTCCTGGAACAGATATTGGGAGTATAGTGTTTTATCAGATAAAGAGATAACAGGCTGCAGCTCATTAAGTAGTCATCATTACGAAGCAAAAGATATGATCGTTTGCAGAGGATGCAAGCTCATCAGATGGAGTGTAGTCATTAAGATGAGTAATGTAAAATGTTATTACTGTAAATACTCTTTTGAAGAAGCTGAGCCAGGTCAAAAAAAGGGCTTGTCACTCCACCAGTCTAAACTCTTTTTTATTGATTGGCATAATCTGGACACAGCAAAGCAAGCCTGATGTTGTGTGCGGATGTGTTTTCTGATTGATCTGAAGAAGGCAGTGATCATGGTGACAATGTAAGATGCAAGAGTTCATAACAGCTTACATCATTATTATTTTTCATGTTCTTGTACTACAACCTGATAATGGAGAACAGCACCGCTGGATGCAGTTTTCTTACACTTCATTCAGGCTCATATTGATCTCGCATCTAGCATTGACTAACCAATGTCATCGAACATTTTTCTATTTATAATCCAAAGGTGAAAAGACAATAATAAACATTGATACCTGAATCAGACTTTGTTTATCGGCCTAAATCATTTGAATGCTTGATATATGCTTATTCAGTATATACAGTATTCAGTACTGTGTATATATATATATATACCCACTCACTTTAGTATATCTCCTACTTAATGAAACTTGGATATATTTTAGAGTAGTCAATGTCCAGCTTGTATAACATTACACATTTACTGTCCTCTGAAACTCAGTATACAGCCATTATTGTCAAAATAAGTGATAACATCTTAACCATGCAAAGTCACATGTCCTATTCATGTTCATGTGTTTGTCAGTGGCCACGTACAGATGGTCTCCAGACTTGAACCCTTAAACACATGTGGGTCATTCTCAAGCGGAAGGTGGTGAAATGCCATGTGTCTAACATCCAGCAGGTCTATGATATCATTATGGAGGAGTCGAAGTGGATCCCAGCAACAACATATGTAGGTCTGGTGAATTTCATGCACTGGAGAATTAAGGCCGTGCTAGACAACAATGGTGTTCACACCAAATACTGACACTTTGGACATAATTTTGACACCTTAGATTTTCATTTCGTCTGGTTTTCGTTGGCAGTTATTTAGACAACAAAGTGTGCATGTTAAGTTATTGTTAGAGGAGAGTAAATCTATACTGCTATACAAGCTGCACATTGACTACTCTAAAGTACTGTATATTCACTTTTCATTTCTATAGTATTGTCCCTTGAGAACATATAATAAAATGGTTGCTGAACTGTGAGAGGTGTACTCACTTTTTTGAGGGTGTACTTACTTTTGTTAGATATACAGTGGTGTGAAAAACTATTTGCCCCCCTCCTGATTTCTTATTCTTTTGCATGTTTGTCACACAAAATGTTTCTGATCATCAAACACATTTAACTATTAGTCAAAGATAACACAAGTAAACACAAAATGCAGTTTTTAAATGAGGGGTTTTATTATTTAGGGAGAAAAAAAATCCAAACCTACATGGCCCTGTGTGAAAAAGTAATTGCCCCCTGAACCTAATAACTGGTTGGGCCACCCTTAGCAGCAATAACTGCAATCAAGCGTTTGCGATAACTTGATTACGAGTCTTTTACAGCGCTCTGGAGGAATTTTGGCCCACTCATCTTTGCAGAATTGTTGTATTGTTGTATGCAGAATTCAGTTTTATTTGAGGGTTTTCTAGCATGAACCGCCTTTTTAAGGTCATGCCACAACATCTCAATAGGATTCAGGTCAGGACTTTGACTAGGCCACTCCAAAGTCTTCATTTTGTTTTTCTTCAGCCATTCAGAGGTGGATTTGCTGGTGTGTTTTGGGTCATTGTCCTGCTGCAGCACCCAAGATCGCTTCAGCTTGAGTTGACGAACAGATGGCCGGACATTCTCCTTCAGGATTTTTTGGTAGACGGTAGAATTCATGGTTCCATCTATCACAGCAAGCCTTCCAGGTCCTGAAGCAGCAAAACAACCCCAGACCATCACACTACCACCACCATATTTTACTGTTGGTATGATGTTCTTTTTCTGAAATGCTGTGTTACTTTTACGCCAGATGTAACGGGACACGCACCTTCCAAAAAGTTCAACTTTTGTCTCGTCGGTCCACAAGGTATTTTCCCAAAAGTCTTGGCAATCATTGAGATGTTTTTTAGCAAAATTGAGACGAGCCTTAATGTTCTTTTTGCTTAAAAGTGGTTTGTGCCTTGGAAATCTGCCATGCAGACCATTTTTGCCCAGTCTCTTTCTTATGGTGGAGTCGTGAACACTGACCTTAATTGAGGCAAGTGAGGCCTGCAGTTCTTTAGATGTTGTCCTGGGGTCTTTTGTGGTCTCTCGGATGAGTTGTCTCTGCGCTCTTGGGGTAATTTTGGTCGTCCGGCCACTCCTGGGAAGGTTCACCACTGTTCCATGTTTTTGCCATTTGTGGATAATGGCTCTCACTGTGGTTCGCTGGAGTCCCAAAGCTTTAGAAATGGCTTCATAACCTTTACCAGACTGATAGATCTCAATTACTTTTGTTCTCATTTGTTCTTGAATTTCTTTGGATCTTGGCATGATGTCTAGCTTTTGAGGTGCTTTTGGTCTACTTCTCTGTGTCAGGTAGCTCCTATTTAAGTGATTTCTTGATTGAAACAGGTGTGGCAGTAATCAGGCCTGGGGGTGACTACAGAAATTGAACTCAGGTGTGATAAACCACAGTTAAGTTATTTTTTAACAAGGGGGGCAATCACTTTTTCACACAGGGCCATGTAGATTTGGAGTTTTTTTTCTCCCTTAATAACGTAAACCTTCATTTAAAAACTGCATTTTGTGTTCAATTATGTTATCTTTGACTAATAGTTAACGGTTTTTGATGAGCAGAAACATTTAAGTGTGACAAACATGCAAAAGAATAAGAAATCAGGAAGGGGGCAAATAGTTTTTCACACCACTGTATATGTCCTGAAGAGGTTGACTTTTAATTTGGATAGTTGCTGAAATTATATAAATATAATATCAGATGGATGGGGTTCTAAGGTCTACTGAGATGGCTGGTTTATAAATTATATACTGTAATTTTCAAACATCATTGTCAGATATGGTGCCTTTGACATTGTATTATTCACATTCATAAGTTAATATATTTCATATAATATATTTAATTCATGCTGTTACAGTATCATAAGCCTTAATGTTCCCTTGTGGTTGTGACTGTTGGTACTGTACATCCTGTAATAATAAAAGGCTGTTGTACCAGCAGTGGGGCCTATTTGTTATAATTATGTCAGGGATCTAATTCCTTCCTCCAGCTCTCTGTAGTGCTATTGCATATTGAGCTGCAGCGATCTGTATGCTTTATTTTGAAGTATGATGTGTAAGCTACAGTATGCCTCAGGTTTAGTGTGGCTGATTTAAAAGCTGTGACTGTATTTGCGCCTTCATTCTCCACCTCATCTCTTATGCACATTTTTTGTGTTGTACTTAGATGAAGATGAAAGAGTTGGGCTTTAAATCACATGAAAACAGGCAAACAGGGATTTTTTCCCCCCACTGAATGCACTAAGCAACCAACAGGGTAGCAGACACATAATCATAACTGCAAGAAATTGCAGAAATAGAAAAAGACAAACTGTGTTCAAGGCTATAGCCTAAGATCTTACAGTGTTTTCAGTAGACTTAGCTAAATGAATCACAGATCACACAGAATAATGGCATAGCTCTAACAAGAACTTTACAGTATATTTATGTGAGAATGGCGGTCACATTGCTATGTGTGTCTTTAATGTCCATAGCTTTTGCTCTTATGTGTTTGTTTCTTTTCAGCTTCACAAATCTAAACCCTTCAACTGAACACAGTCTGGTATTGTACAGATAAAAGGGTTGCTAAGGTAACAGGCCAAATTGTCCAGTGTCGGATTTTCATGGCTGTTGGATATCACACTGAACTGAACATGAATTAAAACTGACAAACTTTGTGTTGAAGTCTTTTGTGAGTTGTCAATCACATGCCTCAGTACAATAAGCGTGATTATTTGGATTCAGCTGTTGCAAGGCTTCTGATGATTAGCAGTGTTATCTATGCTATCATTTTCAAAATTCTCTGCACAAAATGACACTATAGTGCCAAATGTATTACTAGGACTAGATTTGATAAGAAATACCGTGTGACATGTGAAAATATTTGACCAAATTGAAAAAAAAAAAAAGAAATAATAATCCAAAATTATTATTTTGGATATTATAAAAACTTAATTTTGACACTATTATGTGAAAAAAAAACATTGTTTCAGAAAATCTGTTTTTTTTTTTACATTGTGTTGTATACATCTCTAGTTTATTACATTTTGTGACCAATACATCTTGAATAAAGCTCATTTGAATAATAAGATAGTGTACAAGCAAATGTTTATTTCAGTAAGAACATAGTAAATAAAGTAAAAAACATTATTAAGTAACAACCTCTGACACAATCTGGCACATTTAAATTTGGTAAAAAAAAATAATTCTATTAGAAAAAAACCTACATGCCAACTATATGGCATGAAGCAGATGAAAATAGTTTTAATGAAAAAAAATCTTTATCTCACATATTTAATTTATCTCACATAACCATGTTAATATGTGTCATTTTGTCATTTTACAAGTGCAGTTAGATCAATTCCAGACCTTGTCAAGTTTTGCACATATGCGTATGTTTCACACTCTTCTTAAAATGCATTGAATTTTTTTTCTTATCATTCTAAAAGCAAGTGAGTCCCAATCCCATTTACATAATTATTTTGGACCCATCATCTAATACTTGGTTAAATCACCTTTGGCAGCAATGACAGCCTCATGTCTGCTTGTGAATGATGCTACCAACTTTGTACACCTTCCTTTTAGAAATTTCTTCCATTCTCCTTGGCAAAATTGCTCAAGCTCAACCAGGATGGATGGGTACAGTCAATTTCAGGTTTCACCAGAGATGATCTATTGTGTTCAGGTCACACTTTCATAGAGCTGTTTTTTTAGTGATATGCTGTTCTTAGTGGTATGCTTGTTGAAGTCCAGACCCAGATTCTGAGCACTATGGAGAAGGTTTTTCCTCAGGATAGTACATCCATTTTCCCATTGATTAATCTCCCAGTTCCAGTTGATTCAAGATTCCAGAGACTTTATTTAAAACACACATGGTTTTACTGTATGAGTGAACAGTAGTATATACAGTATATATCTCCACGTACTCTTACTGTACCGCTTATTCTGAAATTCATTAACATTGCAGAAAAACATTCCCACAGCATGATGCTGCCACCACCATGTTTAACTGTAGGGATGGTTTTAATGAGGTGATGAACAGTGCCTGTGGGGAATTACATCATCAGACCAGAAGATTTGGTTCTTCATTGTCTGAATCTTAAAGTGCTTTTGGCAAACTCCCAGCAGGTTGTCATTTGCCTTTTAGCGAGGAATGGCATCTGTCTGGCTGCTCTACCATAGAGGCCTGATTGGTGGAATGCTGCACTGATGGATGTCCTTCTGGGTGTCTCTCCAATCTCCATAAGGGAACTTTAAATCTTATTTATAATCACACTTGGGTTCTTGGTTACCTTACTCAGTTTGGCTGGGCAGTCAGATGTGGAAAGACTGTTGGTTGTTCGAAATCTCTTCCATTTGAGAATGATTGACAGCTCAATTCCAAATGTCATTATAAAGGGCCTAAATAATTATATAAATATGATATTTAAATATAATTGTTTGTGTAAATGGCCACAGATGAGACCAGACCAGTAAACCAAAGCTTCAGCCTGCTCATCCTTTACTGCACTTGCTTTTTGTAACCTTCCTGCAAAAGGTTAAGAGTACTGTATGTTCTTTCCCATTAGCACTAAACCACTGCTGACCTTTTAACAAAAGTGACTAGCAGTTCATAGGGTCAGCATCACTCCAAGTGCAGCAAAATTGCTGCTTTTCCTTACTATTAAACAATAATGTAACCCCCTGTGTGTGTGTGTGTGTGTGTGTGTGTGTGTGTGCTTTTTAACTCATATACTGTATGATATTTGAGCTGTGCCTCAGGTTCATTATAAGCTAATGTCAGGAAGCTCAGGTTATGTTTCTGCTTTTAAATGAAAATGTTAGATTGTGTTATCATTCACAAAAAAATCAATTAAACAGAGATACCACTATCAATGTAGTGAGCAAGCAATGAGTTGCAAACTAATGTGTTTATCATTAAACACATTATGACATTTTTGCAGCAAAGATTTTCTTGTGTTTTCGGGTATATAGATACATTCTCCAGGTACAAGCACAAAAAGATCTGATATTGTATCGTGGAAAGAAAGCACATATAATTACCCATGAAACAATTATAATTGTAACCATACAGTATTTGTATTTACCACATAGTGTAGGTGATAGTAATTTTAATGCTTTTCTGGAAAGTGTCTTAGATTAAAAGTGATTTAGAAAACCTTTTAGAGCAACTCTGAGTAAAGAAAGTACAAAAACCTTTATCTTAGTGAGGAGGCGTGGTTGACCCCGTTGCTAGGGATGACGCAACAATTCAAGGACTGTGATTGGTTGATAAAAATAACCTCTGACCTCTGCATAGGTCGAAAATAGTATATATTACTGTATACTATAATAGACGGTAAAATCATAATGTTTGGATGTAAAGAAATTATATAATTACGTCTACAGGCAAAGTTTCTGTTATAGGCTAGATATCTTAAAGTTAATTAAAACAGTGTTTGAAAATTTTGTCTACTTTTGAAGCAAACAATTTCCACACAGTACTTAAGTTCTTACATTTATTTACCATAATGATTTTATCACTTGTGATCCATTTCAGATTGAAGGGGGCAAAATGGCTCACCTTTTTTTTTTTTTTTTTTTACCAATTTACAAGACTGCCATACAGTACAGTCTATTTAAGTTGCACTTTTGCATGGTATGTAGCCAACAATCTTCTGGAAGGGAGTAAAACAAGAAAACCAAATTGGACAGTAGAGCAGTGTTTACTTTTAGCTTTATGTTCAGTGTTTGTTGAATATTTCTTCTTTCTGCTATTTTGTCCTCTGCTATAGAAATTCTTAAGCCTCTTAAAAGTCCTCCTCTCTACTCTTAACAATTTTTACCTTATGAGCAGTTTTTAGGGCTAAGATGTTTCGTGAATCATTTTTATCTTTTCTAAGATTTAATCCTAAATTTAAGGGGAAATTCTAAGAAAATGTCATAATTCTAAGAATCTTCTTAGAATTTCTTCAC
Source organism: Channallabes apus (assembly GCA_030522415.1). Taxonomy (NCBI): domain Eukaryota; kingdom Metazoa; phylum Chordata; class Actinopteri; order Siluriformes; family Clariidae; genus Channallabes; species Channallabes apus. The sequence goes on from CM060104.1 coordinate 6,039,485, forward strand.
TAGGAGCAACTTTTAGGCTTAAGAAGCTTTGTGAATATGAGCCCAGGTAAACAAGTCAAAAACAACAAGCAGTTTAGAGATGATCAAAACTTGATCAAAACTTGGAGACATTTTAAAATACATTTTGAACAGTGACCAAGGTCAGATAGAGCCTTTTAATTTTGTTAGATCAAATGCTGTTTTGTAAGGTTCTGGCTGTTTCTTAAAAGCAAACCCTTAGGCGTACTAATTATTTTACTAATGTTATTAACGTTAGTGAGGAAGACATTTTAAGCCTATTAATAAAAAAGTATGAGTATATATATTATATCCTGGTCATTGGCTGAAAAGAAAGTAGATGGTATGGACGAAAGTATTTGGCCAAACCTGCAATGACTTTGTATCCAAATACATACAGTACACCTTAATGTGGAGTTGGTCCACGTCTATACCAGGCTTCCAGTCTTCCTGGAAGGCTGTCCACAAGATTTTGGAATGTTTCTTTTTGGGATTTGGGAATTCGTGACCATACATTCTAGAGAGAATTTGCTTGCAATGCCTTGCTCGCAATCGCCTTTCCAGTTCATCTCAAAAGTACTTGATGGAGATGAGGCCAGGGCTCTGTGTGAGCCTGTCAAGTTCTTTTACATCAAACTTATCAAACCACGTCTTTGTAGTCCTTGCTTTGTGTACTGGTCCAAAGTCATGTTGAAATAGAAAAGGACCTTTCCCAAACTGTTGCCACATAATAGGAAGCATAGCATTCCAAGGGGATAAGGGGCCTGACTGAAACATTTTAATTAAATAACTGACAGGTTTGACCACTTACGTTTGTCCATATAGTGTATGTTTAGCTAGAGGAGACATTTAAAAGTAATAACAATAATAGACTCGATAAATTATTTACACATACTATTTGTTCTTGGACAAATGTCTTGAAAAAAAAAGCACTACCATGTAGTACCTGTTGTTGATTGGAAAATTTGTAAGAATAGGTAAAAATTTAAAGCTAAAAATAAGCTGATTAACTTTAATGTAATGAGTAACATTATTATTTTAGGTTGAAGCCAACATACAGCACATGTCTGCCTGTCTTTAAAAAAAAGTAGATTGGATAAAGATTAAGTTTTGTCCTAAAACAACTCCAGGGCCCGTATTCACAAAGCTTCTTAAGCCTAGAAGTTGCTCCTAGTGACGAAATTCTACGAAAATTCTTAGAATTATGACATTTTCTTAGAATTTTCCCTTAAATTTAGGACTAAATCTTAGTAAAGATAAAAATGATTCACGAAACATTTTATCCCTAAAAACAGCTCCTAAGGTAAAAATTGTTAAGAGTAGAGAGGAGGAATTTTAAGAGGCTTAAGAGTTTCTATAGCAGAGGACAAAATGGTGGAAAGAAGAAATATTCTCCAAACACTGAACATAAAGCTAAAAGTAAACACTGCTCTTCTGTCCAATTTGGTTTTCTTGTTCTTTTACTTCCTTCCATCTCGATTGGATTGTTGGCTACATACTATCCAAATGTGCAACTTGAACAGACTGTCCTACAATCATGTAAATTGGTAAAAGGTGAGCCATGGAAAATAAATGTAAAACCTTAAATAATACTAATTACTGTGTGGAAATTGGTTGCTTCAAAAGTATTTCAACGTTTTAATTTAAGATATCTCTTTAAGATGTTTAGCCTATAACAGACACTTTGCATAAAGTAGCCTGTAGTCATGATTATACAATTTCTTTATATAGAAACATTATGATTTCACTGTCTATTCTATTTTCACAAAATTTCAAGACCTTTACAGAGGTCAGAGTTTTTTTTAATCAACCAATCACAGTCCTTGAATTGCGGCATCATCCCTAGCAATGGGGTCAACCACACATCCTCACTAAGATAAAGGTTTTAGTACTTTCCTTACTCAGAGTTGCTCTAAGTAGTTTTCTAAATCACTTTTAGTCTAAGACTCCCAGCTAGTACTTTTTAGGCTAAGATAGGAGCTCTCTGAGAGAATCCTAAGAAGCTTTATGAATACGGGCCCTGAACGTTAAAATTCACTTATACCACTGTAGCGCTGTTATTTCTGAGGTGAAAATATTAACTAATCTTAGTAAAAAGTATTTAGATTTTCTAATTAATATCTATTGGTGCAGGTTACTGTTCATAACATTACATTTACTTTTAATAAAAATTTTAATTTTTTGGTTTAACTCCGGGCAAATACAGTACCTACCAAAGTTTCAATTCAATTCAGTTTTATTTGTATAGCGCATTTAACAATTGTCATTGTCGCAAAGCAGCTTTACACAATCAAAAGAATTATTTAAGTTTGTATGGAATGTGAATGTGTTTGGTCAAAGTTCATTAAATTCTGTCCAGTCAGTTTTGTGATGCTGTGACAAAATTTGGCTGGACAGACATACAGACAGACTGACATTCGGATAGACAGAAGGACATAACATTGTCATAAAGACAGACAGACATATATTCAGAGGTAACGAATTACATTTACTCGCGTTACTGTAATTGAGTAGTTTTTTTTGTATATTTCTACTTTTTAAAGTAGTTTTTAAAATCTGTAATTTTACTTTTACTTAAGTACATTTTGTTTGAAGTATTGTAATTCGCTACATTTTAAATCATATTCGCTACTGAGTAAAAAATAAATGAATGAAAATGCTAAAATAATAAAAAATATTATGCTTTTGCGCCGCGTGTGTGTATCATGTCCTGGTCGCGCGCCGCTCCAGACTCCACTCCAGGTTTTCTGACATCGGCATCTCCCTGACCTTCCACACGGTCGCTTCCGCCCTGAGAATGACGTCATCGACTAGCGCGACCATATATAAACCAGGAAAGAGGAAAGAGGTTGTGATTTTGGCGTTTTGATATTTGGTTGTGTATTCCGGTTTTGACTTTTTGCCTCCCATTGACTTTGATTATTGCTTTGTCCCTTTGGTTTGGTTGGTCTTTGTATATATTTGTAGATAATTTCACTGTTTTTGGTTTAGGGAGTCCGGGAAGGTACCTGTATTTTTGTTTGTGGGTTTTTTTTTTTTTTTGCAGGTAATCTAGCTACTAAATATAAATACCATTTAGTTTATTATTTTGGCCTGGGTCCACGCTGAATCTGATCCTCCTCCTCCTGTTGTGTGTGTGTGTGTGTTTGTATATACAAACCTCATTATTTCATCAGTTAATGATTGGATCTAGTTCTTTCTGCCATATTCCACCATTTCCATACAGTTTAAAATAGAACCCTGAACCATTCTTTTGCTGTATGACCCTAGACTGGTACGTAACACCATATTTAAGTGACCACTTTGATTTTCAAGCACAAGAAAGACAACAGCTTTATTATGCAAAGGTGTTCCATCAGTTAAAAACAACTACAGTAGTTTGAGATTTATATCTGCTCATCTTTTTTGAACTACCTTAGAACCCCTCATCCCACCCGCGCTGTTAAAAAAAATGTAAATAAAAAAGTAACTCGGTAACTTTTACTCTGAGTAAATTTTTTAATGAGCTACTTTTTACTTTTACTTGAGTAGATTTTTTTTTTAATGGTAATTTAACTTGTACTTAAGTAAAATTTCACTGAAGTAACAGTACTTGTACTTGAGTACAACATTTGATTACTCTTTCCACCTCTGGTTATATTGATTCTGAAATACAGACAGACAAACATACTGACAGGAAAAAATACATACATACATATAGTTAGACAGACGTACAGACAAAAAAAAATTATTTTTTTAGACTGGTTTCGGGTCCTCCAATGTATGAAACGTTATCATTGAAAAATCCATTTCTGACCAATGTACAGACCAAACCTTTCTTTTATTTATATGAACGTGCCGCTGAAATATTTTGCTGCGCTTTACGGAAGTTGTCTTTGTAACCGAACTAATAAAGTTCTATTTGAACAAGATGGCGGCGCCCTGTTGTCGGGGAGATTCGTGTCCCATGGGCCACTGAGCAATATGAACCGAGCGTGTCATGGACTGTACATGAATTAATATTGCCTACATGACTCAAGATATTCTTCGGGTTGGACGTTATTGTAAGTATCGTAATTGCGAGGGTTGTTTTGTAGGCATGTAGCTAGCTGCAGTGCTTCCTTCTCACTCATCCTGGTGTCCTCGTGCACTGCAGTCAAGACTTACTTTTCCTGCACATAAATGGCAAACCCTTGAGAAACAAATGGATATTTTAAAAAGCATTGAAATATCAAAATGTGGAATATAATGTCAGAATAAGAAAACTTAACCCTGTGTTTGTGTATTTGGGGGGTTTCTGGGTTCAGTGTTAGCTGTCATACCACAAGTGAAAGTAAGAAGTCAGGAGAGAATATGACAAACCTCAAGGTTACAGCTTCATACTTAGATGAGGTACAGTGCAAATTATAGTTATTTTGTGTGTTATTGAAGAAGAGGATCATAAGCTGTTGTGGCACATCATCAGTTTGTTTTACTATCTTTTTAAAGATCCGTAACCATAGCAACTCTCTCTCTCTCTCTCTCTCTCTCTCTCTCTCTCTCTGTTTATCTTTCTCTTTTCTTCCTCTCTTGTACACGCTTAGCGATGCACATTTTCTTTATTTTGGTCCTTATTTCCCTCTCTTCCTCCCTCCCTTCCTCTTCATGTTACAAAAACCAGCTGGACCCCTCAGCTGCGATGCAGAGCTGGGACTCTAAGCTTGTGGGCGTTTGGTTGAGAATCGTTGCTGCAAAAACACCTTTATCCTCCAACCCAGTCAAGATCAGTGGCGTATACAAAGGCAAAAGAGAATATTTTGCGTCTATAAATTGAGTCGCAGTGAGACACTACAATATTTCAGGCAGTTTGTTCCCCGTTCGGTTCTCAATTGCAGAAACAAACTGCTTAAACTATGTGCAACGTCCAATTAAAAAGGAAATTAGTCAATTGACTTTCATTATAACGTTTGAAAAGCTATTGTTATTGCTTTATTATTTAATTTCTAGTTTCCAAGGTGATTGCTTATTAATCTCCTTACAGTATCCCATGTTGCCATGGTGACACACAGTGATGAGGCTAGGTTCGGTGCTTGATGGTTTAGTGTGTTGACAGTTTTGTCATACTGGAGGCTTTACAGTACATAAACCCGTTGTTCTTTTTCTGGTGTGTAGATTCTGACCATGATTTTTGTCAAACATTTTGGCTGTTTGAGTGACAGAATGACGGACCGATGAGACCGTTAGAGGTTGTTTCATATACAGGGGAATGTCTCCATTCTGAAATTGGAATGCACAGCTCAGGCCGAAATATGGGCTGATAGAATTCCTACTTATAATCGAGATGCACAGAACATTGGAGCCCTGGTTTAGTCTTGGTCAAGTTTTCAAAATGCTTGACACAAATGAATGCAAGCACAATTTAATAGACTGCAATACAGTCTAAAATTAAACTGATCTCACTTACATACAGTGAGACTTGAAGAGGTTTCATTAAAAAAAAAGTCTCAGTATCTTTAATTAGGAGTTGATGAGAATGTTTTCTAGTTCCGAGGCAGGCAAAATGATAGTAATTGAATGTCCAGCTACTCTGTGTGTTTTTTTTTTTTTTTTTTAAAACAAGCACCATTTATTCATTATGAGAGCACCTTTTACTTTTAAGAAAGTGCCAGCTAGCACAATATCTCCAATGTCCAGACACTTGTAACAATTTACAATTTTATTATTTAAAATAGAAGATGACATGTCATACTGCATATGTTTGTAATTCTGTTTAATGTTGTGGAATGTTCATATGACAAAATTATGTAACCAGAAAGGAGTCTTCTGTCCAGAAAACTTCACTGAGACATCTTACTGACCATTACAAAGTGCAGACACTAGAGACTCCTTCTGTAAAAGTTAAACAAGCATTTCCTAATAAAAACCTTCCCCTGATCCGTAATAATAAATGTCCTTTGTTAAAAAAGAGCACATATAACTATTTATAATTACAGTATACTTTCTTTATATGTAAGCCAAATAGTCTTTCGGAAATTATCCTTATTATCTTTTGTATATACTAATGACATTAGTTTTCTCATTTGCAGGTGCATGATGTATGAAACTTGTCATTTTGCAGCGTATTCTGTGAGACTTCTGAAGCGGGCGGGATTCCTCCGCCCTTCTTTTGTCCGGGCCACTCCTGCCATCAGGTCTGGCTTTCGGAGCGTGTTCAGCGAAAGTGGAGTGTGGGAGAAAGATTACAGGGCCGACACCAGACGTAGGGTGGAAACATGGTGGCATCCACGCATCCAGGAGCAGTGGAAAAAGGACATGAAGGAGCAGGTGAGTCACTGAATTGGATTAAGATTGGACTTTAAAATAAAGGCCATAAGTAATCAGGTCGAAATAGCTTAATTCAGCAACAGGTTTCCACAATTTTTGTTGCTTGCTCGTGGATTTTTGCATGCATGAAATTGTACAGACACTCAAAGGTATAGTACTGTTTTTTGAATTTGCATTTCATTTACATTTCATTTGCATTTCAATCTCACCAGCCTTGCAACATTCTCCTTACTATTGTATTTTCATTACTTTTTAAGATGAATTCAGCATTTTTGGCAAAAAAATGGTTCTGTTTATCAGTTGGCAAAATAGCGTCCCTATGGTAAAGCATGATAGTGGCAGCATCAGTGTTAGTATGAGACAACTGGTCAGGTTTTGATGAATGCAGCCAAATAAGGAGGTACTTGAAAGAAAGAAAGAAAAAAAAAACCTACAGAAGACCCAGGAAAAGGAAAAAGTCTTTGAATGCTCTTTAGAGATAAAGGCAAAGTCACGGATCAGAACCATATAGAATATCTGGAAAAAGACATGAAGATGTCTAACACAGTTGTTCCTTTTTTTTTTCCAAGAGGCCCTCACTTGTATGTAAGAAAAGCAGAGCACCCCTTCACAATAAACACACCCCACTACACCTCAGCCCTGGCCACAAAAAGATAATAGTATAAATATAAAAGTATAAATTGATATTTTAGCATTAGATCAGACAAAGGCTTGCGTATGTACCCCCTGTGATCTTTGGGCAGTATGGTGTTAATAGACGTTCCCTATCCATTCTGATTGATCTATATATCTGCTGGGAAGAATGGAAGAAACTGCCCAAATCTTGGTGTGTAAAGCTTGTAGAGATTTATCCAAGAAGTCATGAAGCTTGAGACGTTTCCCTAGAAGAATCTACATAATAAATAATGCTAAATAATTGAGAGAGAGCTTTTTTTTTTTTTTTTTTTTTAGTAAAATTGTAAATTTAAATTGTATAATATAAAATAAAAACTTGGCTGGCTCTGTGGCTGGATTCCACGTGGCATTGGTTTAAGGCTCTTGCCCAAGAACCCAACATTGGTAGAGTCTGACACTCTCATCAGCAACCCACCGCCTCTGCTGCCTGAGCCACCACGATGGCAAAAGCAATTTTTTTGAATGCGATCTTTAACCCAATAAAAATGCAAAAATCAAAGTAGCCATTAAATCTCCTGAACCCAGTGAATTTCATGGACAGTTTTGAGCAATGATATTTCGTCAAGTTATTTAAGCCATAGAGCTTATTATTCCTAAACTTTACACTGACATTTAATTTGACCTCATTTATTCGCCTGTTTGTTTTTGCCAGGCAAAAGGCTAATGACGGAGAGGTAAATAACAGAAAAAGATTATTATAATGGTGTGTTGTGATTTCCACATGAGATCAATCATAATACAATAAAAAAAGAAAAAAAAATTATATACGTTTACTACAGACCGCTGGGAATATTTACAGTATAATAATCAGATCACTAGTTTATGCAGTGGTGGTTCTTGTGTGTATGGAGGCCTGGGCGAGCTTCCCTTGAGCATGATCCACCCCCCCCAAAAAAAGAAATAAAAATAATTGTCTCAAATAAGGTTTTATTCAGACATTCGAACACATATAATTAATCCTAGCTTTATGTTAAGCAAGCTAGCAACATAAGTTGAAAGTCATAATTGTTATACTAGCTTATATTATTACGTACATACTGTATAGAGATGACATAGCAGCATACCTTTATCTTTTCCCCATTTCTCCCTTACGTTTTTTTCTAAACTGGGTAGCAAGTCCAAGTAGCTTAATGATTTTTCTGTGTAATCTACACCGCTGCCGTTCTGCAGTTTTGACTTGAAAAAGGTATAGTACGTGGTAAAGTGTACAGTGCATGTCTGAAGTTTATAGCATGTTTAGGTTTAGGTTTAGTTTATTTATAAAGCACATTTATAACAGCCGTGAGACTGACCAAAGTGCTGTACATCCACATCATAATATCATAAAAAGGCTAAAAATGCACTATACTGTACATACAACAACGAAATAGGCACAGTAGCGCCTAGTAGGCCAGGGAAAACAAATGGGTTTTTAAAAGGGATTTAAAAATGGTCAAGCTGGGAGCCGTTCGAATATAAAATGGCAAGTCATTCCAGAGACGAGGCCCAATAACCGAGAAAGCACGGTCACCTCTACGCTTAAGTCTGGAGTGTGGGATTAAGAGGAGGTTCTGGTCGCAGGATCTCAATCTTCTCAGGGGGGTATGATGGTGCAGCAATTCAGATAAGTAGATGGGTGCTTGCTGGTGTAACGATTTAAAAACAAATAGTACAATTTTTAAATGAATTCTGAATTGAACAGGCAGCCAATGAAGGGCTTTCAGAAGCGGAGTCACATGATCCTTTTTTTTCTTTTTCAGAAGAAATTTAGCAGCAGCGTTCTGAACCAGTTGAAGACGGGCGATTTGAGCTTTAGAAACACCATAATAGAGAGTTGCAATAGTCAAGCCGGGTTGTAATGAAGGCATGAATGGCCATCTCTAGAGTCTTATCAGTGAGAAAAGGTTTAATTTTAGCGAGCGTACGGAGCTGATAAAAGCTAGATCCAATCACGGTAGAGATTTGTTTCTCAAGTTTTAGTTTTTCATCTAACAGGAAGCCTAAATTCCGAACCTGAGAGGATCTAAAAGCTGATAGAGGACCCAGATCAAGATCAGGGGCCTTCATGTGTTCCGATGGGCCAAAGACTATCACCTCAGTTTTCTTTTCATTAAGGGATAAAAAGTTATGAGATAACCAAGATTTAACTTCCTCTAAACAGGATAGCAAAGTAGTCATGGCCAGACCATCATTTTTCTTAAAAGGTAAGTAAATTTGCGTATCGTCGGCGTAAAAGTGGAAAGATACCCCATGTTTCCTAAAAATGGAGCCCAGAGGTAGCATGTACAATGAAAATAGAGTGGGAGCCAGCATAGAGCCTTGTGGAAGTCCACAGGGAAATGAAGAAGTCGATGAGGAAAAATCACCTATTTTTACTACATATTTTCTGTCAGATAAAAATGATTGAAACCATTTTAAGACTATGCCAGAGAGGCCCACCCAAGACTCAAGTCTATTTATTAATATTGAGTGATTAATAGCATGTAAGGGTTAAGGAAAAGTTCATCAGTAGAGAATGTCTACTGGTGATATAGCATAACGCATTTCATTAAAAAATATCACATGAGACAAACAGCATATTTGTGTTTATTCTGATTCTCCATGCCGGTGTAATGAGAATCATTACCGTAAACACACTTTGCTCTGCAATTACAGGCTGCGTAATCACAACACTGTTGTAGATTATGTTCCTGATTGATTTTGGGCAGATGAAGGCTTGCATTTACATTCATCTCTCTGAAAATGGAAAGCAGAATTGTCTGATCTGCTCTTATAAAACCATGCCTTTACGAGAGAAACTGAACAGGATTAGAGGAATGGACAACACATATAATTTAAACTCCTGCCTTGATGATGTCACTTCTCTTATATTCCTTTAAATTCATTGTTCATGTGACATACTGACTCTCTGTCTGTCTGTAAAAGATGAATAGTTTTTCTGTGGTGCAAGTCTATAATTAATGTTTATGCACCCTCCTTTTTCTAAAAATACTTTGTCTCTTAAAGCCTTGTCCAGATCATTACAGACCTCTGACATTTATAAATGTTCTCTGGTTTCATGTGCAATTTAATTTATTTTGGGTAGCGCCTTGTGCTTTTCTCACTGCACATGCAGGATGGAGATTAATCTAAAATGTGGTACTGTACTACAGAATAAGGAGCCGTTATCTCCAAAATTCAGAATGGACCCCTCTTAAAATGCTTTAGTCATCTTTTCAACCCACCTTTAGTCCTAAATCGAAGTGTTTTTCCCATCACATGTAGCATTTTTGCTGGGAATTGAGTGCAAGTCTGTGCTGGAGCAGTTTTACTGTGCGTTTTTGCAGTCTGTGAATAATTCAGGCGTCTCATGACCTGCGTTGATGAATGCTTCCTGAACCAGCAGTCTTCGTCAAGCCTTTATGAATCATTAAAGGTTCTTAAAGTCTGCGCGTGTGCTTGTGTACATGTGCATGCATGTGTGCATGGACAGCGATAACCGGATCTTGTGCAGGAGAACAACATTTTGCAGATTTGTATGATCTAAACTTGTTGAGTTTTGGATAATAACTTCTAACATAACGTTTTTAGATACACAAGTCGTTTATAAAAGTCAAATGCAGGTCACAGTGATTGGTTTTATGTTTGATGGTAAAATTTCCTTTTGTTTGAATGAAGTCTGCCTTAATGTTAGCTTTATCTTGTACTGTATCTCAGTTACGCATGAACAACTTATAATAACAGCAACAATAATAATACATATGTTTGCTGTTTGAGCCTCAAGTAGGTAGACAATTAGCTTTCCAATTTATGACTTCCTGTTGGACTTCAATATAACATGAATGCCAAAGCATCATATGGCTATGACCCACATAATCTATGGGTTTTAAATCTGCTTGCCTGAATAATGAAAACATAGTTAAGCTTTGATATTTCTTCTCTTCTTTTTATTCAGTGCTCCCAGAAGAAGAAATTCTATGTCCTCTCCATGTTTCCTTACCCATCTGGACGTCTCCACATGGGCCATGTGAGGGTCTACACTATCAGTGACACCATCGCTCACTTTCAGCGCATGAGAGGTCATAAGGTAGGTGCGATTTAGAGACTTTCTATATATTCCTATCTGTTATTCATTCTCTGTGCTTTAGATACTTTGTGCACCGTCTAAACCAGGCCTTTTTGACTCCAGTCATAGAGGGTCAGTGAATCTAGTAATTAACAGATTAATTGAATCAATTGTGTTTGAACATAAGAATCGCTAAACTATGTTGGACACTGGCATTCCTGAACTGGAGCTGAATAGCCCTGCTTTGAAGTTGAAGTATCAAATTGTCCCTCTTTTCTGTAGTCCTAACTTAATTTCACAGGTAATTTCAACTCTATTGGTACATTTTCTCACTTCATTTCCCATGCTTGTCAATGACACTTGATAGATGGCCTGTATAGAGTGACCACACTGAAAATATAAAATACAGTGTGCGCCAAAAATGCACAGTACTGAAGTCACGCATGTTCCCAGTAGTGGAAAGGAGGTTGTGTTGTTTTTGTTGGAAATGTCTCTTGATGGAGGGGAAAAGTATACATAACTTTTCGCTCGTTATGATTAGAGATCGAGTTTGAAAAAAGTTGGCAGTTTCCCGTTCCCCCGATATTACACCACCTGATGCCTATTTGATGAGAATGTTAAAGGAGAGTGTGTTCAACTATGAAGATCAGCTAAGAACTGTGTCTTCCGAAACTGCAGCAACCTTTGTTTCGGAATATGTTTGAGAATCTGCGTGGACGATATGAACACTGTCTACAGCGAGGCGGTGTACACGCACACTTCGAATACTTGCATTATGCATACCAAGGTCAACTCGCTAATTGTGTCCATGTTAGTTTCTTTCAGGGGAAATTAACTTAGAAATGACAAAGTAATATTGTTTGTCTTTTCATTTCAGTACTGTCTATTTTGTTCATGTTTTAACGTTATTTTTTTAATTCTTTGAAAAAAATATGTAAGGAGTAAAACACAACAGGGCATGATGTCATTGGAAAGTGTTTTCTTTCTCTCATACTATATTCGTGCTATAAACTAATAAAATGTTGCCGAATGTCTGTCGAAAAGTCAGTTCCTCTTATTGCTTATGTTATAGGAGATCCAGTCTGTTTTTTTTTTTTTTTTTTTTTTTAATAATTAAGAGCCTTGAGGCACGATGGTGGTGTAGTGGTTAGCTTTACACCTCTAGGGTCGAGGGTTCGATTTCTGCCTTGGGTAGGTGTGAGATCCAGTCTGTATTTTTTTTTTTTTAAGTTAATGATACAGAAACACGCAGCTTGTCATGTGACAAAGAAACCAAAAACGGCGAACCCTTTTCTTGGGTAGATAACATAAAGGAATTACACACAATCCAACATGTTGTGAATGGGCACATGTCTTCCAAACAAAAATGGATTGTGTGTGTCTGTCTGTCTGTGTGTGTGTGTGTGTGTGTGTGTGTGTGTGTGTGTGTGTGTGTGTGTGTGTGTGTGTGTGTGTATATATATACAGTGGTGTGAAAAACTATTTGCCCCCCTCCTGATTTCTTATTCTTTTGCATGTTTGTCACACAAAATGTTTCTGATCATCAAACACCTTTAACTATTAGTCAAAGATAACACAAGTAAACACAAAATGCAGTTTTTAAATGAGGGGTTTTATTATTTAGGGAGAAAAAAAAATCCAAACCTACATGGCCCTGTGTGAAAAAGTAATTGCCCCCTGAACCTAATAACTGGTTGGGCCACCCTTAGCAGCAATAACTGCAATCAAGCGTTTGCGATAACTTGCAACGAGTCTTTTACAGCGCTCTGGAGGAATTTTGGCCCACTCATCTTTGCAGAATTGTTGTAATTCACCTTTATTTGAGGGTTTTCTAGCATGAACCGCCTTTTTAAGGTCATGCCACAACATCGAGCCTTAATGTTCTTTTTGCTTAAAAGTGGTTTGCGCCTTGGAAATCTGCCATGCAGGCCGTTTTTGCCCAGTCTCTTTCTTATGGTGGAGTCGTGAACACTGACCTTAATTGAGGCAAGTGAGGCCTGCAGTTCTTTAGATGTTGTCCTGGGGTCTTTCGTGGCCT